>CM070786.1:58634137-59834137 GCA_036346955.1 Dipus sagitta | reverse complement strand
CCTTCGGGGGCCAGCAGGGAGAAGGAAGAGTTGCTTCACTGAGAGAGCAGGGTGGTGGTAATTCCACAGGGCTCTCAGACACACAGGCGGCTCTCCAGAGAAGGAAGTACACAGCCACCTGCTGTGGATAGTCAGTCCTTCCCTTCTGACATCATGCAGCCGTGTGGTGTGTTGGCCCAGTGCACGGCCCTCGTTAACCACTCCAGGAGAAGAAAAGCACCACTCATTCTGATTAACTGTCAGAACTCATTTTAAGCCATAGTATTACACGGCAAAGAAGAAAAAGGAAATCTAAGGAAACCGTACTTAAGGCCAGTGCCTAATCAGATTTTCCCCCTTCATCTGTTTCGTACAAAAGCTTCCTGGAATTACTGGTGTGAGCCATTTCAGTTCCCCTCTTTGAGTGTTAATTAAATGTGATATTTTAAAACACACACTCCTCGCTCCAGGTAGAACAAACTGAGCCATTTGTAAATTGCTCGATGCCCAGTGGTTTCCCCTCACAACTCTGCCCTGTTTCCCTGTTGGGCCACAACTCCAGCAGCAATAAGTATACAGTAATTATTTCTGCCACAAATGGTCCCTCAGAAGGAGGGTTGCCTTATTTTGGTGTGCATGCGTGTGTTCTTGAAAGAAAAGCATATCATAATATCAGGCCTCTTTGTTTTCTCTCCTTTAATGCCCATGGGCTCTTCAGGATGCCGTTGGCAAACATGACATCATTGGCTTTTGTTCCTTTACAAGTATTTTCCACTCAAGCCTCTTTCTTACTTACGACTGCCGAGCTTCTCGCCGTGGAAGGCCACTGTTCCAAAGCAGTTGACTGAACAAACTCACCCTGTGCAGTTTTGATCTGGAGAATATTTACTAAGGTTTTTGCCTGAGACTCCTGCAGTCTCTTGGCTCCCTGAAGACAACATTCAAATCATAGATTTGCACATGTAAGGTAGGAGTTGGGAGCAAACAGGGGACCTTGAGAAAGTCATATCTCAACCACATAATTAGCCATTCAACAGATAGTTGCTGAATACCTGGTATGTGCTTCCTGGACAAGTTGGTACCACCAAGAGTGACCACTCAGTCCAAGTAGGGTGCTGATTACAGTGGACTTGGTGCAGGAGGAGAGATGAGCACCCCATAACATGTGTGATCTGGGGGTTATTGGATTAAAAAATGATAACATGGGCCAGAGAGATGGCTCAGTGGTCAACGATGGTTTCTTGCAAAGTTTGATTTCCCGATACACTTGTTTTTTTTTTTGGTTTTTCGAGGTAGGGTCTCACTCTAGCTCAGGCTGACCTGGAATGCACTATGGAGTCTCAGGGTGGCTTGGAACTCACAGTGATCCTCCCACCTCTGCCTCCCGAGTGCCAGGATTAAAGGCGTGCGCCACCACGCCCGGCCCCTCCCGATACACTTGTAAGCCAAATGAACAACGTGGTACATGTGTCTGGAGTTTGTTTACAGTGCCTGGAGACCCTAGTATGCCCATATTCTCTCTGTCTGCCTCTTTCTCTCTGTCTCAAATAAATAAATAAAAATATATTTTTTAAAAAAACCAATAACATGGGCTGGCGAGATGGTTTAGCTGTTAAAGCCTTTGCCTGTGAAGCCTAAGAACCCAGGTTTGAGTCCCCATTACCTACATAACCACATAAGCCAGATGCACAAGGGGACTCATGATGTTTCCGGAGTTTGTTTACAGTGGCCGGAGGTCTTGGTGTGCCCATTCTCTCTCTTTCTCTTCACACCCTCTCTAAAATAAATTAAAAAAAATAATAATGTGGTTCGTCTGTTAGCAGATGATGCTCCCTCAACCTGAGTATATTGGTAACACCCTCAGTGAGTGCCTGAACCAACAGATTGTACCAAACCTTATGTATATTATGTTTTTGCTTATAGGCACATATTTTGCCACTACCCTTGAAGGAAGTACTTCAGGCCAGACATAGTGAAGCATGCCTATTGTCCCAGCTTGGGCTCTGTAATGAGTTCAGTGCTAGCCTCCATAGCAACATGATACCACCTATATGAACATCTTATAGCTTCTTTCTGGCATATCTGAATTTCCATCATCCCTACTCCTGTACTTTAGGTAGTGTATATCAAATAATGTAAGAGTCATTTGAACACAAGTGGTGTATGCCTCAGCAGTTGATCTAACAACTGAGATGACCATGGAATAGTAATGGGAGAGCGCACGTACAGTATGGAGAGGCTAGGTGGAGCCATGATTCGTGTTCCAGGTTGCAGAAAGTGATACTGAGGGGAAAGAAGGACTATGGCAACAAATTTTAATCTTCAAAACAAAACTTCTGGGGTCTAGACAATGGCTCAATATGTAGTACTTACTGCACAAGCATGAGACATGAACTGGGATCCTTAGTGATCATATAATGACCAGACACATTAGCATGTGTCTGTCATCTGAGGACTGGGGAGTCAGGGATGGGGTCCTCAGAGCTCGCTGGCTAGCTAGCCCAGCCAAGTCAGTTAGCTCCAGGTTTGGTGAGAGATCTTATCTTCAGAGATAAGATGCCGAGTGATAGGAGGGAATTATGATAATGGTATATTGTGCATATGTATGGATATTGTCAATAATTTTTTTTTAAAAGATGAAAAGTGACTGAGGAGAGACTTGATGTCACCTACCGGCCCCCATACATATGCTTGCACATGTGCATGTGTACCTACACACACATGTAAATCTACATGAATATGCACATGCATACACACAAAAATTACTTGTAGCAGGGCATGGTGGTGCATGCATATAATACCAGTACTCAAAGAGTGAGGAAGGAGGATGTTGAGTTCAAAGCCAGCCTAGGCGATTTAATGAGACCCTGGCTTGGAAGGGGGATAAAAGAAACAGAATACATGAAAAGTTTTGGTTTATGTATTTGTGAGTGTAAGGAAATGTTAAATGTCTTCAAGTTTCTGGATGAGTCTTATGTATCACATAAACTTGTGAGACCTAATCCCTAAACTCTAGTTGCTTATATAAGCTTTCAGTTTGGATGGAACAGTCAATCTGAGCAGTCCTAGCTTGTCAAAGGGTAGGAATTTGGAGAAGATAATCTTTATATTGACATAGAATATTAACACTAGAAGGTAGTTACTTTGAGACTCATCATGTAGAATCCAAGTTGTAAGTTGAGTTATGACCAGTGGAAGGGGCACGTTAAATCTGGATTGATAAAATGGGCAAATTGAGCTAGTTCTGAGATGATTATGGTTAAAGGTACAGAAGAGGGAAAGGTGAAATAATATACTTAGGGCTCAAATTTATGGACAACTGACTTGACTAAACATCTAGAGTCTGAGAAAGGCCCCCTTAAAATGTATCAGAGACTTACCTTCTAGTAGGAGAGAGCTAGCTCTGCATGCTGAGTCATGCCTGTGAAGTCCTGCCGTGGCAGCCTGTGCAGAAGAGCCGCGTCCTACTAGTGTACCAGGTCACATTTCACTTCATTCTTGGCACTCACAATAGGAAGTAGAAACTGGATCCTTTGAGATTCATTTTGTTTTGGAGAACTTGGACCTCTGATTCAAGAGACCAGAAGAAACAAGTTAAGCTTGAGGACCAGTAAATATCATTCCCCAAAGGCATCACATAGACGCAGAAGGGCCTTAGCTCTTGGAACACCCAGAGGTTTCTTGACTATCACTCAGTATTACTGGAGCAGAAACACCGGCCTGTGGAATGCAGATGATGGCAGATGTGAGCGCACACCTTGGATAACTGGATCTTTCCAGTCCTGAAATCATGACATTTGGTTTCCTGATGAATCCTACATAAAATTTGGATAGATGGAGGGTATGATAGTTTATCTAGTTTGTCAACTTGATTGAATAGAATCACCTAGGAGACAAATCTCTGGGCATGTCTATTAGGGAGTTTCTAGACTAGGTTCATTGAGGTGGGAAGACCCACCTAGAATGTTGATTCAGTCCCATGGACTGAAGCAAAAGGAAAGACTGATCATCAGCATTCATTGCTCTCTGCTCTCAAACTCCAGAGCAAATGTGAACAACTGCTTCATGCTCTCATCACCATGCCTTCCTCCATGTGATAAGCGTATTTACTTGAATTGTAAGCTGAAATAAACCCTTCCTTCCTGAAGTTGCTTCTAGCTATGCATTTTGCCACCAAAACAAGGAGAGTAAGTAACACCAGAAAGCCAGCATTCCAAACATATTTATATTTCAATAATGACATCTTAAAGATACAGGAGGAGGGACTGTGCATCACTCTCTTGTGGAAGATGTGCTAGAGCTAGTAGTTGAGACAGTGTCCGCTTTCCATCTGTTCCCTTTGGGGACTTTGCAGCTTCCTTCTCCCCTGCCGTCTTCTGTCCCCTATAACTCCAAGTTAAGTTGTCTTAGGAATCAAAAGCTGCTTTGGTTCAAGCAAAAACAAAAACAAAAAAAAAAAAAACAATAATGATGATACTATTGTGAGCATTCACAATAGTTTTCCAGCTCAATGGGCTTTCTCCAAAGTCATGTCAGGCGGGGCTCCCACATTCAGCAGGAATGCATATGCATCTGTTTGTACTGGAGACTGAAAAAAGATTCACATGAGCAGGATGGGTCTTTTCCCCAGAGATGTATTGGGCAGCATTGAGATTTTGTTTCACTAGATTTGGAAAAGTTGGGGACATTTGAATCCTAAGATTAACTGGAGATAAATAATACAAATTTAAATTGAGCTGGCCTGCTGTTCCCATTAGGGACACATCCATCTCATTAGGTCACCCATTGTTTGAGATCTCAGTTGAACTTCCTCTTAGCTGGAGGACGTTACATTGTAGGGCAAGAGTTCTTGCATGTTAATGTGGACACAGGTCCCTTGGGATCTGGTTCTAAGGTATGCCCAGATTTCGCTTCACTCACCAACCCCCAAATAGTGTCCACAGTCCATAGATGGTGCTTGGAATATTGGAACAGCAAGGATGTGGTGGATTTACTCAGTTGCACATGAGCCAACAAACAGGGGTTCAATCCAAGTTCCTATAGACTTTGTACAACTTAGGGAAATTCTCACTAAAATTCCTGCATTTTCATCAATAAAAATGGAAAGTTTTAATATCTGCCCCAAAGTATTGTTTTAAGGGTTTAATGAGACTACCTGCATAGCACCATTAATGTCTATGCTGGTTGGTTATCTGGAGGTTATTCTGGGTGGCAAGGTTCCTGGGTGACTGGTCTCTATGGGCTTTCCAAGCAGATGTGAGAAGGGGAATAATGGGGAGGGCATGTTCTTAGTGACTGACAGGTCTGAGTGGGGGGGTAACCAAAGGTCAGTGTTGATGGTGATGCCACCACCAGCTGCCAATGGGAGACCTCATCCTCCTAAAAAAATTTTTCCTAGAAAAAGCAAGCTATGTCTTCTCTTCATTTCTGAAGGAAAGCCAAGAATACATCACTCTCTCCTGATCCTATTTCTTCTTGAAGAGGGAGGCTGGGAAGTAGAAAAGGCTGCTTCCACTGAGATATTAGAATCAATGAATTTATGGACAGATGGAGCCATTCTCTCCCAGGCTTAGAGTGATAATTCCTGTGAAAGGACGTTGAAATCTAAGGCCCTATTGTTGTGGTGCATCATTGTTGGAAAAGAACCTTTGGGACTACATACTGATCATGCTGAATTAGTAAAATGTAAGTCCTACAATTCATTCAAATGAACATGGCTGGCCTACATTTTATGTGGCCGAGCTCGGTTAGTTTTAAATGTAAGTGCTGTGAGCAACTGCTTGGGTAAGATTAAATAAACTCACTCTCTCTTGAATAATCACTGAGCTTAGAGGTTCAGATTAAGCCTGTTACGCTGTTCTGTAAGGTTTCTCTGATTCCTTTTTGCTTCAGTTTTCTGCCAAAAATGGATGCAGATGCATTGGCTGCCTCAGGAAAACCAGTTCTCACAAGTTTTATCGTGCCACTTGGCAGAGGAAAGGGCTTGGGTAGAGGCTGAGAACTTTAGCATATATCCAAAGAGCTTGGGAATCCAGCCATCTTGACTTGCTGCCCACTACCAACAGGAAGATTCACCAACTCTGAAAGCCAGGAGCTAAGATTCCTCTCCTGATCGGGAAACGGTGGGGCTGGGGGTTGGGACGGGGGTGAGCACTCTACAACATCAAACTTTCTCTGTGGGAAACGTCACTGATGATTATAAAATAGGACACTTAGAGACCAGGTGCCTTGGTTCCCTAAATCATTTCCCAACCTTCACAGGCCCAGAGCAAGTTCTCTCAGAGGATTGCACCACCCGAAAATGTCATGCTGGAACTAGGAGGGGTGAGGACTGGTACAGAAGTGGAATGACCAGTGCACTTATTTTTGTTGGGCTGTTCTATGTGTTGGGAGCCTCTGAGAAATATGAGAGAGGCTAATTCCAAAGTGTAAACAATGGAGACTTGGAATATATAACTGGGAGTCTACTGAGAATGTCTTCACATTACTCACAAGTTAATAATTTCCCTAGCAGTGGGAGTTTCTTGAGGTTGTTTTGGGACTTATTTTTAGACAGTTTGGAGCTTTGGAATAACACTCAATTTCTCTTTTTACTATTTCCATGGTGTTCAGAGGTTTTAAAACCCAGGCATTTTAGAACCAACCCACTTTCAACAGATGTAGATAAAGTAGCTAGAATCCTACTAGGGCCTCTGAAACAAAGCTTTTTTAAGAACATATGAATTGCATATGGATTTTATCTCTCGTTATCTTCATGGGATGCTGGATGTTGTGGGTTGTATAGCTTGATCACTGTGGGTAACTGTGGCAGTTTGAATGTTTGTCCCTCATTGGTTGAGGTGTTTTACTAAAGCTTTTAACTTGGGTCTCCAGCTGCCTGGCTGGAGGAGGCGTCACAGGGGTCAGATCCTGGGGTCCAGCCCTAAGGTGTGTTTGGGCCAATCTGACTTCCAGCGTAAAGGTCTGCAGAACCGTCTGAGCCCCGGTGGGTCCCTGCTTGCTGCTGGATTTGTGTGCTCACTGCTTTTTGTGTTTGCTGGCTGGAGGCTTCTCTCTCGCTGCTTAGATTTATGAATTGGAGCAGAGCTCCTTTCACCATCGATAGAACTTCCCCCTGAATCTGTTAGCTGAAATAAACCCTTCCTCCCATAACCTGTGTCTGCTTCGGATGTTAATCCCAGCAACATGAAGCTGTCCACAACAATACCCTTTGCCAACAGTGTCCTCTTCCCTACCATCACTACTTATGCCAAGCCACTTTTCACAACCACACTATGAAACATGTAACACATATACTCAATCCAAAAGAATTTGACAGGAACCTTCTAGGTAGTCAGCACTGTGCAGGGACAGGGAGAGAAATAGGCGAAAAGCAGATGTGACTCTCCTCAACTGGTCAAATAGTCTTATGAAAATTACAAAGGGAGAGATAAGTCAATGACACATCTGTATCTTAGTCCAATCTGTCCATATTCTTAGGCTCCCTAATGGAAAACAAGCCATTAACTTTCTTGCCATTTGTTGATATCTCAGATAACTTTATTCCAAATGTTTGTAGATAGGTGTACGTTATGAACACTCAGTTCACACACTTTCATCCCTCTGTATTGAGGGTCTGGGAAGGCCATCAAGTAGGATTTTTATAAGAAAATACAACAACACAAAATGATCCTGATTTATCTATTTATCATTTATTTATTTATGGGAAGAGACAGAGAATAATAAGAGTGAGTATGGGTGCACCAGGGCCTCCTGCTACTGTAAACAAACTTCAGATGAATGTGTTACTTTGTGAATCTGCCTTTACATGGGTACTGCGAACTTGAACCTGGGCCTGCATGCTTTGTAAGCAAGTGCCTTCAACTGCTGAGCTATCTCCCTAGCCCCCCTGGTTTCTTTAATAATAGATTGATTCTATTATTGTTTCTAACCTTCTGACATCAATTTATATCTTTAGTTATATGCTTATTAAATAAGGGATTCTCTAGGCTATTGCTTCCATGTGTGCTTAGAATATTGAATTCTAGAAATTGATATGTAATTCTGTGGTTTTTATGATGTTTATAAGGTTCGTATTTCTTATTGGCCTTTCTGTGCCTGAATAAAAATATGTTAGTATATTATATCAATTATTCTTTAAAATGGTTTCTGACATACCTCTGTAGTTCTCAGTTCTTGTTTTTAAGGCCTGAGAACAGGATGGTGCACTGAATTCCTCCTGTGGATGCACCTTGGTTGGATTCAAGAAAGTGATGATATTTCAGTCTTATCATTGAAACCCATCCTCATGTTAGCATTCGCTAGGGCCCAGCTTCCAGTTGCTGGGGCACTGTGGATGTCATTGGCTAGAGAGCATTGTCTGTTATTTAGGTTACAAAAATATTAGTAATGTTTGGCTATAAATCAATGTGTCATTTTACAGACTTGCCATAAAAGAAATTGATTTAGGATGACTAATTTCTCTCATGCCTTTCTCTCCTTGTACTTGAGATTATAGCAATCACATAATTTGTTGGATATATTTATTTACTCAGCTTTGTACTGGGCACTATAGGAGTGACCAAAGAGCACATGGTGGCCCCTTGTCCTTGAGAAGTGTTTAATATACTAGAAATAATACAAAACATGAGGCAGGTTCCCAGTCTGATATAACATAAATACTGAATATTCTGCAGTAAGCTTTAAACAGGAAGAGCTTTTAAGATTTCAAAGAAGACAGAGAACAGTGTTGACCAGAATAGTTAGGTTAGGGTCACATTTGGACATATGCGGAGGAAAATTCTTTCAGTCCTCATTGTAGAGCAGGAATGGCTTCCTGTCAGAGGATCAAGTGCCCAAGAGACTTGAAAAGTAAGAATCACAGGTGGGCTCCCTCCGTGGCTAATGAAGAACCGCTGTGCGTCCCTGGACGTTTTCAAAGGAGAGAGCTACAAAGGAAGGAGCTCTGTGAGGCTTTCACACACTCCACATGATGCTTGAGCAGAGACGAGTGATCAATTGCCTTTCCCCGAGGAAAATGTCTGAGTTATCTTGTCAGGGAAGATGAAAGTTGGCTGTCATCCTCATCTCTGCTACAAAAGGCAGGGGGGATATCTCTCAGCTGAAAGGGAACAGGCAGGTCCGGTCATAGTCTCAACACGATTGAGCTTGAAAAAAAAATTATAGCTGCCCTCCTGGTGAGAATATGCTTTGAAATATCAGCATGAGGTGATTCACAAAGCAAGCACCTGTTTCACCAGAGAATCAACTGTTTGTTCTGTTTTCACAAATTAGCCTCTACTACCAGGAAATTAAAATAACAGAATCAGGGTGAATGTGGGTCAGATTGATGTAAAAGTTGCCATCTTGAATTTAAGCTGCTCAGTCTTTTTTACATGTCATCCTATAAGGACTTTCTTGGCCCTAGACACCAGTGCCAGGTTACTGCCACCAATGGGAGAGGTTCTGTAAGTGAGAGATATGACTTGTATATCACACATTTATGGAAAGTCTTTCCTTCATCTGCAGTCACTTATAACCAGTATTGTCATTTATCTGTAACAAGCATGCTCGTCATCTGTAAGAAGCATGGTCATCTACCTGTAACCACCATTGTCATCTATCTGTAACTGCCATGGACATCTATCTATGACAAGCATGGTCATTTATCTGTAAACAGCATGGTCATCTTTCTGTAACAAACATGGTCGTCTATCTGTAAACAGCATGGTCATCTACCTGTAACAAGCATGATCATTTATCTGTAAATAGCATGGTCATCTACCTGTAACAAGCATGGTCATTTATCTGTAACCAGCATGGTCATTTATCTATCTGTAATAAATATGTTAATCTATCTGTAACTAGCATGGTCATCCCAACAAGAAATCCTGGATTCAAGCCTTATTGTTGGACAGTTTCCTCATTACCACTTATTCCATAAATTTCTTCATCCCACCACCACGTGCTGAACACTTCTGACCTGCTTGGCGCTTCTCTCAGAGCTGCCCCATAGCGAGATGGGTAGGCTTGAGCTCTGGGCTCTCAGTCTGGGAATAGAGAGACAGGGAAATACATGAGCAGAAAGAAGTAGACTTATAATCAAAGTGACAGGTGTGACCATCAAGACAACATTTGACCTGGTGCGTCTTCAAGGATACTTTGAAGTTGAGGTGGAGAAAGAGAGAGTTCTAGAGCATATAAGGAATTGCAAATGGTCCCCTATGGGTGGAGTATACATCTAGGAGGTCATTTAGTCCAGGGAAGCTTGGCTGTTCAATGATAGAAATATAGCTGGAAAGTTGGTCTGAAGGAACACTCTCAAGGTAGTCTTAAATGCCATGCCAGACTCTGGAGTTAAATGGAAGATCTTTGGAGATTTGTCACTGGACAAATAACATGAGGAATATGATAAGGGATTAGTGAGAACTGGGGTCCAAAGGCAGGAAGAGAGATATTAGGCTACTGCTAGAGGATGTGGCCAGTACATGAGGGGAGAGATAGTGCTTTTAGTTCAAAGGGACAGTGCCATCAACAAAGAACACTTAGCAGTGAATTCTTCCCACTGTGTGGCTCTTAGCCTTCACTCACCTGTCACTTAGTCACCCTAAGGCTTGTTCATTGGATCTTCATGCGAGGTGCTGGAGATACAAAGCAGATGTAGTACTGCCCTCCTGCAGTTTGGTTTCAATGGGGATTGATGGCAATTGAACTGGCAGTTATAACTGGGGATAAATGACCTGGACCCAAGTTAAATACAATTCTTAACATTTCAACGTGAAAGGCAGTCTAAAATAGTAGTCTTAAAATTTCCCCTGGGTGATGCAATTATTACTCTTTCCCCTATTTTCATAGCAATAGCATCTCTTCCAGAGTTTAGCATATTTCTTGGTACTAGATACGTTAGTTGTTGAATGGAAGAATTCAAAGGAAATGAGTATAAAAAATAGACTTTGGCCTTTCAAAATGCCCACCTCTTGGACCTCCTTCAGATGTAGGCTCCATCCCAGTGTCTCATCTCAGTGAGAAGCAATCTAATATACCAGGAAGAGTATGGATTCTGGAATCCCAGAATCCTAGTTAAAGCACGTGGTTAGCAGGAGATAAATTGAGCCATCTGGCTAACATCTCCACATCTCGGTTTCTTTATCTTAAAAATAAGGATTATAAAATCTACATTTCCATGATAAATGTAAAGACTTAAGGATTTGAGTGAAGACGCTAAGCACTAAGGAGGTAGAGACAAGAATATCAGAAATGCAAGGTCATCCTCAGCTACATAGTGAGTTCCAGACCAACTTGGGTCAGATCACATCTCAAAAAAAAATAAGTAAGAAATAATTGAACAAAATAACATATTACATGTCAGACATTAAAGAACACAGTTTGTGGGCAATTATTATGATTCTATTGAGCCCCATGTCACATTCTTGCCCATAGAGAATAAGAAATTGCTCAAGGTTGGGGCTGAGGAGATTGCTCAGTGGTTAAAGTTGTTACTTGTTTGCAAAGCCTGCCAATCCTGGGTTCTATTCTCCTGTACCCTCATAAATCCAGGCACACAAGATGGTGTATACATCTGGGGTTCTTATGCAGTGGCAAGAGGCCTTGGCATGCCCATTCTCTCTCTCTCCTCTCTCCTTGCAAATAAATAAAAAGTTAAAGAAAAGAGGAATTGCACAAAGTAAATTCCAAACTGTGCTACTTTTCTACACATTTAAGACTTTTATCAAAGCTGGTTGACAGATAGTTTTCATACATGATGAGAATGTAAGTGGATCATACTCCTAATATTTTCTTTAAATTTCTCACTAGTGTTTAATAAAATAACATGTAAAGCTCTTGCTGAAGGGTAACATGTGCATTAGAGTCTTGGCCCCTAGGGTGGTACTATACAGAAGTTGAATCTTTGACATTTGGGGCCTAGTGGAAGGTCCTTAGTCTATTAGATCACTGGAGGCGTGTCCTTGAAGGGGCTTGTGGAACCACAGCTCCATTCTCTTTTGGCTTTTGATCTATGAGATAATCAGTTTTGTCTTTCTCTAGAAGGAGGCACCGCCTTCACCACAGGTCTGAGCAATGGACCAACTGAGTCTCCAGTGTGAGAGCTGCAATAGACATTTTCTGTTTATAAATGTCCAGCTGTTTTCTGCAGTGACAGAAAGCTAACACAACACGTTTGGAGGAGAAAGCCCCGGACTTATCTTTACAGCCTTGGGCCAGATCTCTATCTATGCTGATTTGATTGACATCTTGGCCTGCCATCATCTCTTCCAGATCCTCCTCAACATTGCAAAGACATCAGGAGAGGCCGCATCATGCTCCAGGTCAGAATTTGCCAAGGTGAGCCGTTACATAAGGCTGGGAATGGAGAAGGAAAGGTCATGCTGTTGTGGAGCCCATTGTACTCTGACCTATAGCAACTGGTTCCCATGCTTGTACCTTTATTCTCTACCCATAGCAAGCCAGCCATTGTGTATGACAAAGAGACCAGCTAACTGCAGGAGAAGACATAACTATGCATCCAAGTCCTATAGTGAGCACTCTATTGAGGCAATTGAAGACCCCATCCACTAGCCTGGGCATTTCAGCCACCATCCTGTTGGGTAAATCAAAGCCCACAACTTGTAACATAGTTTATATAGTATCTGGGAGTTCTTGATTTTCTCTTGCTCTGGGACCTTTGCAAAACTTTATATCTCAATGATAACTAGGTACCTAGGTACATGAGTGACATGTCTATGGCATCTGCTACCGCTGGGGCTCAAATAGACCTCTAACCATTTTTCTTGCTTCTTATTGGGAGGATGGGTCAATGTGACTTCATCTCAAATGGAACACCTCACTATTCTCTGCCCCACTGGGTTCCCAGAAACCTCATCATAGGCTGCATTTCTACCATCTTCCATGAGAAGGGTACATCCCAGGTCTAGACTCCTTCATCCTGGGTCCATAACTAAGAAGACAGATGGAGCAAAACAGCTAGAGCTGCGGAAAACCAGGAGAGAAAGACATGAACAAGTGAGGGCCTGTGATTTGCAACGTGGAAGTTGTGTCATAGCAAAAATCTGACACACCTCCACTGGCCTTTATGTCAGCCAGCTACAACCCACACCTGCAGAAAGACCGTATTCCTTCCCATTTTCACTTCTGCATTGGAAAATTGAAGGACTCTTTTCCTTCCTCCTATGTCCAAATCCTGTTGGCAAGTCAGAAGCCAGCGTTTGGGCTGGGGAGATGGCTCAATGGATCAAACATGAGCTATGCATGCCAGATGACTGGGGTTTAGGACTCTAGAAGCCATGTAAAACCAGACATTTAGCCAGGTCGCCTGTAATCCCAGCATACCTGCAGAGAGAAGCAAGGTGGAGAGGGGACTGCCCCAGAAGCTCTTACAGCACATTTGCCAACAGTAAGAGACTTTACCTCAAAACAAGGTAGAAGGTGAGGACCAGCGCTCCAGATGCCCCCTGAGCTCCGCATGCATAATGTAGCATGTGTGTCCCACCCACATGGTTTTTTTTTTTAAAGTCAGCTCTTTCTTTTTATGAAAAAAATTATTTGAGAAAGAGAGGCAGGTAGATAGAAAGAATGGGTGCAACAAGACCTCCAGCCACTGCAAACAGACACCAGACTCATGTGCCACCTTGTGTATTTGGCTTTACTTGGGCACTGGGGAATTGAACCTGGGTCTTTTGGCTTTGCAGTCAAGCACCTTAACCACGAAACCATCTCTAGCCCTAAAGTCAGCTCTTTCTTAGTGGCTAGTTGGAAATCATTTCTCCAAGTTTAAGTTCCAAAATATTAATTTTGGTCCATCGCCTCCTTTCCCATATGTTTTGATACTTTACATACCCAGCGTAGTCACCGTGGTTAACTTAGTACCTGTTCTATTAGAAATAGTTAGCCTGTGCCAAACCCGGTAACATGAACTTTATTAGTGATTGTTATAGCTATGCTCCTTGACCCAAAGAAAAAGTAGGGGAACTCTCTAGGGGCTGCTAAGAAATGTTTGCTCCCCACCCTTCCACCTCTCTCCCAAAGGAAATTAAATAAACAAAACTGAAGCAACCCTGCCCCTCTTCTTTCTTTCTCTATGCAGCCAACAGTGTGGGTATCAAACAAACCTGAGAAGACAGAACTGAGCTGAAGCAAACACAGAATGTCCTGCACTGCCTGGGGTCTATGTCAACTGCAAGTATGACCAGCCAGTATTAGGGTGGGCTTTGTCCAAGACAAGCATTCAAATAACGAATTCCACCCATAAGATAACGAAGAAGAAAGCTTTCCAGATGACTGTTTAAGTTTAGGATATAACATCTAGGTGTAAAAAGCATTAAGACAATGATCATTATTGGCACATGGAAAAGCTACCTAATCAAAATGCTTAGGTATGCTTTACACAAGGAATAAGCAAAACTTTTAAGGTGATAAGAGTCGCTGTAAAGGGAAAAATGTTAGGGAAAGAACTTTCTGGAACCAAATTTGTCTCATCCTGCTATTTGAAATCTTTGTAAACTAGGATCGAGATTATATAGATTTTCGTTCACACAGGAAGTTAATTCTGCCATAAGATTCCAGTGAGTGTGGCCAAACCAAAGAAGGAAGGAAACCAACATTACTGAGCAAAGAGGACATGCTAAGACAACAAGCCACGACCTTTTGAAATACAAGGACACATGTTTCTGATATTCACGGTGCACTCATGTGTGACACTGAGTCTTTGAGGGAACATGGTATTCTGTTTCTCCACTGCAGTTAGCGTAGTCCTTCTCCCCTTGCTTTTGCTTCTCACCTCCAAGTCGTGTTTTGTCCATTTCTGAATTGAACAAAATAGTCTTGAAGGTCCAAAAAAGCAAAATAAAATAAGGTCTTTGTGTTGAACTTCTCTGAATTGCTCAACTCTCTGGCACAGGGCTTTATGATTTCCAATAAATAAATAATAAAGTGAACAAAATCCCACAGAGCTCTTGTTTTTCCTTACAAGTAGTGAACCATGCTGGTCAGGGAACTATGACTAGAGACAGCTGAGGCTTCAAGTCTCAGGGAAATAAATAACCATTAGAGAATCCATTATATGATTACTAATCCCTGCCTTCTTCACTATGGAAAAGAAAAAAAAAATCACTCAGTTTTCTCTTGATTTTTTTTCCCCTAGTATAAATTCCAAATGCATAGGTATTCCTGAGGACAAGAGGAAATGTGGCAAGAATATGAATACTAGTAAATTCAAAAGAGAAATTCTCATGTAAGTAACCAATATATCAAGAGGCAGGGAAATCTATCCCACAGCTACTTCTTCCTCTGTAATACTGAAAACAAACTTTCTTCAAATGAGATCGTATGTCCAATATGACAGTTTACTGAAGAATCAATATTCAGTTGCAAAAGTGAAGTTATTTATCTTCTCATGGACACACAAAACATTCCTGGGTACTGATGTGCTCAGCTTGTAGGAGGGTAATCTTAAGGTGTATGTTAGAGTGTGTGCAGACTCAGAAAATTTTAAGCAACATTTATGACTTTGATATTCACTCAAGAAGGAGTGTAGAGACAAAATAACTTGTGCTCTGTCACATAGTGTACTGCCTTTAAAAGTGAACACACGGATTCGTGTTGTTCATCCACAAGAAGGGAAGTCCTGTCTTTGGTGACACCTCGTTGGATCTGGAGGCAATCATGTTGGGTGACTTGGTTCAAGCACAGAACAGATATGTGTGTCCTCACTCATTTGTGGAAACTAGACAACTGATGGATGTCATGGACAGCAGTGTGCAATGGTGGTCTCTGGAGAGTAGGGGGTGGGGTGGGGGTGGGGACTGCTGAAATACAGCTGAGGAATTAGTTCTGGTTGGCTGTAGCACAATAGGGTGACTATCACTTGCAACAGGAAGTTTCCCAACACAAGGAAATGATTAATGCTTGAGGAAATGCAGGAGCTTGTTGCCCCTATGTGATCACTGCACACAGTGTACATGAGTGGAATTATTAATTATACTGTACGCTGCAAAGACAGATGAGCAAATGCTATGTCTCAATTTAAAAAAAAAGTAAGAAAATGAGCCCAGGATATTGTACAGTCTTAGTATGCAGTGTTGAGAAAAGCAGGCCACACAGTCTCTGCTGGTTTCTTTTCTTAGAAAATCATTAACTGTTGACTCACCCAATACCCATAAAGACCTAAGTGTGCATTTACTGATTTTCACAAATACCCTGAAAGCTTTAGTTGGACTTTTGGAATAGATGATAAAAAAACATCCAAAGAGCAGCTTCTATCTGGGAAGAATGCCAGGACAGGAGGAGGAGAAGGCAAGCTGGGGGCTAGGCCGTTGAAGGTAGCAACATGAAGGTCATTTGGAGACAGACCGGAACATTTGCTCTTTCTCCTCCTCCTGAGTCATTTCTATTAAATCATACGAAATTAAAAAACAAACCACAAGTTCAAAGTCAGCCTTAAATGTACAGCAAAGCACCGTTTCCAAAAGCAATCATGTTATGTGAGAGTGGTCGTATTTAAGCATTTATGACTAAAAGCAAATCTGTCACCAATTAACTTTAAGTCATCTGAATTATAGTTTGTTGTCAGTTGACTTATTTCACAGAGTCGTATTATGAAAATTCAGGTAGTCGATTGAAGAATGAAAACAACAAGTTTTCAGATTCCTCTGAAATTTTTTCTCGATGCTTTTAATCGTTTATTTTAAAAATATTTTTATTTATTTATTTGCAGGCAGAAAGAGAGATAGAGAGAATGGACATGCCAGGGCATGGTGCCATTACAAAGGAACTCCAGATGCATGCACCACTTTGTGCATCCAGCTTTATGTGGGTACTGGGGAATCGAACCCAGGTTGTTAGGCTTTGCAGGCAAAAGTGCCTTAACTGCTGAGCCATCTCCCCAGCCCTCCTTTGGTATTTTTACTCCTGCAACAAGTGTATTGAGTAAGAAGCTATAGATAGGCATTGGATATGAGGTGGCCAGGATCATACAACTTTTAGACCTTGGCTACAGGTGGGATAATTGGCAACCGTCCCATAATTACTTTGAAATGCACCAAGGATGCAGTGCATTCAGCAGGCAGCCCATACCCAATACCCAGAGACCTGCTGCTCTAGGCTGCTCCTGCCAATGTTCGAGTGTGGTAGAGATGTGCATGTGGTTTTCCTGGAAGACAGGAAGAGCCCAGGTTGGCACCTGTGGCTCATGGACTCGCCACTCACTTTGGTGATGGTCTTTTAAAGTTGTGCCCCAGCTTAGAAAGAGTCCACCCAAGAATCCTTTCCTTTGTCCCTCTCCTACTCATAATGTCTGATGGCTCTTCTTTCCCCCTTTGTTTCCCCAATTCTTCCTCATAAGGATAATTCCACTAATACAACTATTGCATGATTCACCTAATCTTGATATCTCCTTAAATCATCCAGATGAACACATGCAAGTAAGTCAATCCTCCCTTTAGGTCTCCAACCTCATAATCTGGCTCCCAGGCCTCAGGTATGGGATGGCAAGTGCTGGAATGACCTTAACATAGATGCTAAAAGTCTCTGGCACCTTTTTTCAAGAGACACCTCTTGGGATTTCTACTCCCCATGGCCAATAGAGTTACTGACTTGGCTCCCTTCCCCCTGGACATCAATGCTAAAGGTTTTACCTTTCATTTTATTTTGTTTTCGTTTGGGACTTTTCTTATGGTTGACACATCCTTTTTCTAGGTGTGTCTATGTTGCTGATTAGGTTTTACATCCCTGAGTAAGTTACTTAACGTCAGCTTTAATCATTTGTTTAAGTCGGTAATAGCTATTTTGTAGGTATCATTCATTATTCATTGGGGAACTAGGTATTGAATACATGTTAGGGGCCAGGCACTAAGCCATGAAGATTAACTGCAGTAAAATGAAAATAAATCATGAAGCTCATAGTCTGATGAGATGTTAATTGCTCAATTAATTATATAACTATTAATTTGCTATTATTTTATTATTGTGGACAAGATCAAATTACTCTAAGAGCTATTGTGTCTTTTGAATTTTCTTTTTTTTAAAAAGATATTTATTTGAAAGCAGAGAGAGAGAGAGAGAGAGAGAGAGAGAGAGAGAGAGAGAGAGAGAGAGGGAGAAAGAGAGAAGCAATAGGTGCACCAGGTCCTCTTGCCACTGTGACAAAACTCCAGTCTTACACACCACTTTGTCAATCAATATGGCTTTACGTGGGTACCAGGGAATCAAAACTGGGCCATTAGGGTTCTTTGCAAGCAAGCATCTTTAACCACTGACCGCTGAGCAATCTCTCCAGTCCAGAATTTTGCCTTTTTAAGATAGTTTTGCATAAATGGTGTCATTCATGTTTCATCTTCATGATCTTAATACTGTATCTCTCCCAACTTACCCTTTCTCTTCACTTTTCAAATTTCTTAAAGGATTTTCTTCCTTTAGTTACTTCCTCGATGTTCTCTAATCCAATTTTCTACCCTCCTTGTCTCCCAAACACCTTTGTCACAGATTGCTAGCACTTGTTGTTCTTGCTCCCATAGTCTGCAAGAGCTTCCCTAACAAAGAGCCACAGCCTGGGTGGCTTGGACAATAGAAAATTATTTTCTCAGATGTGGATGCTGGAAGTTCAAGATAATGGCACTGGCAGGAATGGTTTCTCCTTTGTCTCCCCTTGGCCTGAAGATGGCTGCCTTTCCTTGTCTCCACATTGCCTTCCCTGAGTCTGTGTCACAATCTCTGTCCTCTACTTTTAAAGACACTGATCATAATTGATTAGGACCCAGCCTTAATAAGGCAACTAAGAGCCTCTGTCTGTAAACACAGACACACTGGGAATGAGTAATCTCATCTGTGAATTTTGGAGGGGATGTCCATGCATATCATGCTACGTAATTTTTCCTTTTGCTAGTTTTACCTGACTTTACGAGACAGTTCAAGAGTATTGTCTGCACTTATTTCCCAGGAATGTTCATCTCCCTGGGTTTCTGCTGCACCCAAGAGCTCCTGCTTTGTCTCCCACCCTCCTGACCAATTTTTGAGGTCCCCTATGCAAGCTTATCTTTCTCTCATTAACAATGAAATATTGACATTTCTCATGACTCTTCCCTGATTGCTCTCTCTCTCTCTCTCTCTCTCTCTCTTTTATCTAATCCACTGATGCAAGGAAAACTTGGGTATTTTCTGGAGACCAGAACTATGCCCTTGACCTCTAGGTATTCATTCCTACCTGGAGTATAATGGACATTTAGAAAATGGAGTTCGTTTTTTTTTTTTCATGTTCAGAATGTTTTAAAATATATTTACCATACAAAACCACCTTGCCTTCCATTGTGCCAACACACTGTAGGGAACTTCCAAGGAAACCTCAGATGAACTTGCTGGCCCTTTGAAGAGCCAGCCCACATTTGTAGCTGCTCTTGAGATCGATGTGTAGGGGGAGAGGGGAAATTCCGTGGCGCACAGAGTTTGAAAGCAGTTGAGAAAGGGTGACCGATAAGCATCTACACTGCAGCCGTTCTGCACCTGTCAGGCTGTGCTGAGGGGCTTGGCTGTTTTTGCCACATGTCGCCAGTGGGGAAGAGGGGAACTTTTTCATCTGAGCTGAGCTGTTCCATTAGCTGGGCCATGGTGAACAGTCTCAGGATATTATAATTCTCAACATCTAAGATGTAATGATACAGCTCCTGAGACAGTACACTACTAATTATTACTAATTAGAAACGAATGAGTTCAGCCATTCACAGAGCATGCACTCTTTCAGTGTGGAGCGTCTGTACTTGCTGACAAGCAAGCATTGCACTTAAGCAAAAGAGTCAAGGATAGAGGATGGGGACAGTCCAAGGGACAAACTTCTCTACCTCACGGCTGTCACAACTGTGGGGAAGGCATCCGTGATCAAACATCACAACCAGAACCTTTATGCATCTGACGGAAGCTATAGCTGTTAACCTCCAAGTGGACCCAGCTCCACCTTGTCCTGGGGAAGTGCCCCGCCATTTCTGACTTAAGAGATGCAACCCTGGTCATTTAAGCTCCTTTCCCCAAGAACCATTCTCTTATTTGCATTTCCTATTTGTCCTGACATAAAATAGCCTAAGTGGTAACTATAGCAAAGCTTCTCACCTTTTTTTTTTTTTTTTTTTTTTTTTTTGGTTTTTCAAGGTAGGGTCTCACTCTAGCCCAGGCTGACCTGGAATTCACTATGGAGTCTCAGGGTGGCCTCGAACTCACGGCGATCCTTCTACCTCTGCCTCCCAAATGCTGGGATTAAAGGTGTGCGCCACCACACCCGGCTTCTCACCAACTTTTGAACAAGTACTTTGAACAGCTATATGAATATATCCATTCACATATATCTATTTTACTCCACAGACTCTAATCATTGGACTTTTTAATGTTTTTATCTTTCTTAATTTTTTATAGATTTATTTTATTTTATTTTATTTTATTTGTAAGCGGGGGGGGGGGGCATGGGCATGCCAGGGCCTCTGGCCACTGCAAACAAACTCCAGATGCATATGCCACTTTATGCATCTGATTTTACATGGGTAAAATTTTGCATGGACCCCGGTCGTTAGGCTTTGCAGACAAGTGTCATAACCGATGAGCCATCTCTCCAACTCTCTTTCTTATTTTTTAAGTGTATTTATTAATTAATTCATGAAGACAAAATTTCATATACAGTCCAGGCTGGCCTCAAATTCATGATCCTACTGTCTCAGCTTCCTGATTGCTAGGATTAGAGGTACGCATCACCAGGCATAACTCGTTTCTTTTTAACAAGTTCAATTTTATTTAAAATGAGGCACTGGAGAGATGGCTTAGTGGTTAAAGGCACTTGCCTACAAAGGCACAAGACCCAGGTTTGATTCCCCAGTACCCAGGTAAAGCCAGATGCACAGGGTGGCACATGTGTCTGGAATTTGCTTGCAGTGACTAGAGGCCTGAGTGCACTCACTCTGTCTAACTGCCTCTCTCTCTTAAAAAAAAAAAAACAAAATGAAACAAAGCCAGAAAAATTCACAAAAGTTAAGGATCTCCCTTTCCATAGGTACAGCGGACATCTGGAACTCTGTGGAAGAGTCCACCATGTAATCTCAGGCTACACTCATCAGGAATGGCGGAGAATGGCAGAGACCAGCGCCTTATGTAACCTGGGAGGAGACTAAAAGAAACAGCCCCAGTTGCTTTCTAGTGAAGGGACTGGAGAAAACTAGAGGTTAACTGCTTGAGTAATTTCTGCCTTGTATTTCTGTCCCCTTTTCTGAGACCACCTTTAGATATTATTTTTCTGAATATATGGCTTGCAGTCAATTCAAAGGGCACTTCAGGAAGTGAAGACTTCCAAGAAACAGGAAACGAATGGAGGATGAAAACTAAACTCCTGCTTTCAGACGGCAAAAGGAGGTGGGGAAATGACAATTTTGACCCTAGAAACAGCAATATCATAGAAAAGTCACTGTGAGCTCAACTCCAATTTCCTCTTCAATGGCTAAATAAATGTTAAATTACTTTATAAGTATGTCTAAGTGACTGATTTGGAGTGGGAGTGGTGAATAAAAAAAGGAAAAAAGAGGTTAATGACCATGCATAAAGGAACCAGCCTGTCCAAGCGCTGGCCAATTTTTACAGCTGGGTTTTTATAAACTCCTTGAAGAGCCGAGTGAGGGACGGTTTATGATGTTACCATGGCAGTGACGCCACAGCAGATGTACTGTGGGGAGCCAGGCACAGCGGCTGGGACAAGCATGAAGGAATTTAAGACCCTCACTAAATATTTCAGGGAAGAGTGCCTCACCAAACCATTGCTGGATTTAATTAGCTGCAGAGTGAAAGGGGAAGGGTTAATCCAAGGTCATTGTGAGGGAAAATAAAGCTGGTGACACACGCAGCTATTTTGATATTTGCTGAATACCACATTCTAGGCCAGGAGAATAGTGGATCAGCCTGGCTAGGGAGAGAACAGGTGTCGTGTTTTTCCTAAATCAACTCGATATGACAGTGTGCAATTATTTAATTTCCATGTGCATTTCTCTGTGACTTCCTGACAATTTTGGATTTTACTGCAAAGTGTCAAAGGTTACTACTGAGTAAGAACTCTTCAGTCTTTAAGCTGCAAAACAACTGGATTTAACTCAATTAAAAATAACTGAGTTCTGTGTGACAGGGTTTGGTATCCGAATTGACCAGTTTTCACTACCTTGGGCTTTTGGGGTTTGGGTTTTGGATTTTAGTTTCTCTCAATCATGGAGAAGGAGTTGGACTGATAAATTTTTTCTTCCAAAAGAATGATGAGAAACTGCTGTTTTGGATAAAATGAGTAATCCTGTGTAGAGAGAGAGGAGATGTGTCAGACATATTGAACGATTCCATCCTTCATTCATCAATTTATCAAACATTTCCTAAACCACTTGCTATGGGTCAGACATTGTTACAGGCTCGTGGTTCCCAGTACTCTGTAGGTCCTTTTCATAGGGCTGCAAGGCAGGACCTCCGTTATGAGCCAATCAGAAGATGGTCTTAGTTAACCCACCAGAAAAAAAAAATACAAATCACTTCTAACTGACCCAAGTAGCAGAGATGGTCAATGGTTGGCCATGGGTAAATAAACAGCTACTTTAGAAACACAACACGTGGGGTAACTCTCTGGTCTCTACAAGCGGTCTAACCACTAGACAGAATCCCCACAGGGCTAGAGAGATGGCTCAGCAACTACGGAACTTGCTTGCAAATCCTGACAGCCCAGTTCAGTTCTCCAGTACCCATGCCTGGAGTTCTGTTTGCAGTGACAAGAGGCCCAGGCACTTCCATTCTCATTCTCTCTCTCCCCCTGCACACAAATAATTAATAATAAATAAAATATCTTAAATAAAGAATCCCAATGGTGTTGTACACATAAATACCCTCATAAACAATTTTATTGAGTGTTTTAGGTATTGATCAGTTTTATTTTTACTTTCTAGGAACTTTATTAAGAGTAAAATTCATATTTACATTAAAAAATGAGTATTTAGTCTGGACTGAGTGGTGTGAATAAAGAAATATTTCCTCTAATTCACCACTAATGTGGCAGGGGAGACAGAAAATTCAACTGATTTTAGCAAGGATACAAGAGGGTGAGCAAACTCACGAAAGGATTCTGGGTAGTGTTAAGATAAAAAGTCCTACAGATGAGTAAGACCCAAAGTGCCAAGCTTATGACACTCAACCTAATGTTTTACAGGTTCACCTAGGTCACCACAAATTATAGGATTTTTTTTCTTTTTAAGGCTGAGTAGTATTCCAGAATTTTCTTCATCATTAATAAACCAGTGCATAGTTTAGGTAAGTTCTATAACTACATATTATGAATAGTGTTGCAATAAGATTAGAGGCAAGGGCAGATGGGCAAAGATTGATCAATTGATAAAACTAAAGTTAGTGGAAATAAGGTCTGGTGTCCTATTGCACAGTAGGTAACGATAGTTAATAATATTTTATTGTATATTTCAAAGTAGCTAAAGGATTTTGAATGATCTCAAAGAAATGAAAAATTTCTGAGGTTATGGATATGTTAGCTGCTTGATTTTATTATGACAAAATGTATATATGCATCAATGTATCACAGTGTTCCTCAAATGTGTACAATTTTTATATATTTTTATAAAAAGAAAGCTTAAATTGTTTTTAATTTATTTGCAAGTCAGGGTGGGGGGCACCCGAGGGCCTCTAGCCACTGCAAACAAACTCCACATGCATGTGCTACTTTGTGTATCTGGCTTTACATGGATACTGGGGAATCAAACCTGGGTCATCAGGCTTTGCAGACAAGCACCTTAAACACTGAGCCATTTCTCCAGCCCAAGGAAACATTTCAAATGGAGACAAAAAGAAAGTACGAGTCATGATGTGACCATGTTTTCACACGAGGCACGGGCCATCAGGCGAGGGGAAGCACACACAGCATTGTCCTTAGCAGAAGCTGTTGACGGCTCTAACCGTACTGAGATCTGCAAAAAATCTCAGAGCAGCTTCACCCAGTAGCAGCCTTAAAGGGAATGAACAGTCTACGATTGAGTGTAACTTCTGCTTTCACCAGTGACCCTTCTAGGGTTGACGTTGGGGCTTATGAGCCAGACAGCTGAGAAGGAAGGTCAGCAGTTGCCGAAGCAAGACACGGCAGTTTCTTTACCCGCATTCCAACAGCTCATTCACCCAGTTCAAATCTATTTGCTGCATGCAGTTCTATAGTAGGCATTGTGCTAGGCATTAAGGTTCTGGTGGCGGATAAGAAAGACCCTTCCTGTGTGCTAGCTCAGCAGAATTGGTGATGTAGGAATGTGAACTGACTTTTTGACTCTCATAAAGTTCAGTGAATATTTCTCCAGACCCACTGCAGATCTCTGCCATCTTGGGAGACACAAGGACCAAGTCCAAGTCTGGCCTGGCTGACATAAAAACATACTGCCTCCAAGGCTGTCAATCAAGCAGCTGGCATGGGGCAGAAGTTCACAGGGGTGAGAGTAGAGTCCCCGAAACTTCCCTGGACTTGGAGAGACGACATTGCTCATAGCTTCTCAGAGCTATTTAAAGAGTACAACCCACTGATGATAACAGTTGCATTCTACCTCCTTTAATTTTTGAAAGCCAATCACTGCTTGGGAACTGTCTCCTGCAAGTGACCATGCATAATCCCAGAAATATAAAAAAATATATATATGCATATACATATATGTATATATATGTATATATAATGTTATTATATTATATTATTATTATGTTATAATATTATATATATGCATAATATATATACACATATATATTAGCAGCAGGAAATATTTGGAAAAACAAGATCTCATGACAGGTGCTTATGGCTCAGTGACATATATATTGTCATGAGGTTCTTGAATGGTTATCTCATATGTGTAAAGAACACCGGCATGACTTTTATTAGGTAGGGGATTTTGACCTTTCACTCAAGGAACAGGCCAACTTAATTTAAATGACATGGAAGGACAACTGTATGGAACCCTGTGCCTGAAAACAGTGCCTATCATGACTAAATACTCCTTTCTTGAACCCAGCTTTGAAAATTAGTTGTGTTCTTCTAAAAAGAAAGCACGCTGACACTCGTTCAGAAGTATTCTTGTGCAGCTCTTGGCAGTCAAATGGCACAGTGGTTTGTCCCATTGATGCTTGGAAAACCAATGATCAGAAAATCCTTCCCCATCCCCTGTTATTAGGAAAAACATTTCAAATATACTTAATATTTTTAGTCCAAAGCCACATATTCTACATACAAGAAAATCAATTAGGAAAAGCCTGACCTTGAAACTCCAAAGGGCTTAAGACCTTGGAGTGCATGTCGGTGGTAAAGCTCAGGCCGAAGCCCTCGTTCCTAGTGGAGGACTAAGCAGGACGGAGTTCCCTGAAGCTGCGTGATGCTGATAACTGCTCGCGTTTCCTGTGCACTAATGTCCTAGCGATGCTTCCACAGCTATTGGCTGAGTACCTCCTAGAGGCAAGACTCTGCACTAGGACATCATAAAGGTGATGCAATTCCTAGTAAGATGCAATAGGTGATAATGAAATCATGCTCTGAATGGGTGGAAGTAATGCTTGGCCTTCAATATGATGGCATTTCGGTGTCTCTATCTACAGATATCCATATTGAAAGAAACAGGACCAAAGGCACACTGAATTATTGAGCATTGACACCTTTCCAGAAGAGGAGATTCTAGCAGGAGAAATTTTCTAGTCTTAATCAAATGATAATAGTAAGCCGGGCATGGAGGCGCACGCCTTTAATCCCAGTACTCAGGAGGCTCAGGTAGGAGGATCACCATGAGTTCAAGGCCACCCTGAGAATACAGAATGAATTTCAGGTCATCCTGGGCTAGAGTGAAACCCTACCTCGAAAAACCAAAACAAAGGGGATGTGAGCCAAAGAAAGAGCCTTCTTTGCTGATTCTTGTTATTACAGCAGAAGTTCAAGTTCCCCCGGAATGGTTCTGTGTGTTTCTTGTTGTTGTTAATGGGGTCCTAAGGATGAAGTCATTTATATCATGGTTTTGAATAACCTGAGGCTTCTTTAGCTCTCAGCAGGCAAGCCCACCTGCAAATGAACACAGCAAACAAAGGGTGAGGGGCTGTGGAGATAGAAGACCTGGTAAAATCCTTGCCTTGCCAAGCTGAGGACTGGCATTTGATGCCCAGAATCCATGTAAAAGCTCTGGCTGTGATAACGCCCACCTTAATCCCAGTCACGGGGGCGGGGGGTGGAGACGGGACGATCCCTGGACCTCTCCGGTCAGTCTACCCTAATCATCAAGCCCCGCACTTGTCTCAAAAAGAAGCAGGGGAGGAGGAAAGGTGAGGTGAATAATGTTCCTGAGGATGACACCTGAGGTTGTCCTCTGGCCTTAACACACACACAGGAACCCACACAAACATACGTGTCCCCCCCCACACACACACCCCATGCATTAAAAAGTTTTTATGAAAAGGTTTATTTTATGCACATACATGTCACCTGAGTGAGGAATGCCCTTCCCACAGCAAGTTCCCTGCATGACAGGGAAGTTACTGAGCCCTTCTGGTAACGGGAAAGCCGCTGATCTGAAGGTCGGAGCCAGTGGGTTAAGAGAAGCATCAGACACACCAAGGGGCCGGGTCAGCTGCCGAAGTTGGGAGAATTGGAAGGACATTGGTGGAGTTTCAAATGCCAAGATTAGGGATTCGAAGTTGAACTAAGCAGTCATGGGAGCTACTAGAGTATTGTGAATTGCAGGTATGTTTCCCAGGTTTACTGTTGTCTACAGGTGTGTTTCCCAGGTTAACTGTTGCCGTGCCTGAGCTAGAACTATGACACTTTTGCTCTGCTGGCCATCTCCAGCCTTTCCAACCCTGGAAAGTCCTTGGAGAGCAACAGCTGACTTGCAAGTCAAGAGTGCTCCAGAGGAGAAAAGGACCATGACACAGGCATGCTCCGTAAGGTCCTATGCCTCTGGAGAAAATGGCTACCTGTCGAACCTCCAAATGGAGGTCACTCACCAAGATGTGGCAAGAAGAGCTCAATATCTGAACCCTGATGGGCCAGCTATTTATGGCAGAGCCCCAGCTGTCGTCAGTATCCCCCTTCCTAAAATAACCAACAGGTGGGAGACCTGACCTTGAACTGCACAGTGTCAGGGCATCTATAAGATGCATTACCATTTTCTTTCTCTTTTTGCTCTTCCAGCTGGAAACACTGTTGACATTTTTTAAGATCATAACAGAGATAGTATTTAACATAATTAACAAATTTTTTCTTACATAGGGAAAATTTTCACTTTACCTGAAAATTGTTTAAGGATTGAAGATAAATAGTGGCTAGAAAATATAATGACTACAGCAATGGATTTTGGGGTGGCAATTATCTTTTTATATTTATTTTGTTCCAAATCTTTTATTATATATGAGCTATGCAAAATGAATCTTGGTATGACATTTCCATGCATTCTATAATATACTGTAAGCATATTCAACCATACTGCCCTTATTAACTTTTGGACTTTAAACATAATTTGGAAAGGACTAATACAGTGCTTTTTATATAGATCTTCAATACATGCTCATGCTTGCCTATTGATGGAATCAAAATTTCTAAGAATAGGAGTGTGTGTGTGTGTGATTATGGACATGAAGCTGTCTTTGTTTTATTTAGATCAACATAATTATACATTATTTCCTCCTTCCTTCACTTTTCCTGAAATGTGTGGCCAAAGCCCTGGTTATTGCTGCTTCTTAAGAGAATGCAAAACAGGTTGACATATCCTCCAACCCAGAGACTGAGGCAAATGAGATTTTTAACAACAACAAAAATACCTTTAGGGGCTGGAGAGATTGCTTAGTGGTTAAGGCACTTGCCTGCAAAGCCAAAGGACCCAGGTTTGATTTCCCAAGACCCACATAAGCCAGATGCATATGCATCTGGAGTTTGTTTGCAACAGCTGGAGGCCCTGGAATGCCTTTTCTCTCTCTCCTTTTCTCTCTCTCTCTCTCTCTCTCTCTATATATATATATATATATATATTACTCAAACAAATAAATAAAAATCACTTTACTCAAAATCCATGTGTCATGGGCTGGAGAGATGACTCAGCTATTAAAGGTGCTTGCTTGTAAAGCCTGACAGCCTGGGTTCAAGTCCCCAGTATGCACATAAAGCCAAGATGTACGAAGTGGTGCATGTGTCCGGAGTTCATTTGTAGTGGCAGATGGCCCCTCTCTCTCAGTCTCTTTCTCTGTTTGAAAATGAATAATTTTTTAAAAAATATGTGTCTTGGGACTAGAGAGATGGCTTAGAAGTTAAGGGTTTTGCCTACAAAACCAAAGGACCTCAGTTCAACTCCCCAGGACCCACATAAGCCAGATGTACAAGGTAGCACATGCATCTGGAGTTCATTTGTAGTGGCTGGAGGCCCTGGTGCACCCATTCTCTCTCTCTCCCCCTCTTTCCCTCTGTCGCTGTCTCAAATAAATAAATGAATAAAGTTTTTAAAAATGTGTCTTTTATATGTTTTTTTATAAAAGTGGGTGGAGCAACATTATTTCTCCCCTCTTGGTTTGACTTTTGACTGGTAAGAGAACGAAGCTGGAGCTCAGGGGTGCTGGGTAGACCACCTCGCATTCCTGTCTGTCAGCATGCCTCTTCTGAGCTGAGGAACATTAAAAGGGCTTGGCTCAGTCCCCAATTCCACTAAAGGCATTACCAGTTTGGCACAGAGGCTATCTTTGGCCTTGATGCCCTGCCAATGGCTCTAGCATTTGTTCCTGGGCAAAGGTGACCCTGAAATCTTGAGATGTCCATGAACAAAGATGTGTGGTGGGGAAACAAGCCTCCCAGTTGGTTATTCAGGACTCTTGTTTTGTGTCCACTCTAGATTCAGGTAGTCAAAAACACGAACGGTGTTGACCATGGAGCAAACGGCCAATGATGTGGGACACCTAGAGGGCTTAGAGCGGGACCTCACAGCAAGAGAAGCTCCCACAAGGCAAGTGCGGAGCAGTCTCAAACGTGATGGTCAGTGGAATCTTGTCTCCTCTCAGAGGAGGCACACCAAGAGGGATGAGGGTCTCTCTGACAGATGTACAGCCCAAAGTCACAAGGCAAAATCTAGGCTCGATAGCCGGGCAAAGGAGAGGGAGCT
Organism: Dipus sagitta; assembly: GCA_036346955.1. Taxonomy (NCBI): domain Eukaryota; kingdom Metazoa; phylum Chordata; class Mammalia; order Rodentia; family Dipodidae; genus Dipus; species Dipus sagitta. Next base: position 59,805,023 of record CM070786.1, on the reverse strand, counting down.
CCGGAGCCTGCAAATCTGAGTTATGGTCTTGGCCAGCATCCCACCAGCTGTGGGTTCTTGGCCTATTTAATCCTATGCGAGTCTCAATTTTCTGGTCTGTGAAGTGTAGGGTTCGGATCAGATGATTCCAAAGTGCCTTTCATTTTCTTTATATGTCTGAAAGAAGCCGTCATGTTGATTCAGCTGTTTGGGCCTCCCACTTTTCAAAGCCTGATTACATGACACTGTGCTCATCCCATTTAGAATGACTGCTGAATGTGAAACATTCCCCACCACTCCTATCCTTCGGGGAAAGCAAACACTGAGAATAAAATTTCGGTTTTCCTCTTATAAGAGGACTGAATCATTCTAACTTCCTGAAGTTCAGAAAAGCAGAAGGAGCACATCCTTGCAGAGGCCCATTCTCATTCCTGTCATTATTCACTGTTAGTCTTGTCGTTTGTTACATGAGAGGATTGATGCACTTGGCTTGTTAGGTTGCTCAGTGGTCCACCAGATGATATCTGCTAGCACCAGGAAGTCTGAAAACCTCAATTTTTGTCAAAACTCTTGAAACTACCAGTTTGCTCCTAGACCTCCTCCTCTGTGCCCCTTCTAGAACTCATCACCGTCACCCTGTTGCTGGGTTAGGAGGGTTTGTGGCTCACCATTCTCCACATTCTTGGGTATGATGTACATGGAACTTTCTCAGTTCCAAGCACTGGTGTTCAGTGATTGGTTGCTGGCCAGCTCACAAATCAGATTTGGGGGCTTGGTACCATTTGCTATGTTCATTAAATTTGTCATGTGCAATGTACTGAGGGATTCTGATCCTCCTATGATAGGAACTCTGAAAAAGATAACTAGATTTATTGAGGGTCATAGATCAGCCATTACGTCACTCTTCACCTCCTGTAGCCCAGTCTGCATGCTTATCATTCACTGGCTAGGGCCTCACAAACAAATTCCCAAGAAAGCCATGGGCATGACCATAGTCAATGCAATGGACGACTTTGGAAAATAGATTGGACATGAACTATATACCCTTTAGAGCTATCTAAGAACTGTCTTTTGGGGCCTGTAGACTTGTAAATTAATTCTTCTATTGGAAAGGGCTGGGTAGGGGTATTAGAAAAAATTCGTTGAGGCCTTTAGGAAGCCCACACCCACGTTCTCCTGTATTCTACTTTCTACTACAGTGTGTCTCATTCTCATAAGCCTCGTGCTTAAACTGTATATTAAAACCTCTTAATAAACTCCCACTCTGCTTCAAAAAGTATGTTGATATTAAAGTTTAAAATTGATACAGACCATGAAAATCATCTTTCTTGTCCCTTTTCCGGCAGAGGAAGAAACTGAGGCTCCATAGAATGCACATGACTCCCAAACCCTTCGCTTTTCTCCTTATCAGTTTCTTCTAAACAGAAGGTGTCCTATTTACAAAGAGCAAACTTTACTTTCTGGAGGATGGCATCAAAACTTTCACAGCTGAGCAGCTGAGCAGCCTCTCTGGCTCAACACCATCTTTCTTTCTGGAAGCTTCCCCTTTGATACCAAGCTGCATTGTGAAAGCCATCATCACTCTGATTGTCTGGAAGCCTGTTCCTCAGGCAGTGCTCAGACTCTCGGGCTCTGTTCTTCCCAGTGCGTTCGCTCAGGCTCATCACCTGGCAGAGCCAAGGCTCAATTAGTATTTGTTGGATCAGTGATCAAAAACTTGAAGGCTGGGGCTGGAGCAATGGTTCAATGGTTACAGTACTTGCCTGAAAAGCCTAACAACCTAGGTTCAATTCCCTAGTTCAAGACCAGGACTGGAGAGATGGCTTAGCGCTTAAGGTGCTTGCCTGCAAAGCCAAAGGAGCCAGGTTCGATTCCCCAGTACCCACATAAAGCCGGAGGCACAAGGTGGCATATGTATCTGGAGTTCATTTGCAGTGGCTAGAGGGGCCCTGTCACACCCATTCTCTCTCTCCCCATATATATATGTCTGCCTCTTCTCTCTCTCAAACAAATAAATAAAGTATCTTTTTTCAAGACCTTGGAAACTGTCCCATAGAGAATAACTGATGCATTCCTAATACCACAGTGACCACTGATAACCTGCCAGAGGAGTCCTCAGTGGAATGGGGGAGGGGAAAGGCAACATAAGAGAATAACTGATGAGAATATGACCTAACTGCAATACGGTCATGTATCAAAGTTCCTAAAGAAAGTACACTCTACTTAAAATGAAATAAATATTCCATATTTTTTTAAATGCTCAGCTAAACTCTTATATTTGGGAGAAAAAAAAGAGACAAGTTTACAAATTTATAGAACTTTCACTCTGTTGATTCATGAAGTTAAAATTTAATATTATGTATCTAGTAGATATTCCGAGCAGAAAATAATTATACAACATAAAAAGAATTTGGAGAATAGATAAGACTGCAGGATCCTTGGACTTCAAATACTAAAGTCACTAGGAAGGGTTAAGACATTGCTCAGTGTTAAAACGCAAAAAACAAACAAACAAACAAACAAACCCGGGAGAGAATGTTATACGCAACCATTATCACTACACCTCAGGGTGCTTTGTGGAGCCACGAGATGAGAAAGTTTTAAAGGGAAACACAAAAGAGAGAGGTGGGGAAGGGAAGAAGAATGGGTAGTGCTGTATTTGTGTTTAATGGAAGAGTGGAAAATGTAGGAAGTGGTACCCCGTCACTTCTCACCAAGCTCAAGGCTGGCACTGCTGGTCGTCACCCTCACCTACAAGACTGTCTTCCCTCCTTACCTTACCTGCAACACACACATCCATGGTCACAGGAAAACTGGGGCGACACATCCTTTCTGTTTATCAGTTAATGCTTCCAAATAAGCACCACATCTTTTATCCTATGTAATTTCTTTGCAGCCTTGTAAGACTCAGGGCAGATGACATTCCTCCATCACCATGGAGAAAGATGAGGCAGAAAATGCGCTTCAGCTTCTGGGAGGCTTTTATTGAGGCAGGGTCTCATGTATTCCAGGCTGACCTCAACCTCCCTTTTTAGCTAGGGATAACTTTAAACTGCTGACCCTCCTGACTACCTTCCCAGTGCTGGGATTATAGACATGCGTCATCACTCCTGGGCTATGTGGTGCTGGGGGCTGAACTCAGGGCGTCGTGCATACCAGACGAGCGTTCTGCCAGCTGAGCTATACCCCCAGCACTGATCTCCAGCTTCTGGTCCTGTGTTCCCACCATGAGGCAAGTGTGCACTTTCTTCCATTTGTTAGGATCAATGCCAAAACTAAATACATATATTCATCATATAATATGTTTATCATAAATATGTTTATTTATTTTGAGGTAGGGTCTCACTGTAGCCCAGGTTGATCTGGCACTTACTCTGTAGTCCCAGGCTGATATATAAATCCATTCTGGACAAATAATTTCTATGTCTCCAATTTTGGTGTGTGTGTGGGGGAGGCTGTATCCTTGTGCATATGTGTGTTCACATGTATATTGATGCCAGAGGTCCATGGCATGTTATCCTCAATCTTGGTCTACCTTGTTCTTGACACAGGGCTTCTCAATAAGCCCAGAGCTTAGTAATTCTGCTAGACTAGCCCACCAGCAGGCTCTGGGGAACCTCCCACTTTTATCTGTCCAGCAATGGGATTACAGGCGCACCCTACCACACTGGCCTTTAACATGGGTGCTGGGATCCAAACTCAGGTGCTCATGCTCGGGCAATGAGCGCCTTACTGACTGGGCCATGTCCCCAGCCTTCCTTTGCAGTAGTAAGTACCATGGCAACCCTGAAAGTCTATTTTGCAACCTAAAGTGGTGCTGGACCAACAGCGCTGCTTTGGCGAATTCCTTTACAGATCCTCATGGGATATTATTCACAATCATGGAAGTTGTCAGTAAAAATTTTTATAAAAGAGAGAATAAATGGGTCACATAAACTTTCTTAAAAGAATTTCAGGGCTGGAGAGATTACTCGGTGGTTAAAACACTTACCTGCAAAGTCTAAGGACCAGAGTTCGATTCCCCAGTATGCACATAAAGCCAGATGCACTAAGGGGCACATGTATCTGGAGTTCGTTTGCAATAGCAGGAAGCCCTGGTGTACCCACACTCACTCTACCTGTGTCTGCCTCCCTCTCCCATGAAAATAAATAAAAATTTATAAAAGAATCCCATAATGACATCATCACCCCCATGCCTGCCCCATTTCCATGTTCCTTCTGCAACACGGCGGACAGCAAGAAAGCAAAGCTAAAGAAAGGGTTCTCGGTCTCTGACTGTGGTTTCACTTCCACAGGCTTTTCTTCTCACTCTTTATTTGGCCCTGACCTATGGTATTTGTGACAGATGTGTAATACTGTCATCACTTTATATAAGCAAGCTGTTATTTGTAAATGTTAAGTCCTATGATGACTTTACAGCTTCCCCATCAGCTTCCCCTCCCCCAACTCTCGCGGTAGATGAAAGGCATTGTAAAAGGTTAGAAGACGGACAGAGTTAGAAACAGCTTTTCCTCCAAGATAGTTTTTGTTCCAAGATCAAAATCAGAACCGAACTTTTAAAAGAGCAACTCTGAATTTAATTTCCTTTCCTTTGTTCTTGGTCTTAATTTTCCCCCAAGTGCACTTAAGTTTCCGATGGTCTTCTTTCCCATCTAATGCCAACAATTTGCACTTCTGTTATTCCTTTTATCTAGAAACCATGAAGGCGTCTGATGCCTCTTCTGATGAGCTTCAGAGCAGTGCTCTAGCAGGTAAGCCCTTTGATAACCTTTCTCACAGAACGGGCAGCAAGCACTCGCCTCCCAAGCATGGGAATGTCCTCTGAGTGGTAGGCTCCGGTGATTTTAAAGGGAGGTGTCCACCTATGGAAGAATTCCTGAACCTTATGAGCCGACAGTGGCACAAGCCCCTTCTGAGCAAAAATCCTGCTGGCTTTCTCACTTCAGTAGTTCTGACTTGTACAGGTACCTGCTTTTAAAACCAGTTATGTTTACACAGGACAGATGGTCACAGTTGAGTGACAACGAGTCATTGGTCCTGGCTGACGTCACTTAGGCTTGCCCGAGGTCTGCCCTATATAGGTAGGTGATTGGCACCATGTAGCCAATAGAGGTACTTGGCTCAGAATCTTCTTATCTGATTACCTCTTTGGCAAAGGTACCAAACAACCTAAGAAGCTCAAGTTGGTTTCCTGAGAGACCCTGAGATATGTTCGTGCTGAGATCTAAAATATGCCATACACTGCAGTACCAAAAAAAAAACCAAAAAAACCTAAATCCCAAGTCGTCACTGAAATGGAGAACTATCGTAACTATTTAACGTCAGTTTTCTTGTGACAGGCATGTGATTACTGGGTGCCTTGTCCCACAGCCTCAGCAACTTCGACTGGTAGGACGAGTTCCATTGAGAAAGCACGTAAGTTTGCAATCCTTCACCGGTTCAGGTTATGTGGGCACGGGCATGGGCATGGAACAGCCTGTGGCAAACTTCAAGTGGCCCAGGGATCAGAGATTAATATGAGCTTGAAGAAATACATAGCAAATGAGGTTGTCATGTTATGTCTTTTGAAAAGCTAAAACTCTATTTAAAAAGCAAAAGAATGAGCAATATAAATATTTGTCCCTTTGTTCCATCATGAAACAAATATGCATATTCTCTATAAAAGGAAAATGTTCTGTGTCAGTGAGGCTAGCGACATCTGTCCCCAGATCTCTGGCTATCTTAGCCATGAGCCTCTGAGGACCACGAGTTACCAGCTGAATAGGATCTGAGGACCCTGACTTGGACCTTCCATTCTTCCTTTCAAATTACTTCCCCTAATTGCAAATTACATTTTAACAATGGGGTGAGAGGGAAGGGTCTCACATTTCTTCTAACCCACCATCAGATACCTCTCCGTGTTGGAGAGCCGTTCTTCTTCTGCTTCAGTTGTCCTAGGAAGTAAAATTAAAAGGACGACAAATCAAAAGATAAGGTCTGTTCTGCACGTAGCAGATAGAAATGCTGTTAGATATATCATGCTTCCTGGTCTCATAAGAATATGCCAGTGACTCGCTGTCATAGCGCTGGAAGGTGCCATGCAGGTTGCTAGGGAGAAAAGTCATCAACAATCTTACTCAGTGGTGGATCCTGCAAGCTGCACAGCTGATAAGCCAGGCATGATGTGCCCACTGGTGCAATAGTGGTGTGGCTATTATAGGGGTAACCAACTGTTTTCTGCATTAGAGGCCTTCTCCTAAGGAGGAAGTTCATTCCTGATACTGAAAATTTAGTGAAAAGCCTATGTCTGGGAAGGTCATAGGCCCCGGGATGGAAGGTACTACTGTCATTTTGATGAATATGTTGTGCCCTTCAAATTGTCATCTAAGTATTCCTGAGGCATTATAGAGCATGTGACCCAACTTACTTTGCTGATTTTTTCATATCGAAAAAGGGAAAGTTATTTAGGTGATGAAGAAGCAAGTCTGGTTATGTTTAGTGAGTGAATTCAAGGTTCCCATGACTTGAGTTAAGCCATTTTAATTTATGTAAATAAAACATTTTATTTCTCAAAAAATAGATATCAAATAGTATAAAAAATGAGACTTTAGGTAGTAACTAAGACTACATATGAAATCTTCAGGGGGATTAAATATGATATAGTATGACTAGTCCTGGACATTTAAACTTGAAACAATATCTTATTCCATCCTTCAGTATATATACATCCACCTATCTGATTAATTGAACCAGGAACTCAGAGATTTTCTAGAATCCAATGTGTCATTCCCATCTCCCTCACCAGTTGCCATATCTCTCCACTCATAAATGCATCGTCTGACTGCAGCATGCATTTCACATTCATCTCTCCTGTTACTATGTTAATTCAGTTCTTTATGGTATATCTACTTCCCACAGGACTAAACTAATAACTTCCTCTCTTACATATATTATCTTACAAACTCTTTCTTAAAAGCGCAGTAACTCACAAACTTGCTTATGTCACTTTCCCATTTGAAACTAGTCATTACAGCCTTACCATTTATAGAATTCAAACCTTTAAAATGACCTAAAAATTTATTATTTGCCTTTATTTCCAAGTATGTTCCTTCAGAGATGGCCCTCCAGCCACAAAAAAATGTTGGGACTCCCACAGGCACTGTCTGAATGTCCTGACTTCTTACATCTACCCCCACATCCTACCTCAGCATGGCCTGACCTCAGTAGGCTTTTTGGAAGTCCCCTCTGAGCAAGGTGCACTATGGTTCCCATAGCACCCTGGTTATGTCTTCAAAGCATCGCCATTATTTTTGTTACATATGAAAATTGCATTTTTTGTCTCTGTCACTTGAACATAAACACTAAGATGGAACCATCAATCAGGCAACTCCAAAATAAGCAGGCACAGAAAATCAAATACCACATCATCTGTGTAATAAACCATATGACCAACACAGAATCTAAAAAAAGTTGTGCTCAGAAGTAGAAAGTAGAATTGTAGTTACCTGAGATTGGAGGTGGCAGGTGCTTAGGGAGGTGTAGAGAATTTTTGAGGAGGGTAGAGAACTTTATGGCAGGAGGAATAAGCCTAGATATCTTTATACAGAAAAGACTATTATACAACATGACTTTAATAATCATGTTATAATCTTGAAAATTGTTAAGAGTAGATTTAAGAGTCCTTCTCATATGAAAATGATATGTGATGTAATACATATGCTAATGAGCTCAGTCTAGCCATTAAACTTGTTTCAGATCATGATTTTTTAATTTTAATTTTAATTTATTTGAGATATATATGTATATATACACATACATATCTCAAATAAATTAAAATTTAAATATATATATATATATATATATGTATAGAGAGAGAGAGAGAAGGGGGGGAGAGAAGGCAGGAAGGAAGGAGAATATGGGCACATCAGAGCCTCTAGCTACTGCAAACAAACTCCAGATGCATGGACTACCTTGTGCATCTGGCTTATATGTGTCCTGGGGAATCGTACCTGGGTCCTTTGGCTTTGTAAGCAAGCACCTTAACCACTAATCCATCTCTCCAGCTCCAGACCATCATATTTTACTTGATCACTTTTTACATTGTTTCACTTTTTTGATTCATTTTTAATAGCATGGTGGATCTACACCCCGCATTCAATCTCCTGCACTCCCCTCTGTCCACATCCTTCATGCACTCCTGCAGACTCGCACGTGTACCCCACAGGCGCCCGTGGACATACTTACATCTTATTTGCCTTTAGCCTCCTGTTTCAAGCGTTGATGAGACACAGAAGGAGCTGTAGCCCAATGCCTTAACCAGATGGCCACGACTGTGACAGCAGTGTTCTCAATGCATAGCCGGCGGTGGCGTAGGTTTGGGAGAAGGTTGTGATTCCTGAGTGGGGCAGTGACTGTGGTGGCCTAATGAGCAGTCAGCAGGTCTGCTGGCCCCCAGAGGCTCACAAGTGGAGAGGCAGCTGCGTGCAATTATCTGAACTCATTCCCAGTGTCCTTCAGGAACCAACCGTGCAGCACCAAAATAATGCCTGCAGTTTGCAGGAGATAGGTATCATGCTTTTCAATATGGACTGGATCATGTTACACCAATAAATTGTAATAATGAAGGGGAATTTTTGGAAGGATTTAATAAAAGGCAATTGCTCCTACAAAGAGTTGCATGAATTATTTCTTTTTTAATATTTTATTTATTTATTTAAATGAGAGAGAAAAAGAGGGAGAAAGAGGGTCAGATAGAGAGAGAATGGGCACACCAGGGCTTCCAGCCACTGCAAACAAACTCCAGACACATGAACCTTTTTGTGCATCTGGCTTGGGTGAGTCCTAGGGAATTGAACTTGGGTCCTTTGGCTTTGTAGGCAAACACCTTAACAGCTAAGCCATCTCTCCAGCCCTGAATCATTTCTCATAGAGTTCATTACTTTGGTGTTCGAGAAGAGTGAGATAGACATGATTGAACTGGGCTGACACTACTGTACCCTGAAGTGTTGGGAACACATGAAAGCAAATGTAAGAGGGCAATGCCATTGCACCAACTGTCACGAAGTCAATTATGGAAAATTCAAATAGGTTTCTGGTGGCCTGTTTTATTTCTGTCAAGTGGATGGCCCACAAGTCAAGCCAGACACCTTCCAAGTCAGAAGGGCCGTCGCATGGGTGCACCATCTGCCTTGGCCTGCGGGAGTAGTTTTACAGGTAGACCCAGCAGGTGGAAGTCACACGTCCACAACCACATTTCATTATAAGCATGGGATTCATAACAATCATAGCAATGCTTCAAAACCCACTGACTGAAACGTTGTGATTCATTCTTTTGATGGGCATGAATTAAATGAACTTCCAGTGGGTCTTCTTAAAAAGATGCCAGTTGTCATAAATTGCAAGTTGTAAAAGTGGCCCAAAAGTTCTCCTTTTTAATTTAAAATTTCTTATTTATCATACACAGAGAGAGGAGAAAGAGAGAGAATGTACACACCATTTTGCACATAAGCATGATTTACCTAGGTAAGCATGGATCAAAGTTCTTGTCCAGGATCAATGATACAAAACAGGTCACCACTCAAACATCACCAGTGACATTAGGGTTTTTGTTTGATCTAATATCAAAGCAGTACAAAATAGTTTCTTTCACACAAGGACAAGCTTTGTGTGAATATCATGTTATTCAAAATTCAATTATGCCTCCAGCTCTCGCCTCCATTTAATAGGATTTTGAAAATATATTGGGCTGGAGAGATGGCTTAGTGGTTAAGGCACTTGCCTGCTAAGCCTAAGGACCCAGGTTCAATTCCCCAGGACCCATGTAAGCCAGATGCACAAGGTGGCACATGTGTCTGGAGTTTGTTTGCAGTGGCTGGAGGCCCTGGTGCACCCATTCTCTCTCTCTCTCATAAATGTATATATATAATATACATCATATGTGTGAGCTAAGGTAAAAGAGGAGAGTCCCTGAGATGGAAAGCAGTCTAGAAGGCAGCAGGGAGAGCACCTTCCCACCACAGGGCTGGAAACTATGGATCCTAGAGGTTGTTTCTTCCCTGCCATCACTGGGAGGAACATCTTGGGTGGCTGGGAAGCTGCTGAATCTTTGGGCATTCGGGCGGCCTGGGCATCAGCTTCATGAAGGGGCTGTCTGGGCTTCTTTGTAGATCCTCATGGCAAAATCTCCCAAGTCAGACTTCTAGGGGAGGTGGGAGAGTCTGGGCCCAAAGCCACTCCTTGTATCTAATGCATTCTGTCCTTTGGCCTACTTCTAGGATTCACGGTATTAAGATCTGGGCCTGGCAAGCTGTGGAGGAACCAGAAGTGAAACTTCAGGGTTCCTGCTTGGTGGATGGGTGAGGGGTACTGCCTGGGCCGGGCTGGTGTCGCCTGCTTCTCTTCTGTTGTCTCCACTCTGCCGCTGTGGTTCATGGAGTGCTTCTGTCCTGGAGGCCCTTGGTCTCCTGGGAGGTGGGGCCCTTGTGGGTGTGTAGTCTGCGTCTCTCAGCCCCGCCCACTGGATGCCGCCCTGGGTCTGTCTTGTGATCAGAGAATTCATGATGACAGGGTAGCCTTAGCCTTCACCCTGGCCCCTGCCTACATTGTCACGGGTGGTTGACCAGCAGGGAGACACTGTCCTCTCCTTCCCTTACCTCAGCCAGGCACTAACACTGGTGCTCAGAGCTCACTGGCTTTCCAGGAGAGGCTGCCGCGTCTGATGGAGGAGGAGTCACAGGTACAGGGTCTTCAAGGACATCGTCGTAGCTGAGGGCCCAGTGGCAGGTCCTGATGAGCAGGGACATCTCACCTGGAGCCCCACTAGGCTCAAGAGCAGGTTCTGTGGTCGTCTTGAAGCCATGAGAGGCTGAGATCCAGGTGGGTTTTCTGTGCACGGATCTGAGCTGAGCCCCCAGACAGCACAGTGAAATGATGTGGCCCCTATGCTGACAGACAGGTGGGAATAGGGAACCTTCTCCAGCTGCAGCAAATGAGCAAAGCTTCCAGAAGAGTCCATCCAGAGGAGCAGTTCCCCCAAGGCCACTCACCCAGTGGATCAAACTTTTGCTTTTCCAGGCCTCCGAGTGTGTGAGTTTTTCTTGCTATTAATAACTCCGCTTTGCATAGCACATTTTGATTTAAAAATGTTTTAACATCCGTTCATTCAGGTATTTATAGTTAGAATTTCACACTCAGAGTAGCAGAGGTATGTACTGAGGATTCCTTCCAGCTGGGTGTGCAGACAGTCAATAGTCAATGCCTTCTTCCATTTGGCTACCATAGGGCAGAATGGGGGTGAAGGAGAGTAGGGGGCTGCAGAGCGAGAGGGGAGGATGTTCCCCAGCAGCACCTCCTGCTGAGGGACTAGGCTGCTGTCCCTTCCACTGAACAGACAGGCGGCTTCCAGAATCCAACACATCCGTTCCTTCATTGCTTTCCTCAGTGGGAGAACATCTCAAGCGAGTGTGGACTTCATCATTTGTTCTTCCAAGAACATGTCCAGCCTGACTTGAACGGTACCACATCTAGGATGAAAGAGACTCCATAACCTTTCCTGCATCTTCATTTGCGGTCCTCACGGAACCTTCTGCCCTCTGAGCTCCTTCTACCACGCTGAGGCGGTCAGGCCTGCAAATGGCTTCCTTGGAGTTTCTCAAAGCTTTAGACTTTTGGCAGGCACCATGCCACCCACCGCCTCCTTTTATTTTACGGTGCCTTTCTTCCTTTCTTGCTTCCCTTCTTCTTTGTCCTTCTGTATAAAGGAGTCTTTTGCATATTTTTTACTCTGTTGGGGGATAAACCTATGTCTGGCTTATTCCTCCTCTGAATAGGAGTCCTCTGTGTTTTCAAAAGTGCTGATCAAAGCTGGGAGGTAGTTCACTGCTAGAGGTTGTGCCTAGCATGTGCGACATCTCAGTGCCCCTGTGCAGCAGCACAACACCAATGCTCACCAAGGAAGAGAGGGGAGCCTTGTTTCCTGGGCTGATGGTGTCACGTTGTAGCTTAAGCTTGGACTCCCGTTTCTTCAGAAAGATTTGAGTCTTATCCCCTTCAGACATGCAGACAGTTTGACACAAACCAGTTGGTTAATTAACAGATTAATTATGTTAAGTATAATTAATAGACTAGCTGATTGAGAAAATGATATTATGGAAATGCTATTAAAATATTTTAAAATTCAATGAAAATAATTTTACCTGCAACCTCGCCATTCCCAAATCAACAGGACTCATTTTGTATGGGGCTCTGCAGTGGTGGATTTTCAGGACTAGATATTGTGAAAGAAGTCAGATATAAGTGGGCATGGCAGTACATTAGTGATCCCAGCAGTAGAAAAGCAGAGATAGGAGGATTGCGGGAAATTTGAGACTGCATAGTCAGTTTCATGATGGCTCCAACAGCATATCAAGACCTTGATGGGAGAGAGAAGGAGAGAGAAAAGAAATCTCAAATATGTTTGTGTGTGTGTATGTATATATACACAAATATATATGTATATATTTGTATATATGTCAATTTATGTACATACAGAGTCAGCCCTCTATATTCATGTGTTCATAAATTAAAACAACCACTGATAGAAGACACTTGAAAAATTAATTGTATCTTTACAATAATTGTGTTTAGTTGTTATTCCTTCAGCAATATGGGATAATGACAGCATCATGTTTAACATCATAAGTCATCCAGAGGTGATCAAAAGTATGCTGGGGGATATGCATAGGTTATATGCAAATATTATGCTATTGTAATCCATGGGTACACATTTGAGCATCTATAGATTTGACATCTGCTAAGGTCCTGGAACCAGACCCTTCCCAGATACCCAGCCAGATGCACAAAGTGGCACATGCATTTGGAAGTTGTTTGTAGTGACAGGAGGATCTGGCCTGCCTATATTCTCTCTCCTCTCTCTTAACAAACAAATAAATAAGTAAGTAAGTACTTTTTAAAGGACAAAATCACACTTCAAGATTCCCCTTCCTTCACTAGAAAATTTTAACATCATGTCTCCACCTCTGCCTCCCCCTCCCAAAGCATCCTCACCTCTATCCCCCCCCTATAGAAAAGATAGATTGGGTCAGTGTCAGAGTAATGGAAAATTCCATATATAGGCAATTTAGGCAATATTCCATCTTTAATACAGTAAGCGGAAGTCAGAAATGTCAGTATTAGGCAATAGTCAAAAAATTCAAATGCCTTTGTGGAAATTGTTGAATTTCAGCCTCCTAGGCAGAGAGAGTAATTCCTTCGTGTACCTTCCAAACATTCAGCCCAAGATTATCTTCAGGGCACAAGTTATGACCATTAAGCAAATTTACCCAAACAGAGATGTGTAGCAAGATTGGTTTAACATAATACAAGGGTATCGCTTCTTAAAGGCAGCAGCTCCTCTCAGCAAAAAGTAGAATGTAGGGAGAGCCAACAGAGCATCCTGCTGACTGAGTCATCTTTACAAATAGTTGTTCTATTTTCAAAGAAAGAATATATTTTTTCAATCATGTTTAGACACTGTGCAGCTTAAAGGCATGCACAGAAAGATTAATTGCCATGTTTGTGACCATTAGTAATGCAGGGCTGAGAAAAATGATCTCAGAGAATTAGTTCACATGCCACACATAGGATTTTATTTTCTGCATTACTTTCTGATGGTCTCAGGGTTCACTGTATTTATATAAAGATTCTTTGCCTCTCTCCAGAGCCTTAAATGTTTATGTTTCAACACATCATCTTCAAAGACTCCAATGTGAAAAGAAGAATGCATTTCAGAAAGCCTGTTGTCTATGTTTCAATTATTTACAAAGAAGAGCATATATCTAGTAATCTGTGTAAGTGACTCTCTATCAGCGGGGGGCAATTTGCCTCCCAGAGTTCATTTGGCAAAGTCTGAAGGTACGTGTGATCTTATACCTAGTATCTAGTGGGCTGAGGGAAAGAGCTCTTTAAAATATCCTCAATGTCCAAGACAGCCCTCGCAGCAAAGAACTATTAAGCCCAAAGTGTCAATCACCCCACTGCTGAGGGATCCTTGTGTATTTTGATTATATAGCTCAATATAAATGTCCCATTATATGGAAAATGCTGGCATATGTAACAGAACAGCTACCAATGGCCTCTGAAATTACAGCCTTTTGCCATGACTGTGCATAATCTACATTCCTCTACATTTTCTGGTCAGAGAAAATGTCACTACATTGAGAGGGAAACTCGGCTTAAGGCTGAAATATGTCAGTATGTTACAAGGAATGTGGCACTGTCCTTGTTAGTAACACAACTGTCCCAACTGCCTAAGGAGAAAAGAGACAAGGAAATATGGCCAACACTGATATGCTGGGCAAATAACTTGGTACCTTTTTAAAAACACTAAATATTTACTCTACCACTGATTTGCAACATGACCTCGGGGAACTCCCTGGCTTAAAAACATTATGACTCATAACTCTTGATTATCTGTGACATATTGGGAGCACACCATCTTGCCTCTGTCCATTTACTATTCTAAGTTGTTAAAGCTCACACACACACACACACACACACACACACACACAATTACAGCCTACCATTTTCTTCCACTAACAAGGAGGGTTTAACTGGGGTTCGATGAATCCCAAATCCTACTTCTGCTTACTCCAGCAGAGCAATATGCATCGCTCTTACGCCCTTCTCACCTTAAGGACAATATAAGAGAAATAATTTACTTGAGGTATAAAGTCACGTGAGAGACCCATGGGGACGTAACTATTCAGCTATTTCTTTGTTGATAGTAAAATAGAGCTTTCAAATATAAATGTATCAGCTTATTCTTAGTCATGAAGTCTAAAATTTCAGGCAGCAAATACTTTACCAGTAAAATTGAAGTGGTTGATACCTTTCACTAAGCATAGTCTTAATTATTGCTTTCAGGAGTATTTTTGTCCATACGAAGCATAATACAATGAAGAGGTGACCCAGTGACTTGCAGAATATTGTTTTTATCTTTCTGACTTCTTATTTTCAACTTGTGGATTGTAATTATACTTGACAAAGTTATTGCAAGGTGAGGAAAAAGTCTTCATATTAAAAATATGTTCTTGGGAGTAAGCACATGCATGGAGTTGGGAGGGAGGAATATCCCTGGGCCCAAGCTGATTAAATGTCACAATCCCAAAGATTAAATAGAAAATTAGTAAGCCTTTCCAAAAGACAGGAAGACAGTTATTCACAGAATTGCCAAAGGATGAAAATCAAACTGATATCAGATTTTTCCATTAGCAATAGTAGATACCAGAAGGAAGATAACAAAGCCTTCAAAAGAAAAATGAAGTTAGTCTTTGCGTTCTATGCCAGCCAAAAAATCTATAGCAAACAAGGGTAAAATAAATACCTTTACTGATATGCAACAGCACAATCAAGATACCACTCATGTATGTTTCCTCGTATGCAAATATTACCAAAAGGAATGATTATAGAAGTAAAGTTCTTTTTTGAAAAAAAAATAGTGTTTGATGTAGCCCAGGATGACCCTGAACTCCTGTTCCTCCTGCTACTGCTGACCATATTCTGGGATTGCAGATGTGTTCCACCACACCAAGTGTAATAAAGGAATTTTCATAAGAGGATAGCCTGATCCTACGCAGTGAAAATGAAATGTGATCCAGTCTAGACACGAAGTTAAGAGACTCAAACTTGTTTTCCCTGGGCCAGCAATGGTTAGCATAGGGTCATTCACATCACTCTTATACAGATTCCTTTATGGATAAGACTCATAAAAATCACTATAGTCACATACTCTTCTAGAGTAATGTCTAGCAACAAAGCATAAAAGGCTTAATTAAAGCTTACTCATTGATTTTAAATGCTATAAACTTTAGCAATGAAAGATAATGTGACTAATCCAAATTGGGAAGTAGAGAGGGGTAGAGAGTGAAGATGGTGTATTTAAGTAAAAGTGTTAATATTCCTTAATAGAAGGCAAATAGATAATGTCTCAAATAGATAATTTAAGAATATTTTCAAGCTACAGCACTTGGGATGACTGCTCTTGATAACTCTTACTTTCAGCATTTTCCTGGAGGCATTAGGCAATGAAATTTGATAAGACAAATGAATTAGAAGCATAGAATTGGAAAAAAGGTAGAAAAATGATTACTGTTTGTAGATAACACATTTACATAATTGTGAAACCCCAGAGAACCTTCTTTAAAGCTATTGCAGATCATAAATTAATACTTCAAGCTAGTAGAACATATCAGAAATTGATAGCCTTAATAAAGTACAAAATGGTAACATTTGCAAAAATAGCAGAAAATATATTACCAAGAAGAAACTTAAACTAGAAACATGTATCATCTTTCTGAGGAAAATTTTTAAAATATATCTATATTCCTTATAGAACAACTAAAAATACATAGGAAAACAGTATAAAGATATACACACTGTCTATAATTTTACAAATTGTTATGGTTTGAATATGAAATATCCCTTGTGGACTGATGCTTGAACACAGGTCTGCAGTTGGTGGTGATGTTTTGAGAGGTTGTGGGTCATTCTGGAGGTGGGAGGTCTAGTTAGCAGAGGTGAATAATGGGTGCTGTGTTTTCAAGATTATATGGGCCTCTGGTTTGGGGCCAGAGCAAAACTACTTCCTGGTTGCTATGGTGATATCACAGCTGATTCCTGCAAACAAGGAGTGAGTAGCTACTAATGTCATGTCTTTCCTGCCCCCCAGCAGTGGGGGGGGGGGACCTGAAATCTCTGAAACCAGGAGACAAAATAAAAGCTTCTGACCTTAAGTTGTTCTTTCAGGTATTTTGTCACCGTAACACAAAAGTAACTAACACACAGATTAACATGTTCCAAGAAAAATGCCAGGTAGCTAGATATTTTTAAAGCAGTTATTAGTCATACAAGAAATTAAGATGTATTATAAAATCTAAATACTTACCAAATACTCTCAGGGCTGGAGAGATGGCTTAGCAGTTAAGGTGCTTGCCTGTGAAGCCTAAGGACTCAGGTTTGAGTCCCCAAAACCCACATAAGCCAGATGCAGAAGGTGACGCATGTATCTGGAGTTCATTTGCAGTGGCTGGAGTCCTTGGCGTGCCCATTCTCTCTCTCACTCTCTTTAATAAATAAATAGATAAAATATTTAAATACCACAGTGTTGTGCAGTGGTGAATACAGAAAGATAAAAATACAATGATGATCACCTCGTACATATATAGTCCAAATATATCCTGAAAGTGACAGATTCTTAAGATGACATCTCAAACCAAGGATAATGAATTACTCTTCATTTTTATTTTCATTTTGATCTTACTTTATACAATTTTTGTTTTATGCGTATCTAATGGATGTTCACATTTAAAAGGTCCACTGTGATGTATTAACTCTTTGTATATATTGTATAATTATGAAATATGATTCATTAGTATATCCATCAACTTTTGTATTTATCTTTATTGTGAATTTCCTTACATTCTTTTCTTCTAGCTATTTTGAAACCTATGATGAATGGATTTGGAAGATTTTTAAGTTTGGGGGACAACCAAAGAGCCATATGAAATGACATAAATGAGTTCTCTGCCTCTCACTGGATTTCACATAAGCTCCAGAAATGTCCAGGAGAGAAATGTGATGGGTTTTTTTTTTTTTTTTTTTTGAGTCACTGAAATACTATTTGAAAACAGTGATGGTATCTTTTACAACCTTAGAACTTGGAAGCCTTTTCATTACAATGACTCAAAAAAAGAAAAAAAAAAGGGCTGGAGAGATGGCTTAGCGGTTAAGCGCTTGCCTGTGAAGCCTAAGGACCCCAGTTTGAGGCTCGATTCTCCAGGACCCACGTTAGCCAGATGCACAAGGGGGTGCACGCGTCTGGAGTTCGTTTGCAGTGGCTGGAGGCCCTGGTGCGCCCATTCTCTCTCTCTCTCTCTCTCTCTCTCTCTCTCTCTCTCTCTGCTTCTTTCTCTCTCTGTCGCTCTCAAATAAATAAATAAAAATAAACAAACAATTTTTTTTTTAGAAAAGAAAAGAATATGCGAATCCTTTCAGCTAGGTAAAATCAGGATTTTTTTTTTTCAGAGCAAACATCATAAGCAAAGCCGCAAGACAGATGACAAAATAAGGAAAATATTTCCAGCTCATTTCACATAAAAACAGCTAATCTGCCAAGTGCTGGGGAGTCCTAGAGTGGTGAGAAAATTCTAGTGGCCTGTGGTCAGGTTGTCAGTGGACACTAACAGGGGAATAAAACTAATCCTTAGGCACATGAAATGTTGCTACACCTTCCTTATACCAAAAGAAAAGTGTATTAAACGTATGCTGTGAAGCAGGGCGTGGTGGCACACAGCTTTTATCCTAGCACTCAGAGGCTGAGGTAGGAGGATGGTTGTAAATTTAAACCAGCAGGGAGCTACAAAGTGAGTTCCAGGTCAGCCTGGGCTGGCATGAGACACTGCCATGGGGGGTGGCGGTGAGAGACTACTGTGATGCCAGGCTTTAATCTAGCAGATTAGCAAAAATTCTAAATTCTATGTATGGTAAAACAGAATTCATTCATTACTGGTGTGAAATGTAAGTGCCACATATCCCCCAGGGAGAGCACTTAAAAATACATTTACAACCCTTTAACCTGATAATCCAATTTTAGGAATATATCATTCATATACACTCATATATACATTCATATACTGTCACACTTTCAAAACCACATAAGACCATATTCTTAAAAAAAACTTTTAAATGTAATTATGAGGGTGTATGGGTGTGCACATGCCATGGTGCACCGTTGAGGACCAAGGCCACTTCAAGGTGTCTGTGCTCTTCTTCCATCTTCTCTGAGACAGTCTCTTGCTGCTGCAAACTGATGCCAGTCTAGTAGGATCCTGAGCTTCAGATTCTCCTGGCCCTGCCTCCCATTGTCCTAGGCTTGTTCGGATCACAAAGGCATGCATCACTTGGCATCAGGTTTTACATGAGTACTGGAGAATTGAACTTGGCCTGGCAGGTCTATAAGTAAGTGCCTGTAACTATGGAGCCATTTCCCCAGCCCACAAATAGATTCTTTACTGCACTTTGTTATTATAGTAAAAGATGAGAAGAATGTCATTCAGCAAACAAATTCAACAAATTATAGTACAACCTCTCAGTGAAATCTAGCACAGATACCAAAAGGAAAGAAAGAAAGAAAGAAAGAAAGAAAGAAAGAATATGGAATTTCTCTGGTTAGTATCATGAAAATATCTTCAGAAGATATTATTAATATTGTATCAATCCAATGTGCTATTTTTATATAAAAGGAAGAAATAAGAACATAGATTTAGTCTATCTGGACAAAAAATCACTATTAAGTATAAATAAACTAATGAAAGTGGCTGTCTATGCACACAAATCCATAAAAGAAGTAAAACAACTAGGCTGGGGAGATGACTCAGTGGTTAAAGACACGTGCTTTCAGAGTCTGTCAGCCAGGGTTCAATTCCCTAATACCCACGTAAAACCAGACACACAAAATAGCACATGGTGTCTGAAGTTCTCTTGCAGTGACAAGAGGCCCTGGTGCGCCATTTCTCAGGGAAAAAAAAAATTCTTTAAGTAAGAAACCAATAAAATCAGCCACCCACAGCCTCAAAAAGCCAAAGACATTCTGCTGCCAAGTATATACACAAAAGAATGGAAAGCAAGGGTTCAAGTGTGCACTTGTGCACCATCGTTTGTAACCTTTCGTCATAATCAAAACGCACAGACAGCACACATGTTCTCCAGTGGATGAAAAGATGAACAATATGTGTTGTGATCATTCAATGGGACCTTTTTTATCTTCGAAAAGGAAGGGCACTCTGATTCATATCACGGCATGGGTGAGCCTTAAAGACATCATACTAAGCAAGATAAGCAACACACAGAACACAAATCTTGTATGGTTCCATTTATGCAAGGAGCTTAGAGTATTCAAAAACCATGATCTGAGCATTAATGAATAAAATTTCATATGTTATGGCATGCATACTTCATTTTTGTTTTGAGGCAAAGTCTTTTTATGGAACGTACACTTGCATGGAACCCAAAATTCTCCTGCCTCAGCCTCCTAGATGTTGGGAGTAGCAGCATGTACCATCTTGCCTAGCAGTTGCATATATTTATCACTATAAAAAAATTAGTGAGGTTGGAAATATGGCTCAGTGGTTAAGGCACTTGTCTGCAAAGCCTAATGACCTGGGTTCAATTCCCCAGTACCCACATAAACCCAGATTCACAGAGGTGCATGAATCTGGAGTTTGTTTGCAGTGGCTGGAGACCCTGGAGCACCCTTTCTCTCCTCCCCCTCTCTCTTTCCCTGTCTATCTTCTCTATATCTCTCTGCTTGCAAATAAGCAAAAATATTTTTTTCAAAACCTGTGGTTACTTAAAAAAATTAGTTACCCCTAGAGTTAAGCATGTAAGTAAAATAGGTATGGGTGGAAGCAACATTATTCAACATATGTCTCTAGAACTATGTAAATGTATTACTCAATTACCTAACAAGATCAAAAAATCAGTTCTGAAGAAAGACCTGGATTTTCCCATTGGATCACTTCTTTATTTTGATTTTTTCTATATGCAAATATTACTTTATTGTTCCAGCATTGTAAAAGCATCTATATCAATCTCATTGACTAGATAAACTTCCACACACTGGAATAATAAACGTCAAAGGCTAGGGGAAGTGGTAATCTATATTTTACTGGCGTCAGTCTAGAGGTGTGCAGGTTCTAGCCTCCAAGAAGGCTGTCTTCAGAACCAAACATTCAAAATACATGAGTTTATGGGGATACGTAATTCAAATCACCACAGGTGAGGTCTTTTGGTGTTTTTTATTTTTGGGAAGGGGGTTCTTGAGATAGAATCTCCCTATGTAGTCCAGGCTAGCCTGGAACTTGTGATGATCTTCCTGATTCAGTTCCCAAGGTATAGGATCATAAATGTGTGACATCATGCTTGGTTTTACCTCAGCCTTGAAAACACAAGCTCCTCCTTTATCTAGCTTTTTTTTCCCCAGTTTGCATGGGTCCTTCCCATTCAGGGGTGCTGAGGGGCAGAGGGACCAGCAGGAACAATAAGCAGGGTCCCAGACTTCACCTCTACCCTCACAGCCTCTCTCTGTAGCTGCCCAGCCTCTACCTGCATTAGTCCTTTGCAAGGGAGACACTCGCCATGGCAGTACCCAGTACCAAGGCCCTGGCCTATAGCTCCCCAGCCAGAAAGTTCTGTCTTGTGTTGTGTTGTAGAGACTTGGCTCTTGGATAATTTCCACACACTGGTCCTGTTTCATTTTCTGGAACCAGAAAAAGTAAATATAATTCCTCTTCTGAGATAACTTCACATATCTTTTAAGCCATTAACATGCCCCTACCAGCAAACAACATGCCTCTTTTCTGGGACCTGAGCGTTCTCAATGAAGCTGCATTTTTCTAAGGGTGGGTGGGGCCCTCGCAGCTCCTGGGGCCTGTATTCTCTCCTCTTCACTCACTAGAGTGGTGGGACCCACAGCCCAATTCCAAGGATGCACTTTTAGCTCCACTCTTCTCTCTATCTACTGGTTTTGTTTTGTTTTGCTTTGTTTTGTTTTGTTTTGTTTTGTTTAGATGATTTAAATTTACCTAATGAGAACTAATTAAAGACAAAAAGCTTCAAGATCAAAATGTAAATGAAACTCAATGAACTATCTCAACGTTTACAAACGTGCAAAAGAAAAAATGCCATAACTCTTTTAGCAGCATTAGTAATCAGAAGATGAAATGTATCTGGAGGCAAATCTGAAGGGTAATTCCTCACAGAACCTAACTGAGAATTTGAACGACCTTATCAATGGCCGGATGGTAATTCAATTAATTTTGTCTTTTCAGGTTTTAAACATAGCATAAATAATATTCAATGAGATTTAATAATAGAGTAATTTTCTACTGAAATTATTTTCCCTTTCATGGGCCCCTTTCTAGTTTTCTGGGATCCACTTACTCTGGTTAATTTCTTTTTTCCCTCAAGGCATCAAAAGAAGCTAGAGATGGTGGCATGCGCCTGTAATCCCAGTGCTCAGGAGGCTAAGGCAGGAACGTGCATCATCAGTTCAAGGTCACCATTGCAAGACATTCTAAATGAATAAACAGACAAGGATATGATGTAACATGGAGTTGAGTGCTTACTCACTCTGTGGGGGGCATTGGGTTTCATCCCTAGTCCCTCAAAGAACTAAGCAACACAAAACCCAAGTTAGGTTAATGTATTAGGACCCTTCTGGAGGAACAGAACCAATCAAATGAATCTGTATTATAAAGGGTTTTATTGGATTAGCTTACAGGATATGGGCTGGGCAGACCAGCAATGGCTGTATATATAAGCTGGAGAGTCAGAAAACTTGGTAGCTGCTCAGCCTATAAGGCCAGAGGCCTCAGCAGGCCCGATCCGGTGCTGAAGACCCAGAGGATTCCTGGAGAGCTGCTGAGCTTCGGTCCAAGTTAGGAGGCTGGCGAAGCTGGGTTCCAGCGTCAGCAAAGTCAGGCAGCAGCAGGGTAGAGACACACCAGCAAGGACTAGGAGCCACCGGGCAAAGGGCTCTGCTGGAGTCTTTGTGGACTCATCATCAGAAGAGCCCTCCACTCTGGAGGAAAGTCTTCCTCCCTCCTCAGTCTATCCTGCAAACGTCCTCACTTGAGGTCGCAGCTTTCCCCTGAGCCAGCTGTACGCAATGGTGCACAGGGCGCAAGATTCAGGAACAGGGAGCTCCACCCATGCAGCTGTGGGGAGGTGCTCGCCTGTGCGGGGATGAGGCCTTGTGTTGCTGCGGCTCCCTTGGGACCTGCACACTGCTGTAGGTAATCCCGCATAAAGGAATCCAGATACACTGATCAGCTCTTGTCAGGGTGAACTCTGGTGGAATCAGACTTTAGTTTGTTGGGGGTGCCCTGAGCTCATTGGCTTTTCCCCCGGAAAAGTTTCATGCTAAACATGCCCAGAACACTTCTTGCATATGACATCAA
This sequence comes from Dipus sagitta, assembly GCA_036346955.1. Classification (NCBI taxonomy): domain Eukaryota; kingdom Metazoa; phylum Chordata; class Mammalia; order Rodentia; family Dipodidae; genus Dipus; species Dipus sagitta. The sequence continues at coordinate 59,782,071 of CM070786.1, read as the reverse complement.
ACATGGGCAGCAAAAGATAAAGAGACATTAATGAGACAAGAGATGACCCTTCATAAACCAACATATGATAAGTTATCAGTGTGCACATACACTCTTATCAATCTATCTATTCATCTACTCTCAGTGTCTGCCTCTATACACACACACACACACACACACACACACACACACACACATCCACACTCCATGTGTTACCATGGTTATGGCATTTCTAACCTCTAAATAGCTGCTTGGTTTACACTCCCTTTCTTCACTGCTGTTGTTTGAGAAATTGGGGTTCTTTAATACTAGCTCTGGAGAGAGCTTCTAAAGTTACCTACTCCATAGTATCTGCCCAGTGCTTTGTGTCCATCCCAAGCACCCCAAAATCCCAATGACACAAAACCACTGACTTCATCTAAAATTCAACAACTTATATGCCCCCTCACTGAGAGTCCTAAACACTGACATCAAAAGACACATTCATTTAATATTGAAATTTATTATACATTCAGGAAAACAGCACAATGAATTTTTGGATCATTTTTAACATTTTCTTTATAGAGCAGGAGGTTTCATTAGCATTTAAATTAATGTGCTTTAAAAATCTATTCTGAAATGAATTCTCTTTTATGACATTTACTTGAATTTATCAAACATACCAAAATATGTAACTTTAGCAGCAAATGTTAGATTCCAGTTGCTGAATCATGATAATCATTTGTTTGCTATCACAACAGATACAGAAGTAATACATGAAGCTATTTACCGAAATCTTCTCAAGATGTCCCCTCCTTCTATACTCATTTGCCCACAAATGAACCATTCCTTTTTCCTCTTTAAAAATAAGGACTTTCAGGCTAGAGGGAGAGATGGCTTAAGTGGTTAAGGTGCTTGTCTGTGAGGCATAAGGACCCAGTTTGATTCCCAAGTACCCATATAAGCCAGATGCACCAGGTAGCACATGTGTCTGGAATTTGTTTGCCCTGGCACATCCGTTCTCTCTCTTTCTCTCTCATATTAAAAACATAAGGACTTTCTGGCCACTTTGTCCCAACTTTCACATCTATGGAGTTTAATCATATAAGCTAACAACATCATATAACATCATATAAGGTATGTACAGCCAGAATCTGTTTGTTGGCATATTCTGTTAATTTGCATAGTAGCTCAAAATTATTTGTAACCCCAAATCAAATCTTGACGCAATTCATGGCTATTCATAACCACAGAGTGGTAAAACATGTGAGTCTCTAATGTATAGCTGCTAAAGCTGAACTGGGTTATGCTGTGCCTCAGTTTATCTCTCATCTTGTAACTAGGTTCCCTGTTCAAGACCTATCCATACATAGGTGCATACAGGGGCATGAATGCCATATATATATATAAGGCTTTTTGTTGTTTGCTTTTTGAGGTAGGGCATCTAGTCCAGGGTGACCTTGAATTCCCAATGTAGTCTCAGGGTAGCCTTGAACTCATGGTGATCCTCCTACCTCTGCTTCCCAAGTGCTGGGATTAAAGGCATGTGCCACCATACCGAGCTACTTGTATGCTTTTTTTTTCCAGGTAGGGTCTCACTCTAGCTCAGGCTGACCTGGAATTCACTATGTTCACAGGGTGGCCTTGAACTCATGGTGATTCTCCTACCTCTGCCTCCCGAGTGCTGGGATTAAAGGCATGCACCACCACACCCGGTTTACTTGTGTGCTTTTTATTGGTGGTTTCACTGTTTAGAATGGTCCCAACCAGAATGCTCAAGTGCTATATAATGTTCCTAAATGCTAGAAGACACTGACTTGTCTTATAGAGAACATATGAGAATTCATTTCTTTCCTTTCTGCTCTGACCAAATACTTGACAGGAAGCACCTTAAGGGGGAAAGGGTTCATGTTGGCTCATCATTTAAAAGGGATATAGTCTGTTATGTAATACAGCATGGACATAGGAATGCGAAACACTTGACCACATTGCCTCTGTAGGCAGGAAGCAGAGAGGGACAGGAAGTAGGGCCTGGTCATAAAACTTCAAGATCTGCCCCTAGTGATCCACATCCTCCAGTATGGCTCCACCTCACTCCTTGAGGGTTCTGTAACCTTCCAAAACAACACCACCAGCTGGAGACCAAGAGTTCAAACACAGCCGGGTGGCACACGCCTTTAATCCCAGCACTCGGGAGGCAGAGGTAGGAGGATCGCCGTGAGTTCGAGGCCACCCTGTGAACATCGTGAATTCCAGGTCAGCCTGGGCTACAGTGAGACCCTACCTCGAAAAAAAAAAAGAGTTCAAACACATGAGCCAACAGGGGACATTACACATTCAAACCACAACAACGTATGCATTCAATAAGTTTATTCAGCGTGAGTTGTAGTGCTCTTGACCACGAATTCACTGCTTACAAATCAATATATACGTTAGTCCCCTGTTGCTCCGGGGCTGGCCACAGTACCCCCAAAGGTGCCCAGTCAACCAGGATGGGTGAGCGCACAAAAGTAAAAGACTTTTGAGGGATAATTTTGGTGAACAGCTCTCTCTGTTTATTGTCAGGGAAATGGATTTATAAGCATCTGAGGCCAGGGGGAGGGTCCTAAGGGGATTGGATGTATTCCAGCACGTAGGCAATGGGGAGGGGGGTCAGGTGATCTAGGGTTTTGGGGAATGGGCTGTGTATAGGTGCTGGCTGATAAGGAGTTTCCTAGGCAACTGGCCAAAGGTCACAGGGCTATGGTCAAAGCCTAATTTCAGGTGTGCCAGGCTTGGAGAGGGAGTGGCCTCCTGTAGCCCAGGGGTGCTTATCTGTGCCTGGCAGCTCAGGCCCCTCTCCTGAAGGCTCCAGCCTGTGCCTAGCAGTGCCCCCTGTTATCCATATCCACGAGGAATATGCCCCAAGATCCTCAATGGATGCAGAAACTGTAAATGTTACTGAATTCTATAGGCACAGACCATAAGTATCCTATCTCTTTTTCTATACTAACTACATATTGAGAGCTTCATTTTTTTTTCTGCACACAGGAAGCACAGCTTCCTTTGGCATATCTGAATTGCCAGTGGCACTGCTCTTATCCTTTGGATGCTGTTGTTAAGTAAAACACAGATTTCTTGAATGAAGGCTCACTGATATTCTGATAGAAGGTTCAACCACAGAAATGGCTACAGAGTAACTCTATCAGGCAGGTGACATACACAGTATGATACACTGGGCAAGGAAATGTCATGCCTTGAGCAGGACACACGTCCCATCGTGCCACTCATGACAGCACACAATATAAAACTTATGAAACATTCATCTCTGGAATTTTTGCTTTTGGGGGGATAAGGTTGTGTTTGATTGCATGAAACTAAAACTACTGAAAAGACGGACACAGGCAAGGGGGACTACTGTGACACATGATGTGTCTATCAGCAGAAATGCACAAAACAGTTATGGAGTGGTTGATTGAGGAAAATGTCATGGCCAGAGGCTGGCAGGAGCCCACCCTGTATCTTCCCTGGAGCCGCAGAGGTTAGGTCAATGTCCTGTGACTTCATAGCCCCTAACTCCCATGAGAAAAAGAACTTCAGCCTCTTGTCCTAACAAATATACACCTATAATGATACAAATGATTGGACTTCTATGTGAGTTGGAATAAAACTCAGTAGCTGAGGCCAGTAAGCTAGAAAGGGGATATAAAGGGACTAGAAAGGTAGGGGGGACTTATTAGGATGATATTGTATATGTGTAAGTAGAAGAACAGATTAATGGGGGTGGAAAGGCCGAAGTGAGGTCAGGGAAGAGACTGAGTAAAGGAAAGGTGTAGGGAAGGCTAATCAGAATCTAACAGGGTATGAATAAATCATATAGAAATCTACTTTTTTGGACAATGGAACACCCAAAAACCATAGATTGTTACTATAAAATTTTCAGTGCCAGAGATGGGATACCTTCCCTTGAGATGTTGTCCAGGGAGATCCCTGATGCCCCCAAAACATTACAGGCCATTGCTGAGGTCCTTGGTTTCCCACCAGGAATAGATGATAAGACCCTATTGCTGAAGATTCCACATCCTTGGGTTGCAAAGTCACTGAGAAATCCTGCTGAAGCTGAGCTAAAAACCTCCTCCATGTAGTCCAGCTGACAGAAAGCTATGCAGCATGTAGTTCAATGGGTCAGAGAGAAATCACCAGTGTAGATACTCAACAGTGGACATTGCAAGCCTTAAATTTGGCCAACCAATTGCCAATGGGTGCAATAGTGGTATGTCTGTTATGGGGTAAACCAACCACTCTGCTCTGTAATTGGACTGGAGGCCCACTCCATGGGAGGGAATACATCCCTGACACTGAAAACCGACAACATAGGTAGTCATGAGCCTTAGGGATGTGACATCTGCTGTTGTCTGGCTAAATGTATATACTATGCTCACCAAACTGCCTGGTAAGCACCTCTCTTATTGTTCATACCCATATATTAATGCTACTCTCACTTTTGGTTAGAGAAGCTTCTATTTTAGATGTCAGTGACCTTGGGATGACTCAGAAGGCACCAAGGCTCTGAGAAGTGACAGATGAGTACTCAGCACTGAAATATCTCTATCACTCCTTCTAAGGCTCAGGATCCATTGCAGGAGAGGTGGTGGAAAGAATTTAAGAGCCAAAGGAAGGGTAGGACTCCTTACAACATGCTCCTCCAGACACAAAATGGCCTGGATATCCATGACCTCACAGTGCCTGACACTACCTACACAGACCATCATAATAGGAGGAAAAGATCATGACATCAAAATAAAAGAGAGACTGATTGAGAGTGGGAGGGGATATGATGGAGAGTGGAGTTTCAAAGGGGAAAGTGGGGGAAGGGAGGGAATTACCAGGGGTTATTGTCTATAATTATAGTAGTTGCCAATAAAAAAATAAAAAAGGAAAAGGAAGGATAAATAAATAAATAAAAGTATATAAAAACAAACAAACAAATATATATATATATTGCCCCATAATGGCAAAACCAAAGAAGATGGAGATGGACTTTTAGATGATTAAATCTAAAAGATGAAATGACATCTTAAGAAAATTGATGCCTATCTTAGATGTCTTGGTGTCCCATAAATCTGATGACAATCTTGGCAAGATGAATAGACTTACATCATTCATTTATTATCATATATGTATGCTATATATTTTCTTTTCCTTACCTTCATTTATTATGATAAAATTTGCATATAATTTGTCTATTGCCCAGATTAACTAAAAAGATTAAAATTTTAACTATATGCAGTACAAAAAATAGCAACATATTTTTATTTAAAAGCAAATTCAAATAAATGTTGAAATGCAAAAAAGGCATAGAGTTATTTTTCTCTTAAAGCAGTTCAACTTGCCTATTAACAAAAAGATAAAAAGAAAAATCATGAAATAAAAATGTATAAAAATAGTAAAATAGTAAATAAATAGTTAATAAATAAAACAATAATAATATTTAAATTAAAAGTTGGAGAGATAGCTCAGTAGTTAAGACACTTGCCTGCAAGACCTAATGACCTGAATTTGATCCCCTAGTGTTCATGTAAAGCCAGATACACAAAGTGGTACATGCATCTGGAGTCCATTCACTGTGGCTAGAGGCCCTGGTGCACCCATTCTCTCTGTTTCACTTCTATCTCTACTTGTAAATATATATATATATATATACATGTATATATATATACATACATATATATATACACACATGTATATATATGTGTGTGTATATATATATGTATATATACAAATATACATATACATATATATTTTTTAAATTAAATAAACTATTTAAATAAAACATATGACAGGTAAATATTGAAGACTCCGAGAAGCAATATGAATATCAAATTTTAAATAAAATTTGTCTTATAGACTGCAGAGATTACTCAGTGGTTAAAGGTACTTGCTTGCAAAGCCCCCTGTCTCAGGTTCAATTCCCAATACCCAAGTAAAGACAGATGCACAAAATGGCACATGTCTTGAGTTTGTTTTTAGGGATAAGAGGCCCTGACATGCCTGCCTATATTCTCATTATCAATCTCTATCTCTCTTTTTCTCTCCTCTCCTCTATTTCTCTCTCTCCTCACAAATAAATTATTTTTAAATTTAAAATTTTTTTCAATAAAATTGACATCCCATACTTAGTATGTTTGTTAAACTATTTACAATTGTAACTTTCAATATTCATCTAGCTACCAACATAAAAAACTGATGTCACCCAGGTCATTCCGAGATTCACATATAACTTTAAAGGAATTAGAATTATTTAACAAAGCAAAATACCTCTTAATCTCCTTCTGAAAAGATTAGAAGTTCCCACATATTATCAGATTGATAAATTGAGACAAGAAGCCAGACGTTGAAGCAATGCTGGGCAACACAGCGGTGTTGTGTCAGTAGTGACAAACTAAGGACTTTGTCTTTTCTCTCCCGTCACAATTCCTCCACCTACGTTCCCCTGCACTCAAATAAATGTTTGCATCTGTTGATAACAGAGGTGAAACTCCCAAATTCTCACACCATCTAGATGCTGTCATCACTTCCAAGGCATGGGCAAGGATGTCAGCAAGTATTGCACTGGGAAGTCGCTGAGTTTAATCATGGAAGGAGACACCTGAGGTGGTGCTGTAGGCAGCTTTGAGCACTAAATCCATGCTTGTGTCTAAGGATGTGTTGGATAATCCGAAGGATGCGCTGGATAGTGCAGGTTAGGGCAAGGACAGCTGTAATGAGCTCAAACTAACTCAGACCCTGCATGCATCTGCCCATTGACTGGCCCCCGCTGCACAGAACTCTGGTGGCTGCGCTCAGATGCCTGCATCTCAGGCACCTGACTTGCTCAGGTATGGCCCCAACTGGAATGAAATCCTTTCCCCTGGTCAAAGATTGTTTCTTGCTTTTGCCACAGCAGGAGACACAATCTGCATTGATTATAAGATTGTGAAATGTTAATAGTGTCCACATGATTCCTGGAGGCCTTCCAACCACGGATGCCTGCTTCACTAAGTGGCCAGGATCTATTGTCTCTTCCAACTTTGCTCTGAATTAAAGCCACACTTCTCTGCTTTGGAACATTTTTTTTTTTTTGTACTAGAAATTGAACCCAGAGTCTCATACAGTGCGTGAGTGCTCTACCACAGAGCTATATTTCCAGCTCTATATTTGATTTTGAGACATTGCATTACATATGTTCACTCATTACTCTCCTGCTGGGGAAATCCACTGTCATGGGTAGCATTAAAACCAGAATTGCCTTGTTAACATTTTATTTTACAAAGAGCCTCAGGTGCTCCCACAGAAAGATGGATCCAGGGAAGTAAGGAAAGCTCCAAGCTACCTGTCATCCAAAAATCAATGAGCACTCCATAACCCTTCCTCAAAGAGGCATTTGCAATGTCCCCAAGTGCCGCAGCCCACAGGGCACGGAACAGTCATCGCCCACCCCAGTTGCCTTGAATGTAAATGGAAGACCTGGGCATGGAGCCTGTGCCATTGGCTCCTCTCCCTGAGTTTCAGGAAGCAGACGACAGCCTGACGTTTTGTTGGTTTGATATTTTGTTTACTTAAGATCCTTCTCCATACTTACAATGCAAACCCTATAGCATGGGAATCAATGTCTGAGAAACTGGAGGTAAGACCTGACACAAAGTTAAATCAATGCCAGACTCCGATGCAGGAAGAAAAAAGTTAAATCCACTCCACACATGTTCAGTGGAGGATGACATCAAACACCATCTTGCATGAGTTCCTCTGCCTGACTTCCATGTGAACTCAGGTCCGGTAACACGACAGTAGACATTCTCTTACTGGTACAATTCCTCATCCTCGGTTTTAGGATCATCTCCAGGAATGTTGTGTGGCAGATTTGACTTATATCTTCAGGAGAGAACATCACACCTCTTAAGGCGTTGAAGAAGTACAATAAAGAAATGATGACTCATGAATAGGACGGAAACAGTCTGTTGTCTCTGCAAGGCAGAGCCAAGAGAAGCGTGAAAATGTGACCTGAAAATGTGGATGTGTGAGGACCGGGGCTGTGTAAGTTCTGCTTGACCCATCTGTGCTGATGGAGGGACAAAAAGAAAAGAAATTAAACCTGCTATGTTAAAAAGCCACTGAGTTAGAATCTCCAGACATCATGCAAAAGCCAGCAGCTGTGGCAGGCTTCTGTAACCCCAGTACACATCTACTGAGATGGGAGGCAGAGGCAGGACAGCTTCCCAGAAGCTCATGGGCCAGCTAGCCTGATGAATGGAGCAGCGAACGAGAGACCCCACCCTGTGTCCTTAAACAAGGTAGAACTTGGCAAGATGCATGGAGGCGCTCAGAGACACTGGAGTCGCATCTGCTTGCTCCATCTGCGTCCTTTATTGATGTCTTCGGGCTCGAGGACACACCTCCCGCGGTCTGTGGAAACTGTCCCATTCTTCTCACTCTCAGGACGACACTCTGGTCTTTCTGTCCATCTGACTCAGGGCGGATTCATCTTGCATGTGTGAGTCCCAATTCAGTCACTCCTGTCCAATCTTAACATGATCATGTAAGGGTGTGACTGCCAACACTAGGACACAACTAGAGCTCTGTGATGGGTTCAAGGCACCTGTTTTCAATTCTTGTCATATCCACACTGCCCCATATCTGACTTCCTGATACCACAGTGCCCACCTATCCGTGCCCCATCCATAGAAGACATCCCTCCAAAACTCGTCTGTTGCTATGTTAGAGATCCTTGGGAACTTTGCTGGCTTTCATTCTAATTCAATTTTCCACTTAGTCTTTGTAAGAGGAAGGGGGTTGAACGTAAGTCTAGAAAAATAGGATGTGTTTTTCATTTGACTTTTCTACTAACAATATAGTCCAGACAACGTGATGTCTACAGTGACAGACTGAGGTTTTACATTTTATATTAGCCGTGTGGCTCTCATTTCATATTAAGCATGATACAAGTTGTTCATTCTGGAATCTCACCTTGGATCATTTCTTTACTTGTTTTTTTCTTTTATCATCCTTTCTTTCTCTTCTAGAATTTCAATGATAAGTATGAATCAGGCACTGAGAGAAGAATGAATTTCAATACTAGGAAGTAAACACTGTGCTAGAATTAGATATATTAATGCATTTAAATGACCTTGTCTGTGGTATTTTGAAGCATATGTCCTCCATAATCTCATGTGCTCTGAATGCTTGGTCTCCAGCCGCTGGCGGTTTGGGAGATGGAGCCTTGCTGCAGGACATATGTTATTGGGGGCGAGCTTAGCAGTGTTATAGCCAGCTGCCCCTGGCCAGAACTCAGGTCAGTATCCTGCTACTATTGTCCATCTGCTGTGGCAGAGATGATGTCCAGCCTCTGCTCATGCCATGTTGTCCCCTGCCATCAAGAAGCTTTCCTTTAATACTATAGAACAAAATAAAAACTTTCCTTCCATCAGCTGTGTTTGGTTGGGTGCTTTGTCCCAGTGATGTGAAGCTAGCTATAACATTATCATACATTTTTCAGGAAAAAAATGTTGATTCTACATTTAAATAAAGTTCTATTGTACTTGGGAATCACCATAAACAATTTACTTTATATAATTCGCATTCTCTATTCATCTATTGATTATATTCAGTCTCGTGGAAGTAAAAGTTATATTGCATGTCAATTGATTATTAGGTAACACCTACAACATTCATGTATATGCATCTACATATATACATGTGTGTATTATAATATTGGTACAATTATGTACACACACACACACACACACACACATATGTGTATATATATATGTACATTGACCTTAATATTTAGAAAGAAATCAAGCTATCTCAATTTACACATATAGGGATGATTATAAATATGTAAATATTTAGTGTTCCTTTGAGGTCAATACTATGACCTTGGTTAATCATTAAAGTGACTCAGTTGGTAGTAATGTGGTAGCTGTTAAATGGCCCCAGGTTCTGAGAACCCAGACAATGTGCATTTGTTGGAAACAGATATGTTATGTGACTATCTCAAGGCACACTGAGGCACATACTGAATAATCAGATTTGAGCCTTAATTTTTGGGTTTGGAACCAACTAGCTAGGAAAAATATGTATGTATATACCATGACTTACATTTATGTTTATACATTTATATATGTGTTCTGTGACATGTTATTTCATTATTGCTATCATTTGTTTTATTTTGAAGTTCATTCATGAGTTATAGAACTATATACAAAATGAGTTATTTACTCATATAAATGACATTGTAACTTCTAGCCAAAAAACAATCCTTACATTTTCTGAACTCATTTATTTGGTTTTCTCTAAGGCATGTTAATTTTCTTGATGTTAACAATAACAAATGGAAATGTTTCCTCAAAACACATTATTTTAGACATCTTAACATCCATCTAGCATTGGAAATAGTTAAGCAATCTCTGTAGTATACTTAAAACAATTGAATAATTTAATGGCCTACTAAGTTTAATACGTCATATCTAATTTTATATTTTATGGAATACATAGTAATGATTATCTGAAAGCATTCTTGAAGAAGAAAAGTTAAAAATAACTCCAAATCTACTTCCACCAAAAGATGCTAGTAGGAAAGGTTTCCTTTTGTAATTTGCATCAGGGTAATTTATGTAGTGAAAGAGTAATGTATTTTATAATGAAAGATATCAGTCTCTGACTCCATTTCTCCTTCATACCATCAAATTTTTTATTATATTTTCTGGTATCTAGATTAATGTTTCTTTTTCTTCTCTTTTCCTTTTGTGGTGCTGAGGATTAAACCCAGGGCCTTCAGCCTGTTAGACAGGACTGTACCGCTGACCTACTCACCCTGCGCTTAACATACTTCTAAATGACACACTCTCTCTGATTTTTTGATTTGTCAACTTTTATCATTATCTACAACCTCCTGTTATAACAGATGAAGTTAAGGTTCTCTAACATAACAATTACCTTTCTCTCCTCTCTCCTCATTTCGATTTTTTGTTTTTGAAAAGTACCCTTTATTTAAATAAAAGTAATTACTAAGATTATATAATACATTTCTTGACTTAAAGCACATCTTTCAACTTATGTCACTTTTTCTCCTTTTTTAAAATTACTATTAGTTATGTACACAGTGTGTATACAGCCATGTTGGTACCATTGTTAGCCTCCTTCCTGTCCTCCCCCCTCCACAGGGACCCTCCTCATTGGGGAATGTGGCTCATGCATTCTGGGGTTAACCATCAGTTATGGGGAAAAGCCAATGTCTCTGTGTATAATGTCCCAACTCTTGGCTCTAACAATTTTTCCACCCCCTCTTCCGTGAATTTCCATGAGCCGTGCTGAATTCGTTTTAGGTCTACTTCAGTGATGAGGGCTTGGGAGCCGCTGTGTCTCTGGATATCTGCTTTGGTAGGAATTGAGTGTTCTCTGTGTCTGTCTCCTTCACCATTGTGCTGCTACCAGGTTCACCAAGAAAGCAGCGTTCTTGCTCATTTCCCCAATTACTCTTGGTTTCAACTGGGGCCCTGGTGAAGTGAGATGGGCTGATTCTCTCCTCAGGATCTGTGTCCATCTGAAAAAGAGAAGCAAATTCTCCAACGGAGAGAGAAGTTAGCAACAGATAAATGGGATAACCATTATTATTTTTGAGAGAATTTAATAGGTATAGGCCCTCTTGTAGCCCACAATTGGTGGGAGCTTGATAACGGAGAGTGGGCTCATTTTTTGGATATTGTTCTGACTTGTTTCCCAGAACCAGCTATGGGTTCTGTTCCACTGAGTGGATCCATTAGCCAAATTAAGAGCAGTTGGTCTCCCACCATGGTTGTGTGCCACTATTGCACTTGTGTGAGCATCACATCAGGTTGTTTGCTGCCAAGTAGCTTAGACCATGAGTTGCTGGGACAGATATTGGTCATTTTCCCCCAGTCGCTCATGTAACACCTTCTGGCACTAGACAAGCTAACTGTCTGGGGACTGACTCTCTTCCAGCTTCCAGCCATGTCACTCCATGTTCTGTACAAACAGCATATGGTGTCTTTGGCAGTAGGGTTTTACCACTAACCTTTGGTGGGTCATCAAGTACTCTGACAGAAATCTGTCTTCTTTTGGGAAACCTTGTTTTGTGTACCTCATAGGCCTCTCCTACCAATAGCTCAATTTATGAATGCTCAATTCACAATAGCTGAGAACTGGAATGAACCCAGATGCCCATCATTTGATGAATGGATAATGAAAATGTGGTGCATTTACACAACAGAATTCTATTCAGCAGGAAGGAAAATGATATAATGAAATTTGTAGGAAAATAGACAGACTTGTAATAGATCATACTAAGCAAACTCCCACAAGCACAGAAAGACAAATGCTGCATGGTCTCCCTCATCCATGGTTCCTAACCTGGAACAGCCTGAGTTTCAGGTACTCCTAACACATAACTCAAGAGAGGGGCAATAGGGATGGGAGGGCTTTAGGGGAGGGAATGGTAGGGTAGGAGGAGATACCCACAAAACTAAATCCAAAATGAAGTGGTGCCATAGAAACCTTCCTCCTGGACAACAGACTAAAAAATGTAACCCTCAATAGGAATATGTGGAGGGGTTCACTTAGTAAGGAGAGCGCTGGAGAGGGTGGGATAAAGCCTAATCATAAAACATTTGGCTCTGGGATGGAGAGATGGCTTAGTTAAGGTGCTCGCCTACAAAGCCAAAGGACCCAGGTTCCACTCCCTAGGACCCATGTAAGCCAGATGCACAAGGGGGCACATGCATCTGGGGTTCATTTGCAGCAGTTGGAGGCCCTGGAGTGCCCATCATTCTCTCTCTCTCTCTCCCTGCCTATTTCTATATATATCTCTCTCTCAAATTAATAAAAAATAAAATATTTTTAAAAATATTTGGCTCTGACTTGCAAATCCCAGTTTCAGAAATTGGAGTAATTTCTTCATGCTGGGTATAATCCTAGAACCTGCAGAACATCAATGTACAGAATCAGCAAAAATACCTGCCTTTTGACTGCTTAAATGTGAATGAAAAAAAATTCTGAGCTAGAGAGATGGCTTAGCAGTTAAAGCACTTCCCTGCAAAGCCAGCAGACCCAGCCTATATAAGCCAGATGCACAAGGTGGCACGTGCATCTGGAGTTTGTTGGCAGTGCCAAAGGCCCTGGCTCACCCATTCTCTCCCTCTCTCTCTCTCTCCCCTCTTTTTTCCTATCCCTCTCTGTCTCAAATAAATAAATTAAAAATTTTTTAAATAGCCGGGCATGTTGGCTCATGCCTTTAATCCCAGCACTTGGGAAGTAGAAGGATCATCGTGAGTTCAAGGCCACCCTGGGACTACATAGTGAATTCCAGGTCAGCCTGGCCTAGAATGAAACTCTACCTTGAAAAAGAAAGTTCACAATTTAAGATATAGTGACTAGGTGTCATTATTATTTTTCTTCTTTTTAAGTATTTTTTGTATATTTTTATTTATTTATTTGAGAGTGACAGACAGACAGAGAGAGAAAGAGAGAATGGGCGTGCCAGAGCCGCCAGCCACTGCAAGCGAAGAACTCCAGATGCATGCGCCCTCTTGTGCATCTGGCTAACGTGGGTCCTGGGGAGTCGAGCCTCGAACCAAGGTCCTTAGGCTTCACAGGCAAGCGCTTAACCACTGAGCCATCTCTCCAGCCCAGTGTCATTATTGTTGAGAGTAAGGACTGTGTTCTGGAGAAAGCTTTGAGCAGTTCACAGATATCAGTGGTGATCAATGACCATTTTCAACAGAGTGAGGAGCCAAAGGGCTACATTCCAAGAGGGTGAGCAGGTAGACCTCTCTGAGATTAATGTGAGCAAGAAGTTCAAGGAAGTGAAACTTCAAACCTGGTAAGTCTGAGGAAATAAGCTGTGTGTAGGGAAGGAGTTCTGCTCAAGGACCCACAAGGAGGCCATGACTGCATGAGCGTAAGGGACACATGGAGTGCCAGGACATGGTCTACATTCCGGTCCATTTCGTAGGACTTCACAGAAAGCTTCTTTTAAAACAAAGGTCATTTTCACAAGAAGGCAATGCTTTGTGAACCTTTAAATTATTTTAATATTTTTACTTGGCATACAAAATAATGGGCTGCATCCTGGCATTTTCTTTCTAAAAATATTTTTATTCGTTTATTTGAGAGAGAAAGAGACAGCATGGGTGTGCTAGGACCTTCTGCCACTGCAAACAAACAGACATATGCACCCACCACTTTGTTCATCAGGCCTTACCTTAGTACTGGAGAATCAATCCTGGGCTGGCAGGATTTGCAATCAAGGGCCTTTAACCACTGAGCCATCTCTGCGGCTGCATCATGACATTTTCATACGTTGTACCTTGCTCTTGTTTAATCGCTACTACCCTTACCCACCCCTCCACAGTTCCCACTAGTACCTTTCCTCTCACCAAATAGTCCCCCTTCTGCTTTTATGTAAAACACGTGTCCACACACAAATACACAGGTACATAAATTTAGGTTCTAAATATGAGAGAAAATGTACGTTGTGTGTCTTCACAGTCTTACATCTATCACTTGACATGCTGATCTTTCCTGCAAATGATATGACATGAATTTAATCTTTACAGAGGAATTACACCTACTCACTCTATTCCATATTACATTCCACATTATATTTTCTTGCTCTTCCTTTTCTTTTTTTGTTTTGTTTGTTTTTGAGGTAGGGTCTCTCTCTAGCTGAGGCTGACCTGGAATTCACTATGTAATCTCAGGATGGCCTTGAACTCAGGGTAATCCTCCTACCTCTGCCCCCGAGTGCTGGGATTAAAGGCGTGTGCCACCACATCCATTTTTGGGAGGTGGTGGGGTGGCTAGGGTCTCACTCTAGGACAGGATGACCTGGAATTCACTATGTAGTCTCAGGGTGGCCTTGAACTAACAGTGATCCTCCTACTTCTATCTCCTGAGTGCTGGGATTAAAGGTGTGTGCCACTATGCCTGGCATCCACATTTTCCTTATGTATTCATCTTTGGTGCTCTCCTAGGCTGGTTTCATGTTTTGGCTGCTGTGAACAGTGCCACACGGAGGGGCACGTATCTGAGCGGCATGCTAATTTAGGTGACTTCAGGTACATACCCAGAAGTAGTCTAGCATGTGGTAGTTCGGTTTTAGTTAGTTTATTTATTTATTTATTTTTTGGAACTACACATTGATTTCCAAAATGGCAGGTTTACATTCTCCTTAGCAGTGAATAAGGGTTCTTCCATTCCCACATCCTTACCAGCATTTGTTATCATTTGCTTTCATGATATTAACCAATCCCACTGGGATGAGATGGCATCTCAATGTAGCTTTTAATTTAATTTTGTAGTTTTTAAAAACAATTTTGTTTATTTTTATTTATTTATCTGAGAGCAACAGACTAACAAAGAGAGAAAGAGGCAGAGAGAGAGAGAGAGAATGGGTGCGCCAGAGCCTCCAGCCACTGCAATCGAACTCCAGATGCTTGTGCCCCGTTGTGCATCTGGCTAACGTGGGTCCTGGGGAATCGAGCCTTGAACCGGGGTCCTTAGGCTTCACAGGCAAGCGCTTAACTGCTAAGCGATCTCTCCAGCCCCAAATTTTTTAGTTTATTTTCTGGCTAGGGGTGTTGACATTTTCATGTATTTATTGTCTATCTGTATATTTTTCTCTTTTGAGCACTGTCCAGTTTATTTACCAATGCATTCACTTAATGCTCTAGTCATTTAATATTTAATATTTTACTATATTTTTATTTATTTATTTGAGAGAGATGGAGAGAGAAAGAGGCAGGTAGAGAAAAAAAATGGGTGCACCATGCCTCCAGCCACTGCAAACAAACTCCAGATGCATGTGCCACCTTGTGCATCTGACTTCTATGAGTCCTGGGGACTCAAACCTGGGTTCTTTGGCTTTGTAGGCAAGTGCCTTAACTGCTAAGCCATTTCTCCAGTCCTGTTTAATATTCTGAGTCATTTAATTTTAAGACTTCCCCCACCAGATGTATACTTAGCAAGGATTTTCTCCCATGTGGAAGGCTGTTCCTTCACTCTCTTTATGGTTCCTTCCCTTTGCTATGCAGAACCTTTTGTGACTTAATGAAGTCCTATTTGTCAGCTCTGACACCTTTGTCAAAAATTAGTTGCATGGGTTTATTTCTAGGCCCTCTGTTCTATACCACAGGTCTATAAGTCTGTTTTCATAGAAGTAATAGCCTACTTTTATTGCTAGTGTTTGCTGGTGAATCTATTCAGTCCTGGGCTTTTCATTGTTGAGAAATTATCATTGCTTCAATCCCATTGCTTGCAATAGGTCAGTTTAAGGTGTTTACATTCTGTTGATTATTTTAGTAGGTCATACATGTCTAGGAATTCATGCATTTCTCCTAGATTTTCCAGCTTTCTGAAATACAGGTTTTCCAAAGTTTTTCCTAATGATCCTTTAAATTTCATTGGAATTAACTGTTTTATCTCTAATTTTATTAATTCAAGTCTCTGTGGTTTCACTACATGATTGTTGATCTGGTTTATTTCCCAAAAATCCAACTCTTTGTTTCCTTGTGTCTTTTTATTGTCTCTTTCTTCATTTCATTCACTCGTTGTTGGGACTTCTTTTCATCATGCTTTTGAAGATGGCTTATTCTTTATAAATTTTTTATAAGTCTTTATGGTGCCTCATTAAGTGACATATTTGTGATCTCTGTGATTTTTTAATAGGAACACCCATACCTATGACCTTTGGTAGAACTACCTTTGCTGTGTCCTAAAGGCTATGATGTCATACTTTTATTTTCATTTGATTTTAGAGATGTTTTATTCACCCCCCCCCCCCGATTTCTTCCATCACCTATTGGTCACTCACAAGTGTATTTCTCAATTTCCATGTATTTGAATAGTTGATTCGCCTTGCTATTGATTTCTAGTAATACTCCACTATGATCTGATAAATACAAAAACATTTTAATTCTTCTGTATTTGTTAAGACTTCATTTATGGCCTAAAATAAGATCGATATTAGAAAAAGTTCCAGGGTCTATTGAGAATGTGTATTCTACAGCTACTAGATGAAATTCTCTGTAGTTTCTATGAAGTGTATTTGATCCCTGATTCAGATTAACCTGGTAGTTTGTTGATTTTTAGTCTGAATGACCTATGTATTGATAACTGTTGATGATATTAAACTCAAACACATTATTGTTTCAGAGAAAATGTGTCCTTCTATGTCCTTCAGTGTTTGTTTCATGAAATTAGGAATCCAAGCGTTTAGTGACTATATATTTATAATTGTTTTATCTTCTTGATGAATTTCTCCCTTCATTAATATGCAGTTGCCTTCTCTACCTCCTCTAATTTTGATTTAAAGTCCACTTTATGAGATATCAAAATGTCAATACCAATACCACCTTGCTTGCAGCTTCCATTTGCTTGGTATATTGACTTCCACCCTTAAGATCTGTAGAAATGTTGTGGCTGCAGGACATTGAGAAACCAAGTTGAAACTGAGATGGAAGTCATACCCCTTCTAGGTAGCTATTACAGTGCTGTAAGTCATTATGCAAACTGCTGGGGGATAAAAGTCTTCAACATTGTGAGCAAACCGTTCATCCTGCAAACTACCAAATCAACCAGCCAGGCAAGATATGCTCACTGGTGCAATAGTGGCACATAAGTTAATGGGAGTGATCTGTGATTGGATATGAGGCCTGCTCATTGGGAGGAAACTCATGCTTGGTACTAAGAACCAAGTCAAAAGCTGGTGGCCTGTGGGCTGTGGCCTGGGCTGGAGAGATGAATTAGTGGTTGAGGCATTTGCCTGAAAACAAAAGGGCCCAGGTTGAGTTAACCAGACCTACATCAACCAGATGCACAACATGGCACATACATCTGGAGTTCATTTGCAGTGGCTGGAGGCCCTGGTTCTCTCTCTCTCTCTCTCTGTCAAATAAATAAATAAAAAGAAAAAAAGCCAATGACTTAAAGGTTATAGACTCCAGAGGTAAGCTTCCACTGTTCTTTGCTAAACGGAGAGGTCATGCCCACCAACATCCTTCTAAATGTAAATGTTTTCCCCTTTGAACACTGGGAAGGCTCAAGACCCATAAAAGTAAAAAGAAGAGAAAGACTAGCACCATAAGAGTCATCTCTGTTGTACCTGCCAGGGCCCAGGAAACAGAGGAAAGGCAGAATCAATATGAGTGTTACACCTATTGCTAGGTAGAAAACCTTCTTTATAGAGATGGCAGTAGACACCGAGAAGATTCAAAACTCTTCAAAGCAGAAAATTATAGGCTTCCAAGAACTCAACATTAAAGGAAATTTTTAACATACCCTCCAAAGCCCAGGGAACATTGTGGGAGAAGAGGTGGAAAGAAGCCACAGGTTGGAAAGGCATACTATGAAACATTGTCCTCCCCACAGAGATTGACTGATGTATTCATGACCTCACAGTGATCACTGATAACCCCATTTAGGGGTGTCCTCAGAGGAATGGCAGTGGGGAATATGGGACAAAAGAACCTAACCTGATGCAAACATGACCAATTTGAAGTATGTTCATATATTATAATTCCCAATAAAATATTTTTAAATAAACCCATGAGTGCTTTTGCCAGTGGTGTGTACTTCTTAGAAACAATGCATAGTTGAAGCTAGTCTTGTAGTCCAACCAGCATGTCTGTGGCTTTTTATTGGAGCTTTCCAACCATTTATGCTTATGGTTATTGATAAGACAAGTTCACAGATTCCTGTAATTTTTTTCTTTATTAGTTATGTACATACTCAGTGTGTAAACAGCACATGTTGTTACCATTGTTACCTTCCTCCCTGTCCATCCCCCTCTGAAAGGACCCTTCTCACTGGGGATTGTGAGTCATGCATTATTGGGTTAGCCATCAGTTTTGGGGAAGAAGCAAAGTCTCTGTGTATAATGTCCCAATTCTTGGCTCTAACAATCTTTCTGCCCCCTCTTCTGTGAATTTCCCTGAGCCATGTTGGGTTCATTTGATGTCTACTTCATTGATGAGGTCTTGGGAGCCTCTGTGTCTCTGGATATCTGATTTGGTAGGAGTTGAGTGTTCTCTGTGTCTGTCTCCTTCACCCTTGTGCTGCTACGAGGGTGACCAAGAAAGCAGCACTCTTGCTCATTTCCAACAATTACTCTTGGTTTCAGCTGGGGCCCTGGTGAGGTATGATTAGCTGATTCTCTCCTCAGGTTCTGCATCCATCTGAAGCAGAGAAGCAGATTCTCCAATGGAGAGTGAAGTCAGCACCAGACAAATGGGATAACCATCATTATTTTAGAGAGAATATAATAGGTAGAGGCCCTCTTGTAGCCCACGGTTGGTGGGAGCTTGATATTGAAGAGCAAACACGTTTTTTTTTTTTTTTTTTATATGGTTCTGACATGTTTCCCAGTTCCAGCTATGGGTTCTATTCCACTGACTGGATCTGTCAGCCAAATCACAAGCAGTTGGCTACCCACCATGGCTGTGTGCCACTATTGCACTTGTGTGAGCATCGCATCAGGTTGTTTGCTGCTGAGTAGCTTAGACCACGAGTTGCTTGGACAGCTGTGGGCCATTTTCTCCCAATCGCTCATGTAGTGCCTTCTGGCACTAGATAAGCTAACTCTCTGGGGACTGACTCTCTTCCAGATTCTAGCCAGGTCTCTCCATATTCCATATCAACAGCATATAAAGCTTTTATTTATTTACTTATTTATTTTTATTAGAGACAAATGGGGAGAGATAGGGGGAGAGAATGGATATACCAGGGCCTCTAGCCACTGCAAATGTACTTTAGATGCATGCGCCACCATGCCCGTCTGGCTTATGTGGGACCTAGAGAATAGAACCTGGGTCCTTAGGCTTCACAGGCAGGCACCTCAACCGCTAAGCCATCTCTCTGCCCAGATTCCTGTAATTTTGTTTGGTTGGTTTCTTTGTTGGTTGGGTTCTGTTTGTTCTTCTATTCCAGTGAGGGTTTTGCTGTCTTCTGAGTTCGATGACTGGTTCTTCCTGGAGCTTCTTTGTCCATCTACTCAACTCATGCTAGTCATCCCTCCCTGTGCTCCCACTGCGACCGAGTCTGTCCTCCCCCTCTGTGTGCGCTTCTCCCTTTCTGAGTTTTCTTGGTAGTCTTCTTAGTGAGCACCCCCCCCCCACCCGCCCAGAGAGCTTGGTTCAAAATAACACTCACAGAAGAGGAAATCAATTGTTGTAACACCAACAGCACCAAACCAAAGCTGACATAGAAATAAACTTGAAAGTACTTAAACACAAGTGCCACACCACCAATGGCCATAGAAAAGAAAATAGCAAATGTAAGGTAGACTTCACTTGGAAGTTAAAGGTAAAAGTGGAAACAATAATTGAATGAACTAGAGGAAGGGGGCAGAGAAAGAGAAAAGAGAAAGGAGAATTCAGGTTACATCAAAGGAGAAACATGCAGGAAACAGCAAAAGAATGTTACACAGAGAGAAGAGCCAGAAATTTAAAGAACCAATGGAACAACGATAAAAAATTGTAAACAAATTTACACATAAAAGAAATAAAAATGATAAGCTGATTTTTTTGCACGCGTGTCTGTGTGTAGCAGGTGTGACGTGGCGTGTGTGTGCGGTACATGCATGCGCATGTACAGGATGGAGGGAAGTGTCAGATAACCCCTCCATTGTTCTTCACTTGCTTTCTTGAGATGGAGTCTCTTTGTGGATTCGGAATCTTTGGCAGTTTCATAAGCCACAGTTTCTGCTTCCCACAGGACTGAGGTTACAGATGTCCACGGTCATGCCCAGCTGTTTACGTGGGTTCTAGAGAATCCAGCCTAGCAGTCTTGGGCTCCCCCAGTCCTCATGCTTGCACAGAAAGTGCTTTTAACTCCTGAGCCATCTCTCCAGCTCTATTTTAAGAATAAAATAAAAATATCAGGAGGGGCAAAAAGAAAGACAAGTAGAAATAAATAAAAATGTATTGAACAGCTTCTTTCTGGATTCTGTAATATTAGAGTCCGCCAGGAGGCAGAGGTGGCCAGCTGGGGCTGGAGACTTGTGTTTCATCCTGGTCAAATGGCAATGAGCCCAGAGCTGTCAAGGATCAGTCTCAACAGTAGCACAATCACTTTAGGGTCTTCCCTCTTTGTGTACAGAGACCTACGTGTTAGGGAAGCAGACGGGACACATGTCTATCACTGGGAGACCCTTCTCAGAGCTTCCTGATATTGCTCAGTAGTGAACACTCTATGGGGAGGAGGAAGCTGCTGTATGGAGTGTCCTCTAGACCTGAGCTATGGCATTTTCAGTGCTGTTAGTGGGAAACCGCATGGCTTACCACAGAGTTCAGCCTGAGCACTGACCACTGGCCCATGACTATGAGTCTCAGCTGTTGTTACCCACTTTTAATAAAGGGTAGTGCCAATGACCATTGAGCTCTTCCCTGCCTCTTGATTTCAGTGTCCTGGGATCTTCAGTCTTCCACCAATGCATGCCAGCCTCATACTTATGTTACCTAATATAATATAAACACTGTGTAAATAGTTATCATTCTTGCTTAAGAATGATAGTATGAAAAATGTGTATAGTCAATGAAGATGCAATTTTGTTTCTATAGCTCATTGAATCTGTGAGTGTAGAATGATCATGTATGAATATGGTGCACACAATCAACTATACTTCTTTAATTGTGGAAAACAGAAGGCCATCCCTTGCCAAATTCAGAAAATATGGTGTGGTAATTTATCCTGGATATTGTGAGCATATAATCACACACTTTCAGGGATGAACTTAAGACAAAGACATCAAAACACCTCCTGGGTATCTCTGAGAGCAAAGCTGTTTGCAAGATGATTTCAGAAAGGAGAGATTTCGGGGCTGAGGAGATGGCCCAGCAATTTAATGTGCTTACTTGCAAAACCTGCCGTCCCAGATTCAATTCCCAAGCCACCCATGTAAGCCAGACACAAAAAGTGGCAAGAAGCTCTGGAGTGTGGGCACACACACAAAGAGAGAAAGAAAGAAAGAGGGAAAAAGGGAAGGAAGGGGAAGTGAAGGGAGGGAGAGAAAGAAGGAAGGAAGGAAGGAAGGAAGGAAGGAAGGAAGGAAGGAAGGAAGAAAGGAAAAGAGAGAGAAAGGAGAGATCTGGAAACTAGAGCAAGCCATCCAGTGGGCAACACTGCCATGAGCACAAGCTGGCTGGTCTTGATCCCTGTCCAGGGAGCTCACTGCTGCCAAAAGAAAGACAGACTTTATTATCATCAGTTAATCATATAGCAGAGACCCTGCTAGGCAGAGTGAATCCAAGTTTCTTTTTACAGAAGAAAAGAGTTTAGGGAAATTTGCAAACCCTGAAGTGTCTCAAAAAGGAGTGTACCCAGCAAAAGATTTTGCAGTTCTTGCATTTTAGAACTAATGTGATTCTCTCAAAAGCAGCCCATAATAGAAACCAATGAATGAGATTGTCCAGCTCCCCAGGGCTTGGCCTGATTGGGCAGAACAATTTAACTCAGAAATCCCTCTTTACAATTCAGCAGAAAACAGAAAAAAAAAATGTCCTGAGAAATAAAGGAAGGACAGGAGGAAACACTTTTCCTCTCCCTCCCTCTCTCTCTCTCTCTCTCTCTCTCTTTCGCTTTTCCAAACTGTTCATATAGGCAGAGTGTTAGCCCAGCTTAATTTCACAAATGGCTGCCTAGGAAGGTTTCCTCAGCCATTGAAGCCTCCTGTTTACCTTCTGCGTCTCCCTCTGATTACAGAGGCTTTGACATGAAATGGCTGAAGGAATTACCAGTTTAAAAACTTTCCACTTCAGAATCACCCAGGGCTTTCATTTCCTATCTTGAGCCCCTGAAACGCATCATGATTAGCTCCAAATGGAGGCTGCGGGCTGAGTCAGAGGATTTTAGGCCATTTCTCTGTGAACGCACAAGGCTCAGAGAGTGCAGCACCTGTATATAGGTTAATGAGCCTCGGAATCGCCTGGGTTGTCAAGACCAACTGTTGAGAATTCCTGCAGAGTTAAGTAGGAGGTGAATCCAGGCTCTGAGTAAATGTCATTACCCACGCTTTCTGGCTCCCAGCTCTCTCTTCTGCAGTGCACTCGGGTTGTTGCTTCTGTTGTCTGTTAACCCTTTAGTTCAACTGTTCAGCGGTGATTGGGTGTGACTGAGTGTCTCATTTAAAATGGCTTTGTCGGTGGGCAGAGGACCAGATCAATTCATCCCTCCAACTGTCTTAGCCATAGAGTACAATTTGGAACATTAATCACATTCAATTCATGTTTATTCAAGCAATCAGCTTGTATTCTCAGAAAAAAGTTATGTGACTGAACATTTGGAGTGTTACATTACGTTTGGTTTTCAATGCC
Organism: Dipus sagitta; assembly: GCA_036346955.1. Lineage (NCBI taxonomy): Eukaryota > Metazoa > Chordata > Mammalia > Rodentia > Dipodidae > Dipus > Dipus sagitta. Next base: position 59,758,771 of record CM070786.1, on the reverse strand, counting down.
ATGCAACATGGTAAAGAAGAAAAGAAAAACAGCAATAAGGTCTTATCCTACACCATCAACCAGCCAGATAAGAAGTACATACTTGTGCAATAGTGGCACACAGCCTCTGTGAGTAACCAACTCTGACTGGACATTAGGTCTTCACAGTGGGAGAGAACTCATAACTGATACTGTGAACCAAGTCAGCACCCCATGGCCAGGAAGTTCACAATCCCCAGAGAGAACCCCGATTGTTGTCTGGACATGTTGAGTGGGCATCCTCATCAAAATGTCTCTCAAACTTATATGCATACCCCCCTTAATCAAGGCTGCTCTCACTCATGGTTGGAGAATCTGTTTTATTTAACAGATGGCAGAGAATACTGGGGAGGTCAAAGATCCATCAATATGACAAGAAAAGATAGCTGATTGTTCACTAGGAGATGTGCCACCTCTACCACATTTACCAGGGTTCAGGAGAAACCACAGAGGAAGTGGTGAAAAATATTGCTAGCCCAAGATCCACATCCAAGAAAATAGCAAGGAACATGGTGGTGAACCAAAACACAGTCTGACAGGAATACAGAGCCTACAGAGAAGTCAACACTAAAACAAACTGCCAACACCTGCCAAGGCTTGAGAATTGTCATGGAAGAGGGGGCAGTAAGACTGTAAGAGACGCAGGGTGGGTAGAAATATCCTGAGGAACAACACCCCCCCACACACACACATGACCCAGAGAGTGACAGTGGCCCTAATTACCCCATAGCGAACACCAATAACCCTACTGAAGAGGGCCCTCAGGGAAATAGGGATGAGGAGAGAAGGGATACAAGAGTATAACCTACGTAAAAAAAAAAGAGGGCTAGAGAGATGGTTCAGTGGTTAAGGTGCATGCCTGCGAAGCCTAAGGACCCAGGTTCGATTCTCCAGGTCCCACGTAAGCCAGATGCACATTGTTGTGCATATGCATCTGGAGTTTGTTTGCAATGGCTAGAGTCCCTGGTGCTCCCATTCTCCCTCTCTCTCTCTCTCCTTCTCTCTCTCTCTCTTATTCTATCTCTAATAAATAAATAAATAAAAATAAATCTTTAAAAAAGACAAGAAAGAAATATTTAAAAAAAACAAGGCTATATCCTCTAAACACAGGTCCTCTTAGGCCCACACCTTTGAGCACTGACTAGTTTAATGGCCTGTGTGGAGAACATTGTTAGTGTGTATTTTGCATAGGTTGCTCTCTGCCAGAGGTGTATGATGCAAACAGAAAGGTCACAATACTGTAAGGGCACTGCCCAGTACATCCTCAGAAGGCACACCCACATAACCAGAGCTAAGGTCACAACAAAACCCTTGGCACCCCTCTTATTCCCTTTTCAGCCCAGGCCCCAGGAGTAACCATTTCCAACACCTGGGTGCTTTTGTTCATCTGGTCCTCCACACACACGGGGTCTGCAGTGCATATATGTATGCTCACTTGCATCTGGATTTTTTCAACTCTACAGAGATACTTTCTTTTTTGAAAAATATGACCTTTTTATAAACTTTTACATCATTGCTGTGCTGATGAGGAAATCGTTAATCTGTAACAATTTGCTTTCTTTAAAATGCATCAAGTAAAGATGTTTGCTTTGGAGATAAGTGTATGTATGGCTGAGCTATACGCCTCAGCCTGCCAGGAATCACATCCGCTTTCTAACAGACAAGGAGTTCAACCATGCTTTTTGTAAAAGAGGAAGATAAAACCATCTTTGTAGCCAAGACAAAAAGTTAAAAGATGGCAGGAAACCAAGTTGGGAGATTTTGCTTTCTGAGCTGAAGCATAATGCTGGGGACGCACATGAGAAAGTGAGATTTGTCAGTGGAGTGTTGATGTCTCAGAATGGGGAAGGAGAACACAAGCTACCACTGCAAGCAGTGATATTTCCTTCCACCTTCTATCAAGATGTTCCCATTAAAGGCTGAAGACATGGCTTAGTGGTTAAGGTGCTTGTCTGCAAAGCCAAAGGACCCAGGTTCGATTCCCCAGTGCCCACATAAAGCCAGATGCACAAGGTGGTACATGTGTCTGGAGTTCGTTTGCAGTGGCTGGAGGCCCTGGTGCACCCATTCTCTCTATCTCTCCCTCTCTCTCAAATAAATAAATTAAATAATTTTTTAAAAGATGTTTCCGGGGCCTGAAGAGATGGCTTAGTGGTTAAAGCATTTGCCTGCAAAACCAAAGGACCTTGGCTCGTTTCCCCAGTACCCATGTAAAGCCAGATGCACAAGATAGTGCATGTGTCTGGAGTTTGTTTGCAGTGGCTGGACGCCCTGGTGTACCCATTTCTTTCTCTCTCCCCCTTTTCCTCTTTCTCTCTCTCTCTCAAATAAATAAATAAAAATAAAATATTTTAAAAAAGAATGTTCCCAATAAACAGAGCACTCTAGGTGAACTCTTACTTCCTGCACTTTGTAGCTGACCTTTTCAAAGAACGGACTCCCTTCGCCTCTGATTAAGGAAAGGACAACATAAAATAATCATCACCTTCCATGCCTGAGTTGAATCAAAACCACACAGCTTCATCACTAAGGAGAAAACAAGCCAAACGTGTCAGAATTTCACACTGCAAAATAGGGAAATGTTATTGCTCTGTGCAAAAATATTTAGGAGTCAACTTTGCAGTGCATGTTAGGAACTTCTCCAGTCACGGCGCCTGACCAAAGCCGGCAGCTGCACACTTCCTCAGCTGGGAACCGAGTCTGACAACTGGGCCCCGGTGGAACCCAGCGCTTGTTTGAAGACATGTGTGATCGGATAGGGATTATTTCAGCAACAGCCCAAGTCTCTTCCTGAGTTCCCTGCCAGCAACGAGAAGGGGATTTATGCCATTCATTTTTGCGCAAACCACATTTCTGGAATATGGGTGATCCTTCCCAGTCTAAACATTTTTCTTAGAAAATGTGAAACCCTACAATTAAATCATCCTTTCTGGGAAAAGGAAATTCACCGAACTGAAGAACCAAGTGCCTTCTGAGAAGACTGTGAGGGGATGGAGGATGAGTTGTCTGGGGGCAAGACCCCCGGATGGGAGGAGGAGAGAAACATACGTGTGTGTATCTGAGGGTCCCACATATCCAAACGCACACTCCAGAGCGTGAGTGTGCACTCACAAACGAGTGTTTGTTCCTGCAAACGAGAAAACACTGCTAATATTCAGAATGTTTGCTTTATGGAAAGGTCAAATTTAATAAGCTTTACTATTGACAGTCCTCTTTTTAACCATGGTTTGCTTTGCAAAGGAAAGGGAAAAGGCTTTACTAAGGAAAACAATGGCTTTATTAATGTAATCATACAATGGTCCACTGGACTGAAATGGTGTCTGATGTTTCACAAATGTGATTTTTTTCTGCCTTGAGAATCTAATTCCCTTTAACTGTGGTGACGCTTCATAGTGGGTCACTCTGGGAGAGGTCCAGGAATGTGTTTTCCTTCTAGACACTTCATTGTAAATGGTCAAAAGATGCTTGGGAAGGGGATAGCTCCTCACAATGCAATATGCCATCGACAAAAAATATTTCCCTGTTATCTTGCATTAAATCTCAAAATTAGGGTAATTTAATTAAAAGAAGCTGCTTTTGGCTGGAGAGATGGCTTAGCGGTTAAGGCACTTGCCCGCAAAGTCTAAGGATCCAGGTTTGATTCCCCAGTACCCATGTAAGCCAGATGCACAAGGTGAGGCATGTGTCTAGAGTTTGTTTGCAGTGGCTGGAGGCCCTGGTGCACCTATTTATTCCCTCTCTGCCTCTCTCTCTCTCTCTCTCTCTCTGTCATAAATAAACAATAAATAAATAAAATATTTAAAAGAAGCCACCACTAGAATGCTTAAAAGCCACGAGATAAGACTGGTACCAACTGCAAGGGAAGGAAGCCTCCAGGAATATCCCCGTCTCTGGCCTCTGGGTGTCTTTTCATCTCTGTCATGGGAAATTTTTTTTTCCCCCCTGGGGAAATGTAAACACATGTCTCCTCACCTCAGCGAGGGCTCAGATGACAAGCCAAAGGGCTATTTTGCCAAAACCAGTTTTGGCGAACCAATGAGCTTCTTGAGGGTACTTACAGAGCAGGGCGAGGGGCTGCTGACCCGAGCGTGGGTGGCTCAGCGGCAGCTGCAGGCCCGCCACGCCCATCCCAGCCTGGGCAACCTTCGCAGAAGCTGTGTCTGTCCGCACCTCACCGCCTGCAGGCAGCCCCGCTGGTCTAAGTCTCTTCCCCAAGCACTTGTTTTTCCTTTATATACTCTTAAGGAGGGGTCTTAACCCTTTCCCCAGACTTGCTGACTTCCTGAGTCTCCTGAGCTTCCTTCCTCCTGCAAGATGGGGATGTGCAATTGCTACACCACACTGATCAAAGTCTGTCCCTCAACAGTCCTTTACCCTCCCATAACCTTGGGGAGTGCCCTGTGACCTCTTAAACTTCTGCTCTCCCAGACTTTAACCTCTCCAATCTGCAGAGCCTCCCTCTCTCTTCTCTTCAGGAGGGAATATTTCAATGTGGAGGAATCTGCTATATATAATATGCTGGGAAGTGGTCTGCTTTTGTGTTTTAGAAAACCCACTCCAGTGACAGCTTAGAGGCCACATGGAAGTGATTGAGAAAGCTATTCTAACTGCCCTGGAATGCAAGAGTGGTACCCTGACCCCTGATAGCAATCGTTGGTATGGAAGTTGAGGTAAAGATTTGGGGCATACGACAGACTATAGACTGCAATATGAAAGCCACTAGCTACATGTGGTGACTTAAATCTGAATTTTATTTTTTATTTTTTTTTGGTTTTTTCGAGGTAGGGTTTCACTCTAGCCCAGGCTGACCTGGAATTCACTATAGAGTCTCAGGGTGGCCTTGAACTCACGGCGATCCTCCTACCTCTGCCTCCTGAGTGCTGGGATTAAAGGCGTGTGCCACCACGCCCGGCTAGATCTGAATTTTAACTAGTTAAAATGAAATGACATTCAACACATAAAGAGCAAAAATGCCATAGTTCAGTAGCTTTGGTTCTAGGCTTGCACAGTCATACTTAGCTAGTAGCCACCTTATTTGATTGTGCGAATAAAATGTGTGTTGTGGTTTGAATGTGAAATGTACCTCAAAGGCACATGTGTTTGAATACTTGGTCCTCAACTGATGGCAATATTTGGGAAGACTGCAGAAACTTTAGGAGATAGATCCTCACTAGAGGAAGTGGATCACTGTGGACAAGGCCTTGGGATTTTATAGCCTCTCTCTCTCTCTCCCACTTCCTGTCTTCTCTCTTTTTCTTCTTTACTGGATGCTATGTAACCAGCTAGCTTCCCACTCCTGTCACCGTGCCTCCCCAGCCATAGTGGACACTAGCACGTGGAACTGTTAGCCAAAATAAACCCTTCCTGCCTTAAGTTTCTTCTTGACAGGTATTTTATCACAGTAACAAGTAAAGGAACTAATACAGCATGATCTGTAGTTGCAGAATGTTCTATCTGCAGAGGCTAGGTCAGCCTTTGTTCTTCATGATGACATGAGATTTTGTCCTGATGGAGAAGTGTGAATTTCAATCATACTATGATGTATATCTAAGAGATAGTAACTCATGATTGTCCTATCGCTACCTCACAAGACTTAGGCTTATAAGCTTGTACCATCCCCCCCCCTTTTTCTTTTTCACAGGAATTTCCCTCAGGTACATTTTATTTCACCTTGGTATCTACTTTCCAAAAGACCTGACCTAACACAATTATGCGTGTTTTATTTTATTTATATCTAGATTTTACTAAACATATATGGGTGCATCTGTAGATATCTAAGATATTATATTACATAAACTATAACTATGTTCACAAACATATGTGTGGTGTGGGACAATTTAATAACTATAAGGTGTCATTGACATGACATTGGAATAAAAACAGACACCAGTATATCAGCCAGTTGAGCCAAGCAGAGATTCTAGAAACACACCTAGGTATTTACAGTCAACTGACTTTCAAAACAGGAAGGGACACACTGAAGAAAGGAGTCTCTTCAGTCAATAGTGCCAGGAAAACTGGGCATCCAAATGCAGAAAGAAAGAAGCTGTTTAGACCTTTAGTCTCACATTACAAAAACCAAGTCAAAATGGATTAAAGACTTAATGTAAGACCTTGAAGCCATGTGGTTACGAGAAGACACAGGGTAACAACTTCAAGACATTAGTTGGATTTGACCCAAAAGCCCAGACAGTGAAAGAAAAACTCGACAAATGAGATGATACCAAGCTGAAAGGCTTCTGTGTGGCAAAATGAGTAATAAATAAAAATAAAAAGAGAAAAGAGGCAACTTACAGACTGAGCAAAATCTTTGCAAACTCTTAGAATCTTAAGGGATTTATTTTTAGGATGCATAAAGAACTCATCTCAATAGAATAAAGAAAATAATCCAAATCTCCTCAAAGAGGACAAAAGTGGCCAAGAAGCACAAGAAAAAAAAAAAAAAAAGTTCTCTATCTCTGGTTATAGAGAAAGGAAAATGAAAAGAATGTCGTCTAGAGAGATGGGTCCTACAAAGCATGAGGGCCCGAGGGGGCCTGACACCTCCTGAGATCAATCTTTGGAAGTCACTTTAAACAGCTGGGTGTGGCTATGCTTGTCTGTAACCCCATTTACAAAAGAGAGTAGGGAATCATGGGAGCTCATGAAAAAAAAATAAGCAGAAAGCTTCTGAATCAGTAAGAGACTCTGGCTCAAACGAGAACAAGTGGAAGAACCTTGGAGAGGGACTGCAGGTGAGTGTATGAGGTGCTGCAAGGGCACATACACGTGCATACACTACACACACATACTCACACGAATGATAATACTAATAATAATGAAGAAAATAAAATAAACAAAACAATAAAAAAGAAAAAAATACATTGTATATCATCTTGCTCCAGTTAGAATGGCTAATAACAAAAGCCAAAAACAAATAAATGGGGGCTGGAGAGATGGCTCAGCAGTTAAGGCACTTGCCTGCAAAGCTTAAGGACTGGAGTTTGATTCCCCAGTATCCACATGAAGCCAGATGCCCAAGGAAGCACATGTGTCTGGAGTTCATTTGCAGTAGCCGGAGGCCCATTCATTTACTTTCTCTCTGTCTCTCTCAAATAAATAAATAGAATATTTTTATAAGAAAAACTAACAAATACAGTTGTGAGGGAACTTCCTCAGCTAGAAACAGAAGCAGAGTGTGACGGGATCCACTACCCGGTATATATCGACAGGAAGTCAAATCCTATGCTGAGGGGACATGGTTATTGTTGCAGCTAACCCCAACAGCCAGGTTGGGAAATGGACCTAGATGTTCATCAGTACATGAATGGTTAAAGAAAATTCGGTGGCTGGGGACATGACTCAGTGTTACCTAGTATGCACAAGGACCTAGATTTGATCCCGACACTGTAAAAGAAATAAATGTAATATATCAACATAATGGGTATTATTCTGCAACTAATAAATGAAATTGTAGCCCGGTATGGTGGTGCATGCCTTTAATTCCAACACTTGGCAAACTGAGAAAGGAGGATGGCTGTAAGTTTGAGGCCAGCCTGGGGCTATAGATTGAGTTCCAGGTCAACCTTGGCTAGAGTGAGACCCTGCCTTCAAAAGAAAAAGAGACAGGGAGTGAAGGGTTAATAGTCTTCCCTGAAAACTAAAGGGAACTAAAGAGTTAATAACTATCCCTAAGGCTCCTGGGCAATAAAGAAGGCGAAGAGGCATTCAGCCTCATTAAGTTTGACACCTTTCCTGATTGATGTACTCCCCTTAACCTAGATGGCCTTGAAGGACCAGAGAGACCATCTGAGTACCCACCCTTAGACATTCCTGGCTGAAGAGGCCTATTCTGAACAAGGACACAAACAGCTACAATTTTCTTATCAACTGCACCTGGTACAGTCTGTTTTTCTTAGGATCCTCCTTATAAACTTGCACCCTAGCCTGGCTCAGTGCTTCAGCCTTCATCCTGCAGGAAGGATGCTACCCCTCGCTGTTTCTCTAAAATAAACAGTCTCTCTGTAGAGATCAAGCTCAGTGTTCTCTTCTGCTTTGCTCTTACACTTTCCTTACAAAGAAATTGTAGCAAATGGATGAAATATGTAGGAACTGTAGGATAGAACTATAATAAATGAAAAATGTCAGAAACAGGAAGACATGCACTGTATGCTCTTGTTTATATGTGAAACTTAAAATTTGATCTCAAAGAAGTAAGATGGTTTTGTTATTAGCAGAGCCTGGCAGAAGGGAGGACTGATGGACAGAGGGGATGGATAATGGGGACAAATAGCAGCTACACCACAGAAAGGACTTCTAGACATTATCTGATTGATAATAATTAAGTTAATATTTCCAGAGAGCTGAGGGACTTTGAATATTCATAATACCAGGAAATCATAAATTTATGAGTTGACATACATATGCCAATGCACTTGACGTGTCACTGTGAATTATATACTTACATTTTCACTGAACCCCACAATATGCACAATTACTATCTAATTGAAAAATAAATATATAGGACTGAAAAGATTGCCCAGCAGTTAAGGCAGTGGCCTGCAAAGAACTGACCCAAGTTCAATTCCCCAGGACCTATAGAAAACCAGCTGCACAGAGTGGAAAATACATCTGGAGTCTATTTGCAGTGGCTGGATGTCCTGGCATGCCCATTCTCTCTGTCTGTCTCTCCTCTCTCTCTCTCTCTCTCTCTCTTCTTGCAAATAAATTAAGTATTTTTAAAAAATAAAAATAATTTATATATATATATATATAATATGCAAAACATTACCTCTTAGGTAATAATAGACTTATGCTAACCTGGAAACAATGGAAAAAATGGAAAATGTGGACTGCAGAGACAGCTCAGCAGTAAAAGATACTTGCTTACAAAGCCTGAAGACTTGCGTTGTATTCCCTAGTGCCTACATAAAACCAGATGTACAAAGTGGTATGTGCACCTGGAGTCCACTTGCAGCAGCAAGAAGCCCTAGTACACCTGTACTTACTCTCTTCTTCTCACTCTCAAATCACTAAGGGCTGGAGAGATGGCTTAGCAGTTAAGCACTTGCCTGTGAAGCCTAAGGACCTTGGCTCAAGGCTTGATTCCCCAGGACCCACGTTAGCCAGGTGCACAAGAGGGCGCACGCGTCTGGAGTTCGTTGGCAGTGGCTGGAGACCCTGACGCACCCATTCTCTCTCTCTCTCTCTCTATCTGCCTCTTTCTCTGTCACTTTCAAATAAATAAATAAAAAGAAAACCAAAAACTGTTCAACTTTAAAATAACTAAGTAAATATTTTAAAAATGAATGGAAATATATATCATGCAAACATTCATCAGAATAAAGTAGGAGTGGCTATCGTAATGAGAGATAATGTAAACTCTCAAGCTAGGACAATGTCCAGAGACAGAAAGGGACATTTATGATGACAAAGTTTCAAAGTCACCCAAAAGGGATCACAACCCTACATGTATGTACATGTGTCGTAACAGAGATGCAAACTACGTGAGGCAGGAGTGACTGGAGTTAAGTGGAGGGCAGGCATGCTGATGTACACCTGGAAACCCAGCGCTCAGGAGACAGAGGCAGGACCGTCACCAGTTTGAGGCCAACCTATGCTACATAGTGAGACCACGTGTCAAAGAAACAAAAAGGCTTAGTTACACAGAGAAAAAGACAAATCTACAATAGTCTAGATCTCAGCATCCCTATATCAATAATGAATAGAGTGTTTCGACAAGAAAGCAGAACTATTATGAAAATTTCAACCATTCATATACCATCAGCTAACAGAATCTAGTTGATGCCTGTACAATACTTTACTTGAAAAGGACAGGATGTGGTGCTCAACTCACGTAGGACATATCCCCCAAACAGATCAAATTCTGAATATGAAACAACAAATTTCAAGTAACTTAAATGTGGCATGAGACCTGAAATGAAGGACCAATACTGATTGTTGCCTTGACAGCTGATGAAATTGAGAGTCCCCATCTGACCCAACCTCAAGTCCCCCTTCCCACTCTGCTGTGGTACATACAGGGCCCAAGCCAAGCCATCTTCCTCATCTGGAAAAGTACCATTCCTGTCCCTAACCAGTAAGTTTCCCTGCCAGATGTAGAATCCCTGAGACAAGTCACTCTTACCTGCCTGAGAGAATAAAGAGATAGCCCATCTCTCTTCATTCTCTCTCTTTATCTCTTTTTCCTCTCTTCTTCCATTCCTCTTTCTTTTCCTCCCTCCCTCCCTCCCTCCCTCCCTCCCTCCCTCTCTCCCTCCCTCCCTCTCTCCTTTCCCTCCTTCCTTCCTTCCGTCAGCCTGGAGTGAGACAGGGGAGAGATGGGGCCTCACTAAATATCCTATATTGGCACAGAACTCTACCATCCTCCTGTCTCAGCTTCTCCAGGGCTGGGAATACAGGTACATGGCACCACACCTGACTACACCTCACACTCTTGACACTACAACACCTGCCTCCCACAATGTATTGTCTGTAATTAATGAACTGCTGTCAATGTAGCTCATCTGCCCATCATTGAGTGTCCTAAACTTATCCATCCCTGTAAGCCTAGGTTAGAAACCCCTCTTTCCCCCATGGGGTGAATAGAAGACAATTACATCATGGAATCATATAGAGCTGTATTCTCCAGTCTCAGTGATATCCAGTAACAGAAAGAGAATAGAATACCAGAAAGAGAATAGAAAAATCTGACATTCTCTTCTCTGTGAACACTAGACAGTGGGCATCTTTTGGTACAACTAGGAGAAGCAATGAGAGGAAAAATCTCCACCTCAAAGAACATGAGCATACGTTTGTTTGAATCAGATGTCCCTCATAATTTTGAATGCTTGGCTCTCAGCTGATAACACTTTGGGAGGTGGAGTCTTGCTGTGGGAGGTGTGTTGTTGAGGCTGGCTTAGGGGTGTTATAGCCAGCTCTCCCTTGCCAGAATTTGGCTCACTCTCCTGCTTTGGTTTTCCACCTGCTATGGCAGAGGTGATGTCTAGCCTCTGCTCATGCCATGCTTACCCCTGCCATCATGGAGCTTCCCCTCGACTATAAGCCAAAATGAACAACTTTCCTCCCATTAGTTGCTTTTGGTCAGATGCTTTGTCCCAGCAACACCTACTGTCAACAAGAAGCCTGGCCCTTGCTGTGTATCTGCACAGCCCACCATGCCCCGAAGCTGAGTGTGAGGAAGCTGTCGGCTCTGAGCTTTGTTCTCACAGTAATGAGCTTGCCACTACCAAGGTCCTGGTGAAGAAAGTATCCAGTGCCCACTGACACAGTGACCTGGACAACAAGTAAAAGGGACAAGGTGATTCCCAAGGACGAAAAGTTTCTAAACAATAGCAACAGAAAATAAATAAATTCCAAAGGAAAAAGAAGACTTGAGCAGTCTTCCCCAGGAGCGGGTCTCTCAGGGTGAGCTTCTTGTGGGCACGGCAGTTTGGTCAGTGTGGTCAGGCAATGCCTCCGCGCTGGAGGGCACAGAGCTGGAGAGCCATAGAAGTAAACAAGGCCAGAAAGACACTTGAGTCCTTCTCTCCTCTGTCTCCGTGTTGTGGTTTCATACCTTTGGTTTCTTTTCCTCTTGACCTCAAAACCTGAAGTACACAGACCACAAAGTTGAATAAGACCAAAGAGATTTATTGAGGCAAAGGTGGAAAAGCCCCAAAGTGTCAAGGCAAGCATGCTTGGGATTTTGACCAGCATCCAAAGAAAAGATAAAAAGAAAAAGTTACACTCTTTGAGCTAGAACTCAAAAAAAAAAAGTATATATATATATATACAGGCTCCATGCAGGTCTGTGAGCAATTACACCCAGGGAGTGAGGCTTCCAGAGTGTGTAATCCATCATGAAAGGGATAAATATTCCTCCCACCTCCTTCATATGTCTTTATGTGAGGGGTGATCTCTTGACCAGGTGAGAGGTTGACTGGCTTCATCCAGGCCCAGAGGAACAGAGAAAAGTGGCTATTTCCCATGGAGGGGCTGATTCAGTTGTTTCCTTTTTTTCTACGTTACCAGGGAAACAGGAGTTTGGGGGGTTGTCCTTCAGTTACCACCAAGCCTAACGTCTGCCTACCCGCAACATTAGCTCAGGTAACAAAGGTGTTTGTTTTTCCATATCACACCCCCATCTAAAGTCTCCCAAGGACCAGAGACCTTCTGAACAATGTGTGTGTGTCAAGAAAAAATCTGACCAGTGATCAAAAGTGAGAAATAATGAGAGTGAGAAAGGAGGAGAGGGAGATGATTGCAGAAGCGAAGTTGGCCACTGCAGATGACATGAAGAAACACACGAGACTTGTCAGTTTGGTTCAGTGCTCGGCCACCATGAGATGCCCCCGTTGGACGTGGAAGCAGGTTCCGAGCTCTGAGAGGGAGACGTGGCAGGTGGAAGGCAGAAATTGAAAGTTGAGTGAAGCGGTAGGGAGGGGTCGCCATCCATAAGAGACCAGTTGAGTTATCATCACAAGAGCAGGAAGATCATGGAGGGGGTGGGAAGGAGTCAAGGCTGCTGTCATGCTGAGAAATGCCCTGTGTGAGAATGCCCTGTGCCTCTAGTGCTCACTGTCCTGCGTTCAGTCCTGTCCACTGGAGGCTACAAGCAGCAGCAGCATTTAAACTGAGTAATACAAGGGAAGTTCTTTGTAAACTGATCTACACTGGGCAAACACAAAACATTGGATTTTCTTTGCTTGTGTGGGGTCCTAGAATCTCTTACATGATAAGAGCTTGCTGGTGTCGGGGAGATGATTTTAAAACTATCGCTATGTAAAAGCAAAGCAAGCATTTAATTTGGATTTATCCTCAGTGTTTTATGATTTATTGCTTGAACTGTCTATCCCACATTTCTGTACTGCTATCAAATGCAGACTAAACACATCCCTGTCTATGATTAAACCAAGATCATTTCTATCTGCAAATGTCTGAACATTAATTAGTTTCATTCTCTGATGGAGTATCCATGATTGTTTTAAAAGTCAGTGTGTGCCAGGTGTGGTGGTGCACGCATTTAATCCCAGTACTCGGGAGGCAGAGGTAGGAGGATCACCTTGAGTTCGAGGCCACCCTGAGACTCCGTAGTGAATTCCAGGTTGGCCTGGGCTAGAGCGAGACCCTATCTCGAAAAACCCAAAAAAAAAAAAGTCAGTATGAGCTGGGCATAGTGGTGCACACCTTTAATCTCAGCACTTGGGAGGCAGAGATAGGAGGATCGCCATGAGTTTGAGGCCACCCTGACACTACATAGTTAATTCCAGGTCAGCCTTGGCTAGAGTGAGACCCCACCTCGAAAAACCAAAAACAACAACAACAACAAAAAAAAGTCAGTGTGAGCTGGGCATAGTGGTGCATGCCTCTAATCTCAGCACTTGGGAGGCAGAGATAGGAGGATTGCCGTGACTTTGAGGCCATCCTGAGACTACATAGTGAATTCCAGGTCGGCCTGGGCTAGAGTGAGACCCTACCTCGAAAAACCAAAAAAAAAAAAAAAGTCAGTGTGACGTAGCTGATAGTATGTGTATTATGTGTAGTAAATCTTATGGATACACAATTTTATGTATCATTATCTTTATTTAAACATATCTAGATATACGCACAGATTTATTTAGGACCACTGTGTAACTGAAGGGTTAAGGACAAAAGGTTATGAATATTAACATAGGTGATGGGCTGCAAGTGAGTACTAAAGGGAAGGAGCTTAGGTAACCACTTACCACACACACCATCCTAATCAGTTAGTGCATGGATTCCCATGGTGTGCCTGCATGCGCGTGCACACACACACACACACACACACACATACATGCATAATTCATTTCCACCTTTTTCTCCAATTTGCTATGATTCTGAAAAGTCATGAAGACACACTTATCAGGAAATCATGTTTTTCTTTGGAGACAGGACATTACCACGTCACCCAGGCTGACCTCAAACTTGCTGTCCTGCTGTCTTAGCATCCCAAATTCTGGGATTAGGGGTGTGTGCTACAATGCCTGGCTCATCATATTCTTTATTCAGCATCCTGTACCATGGCTGAATCATGAGCAAAGTGCTCTGGGGTCATGAAAGGAGACTCATATTTTCAAGGACAGTTTCTTATGACTAACCTGTCTACTGGCCTTACAAAGCCATTATAGTAATAGGCAAAATGTTTTTGTTTTTTTTTTTTTACTCACTTAGCTGTAATTGTTTCTTTTCGGTCAATGTGTGGTAAAGAATACTAAAGTGGTGGCAGAAAAGAATTTATTCCCACTTAACATTCTATTTTTGCTTTCCTTTTTTTGTACTATATTCCCTTTGGTACACATATGAAAAAATTAAGACAAAATGCAACGTGAAACATCTAAGGCTGGGTGTGATAGCACACATATTTCATCCCAGCAATTGGGAGGCAAAGGTAGGAGGATCACTGTGAATTCAGGGCCAGTCTGAGAGTATGTAGTGAATTCTAGGTCAGCCTGGACTAAAGTGAAAATGAGACCCTACCTCAAAAACCAATATATATATATATACAGTGCTAAAGGATAATGGTCCAGGTATAGGCAATATTTAAACACTATATCTGTGGGCATGTACACACATAATCTATACTAATCACAAGATTATTAATTGTAATTAATAATCTTAATTGAAAGATGTTAGTTATACAAATGTAAGTATAAAGAAAAAACAAAATGGAAATACATCAAAATATTTATTGGATCAAAAACTCATTGTGGATGATAGCCCCATGCTGGTACTGGGAGTTACAGGTCAGTGCCCACTAAGAAAATGAGGAAAAAGATAACTAATATACAAGAGTTAGAGAGAAGAGAGAGAGGGGGCAGAGGGAGAGGGAGGGAGGGAAGATGTAGAAGATTAAGGTTAGTCTTGATCCTACCCTCTCCAGTGTCTTGTGGTTCAGGTGTTCCCTGTAAGGACCTGGTGAAAGTTCAGCCATTTGGTCTGCCTTTTAGGAAGTAGAATTTTATGGTACCATTGCCGTTTGGGTCTAGATTTGTGTTTCCCACCCCTTCGATGCCCTCCCCTACCTCCCCACCCATCCTAGTGTCTAGTCAAGAGATGCTTGCTGGGTATGTAAGGTATCTTGGGTAGATTCAGGTTAGGTGCTGTAGATGAGTGAGACTAGGTGGCAATTTTTTTTCTGTGATTGGGTAAGTTCACTGAGAATGATCTGTTCCAGGTTCAACCATTTTTCCTCAAATTTCATTGTGTCATTTTTTCTTACTGCTGTATATAATTCCATTGTGTAGATATACCACATCTTAGTTATCCATTCTTCTAGTGATGGACATCTGGGTTGATTCCAGCTCTTAGCTATTACAAATTGAGCCACTACAAACACGGTTGAGCAAATCCCTCTGGCCTGTGGTTTGAAGGTTTTAGGGTAGATGCCCAGTAAGGGACTAACTGGGTCTGTTGGTATCTCTATAGTCAGCTTTTTCAGAAGTCTCCATATTGCTTTCCAAAGTGGTTGTACCATCCTACATTCCCACCACCAGTGGATGAGTGTTCCTACTTCTGCACATCCTCGCCAGCATTTACTTTCATTTGAGTTTTTGATGTTTGCTATCCTTATTTGGGTAAGGTGGAATCTCATAGTTGTTTTAATTTGCATTTCTCTGATGATTAGGGATGATGAACATTTTCTTAAGTGTGTGTTTGCCATTTCTATTTCTTCCTCTGTGAACTGCCTGTTCAGCTCTTTGCCCCATTTTGTGAGTGGGGTGTTTCACTTCTTACTGTTTAGTTTTTTAAGTTCCTTGTAGATTCTAGAGATTAGGCCTCTTATCAGTTGGATGACCCACAAATATTTTCTGAAAGACAGACAGATTTCTGTCAGAGTACTTGATGACCCACCAAAGGTTAGTGGTAAGACCCTACTGCTGAAGACACCTTATGTGGTTGACATGCAAAATGGAATGGCATGACTGGAAGTTGGAAGAGAGTTAGTCCCCAGACAGTAAGCACATCTAGTGCCAGAAGGTGCTACATGGGCGACTGGGGGAAAATGACCAATATCTGTCCAAGCAACTCATGGTCTAACCTACTTAGCAGCAAATAACCTGTTGTGATGCCCACACAAGTGCAATAGTGGCACACAGCCATGGTGGGGAACCAACTGCCCTTAATTTGGCTAACCGATCCCCTCAGTGGTACGGGACCCATAGCTGGAGCTGGGAAACAAGTCAGAACCAGATCCAAACATAAGCCCACTCTCCAATATCAAGCCACCATCAATCATGGGCTACAAGCGTGTCTACACCTATTAAATTCTCTATAAAAAAAGTAAGGGTTATCTCATTTGTCCTGGTGCTAACTTACTCTCCATTGGAGAATCTGCTTCTCTTTTTCAGATAGATGTAGATCCTAAGGAGAGAGCCACCCCATCAAACCTCAAAAGGGCCCCAGCTGAAACTAAGAAAAATTGGAGAAACAAGCAATGGGGCTGTTTTCTTGATGAACTGGATACCAGCACAACAGGGAAGGAGATCAACACAGAGAAAAATCAACTCCTACCAAATCAGAGAGCCAGAGCCTCAGAGGTCCTCAACACCTCATCACTGAAGCAGACCAAAAATGAACCCAACATGGCTCAGGGAAATTTTGTAGAAGAGGGGGCGGAAAGAATGTCAGAGCCACGTGTTGGGTCATGATATGCAGAGACATTTATCTTACCCATAACTGTGGGCTAACTCCACAATGCATGACCCATATACCTCAACAAGGAGGGGCCAAGGGGAGGGGGTAGGTCACAGATGAGCCTAATAATGGTACCAAACTGACTGTATTTGCTGAATACAAAACTAATTAATAAAGAAAAAAATACTTATTGGAGATTAGTGAATATTTGTTTTTATTCTACACTCATATTTTCAAAGTTGTATAAAAAGAGCTTACATGTGCTCTAATAAAACACTATTTTGTATAAAGTAAAACAAAATTTCCCTGAAATTTTTCAAGTTAAAAAAATTACATTTTCTGTTTTAAATTATAGTTGGAGATAATTTCTTCTAAGCGAGAGTTTGAACTTTGGAGAAAACAATTTTGGGTGTAAGCTAGCATTTTCATACTCTAAATTCTGTAACTAAAGCAAGTTTATATTTAATCCTGTGGTAGAACTGGTTGCTAGGGCACTGAATTATGAGTTTATATAAGACTGAGCTAAGGCATTGATTAGAAATGAGGCAGAAATTTAAGTCATGTTTTCTAAAAAAGAAAGAAGGAAAGAAAGGAAGAAAGAAAGAAAAAAAAAGAAAAGGGAGAAGAAAAACTCAAATAGGAAGAACTCACAAATATTGAGAGGTAAATGTGGTAACGCTGAGACATTTTGTATATACAACACAAAGCCATGGCAATACACAAATGGACAACATGAGAATGAAAATAGCACAGACAGTCATTAGAGGCAGATAAACCAGCGTGGAATCTTTCTTCTCTTCACTGGGGTTTTCTGGGAGCCATTTGTCTCTGTTGAGATCTGCATTTCTCATCTACAAATGGCAGGTAACCTTAACTGTCTCATGATATTGACTTAAGATTAAATAGGCACATATTAAAGAGCCTGGTGTGAAGCCAATAGTGAAAGTAAAGCAGTGCCCTTTTTGCGTAATGAATGGTATCTTAAAACGTTACATTTTGGGGGGAGCTGGAGAGATGGATTAGTGGTTATGACACTTGCTGGCAAAGCCAAAGGACCCAGGTTCAATTCCCAAGTTCCTAATGTAAAGCCAGCTACACAAGGTGGTGGTGCTTGCATCTGGAATTTGTTTGTAGTGGCTAGAGGGTTGAGTGTGCCCATTCTCTCTATCTACCTCTTTCTGTCTCATAAATAAATAAAATATTTTTTAAGTTACATTTTTGTCCATTTCCTTACCTTTTACCTTTTCATCTCTTATCACTTTGGAATATATTTGTCTTCAGGTATCAAAAATCAGCAGTCTATGATTTTCTCACATAACAGGATGTATCTTGGAGATGTTAGTCACCACTGGCTTGACTTTCGGTGTCATCAGAGACCAACTTCTCCCCATACTTTCCCTCCATCATCCATCGCTTGTAATGGTCAGCTTTCACTTTCATTTTCCTTGCCTCATGACTACATGATTACCTCTAGAGTTCCAGATATCATATAAAAATTTATGAGAGAAAAACAACAAAGAGGCAAGGGGATTTTATCATGAAGAAGACTTATTTTTTTTTTTTTTAATTTGGAGATGAAGTCCTTCCTAAGGAACTTCTACTTACATCTCATTTGCTAGTGACTGGTCAAGTGACCATGCCAGAGAAATGAGTATCTTAAAATATTGCATCACAGCCTTATTAGAATATTAGAATATAACTCATGCACCATATATTTTGCTCATTTTATAATTTCATGGATTTTAGCACCCTAACAAGGTTACACAATCATCACCACAATTCTACAAACAAAATCCTGTAGCTATTAACAGTAACATTGCACTTCCTCCCTAGCCTAAAGCACCCAAAATCACTTCCTGTCTCTACTGGTTTATATATTATTGACATCTTATAAAAGCAGAAATATTTAGCATGTGGTATTTTGTATCTGGCTTCTTTCACTCATCCTAACTTTTCAAGATTTATCCATGTTGTTACAGGCATATTAAATTTTTGCCCAATAACATTCTAATCTGGAAAACATCACATTTTATTTGTCTGTATACCAACCGATGGGCATTTAAATTACTTTCTGTTTTTCAGCTCATGAAATCTTTGAATGTCCATATACAAGTCTTAGATGAACATGTTGGGTTGTATAGGGACTTCCAAGATGTGACGTGGTGGATGATGCTTTTATCATCCCAGGGCGTCTCTCTTCACCTTCAGTGATGTTATTTGCTGCAAATGTATCTGGTCTAATCATAGTACATCCCCTCTCTCTTATGGTCACTGTTTATGTGACATACCTTTTTCCATCCTCTCATTGTCAGATGTCTCTTTGCACCTTTGAGTCTAATATGTGCTTATGTGCTTCCTGTGTATAGCATACAGTTGGGTCTTACTTTTAAAAATTCTATTTGGGGGCTGGAGGAATGGCTTAATGGTTAACGTGCATGCCTACGAAGTCTAAGGACCTAGGTTAGAGTCTCTAGGTCCCATGTAAGCCAGATACACATGGCGGTGCATGCATCTGGAGTTCATTTGCAATGGCTAGAGGCCCTGGCACGCCCATTCTCACTCTCTCTATGTCTCTCTGCCTCTAATAAATAAATAAAAATAAATCTTTAAAAAATCCCACTTGACAATCTCTGCCTTTATTGAATCTTTAATACATTCATATTTAATATAATTATCAATATTTGCATTTTGTTCCATTTCTGTCTGCCATCTTCTACTACTTCTTGAAATACAGTTTTCTTTGTAGTCTGACATAAGGGCTGGAGGGATGGCTCAGTAGTTAAAGGTGCTTGCTTGCAAAGCCTGATGGGTTCAATAACCTAACATAAAGCCAGCAGTAGCCCTGGCATGCTCCTCTCTCTCCCCCTCTCTCTCTCCTTGGAAATAAATAAATAAAAATATGACATGAGAACTCTCTTCTCAAAAGTAGGTTTTTCTTCCTATGTTTTCCCTAGTTTATTAATCATACTTTCCCTCTTTATTTCATGGATTGTCATTTTTGTCTAAAACAAGATATTTTATATACTATGTTCCCAGAATTCTGGATAATATACATTTCCCAGAATTATTAGTGTTTTACTTGGTTGGCTTTTACTTGTTGAGTGATTTAACTGAGTTACTTCAATGGCGTGCATTCACCCTGCTACATGACCTTCTGATATTTTTCTTTAAAGAGCTCAGCCAGAGGCTAGAGAGATGGCTTAGTGGTTAAGGTGCATGCCAGTGAAACCTAAGAACCCAGGTTCAATTCTCCAGGTCCCACATAAGCCAGATGAACAAGGTGGCACATGCATCTGGAGTTTGCTTGCAGTGGCTGGAGTCTCTGGGGTGCCCATTCTCTCTCTCTCTGTCTCTCTGTCTCTCTCTCTGTCTGTCTCTCTCTCTCTCTCTCTCATAAATAAATAAAAACAAAATCATTAGAGCACAGCCAGGCATGTCCATTGGTTTCATGAACTCTCTTTGAATGTCTTTTTTCCATAGTCTCTCTGTTAAGTTTCTAGCTTGTCTGCTTCACTTCACAGCCAATCTCTCTATTGTTTTGCCAATGCCTTGGATCAGAATTATTGGATGCTTAGATTCAAATCCATTTTCAGAATCAGTTTTTGAGGTCAGCCAGGCAGTGAGACTTGTTCTCACCTCCAGGAAGTCCATCTTAGTAGTTTCTTTCCTGGCAGTCTAAGTTTCTAACTGGTCTATGGCTTAGCTTATTGTTATTAGGGGACTCCTGTACTCTTCTCAATTGCTTATCATCACAGTCTGCATTGATTTTTAACAGTGTTTTTATGCTTAAACATCCCCATATTCTGTCCCAGATGAATTAGTTTCTCCACAGAGAATGTAAATCTGTCTGTTCTTATGAACTGTTTCTTGTCTTAACAAAATGCATGCGCTGGCATGCCCGAGGTGGATATAAAAACAACAATGCCCTGGAGTGGCACTCCTGATTCACAGGAAAAGGCAGGATGTCGAAAGCGGTTTCTTGGTTTCCTTTAGACTGTCTGTAAACTCCTAGTGTGATAGGGTTTTGCTTCTTATTTTTCAATACTTTAAAAACATTGGTCCATTGTCTTCAAACTTGCATTATTTTGATGAGAATTCAGCTGTCATTCTTATCTGTGATTTCTGACAGCATTTTTTCCTCTCACTGCATTTATTATTTTTTTCTCTTAATTACTTTTTATGATCTGCTTAATGTCAATCTTTTTACATTCATCCCCTTTAGGATCATAAAGTTTCTTTGTACCTGTAGATTTATATTTTTCATTAAATTTGTCATGCTTTTGACATTTCTTTGTTCACGTATCTTTGCCCTCTTCCCATTGTGGCTCTGCTTTTCCAGTACCTCAAATATATATGCACTATGCTGCTTGATATTTCCCCATAAACATTAAGCTTCTGTCTACAAATTCTTGAAAAAATTTCTGTTTCACTTCAGATGGTGGCTACTGTTATATCTTCAACTTCACAAATGGAGTGTAAGGTTTAATTAATACCATGCAGTGAAATTTTCCACTCTAGATGTAATTTTTTTATCTAAAATTTCCATTTGGGCCTTTTTCATTCTTTCATTTCTCTCATTATTTTCATAGTTTTAATGTTATTTAGAATATTTCAATATTTATAATAGTGTTCTTTAAGTTCTTGTTCACAAATTTCATTAATAATATCATTTATTGTGCTTTTACTGAGATTTTGTTTATGAAATATATTTTATTTCATTGCATGTTTCTTGAATCTTGGTTGGAGAATAGACATTTTGGAGTCCTGAAATTTATCTTATTTCTTTAATAAGTGCTGATCTTTGTAAGGTTAACTTAGTTGCATATCAATTCTAACTGTTCATACTCCTTTTGTACATTCGGGTCAGGTGTAGAGAAGACCTTAGGGTCAATTTAGCCCCTTCACCAAGGCATGGCTGCTGGAGAACTCTAGAAAATGCCCTTGGCAGTCTGAGCTCTCTACCGTCTTGTTGGAAAGAATGCAAATTACTACCATCTGTGTGGTTTCCAGCCATCATGGGACAGGATTTCCTGGTTGTTTTGCCTTGGCATTGATCCCACCTGAGTAGAGTTTGGAAGTCAGGGAAACCCCATAAAGAATGCTCAGGGGCTCCTCAGAGCTGTGTGTGCACAGAGGCACCGTGGGCTTCAGCATCATAAATTCTAGTCACCTCAGCATTTGGGAGCAAGGTCATCTGTTGCATCCAGTGTGTGTGACTGGTTCTGCTTGGGATGAAGCTCTGCTCTGAGGTAGTGCCCACACGCTCACCTGCTTCAGCCTGTATCCTACTAGCCAGACCACAGTCACATGGAAACACCTAGGTCAGTCAGACATGGGAGCACATGCCTGTAATCCCAGCCCTCTGGAGGCTCAGGCAGATGGATCTCTCTCAGCTCCATAGTAAATCCCTGTTCAAACAAACACACACACTTAGAAATAACAAATGCTAGGTGTATGCTTTTTTTATTTTAACTGCTGGTGGCTCCTGTAAAGCTTGGGAATTCAGTCATTAAGAAATAAAACTCAGGGATTCAGTTATTAAGTAATAATAAGAAATAAATTATTAAGAAATAACTAAAATCAATCCTCCTACCTAGGCCTCCCAAGTGCTGGGATTAAAGTCAGTGCACATCACCATGTCTAACTATTATTTACGTTTTAAGGAGAAATTTTTCTTTAACAAATTTACTATTTATTTGCAAGAAGAGAGAGGGAGGAGGAAGGGAGGGCACCCCAGGGACTCCTGCCACTGCAAATGAACTCCAAATACATGCACCATTTTGTGCATCTGGCTTTATATGGATTCTGGGAAATCTAACTGGAGTAGACAGGCTTTGCAAGCAAGTGCCTTTAACCACTGAGCAATTTCTCCATCCCCACTCTATTGAGTTTCAATCCATACTCTTTCCCTGTCATTCCTACTTTACTTCCTCTTTACCTTTTTCCTTTTATTTCTTCTTTTTACCTCTAAATTATAATTTTCTTTAGCCTAAATAATTTTTTAAAATATACTTATCCTAACAGTGTCCTAGCTCCTTTGTTACCCAGCTTTGTTGGGGATTACTGAAGCACCCAGTGGCTCCTTGCTGCATTTCAGTACTGGATATGTTGTCAAATCCTTGTTCTGATTACTGCTGTCTTACAGTAATGGAGAACAGAAACCCAAGAAACGAATACTAACAACATGAGCTGCATGAAATAAAATAAAATAAAAAACAGCGGGCTGGGAGATGGCTCGATGGGTAACGTGATTGGTATGCCTACACATCTGAACACGGGGTCCCACAACCCACAGGGAGCCAGACACACAGCACTAGACTCCACAAAACCCCAGTGTAACTATGGTGAGAAGGGAGGTGGAGACAGGAGAATCCCAAAGCTCATGGTCCAGCCAGCCAGCATAATGGACAATGAACACCAACGAGATTTGGCCTCAAGCAAAGTGAAAGGCAAGGACCAACATTTGAAGCTGTCCTCAGACCTCCACATGTGTGCCATGGCATGCATGGGCCTGTATGAACATACACACACATAACACATACACACACATGCACACTGAGTAGAATAAACCAACAGTAGTTAAAAAAACAAAAGCTGAAAGACATATCCAAGTCTTCAGATGTGCAAATTACAACCCAAGAAACACAAGAAATATGGACAAGCAAGCCAACATGACACCTCTAAAAGGTCACACTTCCTCAAAAACTGAAACCATCCCAGGCGTGGTGGTGCACACCTTTAATCCCAACACTTGGGAGGCAGAAGTAGGTGGATCACCATGAGTTCAAGACCACCCTGAGACTACAGAATGAATTCCAGGTCAGCCAGTCAGAGCCAGAGTGAGACCATATCTCTGAAAAAACAAAAACAAACAAACAAACAAAAAAACCTGACCAAGGTTTGATTCCCAAGGACCCACGCAAGCCAGAGGTACAAGATGCCACATGTGTCTGAAGTTTGTTTGCAATGGTTTGAAGCCCTGGCACACCCTCTCTCTATCTGCCTCTTCTCTCTCTCTCTCTCTCTCTCTCTCTCTCTCTATATATATATATATATATATATATATATATATATACATATAATTTTAAATTTCCAGTGACTTCAATGAGGATTCAAACAAGAAACTGCATGCAGGGAGAATATCAATTTGGAATCTAGGGAGGAAAATGAATAACACAGATGAGAACATCTAGAAATGCATGAGAAATGCGACAATGTGATGGAGAAACTCAGCAAGAAATTTGAGATTCTGAAAGACATCCACAAAGACAGGGAGTGAATTCAGAAGTAAATCAATCAAGTAAAAACAGACGGGGAGACATCACTAAGGTGAAACGGAGCAGAAGGAAGACGATCAGGGATGGAAGAGGAGGTCAAAGCACTGTTCATTCAGACAGCAATAATGAAAAAGTAATAACTGAGTGCTAGAAAACGAGTGCCCAGAACTCGGGGGCGTGTTGAAGAGACAGAACGTAAGAACCCAAGAGGTAGAAGAAACAGCTGAGATAGAAAGGTGAAGCTGGGCGTGGTGGCGCACGCCTTTAATCCCAGCACTCGGGAGGCAGAGGTAGGAGGATTGCCATGAGTTCAAGGCCACCCTGAGACTCCATAGTGAATTCCAGGTCAGCCTGGGCTAGAGTGAGACCCTACCTCAAAAAACCAAAAAAAAAAAAAAAAAGTAAAGGCATAAAAAGTGTGCCCTCGGCTTTGGAAAGATACGGATATACAAGTACAAAAACCTCTTCAAGACACACTTAGGGTACATGAGCCCATGTCTCAAAAAAAAAAAAAAAGAAAAGAAAAGAAAAGAAAAGAAAAAGGAGATGCTGGACTAGGGGAGATTGTTCAGTAGTTAAAGACACTTGCCTGCAAGTTTGCTGACCCAGGTTCAATTCCCCTGTATGCACTCAAAGCCAGACGCAAAGGTTCATGAATCTGGAGTCCATTTGCAGCAGCTGGAGTCCTGAGCACACCCTTTCTCTCTCTTTCTCCCTTCTATCTTACCTCCCCCTCTGTCTCCCTCTTTTCTTCTCTCTCCCTATTCACAAAAAATTTAAAAAAAAAATTATGCCAACTTACAAAGAAATGCCATCAGAATAAGATCAGACTATTCAATAGAAACCCTAGAAGTAAAGAGAGCATGAATGCAATATGTTAATCTCTCAAGTAAATAATTGCCACCCAAGATTAACATATCCAGCAAAGAATTTTTTTTTGAAGAAAGAGCTTCCGAGATAAGTGCAACCTTAAGCAGGTCATGGCCACTAAGACAGTATTACAACAGACACTTAAAAGAATTCTTTACAGGGCTGGAAGGGATGGCTTAGTGGTTAAGGCATTATCCTGAAAGCCAAAGAACCCAGGTTCGATTCCCCAGGACCCACTTTAGCCAGATGCACAAGGGGGCACATGTGTCTGGAGTTCATTTGAAGTGGTTGGAGGCCCTGAGCACCCCTTCTCTTTCTCTCTGTCAAAAAATAAATAAATAAATAAAAATAAATAAACAAATAAATAAAATAAAATATTAAAAGAAAAGAATTCTATATACATAAGAATTAGGAAAGAATAAATCACATGGGGAGAGGACTCATAGGAGAATGGAGAAGTAAGGAGAGGTAAAGGGAGGACGGGGAGGTAAGAAGGAGAGGTAAAGGGAGGATGGGGAGGTAAGAAGGAGAGGTAAAGGGAGGATGGGGAGGTAAGAAGGAGAGGTAAAGGGAGGACGGGGAGGTAAGAAGGAGAGGTAAAGGGAGGATGGGGAGGTAAGAAGGAGAGGTAAAGGGATGGGGAGGTAAGAAGGAGAGGTAAAGGAGGAGGGGGAGGTAGAAGGAGAGGTAAAGGGAGGATGGGGAGGTAGGAAGGAGAGGTAAAGGGAGGATGGGGAGGTAAGAAGGAGAGGTAAAGGGAGGATGGGGAGGTAGGAAGGAGAGGTAAAGGGAGGATGGGGAGGTAGGAAGGAGAGGTAAAGGGAGGATGGGGAGGTAAGAAGGAGAGGTAAAGGGAGGATGGGGAGGGTAAGAAGGAGAGGTAAAGGGAGGATGGGGAGGTAGAAGGAGAGTAAAGGGAGGATGGGGAGGTAAGAAGGAGAGGTAAAGGGAGGATGGGGAGGTAAGAAGGAGAGGTAAAGGGAGGATGGGAGGTAGGAAGGAGAGGTAAAGGGAGGACGGGGAGGTAGGAAGGAGAGGTAAAGGGAGGATGGGGAGGTAAGAAGGAGAGGTAAAGGGAGGACGGGGAGGTAAGAAGGAGAGGTAAAGGGAGGATGGGAGGTAAGAAGGAGAGGTAAAGGGAGGACGGGGAGGTAAGAAGGAGAGGTAAAGGGAGGACGGGAGGTAGGAAGGAGAGGTAAAGGGGAGGATGGGGAGGTAAGAAGGAGAGGTAAAGGGAGGACGGGGAGTAAGAAGGAGAGGTAAAGGGAGGATGGGGAGGTAAGAAGGAGAGGTAAAGGGAGGATGGGGAGGTATGAAGGAGAGGTAAAGGGAGGATGGGGAGGTAAGAAGGAGAGTAAAGGGAGATGGGGAGGTAGGAAGGAGAGGTAAAGGAGGATGGGGAGGTAGAAGAGAGGTAAAGGGGAGGACGGGGAGGTAGGAAAGGAGAGGTAAAGGGAGGATGGGGAGGTAAGAAGGAGAGGTAAAGGGAGGACGGGGAGGTAGAAGGAGAGGTAAAGGGAGGATGGGGGAGGTAAGAAGGAGAGGTAAAGGGAGGATGGGGAGGTAGGAAGAGAGGTAAAGGGAGGATGGGGAGGTAAGAAGGAGAGGTAAAGGGGAGGATGGGGAGGTAGAGAAGGAGAGTAAAGGGAGATGGGGAGGTAAGAAGGAGAGGTAAAGGGAGGGATGGGAGGTAAGAAGGAGAGGGTAAAGGAGGACGGGGAGGTAAGAAAGGGAGGTAAAGGGGGATGAGGAGGTAAGAAGGAGAGGTAAAGGGAGATGGGGAGGTAAGAAGGAGAGGTAAAGGGAGGATGGGGGAGGTAAGAAGGAGAGTAAAGGGAGGATGGGGATGTAGGAAGGAGAGGTAAAGGGAGGGATGGGGAGGTAGGAAGAGAGTAATGGGAGGACGGGGAGGTAAGAAGGAGAGGTAAAGGGAGGATGGGGAGGTAAGAGGAGAGGTAAAGGGAGGACGGGGAGGTAAGAAGGAGAGGTAAAGGGAGGATGGGGAGGTAGGAAGGAGAGGTAAAGGGAGGATGGAGGTTGGTAAAGAAGGAGAGGTAAAGGGAGGACTGGGGAGGTAAGAAGGAGAGGTAAAGGCGGCGGACGGGGAGGTAAGAAGGAGAGGTAAAGGGAGGACTGGGGAGAGGAAGAAGGAGAGGTAAAGGGAGGATGGGGAGGTAAGAAGGAGAGGTAAAGGGAGGACGGGGAGGTAAGAAGGAGAGGTAAAGGGAGGACTGGGGAGGTAGAAGGAGAGGTAAAGGGAGGATGGGGAGGTAGGAAGGCGAGGTAAAGGGAGGATGGGGAGGTAAGAAGGAGAGGTAACGGGAGGACGGGGGAGGTAAGAAGGAGAGGTAAAGGGAGGAGGGGAGGTAGGAAGGAGAGGTAAAGGGAGGATGGGGAGGTAAGAAGGAGAGGTAAAGGGAGGCTGGGGAGGTAGAAGAGAAGAGAGGTAAAGGGAGGATGGGGAGGTAAGAAGGAGAGGTAAAGGGAGGAAGGGGAGGTAAGAAGGAGAGGTAAAGGGAGGAGGGGGAGGTAGGAAGGAGAGGTAAAGGGAGGATGGGGAGGTAGAAGGAGAGGTAAAGGGAGGACGGGGAGGTAAGAAGGAGAGGTAAAGGGAGGATGGGAGGTAGGAAGGAGAGGTAAAGGGAGGACGGGGAGGTAGGAAGGAGAGGTAAAGGGAGGATGGGGAGGTAGGAAGGAGAGGTAAAGGGAGGAAGGGAGGTAAGAAGGCGAGGTAAAGGGCGGACGGGGAGGTAGAAGGAGAGGTAAAGGGAGGATGGGGAGGTAAGAAGGAGAGGTAAAGGGAGGACGGGGAGGTAAGAAGGAGAGGTAAAGGGAGGATGGGGAGGTAGAAGGAGAGGTAAAGGGAGGAAGGGGAGGTAGAAGGAGAGGTAAAGGGAGGATGGGGAGGTAAGAAGGAGAGGTAAAGGGAGGATGGGGAGGTAAGAAGGAGAGGTAAAGGGAGATGGGGAGGTAAGAAGGAGAGGTAAAGGAGGATGGGGAGGTAGGAAGGAGAGGTAAAGGGAGGATGGGGAGGTAGGAAGGAGAGGTAAAGGGAGGATGGGGAGGTAGGAAGGAGAGGTAAAGGGAGGATGGGGAGGTAGGAAGGAGAGGTAAAGGGAGGATGGGGAGGTAAGAAGGAGAGGTAAAGGGAGGAAGGGGAGGTAGGAAGGAGAGGTAAAGGGAGGATGGGGAGGTAGAAGGAGAGGTAAAGGGAGGATGGGAGGTAGGAAGGAGAGGTAAAGGGAGGATGGGGAGGTAAGAAGGAGAGGTAAAGGAGGATGGGGAGGTAGAAGGAGAGGTAAAGGGAGGATGGGGAGGTAAGAAGGAGAGGTAAAGGAGAGGATGGGGAGGTCAGAAGGAGAGGTAAAGGGAGGACGGGGGAGGAGAAGGAGAGGTAAAGGGAGGATGGGGCGGTAGAAGGAGAGGTAAAGGGGGAGGATGGGAGGAGGAAGGAGAGGTAAAGGGAGGATGGGGAGGTAGGAAGGAGAGGTAAAAGGGAGGATGGGGAGGTAAGAAGGAGAGGTAAAGGGAGGATGGGAGGTAAGAAGGAGAGGTAAAGGGAGGATGGGAGGTAGAAGGAGAGGTAAAGGGAGGATGGGGGAGGTAGAAGGAAGGAGAGGTAAAGGGAGGATGGGGGGAGGTAAGAAGGAGAGGTAAAGGGAGGATGGGGAGGTAAGAAGGAGAGGTAAAGGGAGGATGGGGAGGTAAGAAGGAAGAGGTAAAGGAGGATGGGGAGGTAAGAAGGAGAGGTATAAAGGGAGGGATGGGGAGGTAGGAAGGAGAGGTAAAGGGAGGACGGGGTGAGGTAAGAAGGAGAGGTAAAGGGAGGACAGGGAGGTAAGAAGGAGAGGTAAAGGGAGGAGGGGAGGTAGGAGGAGAGGTAAAGGGAGGACGGGGAGGTAAGAAGGAGAGGTTAAAGGAGAGGAAGGGGAGGTAAGAAGGAGAGGTAAAGGGAGAGGGGAGGTAGAAGGAGAGGTAAAGGGAGGATGGGGGTAGAAGGAGAGGTAAAGGGAGATGGGGAGTAGAAGGAGAGGTAAAGGGAGGAGGGGAGGGAAGGAGAGGTAAAGGGAGGATGGGGAGGTAAGAAGGAGAGGTAAAGGGAGGATGGGGAGGTAGAAGGAGAGGTAAAGGGAGGAGGGGAGGTAGAAGGAGAGGTAAGGGAGGTAGAAGGGAGGTAGGAGAGGGAGGTAAAGGAGAGGAGGGGATGGGGAGGTAAGGAGAGGTAAAGGGAGGAGGGAGGTAAGAAGGAGAGGTAAAGGGAGGATGGAGAGGAGGTAAGGAGAGGAGGGTAAAGGGAGGAAGGGGAGGTAGAAGGAGAGGTAAAGGGAGGATGGGGAGGAGAGGAGAGGTAAAGGGAGGTGGGAGGTAGAAGGAGAGGTAAAGGGAGGATGGGGAGGTAAGGAAGGAGAGGTAAAGGGAGGAGGAGGAGAAGGAGAGGTAAAGGGAGGGGGGAGGTAGAAGGAGAGGTAAAGGGAGGATGGGGAGGTAAGAAGGAGAGGTAAAGGGAGGATGGGGAGGTAAGAAGGAGAGGTAAAGGGAGGACGGGGAGGTAGAAGGAGAGGTAAAGGGAGGATGGGGAGGTAAGAAGGAGAGGTAAAGGGAGGATGGGGAGGTAAGAAGGAGAGGTAAAGGGAGGATGGGGAGGTAAGAAGGAGAGGTAAAGGGAGGACGGGGAGGTAAGAAGGAGAGGTAAAGGGAGGACGGGGAGGTAGGAAGGAGAGGTAAAGGGAGGATGGGGAGGTAAGAAGGAGAGGTAAAGGGAGGATGGGGAGGTAGGAAGGAGAGGTAAAGGGAGGATGGGGAGGTAAGAAGGAGAGGTAAAGGGAGGATGGGGAGGTAAGAAGGAGAGGTAAAGGGAGGATGGGGAGGTAGAAGGAGAGGTAAAGGAGGATGGGGAGGTAAGAAGGAGAGGTAAAGGGAGGATGGGGAGGTAAGAAGGAGAGGTAAAGGGAGGATGGGGAGGTAAGAAGGAGAGGTAAAGGGAGGAGGGGGAGGTAGGAAGGAGAGGTAAAGGGAGGAGGGGAGGTAGAAGGAGAGGTAAAGGGAGGAGGGGAGGTAGAAGGAGAGGTAAAGGGAGGATGGGGAGGTAGAAGGAGAGGTAAAGGGAGGAGGGGAGGTAGAAGGAGAGGTAAAGGGAGGATGGGGAGGTAGGAAGGAGAGGTAAAGGGAGGACGGGGAGGTAGAAGGAGAGGTAAAGGGGAGGATGGGAGGTAGGGGAGAGAGGGGGTAAAGGGAGGATGGGGAGGTAAGGAAGGAGAGGTAAGGGAGGAGGGGAGGAGGAGAAGGAGAGGTAAAGGGAGGATGGGGAGGTAGGAAGGAGAGGTAAAGGAGGATGGGGAGGTAGGAAGGAGAGGTAAAGGGAGGATGGGGAGGTAGAAGGAGAGGTAAAGGGAGGACGGGGAGGTAGGAAGGAGAGGTAAAGGGAGGATGGGGAGGTAGGAAGGAGAGGTAAAGGGAGGAGGGGAGGTAGGAAGGAGAGGTAAAGGGAGGACGGGGAGGTAAGAAGGAGAGGTAAAGGGAGGATGGGGAGGAGGAGGAGAGGTAAAGGGAGGATGGGGGAGGTAGGAAGGAGAGGTAATAAAGGGAGGACGGGGAGGGGAGGTAAGAAGGGAGAGGTTAAAGGGAGTATGGGGGAGGTAGGAAGGAGAGGTTAAAGGGAGTATGGGGATGGTAAGAAAGGAGAGGTAAAGGGAGGCGGGGAGGTAGGAAGGAGAGGTAAAGGGAGGAAGGTGAGGTAGGGAAGGAGAGGTAAAGGGAGGACGGGGGAGGTAAGAAGGAGAGAGTAAAGGAGGATGGGGAGGTAGGAAGGAGTTATGAGAGAGGTAAGTGAGGACGGGGAGGTATGAAGCGAGAGGTAAAGGGAGGATGGGGAGGTAAGAAGGAGAGGTAAAGGGAGGATGGGGAGGTAAGAGGAGAGAGTCAAGAAGGGAGGATGTGGAGGTAGGAAGGAGAGGTAAAGGGAGGATGGGGAAGCGGTAGGAAAGGAGAGGTAAAGAGGAGGATGGGGAGGTAGGAAGGAGACAGGTAAAGGGAGGACTGGGAAGGTAGGAAGGAGAGCGTAAAGGGAGGGTTGGGGAGGTAAGGAAGGAGAGGTAAAGGGAGGACGGGGAGGTAGGAAGGAGAGGTAAAGGGAGGATGGGGAGGTAGGAAGGAGAGGTAAAGGGAGGACGGGGAGGTAAGAAGGAGAGGTAAAGGGAGGACGGGGAGGTAGGAAGGAGAGGTAAAGGGAGGACGAGGAAGTGTACGGCACTGAAGAACCACGCATGCACAGTGCAGAAAAGAGCAGAGCCCCAGCACATGGTTTTTTAGATGTAGATGAGCTACTGAAACTAAGTCAAGGGGGCTGGAGAGATGGCTCAGTGGTTAAGGCACTTGCCTGCAAAGCCTAAGAACTCAGATTTGACTCCTCAGTACCCATGTAAAGCCAGATACACTAGGTGGCACATGCTTCTGGAGTTCATTTGCAGTGGCTAGAGGCCCTGGGGTGCCCATTCTCTCGATATATCTGCATCTCTCCCTCTCAAATAAATAAATAAATAAAATAATTTTTTTAATCTCTAAAACATGTAAGTCACATGAACATCAACAAGATAATCACAGCTGTAACTTTGAGACTGAAGGAATAGACTCTCCAAACTTAAAAAAGTAATCCCAGAGACGGTGGCAGACATGGTGATCTGTCCAAACCTATCAAAGTAGAAATCTAGACGCTACAAAGAACTCAACACTAAATCAGACTGCCGACAGTCCTGCCATGGCTTGGGGAACCTTGCAGGAGAGGGGATAGAAAGATCATAAGAGTCCCATAGTGGGTAGGAACAACCTGAGGTACAGTCCTCCCCCCTCCCACAAGTACTGAGGCCTTCATGACCCCACAGTGAACGCCGTAACCCCACTGAGGAGTCCATCCAGGGTAATGGAGCTGAGGCTAGAGGATGAAAGAGTATAATCTGTTGTAATTTACATAAAGTTAAATTTAAAAAAATTAAAAAAGGAAATAAGAAACCCCAGGACTCAGTGGCATCATTGCTAAGTTCTGCCAGACTTTTACTAAACTCACTTTAAGACGCTGTATGACTCTGATATCCAAACTGCATAAGGACAGAACAACTACACACACAACCAATATTCCTGATGAAAATATTTGCAGAACTCACGACAAAATAGTTACAATTCAAATCAACAGCACATTAAAAAAAAAATATGCACCCTGACCAAGTTGGCTTCATTCCAAGGAGGCAAGAATGGCTCAATACATGCAAATCAATAAATGAAATACAGAACATAAATATTCTTAAGGACAAAAATAAAGTGACCATGTCAAGAGATGCAGACACAGCCTTTGAGAAACTTCAGCATCCCTTCATGGTAAAATTTCTGAAGAAACTAGGAATAGCAGGAAGACACTATTTCCATTTTTATTCAATACAGTGTTTGAAGTCTTAGCCACAGCAATTACCCACAGCAAAAGAAAGAAAGGAGATACAAATAGGAAAGGAAGAACACAAATTATCCCTATTTTTAGGATAGGGTCCTTACATGAAAGACTATTCCACCAGAAAAACACTCAGATCTCATAAACACCTTTAGCAAAGTAGCAGGATACAAAATCAACATACAGAAGACATTAAGTAGCTTATCGGTATGCCAGTAATTAAATTGCCAAGAAGAAATAAGGAAATGAACTATTCATAATAGCTTTACAAACAAAAAATGTCTAGGAATAAACCTAAGAAAATGAACAACTTTTATAGTGAAAACTTTGAGATGCTGAAGAAAGAACTAGAAGATAGAACTCAATAGGGATGGCTTAGCGGTTAAGGTGCTTGCCTGCAAAGCCAAAGGACCCAGGTGTGATTCCCCAGAACCCGCATAAGTCAGATAGACATGCATCTGGAGTTCATTTGCAGTGGCTGAAGGCTCTGGTGTACCCACTTACGTGCTCTCTCCCTCTCCCTCTCCCTCTTTCTCTCTGAAATAAATAAAATAAGCAAAAAAAAAATTTTTTTAAAGAAAGAGCTCAATGATGGTGAAAATTGCTATGCAAAACCACATATTCAACAGATCAAGTCTCATCAAAATTTCAATGACATATTTCACAGAAATAGAATAAAATTTAAACTTAAATTTCATATGGACACACAATATATTCAGAATAGCCAAAACATTAATAAGCAAAAATGAACAATGCTGGAGAGTTATGATAAAAGTAAACTGGTAATGACACAAAACAGACATGTAGACCAATGGAACAGAATACAGGACCCAGACATAAGCCCACACAACTCCAGATACCTAATTTTGGACAAAATTGTCAAAAATATACATTAGAAAGACAGCCTCTTAGGCCAGGCATGGTGGTGGACATGTTTAGTCCCAGCACTTGGGGGGCAAGGTAGGAGGACCGCTGTGAGTTTGAGGCCAGCTTGAGACTACATCATTAATATTAGGTCAGCTTGGGCTAGAGAGAGACCTTGCCTCGGGAGGAAAACAGTGAGAGAGCCTCATAAACAAATGGCATTGTGTTGGAAAAATTAATGAAACTTAATTCATATCTCTTACCCTGTGTAAAAAATCAATTCAAAAATGCATCATAGGGACTGGAGAGATGGCTTAGCAGTTAAGGCACTTGCCTGCAAAGCCTAAGGACCCAGGTTTGAGTCTCTAGGTCCCACATAAGCCAGATGCACATGGTGACACATGCATCTGGAGTTCATTTGCAGTGGCTAAAGGCCCTGGCACATCCAACCCATTCTCTCTCTCTCTCTCTTTCTCTCTCTAAAAAAATAAATAAAAATAAATCTTATAAAAAGCATTTAAAAATGCATCATAGAAC
Source organism: Dipus sagitta (assembly GCA_036346955.1). Taxonomy (NCBI): domain Eukaryota; kingdom Metazoa; phylum Chordata; class Mammalia; order Rodentia; family Dipodidae; genus Dipus; species Dipus sagitta. Next base: position 59,725,135 of record CM070786.1, on the reverse strand, counting down.
TTAATGTAAGACCTTAATTCTCAAATTGCTAGAGATAAGCATATGAAAATACTTCAAGATATAAGTGTAGGTGAGGACCTTTTATAAAGCATTCCAACAGCTCTGGAAATAATACCAAAAAAAATGACTAATGGGGGCTGGTGGGATGGCTTAGTGGTTAAGCACTTGTCTATGAAGCCTAAGGACCCTGCTTCGAGGCTCAATTCCTCAGGTCCCATGTAAGCACAAGGTGGCACATGCTTCTGGAGTTTGTTTGCAGTGGCTGGAGGCCCTGGCACACCCATTCTCTCTCTATCTATCTGCCTCTTCCTCTCTGTTTGTCGCTGTCAAATAAATAAATAAAAAAGAAACAAAAAAATTTTAATTGACTAGCGGGATTTCATGAAATTAAATAGTTTGTGCACAGCAAAGTAAACAACACAGTGAAGATACAGCCTGAGAAGATGTTTGTCAGCTATGCAGCCAGGGGATGAATAGCTATAATCTATTTAAAAAAAAAAACTCAAAAGATCAAACAGCAAAAAAGTCCAATATGAACACACACTTCTCAAAAGAAGTGCAACTGGCCAAGAACACTTGAAAAAAAATTGCCCACCTGCTTAGCTGTTAGGGACATCAAAATTACAGAGACTCCATCTCACCGCTGTCAGAAAGCCACAACAGTGAATGCCAGTGACGATGCGAGGGGAAGAAAAAACTCTACTCTGCTGGTGGGAAAGCAACCTGATGAAGCCACTACAGAAAGTTATGTGGAAATTTCTCAGAAAGTTAAAAGTAGAAAACGTAGCTATCCTGCTTGTGGGAACAGACCTGAAAGGTCCACATCAGCACAGTTCAGACACCTGCCTGTGTGTGCATGTTTCCTGCAGCACTAGTGACAATAGGATAAAGAATCAGCCTAGGGCTGGAGGGATGGCTTAGCGGTTAAGGCGTTTGCCTGCAAAGCCAAAGGACCCATGTTCAATTCCCCAGGACCCACATAAGGCAGATGCACAAGGGGGTGCACGCATCTGGAGTTTGTTTGCAGTGGCTGGAGACCCTGGCACACCCATTCTCTCCCCCCCTCTCATTCTGTCAAATAAATAAATAATTAAAAAAAAAAAAGAATCAGCCTAGGTGTCCATCAGGGGAAGAGAAGATATGTGGAACTCTACATTATGCACACATTTATACACATGTTTAACAAAGACAGTTCTTAAAATTTGGAAAGGGGGCCAGCAGGACAAGAAAGGGATAAGGGAAAGTGAATATGGTAAAGTACTTGATCTATTACTTGAACAAAAATGTCATGAAACTCATTTTGTAAAATGATTATTCACTAACAAAAAATGTCAAGAGAAAAGAAAGAACAAAGTGCTGATTGTAGTGGCCCATGCCTACAAAGCCAGCTACTTGTGAGACTGAGGGAAGAGGATCCAGTGTTCACAGCCAGCCTAGGCTACAGTTAGTTCAAGGCCAGCCTGGGCAACAACTTCTGTTTATTGTTTATTTCTTTAAGAGTTAAGGGTCTATATCTCTGTGGTAGGGTCATTGCCCAGCCTATGCATAGGCCTAGGTTAAAACCCCAGATGAAAGAAAGAAGAAAGAAAGGGAAGAAAGAAACGAAGAAAGAGAAAAAGGAAGAGTAAGAAGGAGGGAAAGGAAAAAGAGAAGGAAGAAAGAAAGCTTACAATAAGAGTTTGCATTAAAATTGCCTATCCTTGCTGGGCGTGGTGGCTCACACCTTTAATCCCAGCACTCGGGAGGCAGAGGTAGGAGGATCACTGTGAGTTCAAGGCCAGTCTGAAAGAGACTACAGAGTGAATTCCAGCTCAGACTGAGACCCTACCTTGAAAAACCAAAAATTAATTAATTAATTAATTTAATTTAATTAAAAAATCACCTAGCCTCAAGGGCAAATAAACTTTTCAAAGTCATTAAAACATTTCTGTTTCCAGAATTGTACTTATTTTCCTTAATACATTATTAGATTTAGCTTCCAGCTCAGATAAAGTCTCCGTAATTCACTTTGAATGTCCCTATGAGTCATATTATCTAAGAATATGAAAGAATCCAAGATAACATCATGCCAAACACAAATTACATTTTATTTATATTAGTAGTCCCCCATCAAGACTTTAGGGATAAAAGTCAAACAATGCATAAGTGTATTAGAAGAGCCAAGGAGGGGAAAAATGAGGCTTTTGGGAGTATTCAGAAACGTGAATACTATGCGCTTAAGAGACCTTTTCAGTTTTGTAGCCCATGACACCATCACTCCTAAAACGGATGCCCCAGTCATGACGATGGCACATACATAATCTTCAGATCTTGAATATGAATGTTCACCATGTGGGCCTTTTAATTTTGCAATATGCTTGAGCTATTTTATGATATTTGGAAAACAAAGGAGCGGGTGAGGAGGCATTGTCAGTTAACAAAGATGGCATATATTTCTCTAGCACAAATATGTTTCTTGGGCTATGGAGATGTCCTGGTGGGTAAAAAGGAACTGGGTTCAGATGCCTAAAACCCACATAAAAGCTGGGTGCAGCAGTGCATGCCTGTAATACCAGCTCTGGGGAAGTGGAGACAACAGGATCCCTAGAGATTATTGGCCAGCTACTCTAGCCAAATTGATAAGCTCTGAGCTCAGTGTGAGATTTTGTCAAAAAAAAAAAAATAAGATGGGGCCAGGCGTGGTGGCGCACACCTTTAATCCCAGCACTTGGGAGGCAGAGGTAGGAGGATCGCTGTGAGTTCGAGGCCACCCTGAGAGTCCATAGTGAGGTCCAGGTCAGCCTGGACTAGAGTGAGACCCTACCTCAAAAGACCAAAATAAATAAATAAATAAATAATAAGATGGGGAGCAAATGACAAAACACCTGATGTCAACCTTTGGCTTCCACATGCACATGTACACTGCACTTGCACATGTGTGTGCTGATACATGTATGGACATGCATGCATACATGCACACCACAGCAACATACAAAGAACAGAGCATACATATGTATCAGCCTGAGGAACATTACAGAAAGGTTTATACAACAGAAACCATAGTGTTAGTATTTCCATACACAGACGCCTTCTGCTTAAAAGAGATTTTGAGGGGCTGGAGAGATGGCTTAGTGGTTAAGGCACTTGCCTGTAAAGTCTAAGCACCCAGGTTCAATTCCCCAGTACTCATGTAAGCCAAGGTGGCACAACATATCTGGAGTTCATTTGTAGCGGCTAGAGGCCCTGGCCTACCCATTCTCTCTATCTGCCTCTTTCTCTCCCTCTCTCTTTTTTCTCAAATAAACAAATAAATATTTTTTAAGTGTTTGAAACTAAAGGCTGAAAAAGCAGTGACTACTGAGTGTTCAGCCCTGTACATGACATACACAGCAGAGCTCAACGTTTTGGAGGTTGGCGAGGAAAGCTGTGGAACTCTCTCCTGCCAGTCTGCATTCTGTCATGGATGGGGGGGAGAGCTGCTATTCACAGTTAACGGTTCTCATGAAGGGAAAGAGGAAGGGGTACAGTGGAAGTGGGAGAGAATAACAGAGGATAGTGAGGAGACTATATCATCAAATTACCACACACACATATATAATCAACATAAATTATAAGAAGAAAATTATATTTTAAGATTGAACTTATTAGAATAAATTAGAATAACTTTTAGAAATTAACCATGTATTAAATTTTACCTGAAAAGCAAATGTAATTTAAAAGAATTTTAAAAGTTTTTTTGTTGTTGTTCATTTTTATTTATTTGAGAGTGACAGAGAGAGAGAGAGGCAGAGAGGGGGGGGGGGGAGAATGTGTGAGCCAGAGCTTCCAACCACTGCAAATGAATTCCAGATGCATGCAACCCTTTAGGCATCTGGCTAACGTGGGTTCTGGGGAAATGAACCTTGAACCAGGGTCCTTAGGCTTCACAGGCAAGTGCTTAACTAAGCCATCTCTCCAGCCCTTAAAAGAATTTTATATTCTACAGCAGCCCTATATTTTATGTCAAAGTATCATTTCTATATAACATCTCACATAAATTTTCTTCATATTTCTACAAATAAATTTAAATACTTATTAAACCTAAAAAGAGTATTTAACCTAATAGAATGTTAACCTTGAAACATCACTTAAATTTTATAAATAAGTTACTGAGATATATTTCTGATATTAAGCTAAAATCATATAGATTGGAAATTTTATAATATATCAGAGTGAATCACTCAAACAGCTTTCTGTTACTATTGCCAGAAGAATTAAAATATCTATCTTGTAAAACAAAATTAATCATATCAAATTTATATAAGAAATTTAGTATTTAAAATATTAAATATTTAACTAAATCTAAATATAACCAATCTGAATTCAAAATGCCCCTAAAAATAACTTACAGAACTTGCTAGACTTGAAAAGGGAATAAAATTTGTAACCTGAGCTTCAAGCCTAAAAATTCCATTTGCAAAACTACCTTCAAGTTTTTCCTAAGAGCTCATATCAGCAGAAGCTTGACTCTCAGAATGCACTTCAAGCAGTATTTTGGCTCACAGAGGTAGGCCAGAAGCAGCTTGCTTTTCAACAGACCTCTCAAAGTTCTTAGAGGATACCTAACCTAATTTGAGGCTAGGCTATCTTTTAAACAAGTAAATTTGTATTTAATAACTGAGATATTCCAGGACTTTTATGAGGCTGTTAACTTTAACCTGGGAATGGGTGAGGGAACACCCAAAAGCAAATGCATGAAACTGTAGTCCACTTGTGAATGGCCATGGGTATACTCCCAATGAAAAGGAGCAAATTTCACACAACATGATAGGTTCACCTCAGAAGCATTATGCTAGATGAAGGGATATTAATACAAAATAGTACTACTAGATTTTACTCCATTAATATGGAGTTCTAGAAAAGGCTATTCCAAAGTTCCTGGCTCCTCAAAATGTTATCAACAAAGATGGCACGCTGTACGGGGCTTGCGCGAATGTCATGCTGTCCAACCATTCCCTAGGTGACCTAACCCCTCAGTGTTAAGCTGCACCATCAGAAGGCTGAGCTCCGTTGTCTTGTTCTTACCATTCAGTGCCACACAACCCTTTTCAACAGGTTTGTTTTTGAGATTAAGCAACAACAGGAGTCTACACGCATTGGGGGAAATATTTCCATGACATTTGGCACTGGAAATTCTTTTTTAAAACATTTTAGTTATTTATTTATTTAAGAGAGAGAGAGGGAGGGAGAGAGAGAGAAAGAGAATGTGTGCACCAGTGCTTCTACCCACTGCAAACACACTCCAGACATGTGTGCCACCATGTGCATCTGGCTTACGTGGGTTCTGGGAAATCACACCTGGGTCCCTAGGCTTCGTAGGCAAGTGCCTTAACTGCTAAGCCATCTCTCCAGCCCTGGACACTCTTAATTGATCTGAAGATTCCCAACTATATACACAGTCTTCCTGCTGAGAACCCAGAGGAGGGATTTTGAAGTCAGTGTAGAAACTAGTGGGTTTGGGGAAAGGAAAAGATAGGAGCATCCCTGAGCCTTGCTGGTTAGATGGATCTGCTGAATTGGCAAGCTCAAGGTCATTGAGAGACCCTGCCTCAAAAACTAAGGTGGAGAATGAGTGAAGAGGACATGTGACATCAACCTCTGGCCTCCACATACATGTGAACACATTATGTGTGTGATGGTGTACATGCAGAAAGTAATAGAATATAAAATAAGAACAAAATCATAAGCTTCATTTTGGCATTTTCAAACATGTGTGTTGTTATACTTTGTTCTAGCATATTCTTTCCCAGGGCCCTGTCTTTTCTTCTGTCCCCTCCACTGGGTCTTTCTTTCCTCCAGCTAATGCACCCTTCTACTTTTACGTAATATGTAGTCATTGCCCTCTCTTTTTCCTCCTCTTAAGATCTTGTCTCTCTCATGATTCTTTTCAAATTTCACCACTTACATAAACACACACAGACACACAATTTTAAATTTTGGGTCCACATATGAGAGAAAATGTGGCATTTGTCTAAGTTTTTTTTGGTATAACAATAATTTCCAGTTCCATCCATTTCCTGCATATGTCAAGACTATTTTTCTTTACTGCTGAATAAAATTTCATTGTGTAAATGTAACTACATTTTTTGTCTATTCATTTCCTGACAGACATTGCAGCTGATTCCATTAACTGGCTATTGGAAGAGTGTAGCTGTAATATGAGTGTGTCAGCATCACAGAAGAGGCGATTCTTTTGTGACATAGTAACGTTTGAATACTCCTTATCCAAAAGGCTTGGGACCAGAAGTATTTCAGAATTAAAATGCTTTCTTTATTTTGGAATATTTTACATAAACATAATGTGATACCTTAGGGATATGGGTCAAGTTTCAAGATAGAATTTAGTCACATTTCATATGCACTGTGCATACATAGCCTAAGACTGCGTTGTAGAATACTTTTTGTGCACTTGCAGTCTGACCATGAACATCACGTGAGGCCAGGTATGGAATTTTCCACTGGTCCATCATGATGGTTCTCAAGGTATTTTGTTTTTTAGCATTTTAAGCTTCTGTGTTGTGGATGATCCTTAATGGGTCTATACTATAAAGAGTTGTGTCTTGGATTAAATTATTTTATGAATCAGGTAAACAGACTATCTTTGTGTTGGCGGCTGGAGAGCTTAGAACCCCATCCACAGTCATTTGTAAACTGTGGTGATCTTTATGACCTCTGCTGTAGACTGGTCTTCCCTTTGACTTTATTTTTCCGCCACTCATTTTTATTTCTGTAGATTCATTTCACTTATTTTTATCTTGTTGTATGTTGATATATTGGGCTTAACAGTTATAGACAATTATACAAGCTATAAGTCTCTACAGGTCACTCTTATAATGAGTAGAACTCAGCAAGTAATTCCTATCTGTAGGGTTCATCAGCAACAGAAAAATATTAAAACCAAAGAAAAGCAATTCAGATAGGGATAAAGACAGAAGACTGCTGAAAATGAACACAGAAATCTATTTTTAAAAAATTGTTAAGAATACATTGTTTTTAATTGTCTTCTGGAAATATTTCCGGAGATAGGAGGCTGAGGGAGAGAGAATGTGTGGGAACTCTATAAACATCTCTGTCAACACAATGGACACTTTTCATTATTCTGAGCACATTGCATGTTTTAAAATGTTGACAAAAATGGTCATTTAGAATTTCTGGAGTTTGAGGTACAAAAAGTCTTTTAAGTACTGTAGCTCCTGTCTCACTGAATTTGAATTAACCCCATATCTGCTTAGGGAAGACAAAACCAAGGGGCAACGTTGAGTCACCCATCCACAATGCTTTGCTTCTGTTCTCAGCACTTTAGGTTAATGAAAAGACATCTTGTCATAGCTGCTGCTTTCAAGCTCCCAAAGTACATGTTGCGCCATGGGAAAAGGTGATTTTTGGTTTGTTTGTTTTTGTTTTTTTGAGATAGGGTCTTATTGTAGCTCAGGCTGACCTGAAATTCATTATGTAGTCTCAGGGTGGCCTCAAACTCATGGCAATCCTCCTACCTCTGCCTTCCAAGGGCTGGGATTAAATGTAATGGAAAAGATGATTTTTGGCAAGCGTTTCTCCTCATGAACAGTCAAAGTCCTTGATTGCCAAGTAGCCCTGTTGTTCTGCATGCTCTTCAGCCTCTGCCACTCCCAGTCTCCCCAAATCACCGCCCTCCCTCCTCATCAGCCCATGTGCTTCCTGATGGACAGGTGCTCTTCTCAAGTTCCCCAGAGGGATCTCACTGGTCTCTAAGTCAAATAGCAAACCCCAGACCCCTGGCCATAGTGGTAGGCTCTTATTACACAGTCAATAATAAGGGAAAGACAGGGAGCCAAGCATGCCTGTTGCACAAGTCTTGATGGTGTAAGAACTTAACACTTGTGCCTGTTTTAAACATCAGGAGAAAACCAGGTTATGCTGGAGCCTCACACCTAGCCCAGCTCAGAGCGACCCCAAAGGAGAAAGAGTGATGGGGGAGGGCTGAGAGGAGGAGCGCTATACTAAACCGGAAGCAGGCAGGGAGGGAGTGCCTCATGGGCCATATGCCTGCCCATAGCTGAGTCACTATTTTTAATTTTGAATAAACCAATTTCCGATTTGTATACTGTGTATTAAAAATAACTATCCACATCTACATTTTTTTTTTCTTAAACCAGGGCCTCTTGCATGCTAGGCAAGTGCTGTGCCGCTGAGATACATCCCGACACCCGGAGCGAGTGGTGCTGAGTTTGGTGTTCCTACCACTAACAAAAAACTTGCCTCATCCTCTGTTTCTCTGCAGATCTTTTTTTTTTTTCAAGGCAGGGACTCACTCTGTAGTCCCAGGCTGGCCTTGAACTCACAGCGATCCTCCCACCTCTGCCTCCCAAGCGCTGGAATTAGAGGCGTGCGCCTCTGCAGATCTTTGAATTGAGCTACACTTATGAGCTTCTTCATGTTATTTCCTCTGTTCTCAAAACTCCTTCCCCTTCACAGTTTTAAACTGTATGATTTGTTTTCTCTACATACATACTTCTTGTTTAAAATATTTTATTTATTTATTTACGAGGAAAGAGAGAGAGAGAATGAATGGGCACACTAGGGTCTTCTGTCACTGCAACTGAACTCCAGATGCATGCACCACTTTGTGTATCTGGCTTCACATGGGTACTGGGGAATCAAACCCATACCATAGGCTTTGCAAGCAAGCACTTTTAACTGCTGAGCCATCTTCCAATCCCAACATACTTTTTCACAGTGAGCTTCGGTCAGCCAGCGGAAACTGTCCTAGAGAGTGCTGGCCAAGGTTCCTTCTATCATGGCGGAATTGCCTAGGTGCCTGTTGACAAAGCTCCCGCCCAGCCTTGAACCCTCCCCCTAGGATTGTGGCCTGATGATCGCAGTTTTAATTAACTCCCCAGGAGAGTCGTGTGTACAGCAGAGCTTGAGAACTCCTACCCTAGGTTTATCCTGTCAGCAGCAGTAACACGGAAATTACCTCTGTAAGAGTTCTCTATCACTGAAAACCCCACCTCCCTAATTTATGGGTAAGATAGCTGCTTTTAAAGGTAAAAGTTATGTAAGTAATTACAGTAATGGGAGGGTTTTAGCTTGTTGGCACTGAATGAGATATAAAGAAAAGTGAAGGAATTTCAAAACTACTTTGCACTAGAAATGTGTTTCATTAAAAGAGGTTTTCTTCATTTTGGCTTTGTGTCAACTTCTTTAAAAGCCACAGCTTAGGCCACACTCCAGGATGAGCTCAGAATCTCCCAGGATGCAATGTATGCATTTGTATTGTAACCGTGGCTAGTGCATCTCTATGGATGGGCTAGACAAAGGCGATAAGGAGGTGAAGTTCATTGATAAGATGGCAGATCTGAAAACCACACAGAAGAAAGCACCTACCCATTGGACTGAATTCTGGTCTATCTTCCTTTTCTGGAATTTGTAGCATCTCTTTGCTCCTACATATCTTCTCAAATCCTGTTTCCATAATCTATGTTTTTTAATTAACCATACCCATTTTAGCAGAGAGACCTCACAGGAAAAACACATTCTTGCCTTTACACGGTGCGGGAGGCTGAGGGCGTTAGATGCATGAGGATTCTGTCAAAGTCCTAATGGCTTTAATGAGCTCAGCAATGTAAAACTGCTTGGGCTGAGATATTACACAGAATCTGCAAGGATTTCCTTTTTCTTGGTGACAGAATGTCACAACATTATAGCTGAGCTGTGGCTTGGTTAATTGATTCAGAGTGATTCCTGTTGAGCAACCATTTTCTCTAAGGGAGTGCTGATACAATCTGCTGGCAATTGTCACTTTATATCAGGTATGAATTATGCTGTATGATGGGTCCAGGTGTTCATATAAACTGATTGTTATAAAACCCTCACATATGAGAGTTCAGTGAAATCATCTCATTTGAGAACAGTGACAAAAGTATGAAGGTGACAAGAAAAGCAACGTCTAAAACCGGCTGTTGATGTATTGCTCACCCAGCTTGGCAATTCACAGTGCTACTCTCTCAGGATTCTCAACACAGTGATGGAGCGAAGATAGAAAACTGCCACGTGGACTGGAGAGATGGCTTACTGGTTAAGGTGCTTGCCTGTAAAACCTGAAGGCCTAGGTTCAATTATCCAGTACCCACATCAAGTCAGATGTGCAAGGTGGCACATGTATCTAGAGTTCATTTGCAGTGGCTGGAGGCCCTGATACGCCCATTGTCTCTATATATTTATCTGCCTCTCTCTCTCTTTATCTATTAAGTAAACAAATAAAATATATTAGAAAATGACCATGTGTCATCAGTAGAAACTGATTATAACCAACTGCCACATTAAGAAAACCTGCATCCAAGTAAAATATTGGGAAATCCTTGAGCCAGTAACTCCCATGGCTAGGAATTTACCACAAAAGAGACAATACCAGGAGCCAACATGTTACATGCACACAACTTTGTTACAGCACTGTTTAAGTTCATGAAAATTGAAAGACAACATAAATCATTATAAGAAATCATTGTATCTAGGACATGGGATATGAATCATTAAAAGTGATGGTGAATATCTAGAAATGCATTGATATGGAAACATACTCAACACATTTAATTGACTGTAAATAAAGTTGATAAAAGATTATACATGAGCCAGCTCCATAGAAACCCTCATTCTGGTTAGCAATCTACAAGACGTAACCACTGATAAGGAGGGAGGGAGGAGAGCCCAGACAGGAGGTGAACAAAGCCTAACTTTATTTTTTTAATATTTTATTTATTTATTTATTTGACAGAGAAAGAGGGAGAGGGAGAGAGAGAGAGAGAGAGAATGGGTGTGCCAGGGCTTCCAGCCACTGCAAACAAACCCCAGACGTGTGTGCCCCCTTGTGCATCTGGCTAGTGTGGGTCCTGGGGAATCAAACCTGGGTCCTTTGGCTTTGGAGGCAAATACCTTAACCATTAAGCCATCCTTCTAGCCCAAGCTTGACTTTAAAATCATGGACTCTGGCCAGTAAATCCCCAAGCCCAGAATCAGGTTGTCTCCCACAGTGAGCTATTGGCCAGGGATACCCATGAAGTCCCCAAAACAATGCAGGCCATTGCCAAAATACTCAATTACCTGCCAGAGCTAAAAAGTAAGACCCTGCTGATGAAGACAACACAGATGCAATTACAGGGCACCGGAATATTATTCTGGAACTGAGAGGGAAACTAGCTTCCACCTGGATAGCCCGCATAGTGCTGCAAAGTCCTATAGGAGCCACTGGAGAAAAATGGCCACCACCAACACGGATAAGCAGGGAACCTTATAGACTACAAAATCAGCCAGCCATTCAAGACGTACACACTTGTACCATAGTGGCACACAGCTGCTATGGGTAACAAACTCTTCTGAGATTATACATGAGACTGGCTTAATGGGAGAGAACTCTGGTACTGGAAACCAAGTCAGAATCCCATGGTCAGGAAACTCATAGACTCTAGAGAGAAGCCCTCCCCCTCCCCGCTCTCTGAAAAAGAGGAGTGGCCTTGAACACCCCCCAACATCTCTCAAATTTGCATACCCCCCTTTAACTCAAGCTGCTCTCACTCTTGTTTGGAGAATGTGTCTTATTTTACAAATGGCAGAGAAAACCATGAAATGTGCCACCTCTACCAGATCTGCCATCGCCCAGCAGACATTGCAGGGGAAATGCTGACATAAACACTGCTCTTACCGCTCACCTGACAACCAGTATCAGGTTGATGGTGACAGACACAGTGATCAATCAAAGCCTATTAAAACAGAAATCCAGAGGCTACGAAGATCAGACTGCCAACAGACCTGTTATGGCTCAGGAACATTGCAGAAGAGGAGGAGCAGAAAGATTGTAAGAGCCACAGAGTGGGGAGGAATATCCTGAGGCATGGTCCCCTGCTACCTTACAGGGAGTGATTGAGGCTTTCATGACTCTTCAGTGAATACCATAACCCCACTGATGAGGGTCTCCAGGGTAACGGGAACTGGAATGAGGGGATATTAAAAAGAATATACAGTTATGGTACATTTATGTAAATCTATATACATAGATGCAAATGTGTGTATAAAATAGAGAAACATAAGCCGGGCGTGGTGGCGCACGCCTTTAATCCCAGCACTCGGGAGGCAGAGGTAGGAGGATCGCCGAGAGTTCGAGGCCACCCTGAGACTACAGAGTGAGTTCCAGGTCAGCCTGAGCTAGTGAGACCCTACCTCGAAAAACCAAAAAAAAAAAAAAAAAAAAAATAGAGAAACATTTCAAAGCGTGTTCACTGAGAGAGAAAAAAAAAATTTAAGACAGCATCATGCTTTGTAGCTTACACTAGCCTCAAACTCACAACCCTCCTGTCTCAGCCTCCTTAGTGCTAGGGTTACAGCATGCCTGGCTCCCTGTTTTCATATGTTTCTTGAAGTTTTCAACAAGAAACATTCAACAAGTTTACAAAACAATATAGTCATTTAAAAAGAAACAAAATGATAAGAAGCTTTATGTGAGTACAAATGAGGGAATGGTTCTTAGAACTGCACCTCCACTAAGAGAAATGATAGTGACAACACATCAATTGTTCATTATTCACATGTGATCAGGAAAACACTCATTTATAATTTGGGAGGAGCAGCAAGGAGCACTGGGTGCCACAGAAACAATAGCAACCAAATAAACGAGCACAAGGGAACGGCAAGCAGGTCAGGTCACATTTGGGAAACTGAAAGCCGTCCATGACATCTGAACAATGAAGGCAGAATAAAGTGCAGGTCTACCACCATTACTGAGGGAGTTTATCTTGGCCCAGAAAGACTCGTGAGAGGTGAATTTAAAAGTGCGAGGCAAACAGCTTGTTGGAGAGGAAGTCAAACAGAATATTTCACAGAACGTAAAGTAGGGAAGACTATTTTTGCCTTGGAGCTTTCAAAGGAGAAATGTGAGAGGTGTCTCCATCATAGTCTTTTCACTGTCGCTGTACACAGACACGCTCTATCAGACAGTCATACCCACCACAAAATGCTTTGTCAGGTACATGGTGTAGAAATGACTGTACAGGAGATAACCCCCAGAAAAATCACATTAGGGAATGCTTCTGGAAGCCCATGTTATCTCTCTCTGACCACAGAGACATCACTGAGTGTGCCGCTGAAATAAGACAGGAATGGCCTCAATTACTGTAGGGCCATCTTACAGGGAGGTGGAATCTGTATCTGCTAGAATGACGTAATTTCGATATTGTCACCACTTCTTCCCTTCTCCACCAGCCCTCTGATAGACTCTAAAATTGCTGTGAAGTATTTCTTTTTTTGTGTGATATGCTATTTCAGCAATGGTTAAAAGAAAGAAAAAAAAAGAAAGAAAGGAAGAAAGAAAGGAAGGAAGGATGGATGGAAGGAAGGAAGGAAGGGAGGAAGGAAGAAAGAAACAGCTCTTTATTAACCAGTAATGACCAAGCATAGTTCCCTTTATCAGAGAGTACAATATGGAAATATTAGGATACAGTAAATGTATCTCAGTGACATTCTATGACAAAAGCCAATTCTTTGAGCGCTCCCAGCCTAGGACTGCACACAGAGCTATAGTGGGAGGTAAATGCCACTAGGGCTGTGTTAAAAAAAATGTGATGTTTTAATATGTACTTAAATCTAATACATATGTAATGTGATTTTGTTCAAATGTCAAAAATAGACTAATTTGGGTTGGATGGATTGCTTAGTGGTTAAGGCACTCACCTGCAAAGCCAAAGGACCCAAGTGCGATTCCCCAGGACCCATTTAAGCCTGATGCACAAAGTGGCACATGCTTCTAGAGTTTGTTTGCAGTGGCTGAAGGCCCTGGCACACCCATTCTCTCTCTCTCTCTCTCTCAAATAAATAAAATAAAATAAATAAAGATTTTAAAAACATGTTTAAAAATAAACTAACTTAACAACTTATGCCTGTTTCTACTATTATAAAAGTAATTGTCGGTCATCTACCTTCCACTATGGCTAATAAATCCCTCCACAATGATTGGATAACACTCATTGTGCTTTCGCAGGAGAGTGTGTGTGTGTGCGCGCACACACACACACACACACACACACAGTAAGTGCTTAGGAAACTCCATGAGTAATGGTAGAAGGAATGAGACCCAAGCCAGAGAGAGAGATAGCAAGTGTTCAAGAGCTTGGAGGAACTGGGAGAAAGGAGTTGGGGGAAAGAGGGGAACCAAGGTGATGGATTAACTTACGTTTTGGTTTAACACACATGAGAGAGAGAGAGATATTCCTTCATATCTATGGATCCTACATCATGAATTCAATCAACCACATATTCAAAATATTCAGGAAAAAAATACCACATCTGGCTGGCATGGGGGCACACACCTTTAATCCCAGCACTTTGGAGGCAGAGCACTGTAACAAATAGTTATAAGGTATTTATAACATATCAAGTACTGTAAGTCATCTAGACATAGTTTAAAATTTACAAAAGACCAGTGTGGTGCCACATGACTATAATATCAACACTCAGGAGGCTGACACTGGAGGACTGCCATGAATTCAAGGCCAGACTGGACTAATAGTGAGTTCCAGGTCAGCCAGAGCCACGTAGAAAGACCCTGTGTCAATAAAGAAAACAAACTATATTGAAGCAAGTGTGCAGATTCTATGCAAATAGTATACAGTTTTATATAAGGGTTTGAGTATCCCCATAGATTTGGGGATCCAAGAGGGGCCCCAGAGCCGATGTGGATAATGCTGGTAGATCACTCTATAATGTTCTCCCAGCCTTGCTCTTCCTGGGTTCTGCCTAGTTCTCTGACCATGCAACTTTGAGTGACAGTTGCACTTCCCTTAACAACAACAACAACAAAACAGTGACTTGATTAATCTGTACAGTAGATTTCTAACATGTCAGGGTCACAGAAAATATGAGGTCATCCAAGAATGGTGGCTCCTTTCCAATATATTTTAACTATACGTAAGTTATGAAAATATTTCTCTGCCTATCTTTGATTTTTAATCCAGATTTTTATTATAGTAAATTATTTATTTCTTTCCTGTGTGTCAATGGTGAGGATTTTAGCTTTTGCTAGACTTTAAGAACCCTAACAGTACTGAAAGTAATCATTTCTATATTCTTCATGATAACCTTAATATTGGCACATTATTTTCCCAAATATTTCCAGTCCACAGTTGGTTGGCTCTACTAATGTAAAACCCATGAATTAGTGTCTTAGTTTGAGTTCACCCCAAAGCAGACTCAGAGGTAAGGCTTTAACCGAGTTCAAGCCTGTTACTTTGAGGTTAGCACATGCAGTACAGTTAGGGGAGGGAGGAAGTGAGAGAGACCAGATCTAAGTCAGCAAGTTCCCAGCCACACTTTCGCGGTGACTCAGTGTAGAGGGGAGCCCCAGAGTGTCCCGTCTCACCTCACCGTTAGAGAGCTAGATATTTACATCCTGCGGAAAATGACCTCCAACTGTCCTGACCACACAGGCTGCCACTCCTCACCCTGAGAAGTGTGATCTACTTCTCTCAGACCAGGGCTGGCCTCTTATGAAGAAGTGATGCCTTGGCTAGAGTTGAGTCAGTTGGTTTCATGGTTTCAAGTGAAATGTCCCTCATCTGTGTTGCACACTTGGGCCCAGCTGGTGTTGCTATTTGCGAAGGTTCTGGAAACTTTAGGCAGTGGGGCCTCGCTGGAGGAAGTGGGTCACTGGGCACTTGTTCTGGTGGCTGCATCATGCTCCAGGGTCCTTTCTGTCCCTGTCATCATAAGTGAATGCCCTCTGCTACCCATTGGTGACCGTGGACTGTTCCCTACACCACCATGATGTCCTGCCTTACCAAAGCCCCAGAGACATGGAATTAGTAGCTGTAGGATTTACACCATGGAACCATGAGCCAAACGATGCATTTCATCCTATTTTCATCCCATTTCTGCAATAGTAACTAATACAGTTGTACACCTGGATGTTTTTACTTCCATGCTTTCTTTTTAAAAAATATTTTATTTTTCTTTATTTATTTGACAGAGAAAGAGGAAGAGAGAGAGCAAGCATGGGTGCTCAGGTCCTCCAGCCACTGCAAACGAACTCCAGACGCATGCGCCACCTGGCACATCTGGCTTATGTGGGTCATGGGGAATCGAACCAGGGTCCTTTGGCTTTGCAGGCAAACGCCTTAACCACTAAACCATCCCTCTAGCCCCATGCTTTCTTGTATCTTATAATGAACTTAGAGTCGTCTATGAAGCAAAATGAAATAGTATGGAGAAGGGAAGAGATCAATTAAAGGAATATTCAAGTTCAGACAGTGAAAAGCAGCATCCTGGACTTTCTAGTGCTCCACCACTGGCTGAAGACAACTGAGCAGGGATCCAGGGTCACGCAGCGCCAGGTGCTACTCAGGTGGACCCTGCTATGATTTCTGACCTACAAAACCATGACAGATAATAAACCACTGCTCTTTTTCAAAGTCATGCACATATCTTAAGGAAGCAGAGATATAAGTACATGTACCAGTTGTGAGTCATTGGTTGAAAGATGATTGTTTCTTCTAGAAGGAGAATTTCCTGGAGTATCAGGTCTGCCTCCCTGGTGGACAACAAGGAAGGCCCAGGCAAAGAAACGAAGGTTCTGTGACCCTTGGGGGAGAGGCTGGTGTGCAGCATGGAGACTGAGTCACATGGATGCTCATGGGATCCAGAGAGCCAGGGTTTCCACAGCTTCTGTTGTCTGGGTCCTTTTAATTGGCCAGCTGTGGTTTGTGTTCCAAAGCAAATGCTGGGTTCCCTAGAGATTAACTAGTTTCTCTGCACACCTGAGCCCTTGAAGCTTCTAACCCCATACATTTCTTTCTTGAGATATTTAGCATTTTACACCATTAGGCTGGAGAAAAAATAAATCTTAACTAATTATAATATCATGCGTGTGTGTGTGTGTGTGTGTGTGTGTATGTTCATGTTGGAAGAGAACAAAATTCCAAAGAATAGTCAGTCTCTTCTTCCAAGCAGTTTTCAAAGTCTACAAAGAACAGCAGCCAAGACAGCAAGCGTGAGCCACCCAGCGACGCAGACGCAGCCTCTCCAGGAATGGGCTGGCCTCCTGGACGAAAGCAAAGCAGTGAGATGGAATGCCTGCGGATCTTCTTTGTTTTTCTGTTGGTGGTGATGAGCTCACCCAGAGGACTCAGTCTTTCCCCTCGTTGCCCTGGTAATCAAAAGCACATAATTAAAAGCTGGCTGGTGAGAGCAACAAATGTGATTCTGTGACCCAAGAACAATTTTCCCTAAGCAAAGCTCATTAGACCACATTACATCCACAATAGGTCTCAATTCACACTGTGGGCACTGGGATGATCATAAACAGGGGGTTTTAGCCAGAGAATTCCCGAGACACAGAAGAGGCTGGAAACCTGATTTTTTTTTTTTTTTTCAGAGTAAAGGACTCAAGTAGAGGTTGGGCCTTCTAGCCATCACTCAGGCTGTAAGCATGCATCCTGGTAGAGAAGCCTTAAAATCTGAGGCCTGTGGTGAACAAGAGCAGGGAGATGAAGGAGAGAGGAGGGAGAAGGGAGGAGTGGGAGATGAAAAAGGAAAAGGATGGAAGGGAAAGAGAAGGGAAGTGAGAGGAGGGAAGGAGGGGGAGTGAAGACACCAGAGTGAGAGAGAGAAGGCAGTGAATAAAGGAAGGTAAAGGAAGAGAGAGAAGGAAAAAGGGAGGAAGAAGCAGGAGGGCTGTAGTAGACAGCTTCAGGGCGCTGGGATGACCTTCCAGGCCAGGCACAGTGATGGAGGAAGGGATATTTATTGACGCTTACAGATCCGGCGGAAGAGCTGATCCCCTCCACAGGCCCAAGCACAAAGAAGGAAACCAGCACCAGCAAGCACACTTCAAGAACTCCAGGCAGAGCTCAGGCCCTCTGCAGATCTTTAGACTGGAAGATCCACCCCCACACCTGAGGGTTGGACCCCAGGATCCACCCACAGTGACACCTCCTCCAGCCAGGTGGCCACAGATCTAAATACAAACTTTAATAAGATCCTGAACATATTGGGGTCATCCATTCAAACCACCACAACGGGTAAGGACAGAAAGGAGGGCAGGGAAAGAGCAAGAGGAAGGAAAGCCAAAAGGCTCCTCAGTGAGGGGACATCTGGCCAATGACCGAGTGAGGATGGACTGGAAGTCCAAGGTCATAAGTGGGGATATACTGAAATTTTTTAAAGGCTCTGAAATTCCAGAGCCTGTTCATTCATGGCTGTCATCACCTTTCATTGTTGGTTTCCAAGTGCTTTAGATATACACTCCTTGATTACTGTGTGACTCAGGCTGGCCTTGAACTCACCATCTTCATACTTGGCATCCACATGTCTTTTAATACAAAAGTAGTAGTCAGCTCCACGTTGCTGGGATGGACATCCAGACCAGGCACCGTTTATGGGAGGAAGGGGTTGATTTCAAGCTCATAGATCCAGGGAGAAGTTCCACCGACAGCAGAAAAAGCTGCTCCCATATGTCCACGCAGAGAGCAGACACTGCAGGAAGCACACACCAGAGCACAAACCCGCTCTCTACACCTTTTGGCTGCAATCAGATCCCGTAGTGGCAGTGACATGGCCCCTGTAGCAGGAATCTGCCAGCCTGTGGGGGATAAAGCTGCAAACTCAATTTTAATAAACATCCGAGTCTACAGGGCCATACATTTAAAATTCCAACAGGATCCAAGCTCGTGTCCTGACCAGGCTTGGGGTTCTCACCAACACGCCCCTGAATGCCCCAGGAACTAACGCTGAGCCTGTGGTGCAGGCAAGACACCGAGCACTTGGTGTTCAAGCCCATCTTTGGCAACTTAGTGAGGCCTGTCTCAAAAAGCAAAAAGAGGACTAGGGGGCTGGAGAGATGGCTTAGTGGTTAAGGCGTATGCGTGCGAAGCCTCAGGACTCCCAGGTCGATTCTCCAGGTCCCACCTAAGCCAGACGCACATGGTGGTGCATGGTGAGTTCGTTTGCAGTGGCTGGAGGCCCTTGTGTGCCCATTCTCACTCTCTCTCTCCCTCTCTCTGTCTCTAATAAATAAATAAAAATAAAGTCTTTTTTTTTTTTTTAAGAAGACTAGGGATGGAGCTCAGAGGTGGAGTGTTTGCAGTGAACATGTGCTTGGTAGCATCCCCAACACCACAACCAAACAACAGCAATGTGTACTTGGTACAATCCCCAACACCACAACCAAACAAACGACAACAAAAACCCACGAAGGCTTTCAAGGTGCCTGGGGTTTACCGGCAGCGTACAGTGAGGGCGGCCACGTGTGGTGGTTTGCGTGCAAAATGCGCCCGCACAGGTTCGTGAGTGAAGCCCTGATCCGCAGCTCGCGGCCGGGTTTGGGAAAGTTGTGGGACGCTCGCAGGTGGAGTCTTGCTGGAGGAGTGTGTGGCAGCGACCCACAGGCTGCCATCGTGAGGGCATGGGACACGGGCTTTCCATCCTGGCCTGATGCCGTCCCAACCACTGTGAGCCTAATTCAATACTTTTCCTTCCAGAAGCCGTTTCTGGCTGGGTATTTTGTCCCAGCAACAGGAAAGGAACCAATACTCCTTGCACAAAGCAGACACCGAGCGGAAGGCAGAGCCTTCTCTCTAAGTCCTGAGGACCTGGGCAACTCTTGGAGCTCAGCAAACATGCCTGGCGGTTCCCAGTTTCCTCACCTCCTGCCTTTGAGCCTGCCTAACCTATAGCCAGTTCTTTAAATTCAGCCTCCCTGTTCTTAACTAGTAAAGGGGTTGATAAGAGTTTCTGCGTGCCTGCAGTCTAGCTCACTCACTTGAATGCCTGCTGCTGTTAGCATTAACATGAGCAGCAGTCGGCACAGGCAGTGTGGGGATGGATGGCACCATGTTCTTTGAAACGTAAGGGGAAATTTCTCACTCAGTGCATTCTTTTTTTTTTTTAATTAATTAATTAATTTGAGAGTGACAGACAGAGAGAGGCAGAGGCAGATAGACAGAGAGAGAGGGAGAATGGGCTTTGCAAACGAACTCCAGACACGTGTGTGCATCTGGCTAACGTGGGTCCTGGGGAATTGAGTCTCGAACCGGGGTCCTTAGGCTTCACAGGCAAGCGCTTAACCGCTAAGCCATCTCTCCAGCCTTCACTCGGTGCATTCTTAATGCCTGAAGTCCCCAATTAGAGAACTCCTCAGGCTTTCCCATACAATGCCCCTTACTTCAAATGCAACTCGTCCTCTGTAGAAGTTCTCTATGCTGTTCCTCCACCCCTACGAATGAGTGCATCACACTTGAAGACATACTCCTCCCTGGGCAGAGTGTCCTCGGTTTCCCACACTCTTCATTGTCAAGGCAATGTGTGCACATGACATTTAGGTAAGGTCTCATCTTCATGTATACATCAGTGCATAAGCTTGGTGTCATGCTTGGGTGCTTAAACTGGGGCTCCAAAATGGGGTATCAAGAGCTCTGGGAGCCATCCTGAAATTAAGAGCAATGCTGTCTTGGTGCGTTTTTAGACTTTGGGAGCCAGAAATTGATAGCCTGTGTTGGAATCTCATAGGAGACTATGGCCAGAGACTGTGTCGTGGGGACAGCTACAGACACCAGCACCCCGTGGCCTCTTTCCAGGACAGTATGCTTGCTGAGGCATAGAGAGGAGATCTCCGTGTGCACCTCAGCTAGGGAGGAGGGAAGGGGGAAGGGAGAGGCAGACAACTAGATAACCCTACCGCCCCAGGGGCTGTGGTGATAGTGAGAGAACAGAGTCCCAGAGAGCCAGGCCAAGGCTGGCTGACTCAGCTGCACTGGTCTGGAGTGAGCACTCAGGTGGAGGGAGGCTCCAGACGCTGGAAAGAGGCAGGACTGTCGCAGGCAAGGGTGGTGAGGGTGGCAGAGGCGACTCCAGACTCTCAGCTCTGCTGTGACTCTGGACCTCCGGCAAATTTTGTTCTAGGCTCAGCTGTCTGACCGCGTACCGGTTCCTCATAGGCTCAGCTGTCTGACCACACAACAATCTCTTCATCCAAGAGTCCATGACTGAGATTACACTGGAATGCCCTGAGCGTTTCTTAAATTCTAAATGATTCTCATGACTCCCTATTTCTCACTGAGTTCATATTACACACAGACTTAGAAGATACAACTTTTCTAGAACCCAAAGCTTATACAATTTGGCAATAGGGGTGTTGGAGAAATCCCTGACTCTCAGTTAAATTTGAATTTCAGATAAGCAATAAACAAACTTTAATATAGGCCAGGCGTGGTGGTGCACGCCTTTAATCCCAGCACTCAGGAGGCAGTGGTAGGAGGATCACCATGAGTTCAAGGCCACCCTGAGTCTCCATAGTGAATTCCAGGTCAGCCTGAGCTAGAGTGAGACCCTACCTCGAAAAACCAAAATAAATAAATAAATAAATAAATAAATAAATTTTAATATAAGTATGTCCCCGTACTGCACAAGACACACTTATCCAGAGAGCTGCTCACTTACTATGGTTTGACCTAAAAAATACTTTCAATTTTAAAGTGATGGGAAGGCCATAGAGATTCAGTACAAACTTTACTTCAAAGTTTGAATTGTGATTTTTAACTTGGGCTGGTCATACTCTGTCCAGTCTTCTCACTTATTACTGGGTGGGGTCAGTGAGCCACATCTCTGAGCCAGCCCAGGATGTTGAAGGAAAACAGCCCCCAGTCAACAGTGTGCTGCATCGTTGAACTAGGCCGTGTGGAAGGATAGGGGAACTTCACACATTTTTCTATTAGAATATTTGTCATTTGTGATGAGTTTATCCAGCTGTAACCTCATCATAAGTCAAAGGGCATCTACACTAAAAAGTATTTGTGTTTTACTTGAAATTCATATCTGAGACTTTTCTTTAAATTTTTTGTTAGTGTCTATTCAATGTACAAAGTAGTGGGTTTTCTGAGCATGGTGGTACATGTTTATAATCACAGCACATGGTAGGCTGAGGCAGGGGGATTGTTGTGAGTTCAAGGCTAGCCTGAGCTACATAGAAAGGTCCTGTCTCAAGAAAAAGAAACAAGCAAAAATGAAACAGATGGTGAGTTTCACTGTGACATTTCATTCAAGTCTATCACATACTGTGATCGCACTCACCCCCCATTACCTTCTCCTGTTCCTCCTTCCCAGCCACTCATCCCTTTCCTATTCACAAATAGTATTGATGTAAAAAGAACTCGAAGATTAAACAAAAACAAGTAGTCCAATCTACAAACAGACAAATGAACTGACAGTTCTCAAAGAATGAAACACAAATTGCCAATAAATCTATTTTTAAAAAAGTTCAGCAAGCAGCCTTAGTGATCGGCGAAATGCAAATTGAGATCCCAACCCACCCCAGTCAGAACCACCGGCATTAAAAAAACAGGACAGGGCTGGAGAGATGACTTAGTGGTCAAGGCACTTGCCTATGAAACCTAAGGACCCAGGTTTGGTTCCCCAGAACCTAGGAAAGCCAGATGCTCATGGTGGTGCATGCACCTGGAGTTCGTTTGTAGTGGCTAGAGGCTCTGGTGTGCCCATTCTCTCTCTCTTTGTTTCTCTCTCTCTCTCTCGTCAATAAATAAATAAAAATAAAGAGTATAAATTTAAAAAAAGAAAACAGAGCAAAACAAAACAAACAAAAATAAATAAAAGAAATACTGGTGTGCATGCTGTGGGGTGGGGGGAGCAATTCCTAACTGGGACCTTAGGATTTTTATCTGCTAAAACAGGCAGGTATATATTTGTATACTCTAAGTAAAAGAATTCAATTAGGGATATAAAATTCTGTACAAATCTGAAAATTTGAAGTCTCATTAGAATGTGAAAAAGAAATCACAGTAAATTATGGGGGTCTTGCACACTTAGATTCACAGAGGCAATCTGAAGTCTACAACTACAGAGAACCCAGGAACTGAGGTGTCCTCCAGCCTATGATGTGCCCCAGCATCATTAGTATCCCAACCAGTCAAATCTGCTGGGATTCCTCATGCTGCAGAGCTTCCTCCGTTTATTTTCTCTGGTTTCACTCAGTTTTGGTGGCCATTTTTCAAATTACACTATTAACTATTTGTAAAACTTCACCTCTTCAGCTCTTATTTTTTTTAATCTCTTTTCTCTTTTTTTGGGGGGGTAGAATTTTTAAGTCTCCAATTTCATATGAAAATGGATCTTAAATGATGTTTATAAAATGTATGAAGTTTTCTGATTAGACTGTTTTAGGAACATCATAACATGTCAATGACATGAGTTACTTTGGTCACTTATTTTGAAATCTGAAACGAGAAGCAAGGAGGAGTGTACTTTCCATTCACACGGGAACTCTTAGGGAGGCATTGAATTCTGACTGTAGCTTGCAGATAAGTAAAGTCATATGCATCTGTAAATACGTGTGGCCATGTATATGAATTTACACAAAAGCACAGCCAATCCCATTAAAATTATGTAGAAAATCAACCAAATTAACCAAGACATGGTTGTGCATGCTTGTAATCCCAGCACTGGAGAGGGAGACGGGAAGATCAGGAGTTCAAGGTCAGCCTTGGCTACACAGCAAGTTTGAGATCAGCCTGACCTACATGAGACCCTGTCTGAAAACAAAACAAATTAAGAATAGAAAAGGAAAAGAAAGAAAACCAACCAAATTAGACAAACTGATTCTGTCTTGACTATGATTGATGGCTAATCTCAATTATCCACTGGTTGCCTAGGGAATCAGCTGAGAGACACGCCTCGGGGCCAGTCTGGGTCTGGCAGGGGCTTTCCAGGAAGGTGACCGGAGGAAGGCAGATCCTTTCCCAGAGTGGGCGGCCGTCCTGGTGGCAGGCCAGATTGAAGAATTCTGAGGAAAATGCAAGGCCGACTCTGCCTTTGCTTCCTGCTGGTGAGGCGTCTACCTTGTTCTGCCCACCCTTTGCTGACACGGAAACCCCGCTTCTTTGGCTTTCCAATGTGGACCGGAGAACAGTGGGTCTCCAGGAGTTTTCCAGGCCTTTAGCACCAGATTTGACCGCTGAGTTGCTCTAAGCAGTTACTGTGTGCTCAGCCTCTAACCCGCAGGCTGCCATGGCAAGCCAATCTACCACATGCTTTATGTAGCATAGATTCATTCCATTAGTTCTATTCCTCCAAAGAACCCTAAATAATGCATATATATATAGTATGGGGAGATAAAATTTGTACATATTTTGTATTTTCTTCATTTTTAAAAATTTTTAATTATCTTTTTTATATTTTTTGAGGTAGGGTCTCACACTAGTACAGTCACTCTGTAGTCCCAGGCTGGCCTCGAACTCACAACAATCCTCCTGCCTCAGCTTCCCGAGTGCTGGGATTAAAGGTGTGTGCCCACCATGGCCAGCATAATGTGTGTGTGTGTGTGTGTGTGTGTATATATATATATATATATATTTTGGTTTTTCGAGGTAGGATCTCACTCTAGCCCAGGCTGACTTGGAACTCACTATGTGCTCTCAGAGTGGCCTCGAACTCACGGCGATCCTCCTACCTCTGCCTTCGAAATCCTGGGATTAAAGGCGTGTGCCACCACGCCCAGCTAATGTGTGTATATTTTAAATGTCCTATGAAGAGTCCACTTAAGACATTTTGTTACTTCTCATTTTTTGAATTTAAAGCTACAATTTAATTTTCTTTTCTTATGATAAGAATGTATTTTATGCACTATTGTATACATTTTACATTATTATACCATATATATTTTAATTTTTTGTTTATTTTTATTTATTTATTTGAGAGTGAGAGAATGGGCGCCCCAGGGCCTCCAGCGACTGCAAACAAACTCCAGACGCATGCGCCCCCTTGTATGGCACATATTTTTGACTTCGTAAATCTCTTCCTAACAGTTCTAGAAATTGACTTAAAATATAATATGACAGAAAAGAAAAGTCATTATAAAATAAAAGTAATTTAAGATGGATAATTCCAGCAACAAGGTATTTAGAAGAATGTAGAACAGGATAAGCAGGAAAAAATGGGATAAAATGTCAAGAAATGAAACCTAGTACTGTCTTCAGACCCAAAGTGGCCTTGACATTCATGACCTTTCAATGGCTGACACTACCTACATAAGACCTACATAATAAGAGGGAAAAATGATGACATCAAAACTGAAGAGAAGGCAAGTGTGGTGGTGCACACCTTTAATCCCAGCATTTGGGAGGCAGAGGTAGGAGGATCGCCATGAGTTCAAGGCCACCCTGAGACTACAGAGTGAATTCCAGGTCAGCCTGAGCTAGAGTGAGACCCTACCTCTAAAAAACAAAACTAAACAAAAAAATTGAAGAGAAACTAGTTGGAAAGAAGGAGGGATTCACTGGAGACGGGATTTGGGAGGGGGTAATAGAGGATGGTGGGAGGGCATTATGATCATGGGATATTGTCTATATGTATAGAGGTTGTCAATAAAAGGTTTTTAAAAATATTCTATTTTTACTTGCTACTAACATATCGTGTGTATGTGTATCTGTGCATGTGTATGTATATATGTGTGTATGTGTGTGTGTGCGTGTGCTCCCACATTGTATTTTGGGTGTAATTTGGCAGCCAGTTATTATGACCTTAGGTCACTGAATGTTCAAAACTTTTAACATTTTATTTATTTATTTTTATTTAAAAGGGGGAATGGGAGAGAGAAAGAAAGAGACGAAGAGGCAGATAGAGAGAAAGAGAGAATGGGTGAGTGAGGGCCTCCAGCCACTGCAAACAAACTCCAGACATATGTGCCACATTGTGCATCTGGCTTACATGAGTACTGGGGAATCGAATCTGGGTCCTTAGGCTTCGCAGGCAAGAGCCTCAATGGCTAAGCCATCTCTCCAGCCCTCACACCTCTTCTTAGCCACAGTTACTCAACTTTCCCTGGAGTATATTCCAGGCTGGAGAGATGTTTATCAGTTAAAGGTATGATTCCTAGATATCCCATTATTCTACAACTTTTCACACATATCCTAAATAATGTCATTGCAGTAAATGATACCTCACAGAAAGATGCAAACATATATTTAAGTGAAGGATTGCAGGATATACTTTTTGTGTTGTTTTTGTTGTTGTTGTTGTTTTTACAAAATACACTTTTGCATCCTTTGGAAATATGCAAAGTTCCTATTGGGAGGAAATTATTTGCATCCACAAAAATTAAGTTCTTTCAGTAACTGGTCGCAGCAGGAATGCACTGCACATTGTTTGAACATTGCATTTAGCAGCAAGAGAAAGTGTAGACAGTCTTGAAAGAACTGGCAAGCCTGTTTGTTGCAATGTTTGTTGCAATTTTTTTGTTTTGGTTTTCAGATACAACATCTTTTTGAGGGAATGAACAAAATCTTTTTCCTGAAGGAAGAGGAAAGAATAATTGATGAATCTATCAGTTTTCACTGTCATCATATCAATAAAGATTTATTGCTTACTATATTAAGAAAATCTTCAACCATCTCTGCTAGGAATATAACAAGCACAAATGGGAATAATTTGATGATACCAAAGCCAGTGGAAGATGGTCACATCTCAGACCTCCACCTTATCTCTCCTAACATAGAGCCTGTAGAAACCACAACCATGTTCCTAAGAGGAAAGAATGTCTAACATAGTGATTTTTATAATATTCAGATAGCTACCTTAAAATTTTTGAATTAACAAAAATTGAAATAGATGCTACAATTTGATGTATAAAACAGTTAATGTGCTACTATGATGGAATGTTAGACAGCAGTTAATACAAGCCAAGCATACACATTACTATAAGTTACTAGCAGAAATATGATATTGAGACAGTATTCCAGCACTCAGTAGGCTGAGGCAGGAGGATTGCATGTTAATTTTTTTTAACATTCAAAAATTAATTAATTAATTAATTAATTTGAGAGAGAGAGGCAGATAGAGAGAAAGAAGGAATGGGTGCGCCAGGGCCTTTAGCCATTTCAAACAAACTCCAGATGCATGCGCCCCCTTACCTGGGTCTTACCTGGGTCCTGGGGAATCAGACCAAGGTCCTTGGGCTTTGCAGGCATATGCCTTAACCACTAAGCCATTTCACCAGCGCCCAGGATGTTAATTTTCAAACTTAAATTTCCGAGCCTGTTATGGTGGCACACACCTTCAATCCCAGCACATGGCAGGTAGAGGTAGGAGGAGCACTGTGAGTTCGAGGCCACCCTGAGACTCCATCATGTATTCTAGGTCAGCCTGGGCTAGAGTGAGACCCTACTTTGAAAAACCAAAAGAAAAGAAACCTTCCCAAAATAATACTTCCCTATTACTAAATTTATGAGTCTGTGGTTTCAGTTACACATGTTTGCTTTCAGACCACCTTCCTCCTCCCAACAGTGTCACTTTCGTAGAAATCTTGTTAAATACACCAAAACAATGATATTGCTCCTGTCCCCCAACCTCTTGCATCCTGCTGGAATTCCCTGGCCCAGGGCCCCACCCTTCTCACTGGCCCCTTGGCCAAGTTCAGTTTTGCCCTAGGCATCCTCCACCATCTTCCAAGACCACCTCCTCCTGGCCCTAGTAGACCTGACACTTGCAGTCAAAGTCCACTTGAGTTTCCACAACCCAAAACTCTACATCCGCCCAACAGTCCACCTTCCACTGCCCCCCTCAGCGTGCTGTCCAAATGGTGACTAAGGCTCATGGACCTTCGGACCTCCTGAGTCTGCTGCTCTGCCACAGCCCCTCTGCAGTGTCTGCCCAACCTCTTTCTCCCTACAGCAAGACGGACACGGGTAATGTATTGCATGGAAACAGTAATGGATGATCCAAAAATAAAACTCAAGAATGGTTGAAAACCCAGATTTTGTGCAAATTGTTTAATTTAAAAGTACATTGTGAGGCCTTGAAAGTGTCTGGAGTTCGATTTCAGTGGCTAAAGCACTGGCACGCCAATTCTCTCTCTCTCATACACACACTCTCTCTAAAATTAAAAAAAAAATAAATTAAAAGTGCATTGTGGGGCTGCAGGGATGGCTTAGCGGTTAAGGCATTTGCCTGCAAAGCCAAAAGACCCAGATCCGATTCCCCAGGACCCACACTAGCCAGATGCACAAGGGGGTGCATGCATCTGGGGTTCGTTTGCAGTGGCTGGAGGCCCTAGCATGTCCATTCTCTCTCTCTCTGAATCTCTCTCTCTCACACTCCCTCCCTCCATCTTTCTCTGTCAAATAAATAAAAATAAAATATTTTTTAAGTGCATTGTGTTGTACCCATTGGCAAAATCCTTACTGGAGAGTTCCTAAGCCTCCAGCTAAGTCCTAACCACATTCTCATTGTCCAATGTCATACCGGCTTCCCATCATCCTGGGATTCTTCATTTTCCTCTAACTGGTCCAGTCTCTGTCTGGACCAAAATAATCATCCCTTTGTATCTTGACTGATAAAAGAATTGCAGAGATTTGGGGGGCAGTTAACTCAAAGAGTGGATTGTCAGCACTGTGCTGGGTTTTCTGTCACCCCCCCCCCACGCTGCTACATCAAATTTTCAACTATACAGTGACATGTTGGAATTTAAGAAAGCTCATTAGCTTACAATGTTTATTCTACAAAGTATTGGCTAGGAATGAAAAAAATTAACCTCCTTAACTTCAAAAGAAATTGTCTGTCTTGATAAGTGGTTTCAGAGTCAAGCCATCAGATGGGCTCCTTGTTCTCAGCCCCCAGCAGGCTGAG
Organism: Dipus sagitta; assembly: GCA_036346955.1. NCBI lineage: Eukaryota > Metazoa > Chordata > Mammalia > Rodentia > Dipodidae > Dipus > Dipus sagitta. The sequence continues at coordinate 59,696,470 of CM070786.1, read as the reverse complement.
GCTGAGGACCCTGAGTTTAAAGGACTGAATATGAGATTCTGTCCCAAAGAAAATAGTATATCCCTTGACTTTTTTTATTTTTTACTGGGGGGGGGGTGGTATTGGCATGCCAGAGCATCAGGTACTGCAATCAAACTCCAGACACTTGTGCCACCTATGGGCATGTATAACCTTGCTTTTGCCTCACCTTTGAGCATCTGGCTAATGTAGGATCTGGAGAGTTGAACATGGGTCCTTAGGCTTCACAAGCAAGCTCCTTAACAGCTAAGCCATCTCCCCAGCCCGCCCTTGACTTTTTTGCAGGAGCTGATACGTATTTCACATGCTTGGTCCTCCCAGACACTTATGAGTGAGCTACAGTGAGGAAGTCAGCTGAGCTACACGCAGTAAAGCACGGGGAGGTGTAACACACATGTCCCCACTGGAAAGTCTTGGCATCAGGCAGAATGATTTTGGTCTTATTCCATGTTGGGCCTATGCTCAAGGGAGGGCTTTGGTACTGGGAAGGTAAGCATGGAAGCAGATGGCAGTATGCCAGCAGAGCCGGTGCCATTTGGAAGTCAAGGATGGAACAGACAATAGGAAAGCTGATACAGCAGCACCTTCAGGATGGGGCCTCCTACCCTAGGGCCCCATGCACACCTGCCCACATGTGCACACACACACTCGATAGGATAGAAATCCAGCCCATCAGCCGTGTCTCCACACTTGAACCCATTTCCTGGAAGTGAGCCCACCACAAGCCAGGTGGAAACCTTGCGAGACATGGAATTAAAAATTAGGATTAGGGGATAGAGAGATTGCTTAGTGGTTAAGGTGGGGTTGCCTGCTAAGTCTAAGGACCCCGGTTCAATTCCCCAGGACCCATGTAAGCCAGATGCACAAGGGGGCATATTCATCTGGAGTTTGTTTGCAGTGACTGGAGGCCTTGGTGCACCTATTCTCTCTCTCCCACCCCACCCACAACTCCCCTCTCTGTGTCTCATTTTAAAAAGATAAAATAAATTAAAAAAATTAAAATTAGGATTAGGCTGTTTGAGGAACAACTAGCGTTGCTGAGCATGTGAGTAGAAACATCAGAAAGTGTGAGGCTGGCAGAGCACAGAAGGCTCCCTGGAGGTCTTGACACAGCCATGGTAAACAGATGGCCAGAGCTCCAAGCTCAGGGCCAATGATTGCCAAGCAGAAGAACAAGGTGGCTGGTGGCATAGCTCAGCAGTAGATCACTTGCCTAGGTGAGCAAGACCCTGGGTTCTGTCTGGTAGAGGCGGGTTGGGGGAGGGAAGCAACCTGCTAGAGACACTTCTAGAGACATGGTAGACAAAAGAAGACAGAGAGGTCCTACAGCCATTAGGAGTAGGGAAAATAATTCCTGAGTTGAGGCAGTTCATTGTACCCAAGGAAAATTTCAAGGTCAGTATTCTTATTTAACAGTGCAGGAGACTGTTGAAATTGTATATTTTTATGGAAATCATCATTGTGACATTTAATACTGCTGTTACAATAATAATCAAGTCTGCATAAAATAGTACTTGAAAGGGCTTTCATGTCTAGAAGGAAAATTATTTGGACCAAAAGTATTTCTTTTGTACTTTAAGCTTTTAAAATCAAAATGGAGAAATATAATAATTTACTATAAAGATGTGAATGACCAAGTTCCAACAGCTAAAGAAAGTACAACACTCACTTGGTGTGTTAGAATATCACATTCTGACTGGTTTCTCTTAAGTAAGAAAGTGAATTAGTTTTAAAATGTTAACACAGATACATTGTAAAGGTAAGCTATACAAATGGAGAGTGGTTAGGAGAATCTCAGCATCTAGACACTTTCATAGGCACGTTCACCATTGGAGGGTTGGGTGCCCTCCTCCACATTGACCCCAGGACAGCCAAACCCATTGCAAAGGCCCGGGCCCGGTAGGCCCCTCCACAAGAGGACAAACTCTACAATGCAATTTAATATCACAATTCCCACTACTCCAGATGACAGCACATAAGCGAAGAATTGTTTTACTTGAAAGATGATTACAGCAGAGATATATAGGTCTATGAGTACAAATTATCCTCTTAGAAAAAAGCACATAAATAGGTTTGCTGCTACTATGTTACTTAGACTATAGTTATTTTAATAAAATAAATTATATTTTCCTAGAACCATTGCACTTTTATCATAAAGTGTGTCACCATATCATGAGGTCATGTATTATCACCTTAACATGTGTGTGCATACACACACCACCACCACCACCATCATCACCATCACCATCATACACACACACCACCACCACCACCATCACCATTACCAACACCATCATACACACACACACACACCACCACCACCACCACCACCACCACCACCATCACCATCATACACACACACACACACACCACCACCATCACCATCACCACTGTTCTCATGCAGTGACATGACCAGTGACAGATTTCATGGAGTGCTACATAGCCCAGGCCAATCTTAAACTTGTGATTCTCCTGCCTCAGCCTTGTCAGTTCTGGGATCACAGCCAAGTACCCCCATCCTTATCCTTCAGTGGACCCTATGTAAGGAATATTCGTCCTCACCTGACAATTGACAAGGAGCCTCCAGCTGCCGTCCTATGGTACCTCATTTGAGCATTTCGTTAAAATTGCCCATACCAACAGAGAACCATGAGCTATGTCCTCGCATAGGCTAGCACATCATATCTTTCACAAACATTTGTACCAATTCTTAGATTCCTTCTTTTATTCCTGAGAAGTTTAGCCTTTGTTCAAACAAAAGGTTGCCCTTCAAAGAATAACTATGAGGGCTGGAGAGATGGCTTAGCAGTTAGGCGTTTGCCTGTGAAGCCTAAGGACCCCGGTTCAAGGCTCGATTACCCAGGACCCATGTTAGCCAGATGCACAAGGGGACACAAACGTCTGGAGTTCCTTTGCAGTGGCTTGAGGCCCTGGCATGCCCGTTCTTTCTCTCTCTCTCTATCTGCCTCTTTCTCTCTCTGTCACTGTCAAATAAATAAATAAAAATAAACAAACAAAAAACAAAGAATAACTATGAGATTGAATTCAGCTTATGAATAGTGACAAGAAGTCTTCTCATGGATCACTAATGTAGAACATGCACAAAAATAGTATTAAGAACGCTTATTGGTAAGGTGTGTTTACAGAGAAAAACATCCTACTACCTGTATAATATACCTTGCCCATATGAGAACCAAGAACGAAGGGAAGGATGAAGTTTCCAGTGGTTCCCCAAGTGGGGTGTGCTTAGGATTCCCATGATCGGTTTAGGGGACCCACAAGCCAGAGCTGTTCAACCATAATGTCAAGATGTTACTCACCATTGTCTCACAGTATATAATAATATTAATAATATTTCCCAAAGTACATCACAACCAATTGAACTACTGACAACAGAAGCACATGTGAATTGAACTCTCTTAAACCAGTCATTCAATTTGTAAAATTTAATTAGACTTATAAAATGCAAAGCAATGTTTCCTCTGCTTTGTTGTTTTTATGTTGGAAAATAGTTATCCCTCATGAAAATATGTTAGTACTAATATAATAATGTATTAATTTTCAGTATAAATGAATTCAGCAGCACCCACTGTAAACTTGTCTCCATTTTAATTTCTTTTTTAAGTTTTTTTTTTTAAAGATTTTATTTCTACTTATTTATTAGAGACAGAGAGAGGGAGAGAGTGTGTGAGAATGTATGTGCCAGGGCCTCTAGCCACTGCAAAAAGAATTCCAGACGCATGTGCCACCATGTGTATCTGGCTTATGTGGGACCTGGAGAATCAAACCAGGGTCCTTAAGCTTCGCAGGCATGTGCCTTAACTGCTAAGCCATCTCTCCAGCCTTCCATTTTAATTTCTCACCCACTAGTTGCTGACAGACATAACCTATATTGTCAAATCTTTTCTGGGGTTGTTCATCTTTTGTAAGAGCATGATTTCCTGAGATGAAAAGTTTTGAGGGCAGTTGAACTACACAAATGTTACATATGTGTGTGTGTGTGTGTTTTATATATATATATATATATATATATATATATATATATATATATGTATATGTATATATATATATATATATACATATACATATATATATATATATATATATATATATATATGAAAATGTTTCTAAGTTGATATAAATATTCAAAACAGTGTTGCACAAAGTTGCACTCCATGACTCAGCGGGGAACTTTCCACATAGAAGCCTCTAAGTTGGCCAACAGTTGGCTGCACCTGGGCTAGCTTCCACCAGATCTTATCTATCACATTCCCTCTAGAAGCCCTGGGGCAAACAGCAGAAGAAGGAAGGGGAGGCCCAACCACTTGGGGCTCTTGGAAAAGACTTGCTCTTGGTCCTGGGCCTCCTCAAAGCTTAATCAGTTTAAGCATAGACGTCCCACCTTCTCTATCTGCCTATCTGAAATTCATCATATTTGAGCTGTCTTTGAAAGAAAAGAAGTCATTCCAAAAGACATCTCTGATTGCATAAGAAATACGTAGGATACATTTTAAGTATAGAGGTTCCCAGGCACCACCCAAGACCTAAGGAATCTATAGCATAGGTCTGAAAAAGAGAGTCTGTTCTCTAAGACAGTCTCTCTCTCCTAGGACTCAGGATGCACACCGTCTCCAGGAGGCCAAATCTGCAGCTTGAGTTACAGGGAAGGCTGTGGCCAAGATAAAACCTCTGGCCTGCCTTGAACTTGGGCCTAGGGGGAGCCGGAGCAAGCAAGACCTTGAGAAAGCAAGGAGGACCAGGTGTTATAGGGCCCTGGAAGGGTGAAAGAAAAGGGGAGGGGGTATTATCATGGCAAAGTGAGAGTCCAGAAGTGAGAGCTCTACACTGCAAGACTAAGGCTGGAGGGCTGACTAGATGGCTAAAGGCACTTACTTGCAAAGCCTGATGTCCTGGGTTTGATTCCCCAGAACCTCCACACAAAGTGGGATGCACAAAGTGGCACATGCATCTGGAGTTCATTTGCAGTGCCAGGGGCCCTGGTGTGCCCATTCTCTCTCTCTTTCTCTCCCATCTATCTATCTCTCCATATTCTCTCTCTCTCTCTCCCAAGTAAATAAATGAAATACATATAAAAGACTGCAAAACTACCTACGTTTCCAACCTACAAATTTACTCAGCGCCACCTCTGAGCCCAATGTAGCTTTGGTAAATACCCCAAAGTTTAGCCTTTGTGAAGACTCTGAGAAAACGTATACAGAGTAAAAAATAGAAGCCAGAAAGCGTAAGTAAACAAACACCACCTAGAATGGTTATATAAGAAAGCTTAGAAGTGGGCATGGGAAAAAGACACAGCAAATCTAAGTGAACCAGATTTTACCACATGAGTACGTTCAGAGGCAGAAATTGTATCCCAGTATTCTCCCCGCCTGGCAGGGGGTACAGGAAGCAGAGAACCCAAGGTCTGATCGTTCCAACATCACCCATCACTGAACACCTTCTAAAACAACTCAGCTAGAAGTGTTCATGGCCTTTATAAATCTCTTCTTTGCTGGTGGTGTATGGATTACTTGGTGGCATTTAGTGCAGAATCCCTTAAGGCATAGCCAAGGGCTAAATCCAAAACTCAGTTTCTTAGTTCTCTGCAATTTAAGTTGTGTGCAAAGAAGGGTTGTGCTGGTGTCTCCCTCCTTGGTTCCTGAGCACTCTGGTGAGTATGCGCCTAGTTCACACGTTGACGATTTTAAAGCTAACACTAAGGCATTTTAGATGTCAGCGAAGATCTAATGAATTTGGGAGAGGTGGTAAACAGAGTAAAATTCAATTTACTGGGGTGACTTTTTAGTTACCAGAACACTTTCACCTTTCACTTCTTTTTATTGCATAAATAAGATTGGACTGCTCAAGCACGTCCTACCCAGGTTTTGCAACAGCACGTTTACAAGTACAAATCTGTGTGTGGCAAAGAGCACCCTGTGTACCATGGACAGCTTGAGAACAAGCAGAGGAAAGAGTAGCTCATTTGAGCCTGAGCTACGGAACCTTCGAGAAGCTCTTAGCTCTCTTTGTCTTAACGCTCCCTTCTCAAGGTAAGACAGGAAAAGAAAGAAGTGTTTATATGGCCTAGATTTGTAAGAACCCCTAGGATTATAGTATGCCCAGGAAGACCTATGAGTTCCCTCTGGCCTGTTACAGAGAAGAGGCCATGATACATTTTTTGGAAGCAGTAAGATGTTTTCTGCTACATCAAGTCTCTTTAAAAAAAATGACCTGGCCAGTGTTTTCAGCAGCAGATGTCTGAAAGCATGATGACACATCTTCAATACACATTTTTCTCTCTACATCAATGCTTAATGTACTTCATGTATTTGTAAAGCATATGCAGTTTCATAAAAGTATGCTACGTCGCTCTTCTAGTTGGTTAGATCCATTAGTATCTTACTATACCTGTGACCTCAAAGTCTCGCTCACATAATAGGCAGGCACTGCGCAGCAGAGGAAGGGGCAGTGCTCTATACAGGAATCTGGTGGCCCATGACTCAAGAACAAAGACCTCAAGTCGGCCACTGAGCTCCCTCAAGATCATGTGCTCAAGATGAGACTCTCAGTAAACTGGGATCCCAGCCTGTGTATGAACAGTGGGGCCCAGGAGCACTCCATAGCTGACCAGCCTGCTGACCTGTGGATCATGGAGGAATTGAACTCCATGCCCTCTCTTGAGTGTACTCTAGAATTAGTTTGCTTTCCCCAGATTTTTAACATCTAATGTTGTTTTTCCTGAAATTCTATTTTTTACTTCATTATGCCTTTAGGTTTTATGTATTGTTAGGCATTTGTAGTGAAGAGAGATAGATACAGCCTCTATCCATTCCCTCCATAGCTCTTATGTGGGCTCCAGGAACTCAGTCAATACAAAGCTGATTAACATGAGAAAAACATGCAAGTTTTATTAAGTTTGCACATACATGAGTAACTTCACAAGAAAACAAAGACCAAAAATCATTAAACATGATGATCTTATACTTTTAAACAAATAATAAATTTAAAAGGAATGACAGAATAAATTGGTCTTGGGGCAGAGGTAGTCAATTCTAGGAATGTTACTATAGCTACTAGAAGATGAAATTTACCTCAACAAATGATTTATTAAGGTTCATTAAAGTCCCGAGCAACAGTCTCTAGTGATAAAGACTATTTTCCCACTATGGCACAGGAGGACACACCTCCCGAAAGAATTCTGTTTGTTGCATGTGGAAAAAGAGGTCAAATGACCCTTTCTGAAGTTATAGTTCAAGTGAGTTCAACTTGAAATAATAAATACACCCATTTAGCTTGTTGAGGTGCCATCTTATTAACTCCTTCACCATAATTCATTGATTTAAACATATATTGAGCACTGGTCCTGCTAGGAGATCTGTTAATTTCTTAACAATTAATGGTCATATTTGATCTATGTAATATTCTGGGTGTACACTTACATCAATTCATACACTGTTTGTGTACAACTAATGATCATATTTGATCTATGTAGTATTCTGGGTATACACTTACATCAATTCATACACTGTGTACAACTAATGGTCATATTTGATCTATGGAGTATTCTGGGTGTACACTTACATCCATTCATACACTGTGGGCATTTTTAGTTAGCTGCTTATTTGTCTACTTGTAAATGCCCATTTGGCTTGAGAATAAACTATGTGGTTTAACTTCTTTTTGTATTGCTAGATCTCATAGGTAGTAGATTATCAATAAATACTGAATGAGCACTAAATCATACCATTGTACTGAGGCAAGATTTATGGAACCATTCATGAATGCTCAGATGAGGAAAGTAAACATTTCAGTGAACTAACAGTTTTGACTGAGAATTAAGAACTGATGGTGGAGATGTTTAGCATTTCTGAGCCTCTGGAATGCATATTTGATATTAGAGACATTCCACAATCATTTAATGCCTGAGGAAACCTACAGAAGTGATAATCTATGAAATCTGTTTCTTAACCAGCAAAATGATCTTCCTCATTCCTACCTCATCAAAACTGAGCCGGGTGTGGTGGTGCACACATTTAATCCCAGCACTCGGGAGGAAGAGGTAAGAGGATCGCTGGGAGTTCATGGCCATCCTGAGGACTACATAGTAAATTCAGGTCAGCCTGGCGTACAGTGAGACCCTACTGTGAAAAATCAAAACAAAAAAAAAAGGTGAAGAAGAAGAAAAATAAATGAGATTCCATATGTGGACTATAAAGCATAAAGGTAAAATTTTGACACTATAGATTCCAGTGTTCACAGCAATTAAAATTTGAGTTGGAAAGCTGGCTTCTTACAATCATGCCTCTGTGATTAATCAAACCCATACAAGTATGACTCATAGCATTGGCTTCTGAGATACACTCAATTTTTATTTTTTGCTCCATAAATGTTTACAATTTTAAAAGTCTATTGAGTTCAGTGGCTCCAATAAATCTGTACTTCAAGACCTATTAAGCAAATTGATCTCATATTTTAAAAGCCTGTCTTCAGTAAGAAGTATGAACTCAGGGACTATCTACAGATTTAAAATCTACTTAAGTATTATCGCCGCAGGAAAGATCTGTGTATGTTACAGTTTCACTTCTTTTTTCATAATATTCTTTCATTGCCTTTGCTTACACTTTGCCTGAATTTGCATATTTAGATAGCTTAATGTCTAAGTGATTTCACCATGCTTTTGAGATTTTATGAAAAAAAATGACATGTATAATTATACTTTTTAAAATTATACTTTTAAGCAAACTGGTTTGACTGTTCTTGAAACAAAACCAAACCCCTAACTCTTACTAATTTTTAAGTGGCTGCACCGGCATGTTCGGGGGCAATCAGTCAGCAGCAGGCACATTTCAGATAAAGCTCAGGGAGCCAGCAGGGCAGCAAGGTGACTGGAAGAAGCTAACTGATTCAGCAGACACGCAAAAACAAACCTTCTGGGTGACGGTGAAGACCACAGAGCCGCCCCCCATTCCCTTGCGCTACGCAGTGACTGAAGGCTGGCGAGGGCGGCAGAAACACTGTGCCAGGAAGCGCCCCTCCCATCCTGGTCGGCTGTGCTGGCTGACCTAGAGCAGAGGAGCGGTCGCCAAGATGGTGAGCCTTCAGTGAGGGACAGGGCACCAGAGACAACGGCAGAAGGGCAGAGAAATAAAAATGCACCTTGCCATGATGACATTTGAACAGGCCTCACCTCCGCTGGAAGAAAAAGTCGTAGTGCCTGGGCTGCAGGAGCTGTGCCCCTTGACCACAGCTGTGTTTCTCCAGAGCCTTCACTGCCCTTTGTTCTCGATGACTCTACAAGGCACGGTAGATGCTCCAATACTCCATGGAGCCTGCATTTTCTTTGAGCTGGGGGTACTAGTTGGGATTGCAAAGATTGTTGTTTAGTTTATTACATTTTTGGTATGCTATTTTCTTTCATCAATTTTCTAGGTCTAGCAAAGTAACTACATACACACACACAAAACTTACACATGGACCAGGTGTGGTGGCCCATGCCCTTAATCCCAGGACTCTGGAGGCAGAGATAGGAGGATCACTGTGTGTTTGAGGCCAGCCTGAGACTACATGGTGAATTCCAAGTCAGCCTGGGCTAGAGTGAGACCCTACCACAAAATAACAATAACAACAACAACAACAAAAACCCGACAGACATCATATCTCTTTCTGCATGCTCTAATAAAGTCTGTGTCTTCCAGAACCAATTTCCTTTGAATGGATGAAGAATACATTAATATCAGTGCTTAAACATACTTACAGCCTGGTGCCAGCATGTATGTGCTCAGATTTATATTTCTTAATTGGACCTATTAATCTTACTGCTCTATAAGTCATACAGGATATTTCCTTGGCAGTAGCAAAGTAAAAAAACAAAATAAATCATTTATGGTGTTTCACAAGTCTTAGCCCCATTTATAAAGACCACAAGCTTACCAATGACTAATATTCCCAAGAAAATTGTCTTATTATAAGTAGCAATTACCTGTGACCCATATATACATATACATATATATATATGACCCATATATATATATTACCAAAAATCACTGAAATGCATGACATGGAAATATTACAGGATTAATACACAATTAAGGTATTTGTATGATATAGAAGTATTCAATAAATATTCTATCTTTCATCCTTGCAGTTAAACAGAATGATAGAAGTGTTTGTGGCCAGTGGATATGAGGGGAAATGGACTGTCACTTGTAGTTAGAGGCATGGAAAGATCCTGAGAAATTCTTTAGCCTCTCTCTCTCTCCTCTCTCTCTCTCTTTCCTTTTTGACCATATTTTTTTAAAGCAGGGTCTCATCTTCACTCAGGCTGACCTGGAATTAACACTGTAGCCCAGGCTGGCTTGGAACTCAGGGTGATCCTTCTACCTCACCCTCCCTAGTGCTGGGATTAAAGGTGTGTGCCACCACACCCAGTTAGCTTTCCTAACTCTGTAAGATTGACCAGGTGTGTGAGAGGACAGATTTCGGCTGGAGAGCCCACTACTGTAAACCACTGCAGGACCTCCTATCACAAGAATGAGAAATTAACCTTTTCTGTGGTAAAATCTTAAAACCTGGGAGATGTTTGTTACTGCAGCAGAAGTTAGTCGGGGCTGACTGATAAAGATGGTGAGAGTGGCTTTCAAGTCTTGAGAGCTAATAAAAACAGAACAAAATTATTGTTTGACTCGTTCACAGTTCTGGCTTGTTAGTTAAGGACTTACCAGCACATATCTGGGATCTGCAAACTTTTTCTATAAGGGCTGAAACAGTAACTATTTAGGATCTGTTTCCCAGGGTTCTGAGAATAAGTAGTGCTGGATAATCTATCATTACATGTATTTCCAATACTCTCATGTTGCCCACAGAGTCAGTTTCTTATGACGGTGCTGAAGGGCATCTGCTCCATGCCCCACCAAGTAGCGCTTGGCATCCCTTGGCTTGTAAAAGCACTACTAAACATTCTGTTTCATCTTCCCCCATTGTATCTCCCTCCTCCTCCTCTTCTTCCACCTCCCTGTCCTCTTTCTACTCTCCTATAGTGGAGATTGACCCCAGGGCTTCGTACATGATAGGCAAGGGCTTCCTCACTGCCGGGAGGGAGCTACACTGCTGGGCCGTCTTTTACTTTCTATTTTGAGTCAGACTCTCCTTGAGTGTTCCAGGGTAATCTTGAACTAACGGTACAGCCTGGGCAGACCTTGAACTTGCCCTGCTCTGGCCTCAGCCTTCATAGTAGTTGGGACTGAAACAGGTCTGGACCACACAACTGGGCCTCCCTCCTTTTCTTAAAATGACTCCAGACATGTTGTATTAATGGTCTATCTTAGTCTATTATGATCTCATCTTAACTAGTTGTACCTGCAATGAATGACACTACTTCCAAATAAGGTTCCCACTGGGAAATTCTGAGTGTTAGGATTTCAACAAATTACTTAGTGGTACAAAATTAAACCTATAACACTTGGTTTCTTTCTTTTTATTTCATTTTCAGTGCTAAGGACAGAACCCAGGCACTGACACATGCTAAGCAAGTGATCTACCCTTGAGCTACAAACCCATCCCCACACTCAGCTTCTTCCAGAGTACAACACAAGTGAACTTATTATAAACTCGCAGGCATTGGTTTTACTCAGAGAGGTCAATTTATGAATTTATTGAATAGAATTTAAGTTTTAGGATCTAACAGATCAGCCAAAGGGGAAAGGATGCTCGAATAAGATACATAAATAACACTTTGCAATGCACATTCATAATTCAGTGATATTGTTCGGTTTCGTACTTTCTCCAAATCATTGATTGATGCTTTAGATGAGAAAATTAGATTTGATTTACATATGTTATTACTTGAGACTGTTATTGAAGCACGGGGCTGATGAAATGATTATTCCTTAGAGTCTGAAGGCAGACATCTATACGAATTTATTGAAGGGAAAAAAATTTCCATGATAGATTTTGAACTTTGAAGTGTGCAAAAGCAGGTGAGAAATCCAGCTCTAGAGTTTAGCCAATACCACAAGGAGTTCAGAGAAAGAATGGAGCACGAAGCCAGGGAGCCAATGAGAGGTCACCAATTGTGGTGGTTTGAATTGGATGTCCCCCATTAACTCATGTGTTCTGAATGCTTGTTACCCAATTGATGGCAATTTGGGAGGTAGAGCCTTGCTGGAGGAGGGGGTGTTCTTGGGGAAGGGGGCTCAGAGGAGTTCTAGCCAGCTCCCCCTTGCCGGAGCTCAGCTCACTCTCCTACTGCTGTTTCTCACCTGCTGTGGCAGAGGTGATGTCCAGCCTCTGCTCATGCCAGGCTGTCCTCCGCCATCATGAAGCTTCCCCTTGAGACTGTAAGCCAAAAGGTTAATTTCTCCCATCAGCTGCATTCAGGCAGGTGTTTTCTCCCAGTATTGTGGAGATAACTACAACACCCATGAAGCGGAGGCGCCTGCACTGCATTCAACATGGCCTTGGGTTGAATAGACTGCCTGGGCGCCAGCTAGGATCAAAGGCAGGAAATGGTGAGTGTGCATGACAGGGAAGGTATGTAGCTGTTTCCTCGAAATTGAAATATTCCCTCCTGGAAGCGGACCGGGGAAAGGGGGAAGGCTCCTGGTAAATGGTTTTCTAGGAAGAAACCTGAGGAGAGAGCTTTGTGCCCCACTTAGGATACCTAAGACAGACTTAATGGCACTGCCACTCCAATGCTACTATGGTAGGAATGAAACCTCCAGCACATGAACTGCTGGAGGACAAACTATGCACAAACCAAGACAAAAATCACAAAGAAAGCCGGGCGTGGTGGCGTACGCCTTTAATCCCAGCACTCAGGAGGCAGAGGTAGGAGGATCGCCATGAGTTCAAGGCCACCCTGAGACTACATAGAGAATTCCAGGTCAGCCTGGACCAGAGTGAGACCCTAACTTGAAAAACCAAAAAAAAAAAAAAAAAAAAAAAAATCACAAAGAAGAAAGTATATATATACCACTGCAAGGCCAAGTGAAAGGAAAGAAGGAAAAAGTAGACATAAATACAGCAAAACAATTGCATGCCAAAGTCTAGCTCATAGCAATTATGGAGAAAACTAATTCATCAATTCTGGTTGAATGATCTTTGCTAGTGAGCCAGTGTGTGTGTCTGTGTGCGTGTGTGTGTGCATATGTGTGTATGTGTGCACATACACACGCACACATGCATGCATGCATGCTCATAGAAGCCACAGGACATTCCTGGCTGTTATCATCAGAAATGCTGTTCGCTCCTTTTTGAGACAAGGGCTCTCATTGGTGTATGGCTCACAAATTAGCCTAGATCAGCTAGCCAGCAAGCCCCAGGGATCCTTCCGCCTCTGCTTCCCCAGTGCTGTGATTATAGGTATGTGTTACCACACCTAACATTTTTCATGGATTCTGAGTATGACACTCATCAGGACCTCACATATGGGCAGGAAGACTTTTATTTACTGAGCCGTCTCCCAGCCCCTCGTGAGCTTTCTAAAGCCCGAGAAGTGAATTTGCTCAGAGAAAAGCAATGGTTTTGGCTCCAGGCTCCAGAGGTTTCAGCCCGTGGTTGCTGGGCTCGGGCTTGGCCTGGCAGACTCGTGGGGAGCTGGCTGCTTGTGGCTAGCCATAGAGGAAAGCTGCTCGCCTCCTGGCGGTTGTGAAGCAGAGAAAGGAACAGGAAGAGACCAGGGTTCGAATCCTACCCTTCAGAAGCATCTCACTTCTTCCCACCAGGGTCCTATTTTCTAGATTTTGCACACCTTTGAGCTAGTCAGGTGACAAAACTTTTAGCATGAGTCTTTTGGGGACACTTATGATCAAAACCAGAACATTATTCAAAATGGAATTAAGATATCCATGAGTAAAGCTGGGTATGGAGGCACACGCCTTTAAACCCAGCACTCAGAGGCTGAGGTGGGAGGATCCCTATGAGTTCGAAGCCACCCTGAGACTACATTGTGAATTCCAGATCCTACCTTGAAAAAAAAATGATATCCATGGTACGAATGCACTTCCATATTTCAATACCTAGCACACTACAATTATTTCTTGCCTATGCTAGTATCTACTGGAAAGGGACTCTACTCTCAAGGTTCATCCAGGAAACCAGTCATTTTTTTTTTTTTTAATCATGTGAGACTGCTCTTTTGATGTAGAGCTGCATGCAGGGAAGAGAGAGTGTGAACAACTCACACACTTATAACTTAGAACTACTTCTGCTCATTTGCCAGACTTTTCACATAGCCCACACCCAGTTGCAGGAGAGACTGGGAAAGGTAGGGATCCCACTGAATATATGGTCAATTAAACTTATTCTGGGGAAAGAGGAGCAACCAGGGAAGAAAAAAGTTTTCAAATTGATTGAGAACACAGTATTTAGAGACTGGCTTGAACTTTCATCTATTCAAAGAAATAGAATTTGTCATCTGAAAGTGAAATCCAATGGGCAGCTCTAGGACTCTCAGAATGTTACCCAACAGGGCAGGAGATGGTGGGTCTGCTTCTCAAGATTTGCAGCAGTAATGAAAAGGAAAAAAAAAAAAAAAAAAAACAGAAAGTTTGGTTTTCCATGCATACTATTTGAGTTTATCTTTTCCATCAGTCTGTTTATATATAAACATTGCTACGACTCTAATAAATACATTGTGGGTTTGTAAATATAGTTCACATTGGCTAACAAAGTTCTAACAGAATAATGAATGCTTGCTAATTGTTCTCACTGGTAACTGATATGATGGGAAATTGTAGGAATTTAAGGTATGTATAAAAAGAAATCCATTCATTCAAAGCTACTCAATTGGGTGCCTATATTTGTATACCTACAGTGCCTAGAAGGTATTGTGGAATGTGCAAAAGACCCTCACACCACTTCTTCAAGCATTTTAAGTATTAGTGAAAGAAGTAAATAGTCTTGAGATAATGTGATAAAGGTTACAAGAAGGAGGAGGAAGAGGAAGAGGAGGAAGAGGAGAAGAAGGTAGATCCAGGCTAATGGTTCATACCTCACTAGAAAGATTTAGGTTCTCCAGAGGAACTTAGTGAGATGCCTGATTGGTTCAACCATTAACCAGATGAATTAAACGAGTGGAGGTTATTCTTGGAAGCAAAGCAACTAGACTCAAAGATATGCAATAGGAGAACGCACTTCGAGTATAGAATAGGTTTAAAAATTGTCTATATGGGCTGGAGAGATGGCTTAGTAGTTAAGACACTTGCCTACAAAGCCTAAGGACTCATGTTTGACTCTCCAGGCCCCATGTAAGCCAGATGCACAGGGTGACATAAGCGTGCTCTGTCGCACATGTACACAAGGTGGCATATTCCAGGGGTTCAATTATAGTGGCTGAGGCCCTGGCACACAAATTCTCTCTCTCTCTCTTATGTAAAAGTATACAAAAAGAAAAAAAAGTTCCTATAATTTCATGATCCAGAAAAGATAACTAAATATATTCTGGAGTGCATGCATCTCCTTCTATATGAATTAATAATGGCTATCTTAATTCAGTTTTTTATTTCTACATTTTGATTGTTTGGGAGAATTTTCCTGTTTTTGTTTTAGATTTTGAGACAGGGTCTCACTATCCAGCCCAGTCCAAGTCCCCAGACTCCTACCTCTGCATCCTGAGTGCTGGGATCACAGTGTGGATCATAACACCCTGATGTATCCTACTTTTGCTTATTTATTTTTGTTTCTTACTTCTTCTTCTTCTTATTATTATTATTGGCTTTTTGGGGTAGGGTCTCACTCTCGCTCAGGCTGACCTGGAATTTACTGTGTAGTCTCAAGGTGGCCTTGAACTCACAGCAATCCTCCTACCTCTGCCTCAGAGTGCTGGGATTAAAGGTGTGCACCACCACACACCCAACCTTGTTTTCTTCTTTTAAACTGATTATTCTAATGTATCTTAGAGTGCCATTGAAAAATTTTGGACAATATGATTTCTGGAGTGATAAAAATTACAACAAATGTCACCACTATGCATCATGAAACCATTCCTTTACAGCTAAAAATTTGGTTGCTCCAAATAATTAGGAATAATGCATGTGTACACAAGAACAGTAGTAGTGCACTTTATGTTTCTAAAGTAGCCTAACATCTTGAATTCCTAGGTCAAACCCAAATTATTTTGAAGATACTGTTCTACATTTATAAATTTATTTCTATAAGGTTTTTGCCTTAGTAGCAGTGCAAAATATCCTTTCTGTACAGATTTAGCAGCAATTCAAACTGTGCTTTTAAGGAATCTTTGCTAACGTGTTTGTGCATGGTGTATATGCATATGTATGCATGTTCATATGTACATGGTTACACATGCATGTGGAAGCCAGAGATCTCCTTCCTCAATCACTTTCTACCTTGCTTACTGAGGTAGGGTCTCTTTCTTGAACCCAAAGCATGGCAAGTTGGCTAACCTAGCCAGCCAGCTTGCCTCCTGTCTCTACCTCCCAAACACTGGGATAACAGGTGGGCTACCGCACCTGCCTAGCATTGATGTAGGTGTTGGGGACCTGAATTCATCATGCTTGACCATGGTAAGCACTTTCCAACAGAGTCATCTCCCAGCCCATTGTGGAATATTTTCATAAAATACATTTTAATAGACATTTCATAATCTTTGTTAAATAAACTCTGAATAAAAAATATTGTTTAGGGCTGGGCATGGTGGCACATGCCTTTAATCCCAGCACTCAGGAGGCAGAGGTAGGAGGGTCACCGTGAGTTCAAGGCCACCCTGAGACCACATAGTGAATTCCAGGTCATCCTGGACTAGAGTGAAACTCTACCTCAAAAAAACAAAAAACAAAACAAAACAAAAAAAAAAAGGTATACTGAAGAGACATTGAAAAAGAATATTTTTCATCATGAACTTGTAAGACCACATTTTGTCTTCACTATAATAATGTGGACCAGAAGCATACGTCATAAATTAGCTGGTTTTGCAATGTGCTTGCAAAAATCTATTTTATAAATAGGTTTCTTTTTAAAATTTATTTAATTGAGCCAGGCATGGTGGTACACGCCTTTAATCCCAGCACTGGGGAGGCAGAGGTAGGAAGATTGCTGTGAGTTCGAGGCCACCCTGAGACATAGTGAATTCCAGGTCAGCCTGGACTACAGTGAGACCCTACCTCAAAAACAAACAAAATAAAATTTACTTGAGAGAGAGAAAGTAAGAAGCAGAGAGAGAGAGAGAGAGAGAGAGAGAGAGAATGGGTATGCCAGGGCCTCTTGCCACTGCAAATAAACACCAGATACGTGCACCACCTTCTGCATCTGACTTATGTAGGTTCTGAGGCATTGAAATTGGGTCCGTTGGCTTTGCAAGCAAGCACCTTAACCACTAAGCCATCTCTTCAGCCCAAGACTTCATCTTAAATGTTCTAGGGTATACTTATGAATCATAACTAACAGATGTGGTGGATATAGTAATTAGCTTGACAATGTTAGTATTCATAATATGTATTGAAACATCATATTGTATATCTTAAACACATACAAGTTTTACTGTAGAATAGACCTTAAACAAGATAGAAAAATAAGTTGAAAAGCTAACATTATTTACATTGTTAAAAATACAGTTATCCTTGTTTTTTAAAAACAAACACTCTTTGAGTCACCATTGACAATAGCTAAATTCTTACTTATTTATTTTGTCTATACAAATATGTGTATGGTTTGTTAGGGGAAAAAAAGAAAACCATATATAAAACCTTATCAAATGATGTGGCTAAAGGCCCTGGCACACCCATTCTCTCTTTCTCTCTCTCTCTAACAAATAAATGAATAAATAATTTAAAAAATAGTAGATGCTGGGGAAGCATGCTCATTGGCAGCAGAATCTGTTTTGCGTTTTTTAGAAGACAGCACGAATGGAGGCGATGAGCAGCCCCCTCGCACATCAGCCAGGGCCCAGGTGAAACCACACAGGGACTGGTGAAGGAGCAAGAACGCTGCTTCCTCGGTGAGCCGGACAAGCAGTGCCAGGGCAATGGGCAGACACTGAGGATACAAAACTGTACCAAAGCAGAAATCCAGAAACAAGTGAGAGCTCAACACTAACGGAGACTTAAAACATACTCACTACGGCTCAGGGAATTTTGTGGAAGAGGGGGCAGAAAGAATGTAAGTGCCACAGGGTGGAAGGGAATATCCAGGGGCATCCCCCCCACCCCAACAATGACCGACTGCTGCTTTCACAACTCATAACCCACAACCCCATGGTGAGTAACAGCAACCCCACTGAGGGGGCCACTGAGTGGAGTGGGGGCAAGGGGAAGGGAAATGATGGTACCAACACATGAGGTGCTCATATAAAGTTTTTACTTAATAAAATAGAGATATAAATGTTTTCCAAATGATCTAGTTAGGGGCCCTAGGGAGCACACAATGGTTAAGTCTAATAAAATCACAAAGTCAATGATTTCAGCAGGGTTGCCTATAACTTTACTCAACAATAAATATTTAATAAGACCTACTTGCATCAGGCACTATAGTATTCAAAGTTTATCAATATTTATATCCATACAGATTTCCTAATTGAAACCACAAAACCATGCTACCTATATAATACATACAAAAATGCACATAGTTCTGAATTTAATTTAGTATCCTATCTGTCACGGTAAAATGCTTCATGATTACTAGATACTTAAGTGGCTACAACTAACAGTACTCTTTTAAAAACTTTTTATTGACAGTGTTGAAGTCAGGTTTGCATTGCTGGCAGAAATCATCCAAACAAAAGAACAGCTTTTGGGAAAAAAGAGTTCATTTTGGCTTACAGATTCATGGAGAAGCTCCATGATGGCAGGGGAAAACGATGGCATGAGCCAAGGGTGGACATCACCCCCTGGCCAACATAAGAAGGACAATAGCAACAGGAGAGTGAGCCAAACACTGGCAAGGGGACACTGGCTATAATACCCATAAGCCTGCCCCCAACAATACACTGCTTCCAGCAGGCATTAATTCCCAAATCTCCATCATCTGGGAACTTAGCATTCAGAACACCTAAGTTTATGAAGGACACCTGAATCAAACCACCACATTCCTCCCCAGGCCCCCATAAACTGATAGCCATATATGTTATAAAATACAATGCATTCAGTCTAACTTCAAAGGCCCCACAATTTTTATCAATCCTAATGATATTCAAAATTCCCTGAGCCATAATACCAAAGAAACCAAAAAACACATAATGGCACAAAATAAACATTCACATTGCAAAGAAATAGTCAGCCAATATAAGATTTAAACAGGGCAAACAGCAAACTCTGTAGCTTCAAGTCCAACAACTCCAGCCAGTGACAAATCTCCAAGTCTGATAATTCTAGCCAATGACAAGTCTCTGGAGCTTCAATTCTACCCCTCCAGCTAGGCTACTAACAGTCCTGGAAAACTTCAGCCAGGGCCAGCAGCTCTCCTTAGCATCCATTTCCTCATCCTGGCATCTCCACTGGGTCTCTGTTGCAACCTACTGGTGCATCCTCATGACCCCATGGGATCTCCATGCAGGCATCCAGCAAACCTGCTTCACACTGCCCATGGCCATCTCCAAAACACAAGACCGTGTTGCAAACTCAATGACCCTCTTTTCCCTGCATTTCTTATACTCCACAATACCAGGTAGGGTATTTTGTAAATTTGTAAATCCAGGGGGGAGTAAAGCAGACCTTGAAGAACAGGACACTCCTTGAGCACTCAGGCCCCTTCAAAAGAGTCTACATTCTTCCTGTTGTCCCAATGCAGGTCAACCGGCCCAATCTCAAAGGTTGTAATCTGTAATATAATTGCAGCTGAACGGGCAGAAGTTTCAATCCAAAGATTTCATTCTGTGCCATATCCCTGCGCACACACCAGTCCATGTCTATGCAAAGCAACCCTGCACAAGTTCTCAGGACACAGGCATAACAACAAGCCTCTCACAGAAAGTGCTTCTAGCCCAGTCCAGGCAAAGCTCTTTCTCACCCTCATAAGCCAAACCTCATAGTCCATAGTTCTTACTGCATTCAGGTCTTTTAACTCTGACCAGAATAGTCCACCAAGCTGTGCTTACAGCACTGCAAAGTGTCTCTTAGGCTAAGGTTTCAAATCCTTCCATATTCTTTTGAAAATCAGCTCCAAAAGGCCAAAGCCACACAGTCAGGTGTCTAGCAGCAATCCCACTCCTCGGTACCACTTTACTGTTGCAGTCAGGTTCGCACTGCTAGTAGAAATCACCCAAACAAGAGCAGGTTTTTTTGGGGGGGGGAAAGAATCTTATTTTGGCTTACAGACTTGATGGAAAGCTCCATGATGGCAGGGAAAACAACAACAGGAGCAGAGGGTGGACATCACCCCCTGGCCAACATAAGGTGAACAATAGCAACAGGAGAGTGTGCCAAACACTGGCAAGGGGACACTGGCTATAACACCCATAAGCCCACCCCCAACAGTACACCGCCTCCAGGAGGTGTTAATTCCCAAATCTCCATCAGCTGGGAAGCTAGCATTCACAACACCTAAGTTTATGGGGGACACCTGAATCAAACCACCACAGACAGTTTTCACACATGATCATAATTCCTTCTCATTCCCTTTTGGTCCCCTCTCCAACCCCTTCCATTGAACTCCTTCTTCTTTCCAACTAGTCCCTCTTCTATTTTCTTTTTGTTTTGATTTTTATGAGAGTGAGAGAGA
The DNA here is from genome assembly GCA_036346955.1 of Dipus sagitta. Taxonomy (NCBI): domain Eukaryota; kingdom Metazoa; phylum Chordata; class Mammalia; order Rodentia; family Dipodidae; genus Dipus; species Dipus sagitta. The sequence goes on along the minus strand of CM070786.1, from coordinate 59,675,788 downwards.
GCATGGAGAGAAATGGCCTCTAGTCATTGCAATCAAACTCCAGACACATGTGCCACCTTATGCACATGCATGACGTTGTGCACATGCATCACCTTGTTGTGTCTGGCTTATGTGGGTTCTGGAAGTTGAACCTGGGTCCTTAGGCTTCATAAGCAAATACCTTAATCACTAAGCCATCTATCTATCCCCCTCTTCTGTGTTTTTCATTATTGTGTGTGTGGGTGTGTGTGTGTGCGGGGCACATGCCACAGGAAATGTGTGGAGTTCTGATGAAAACCTAAAGGTTATAGGACTTAACCATTATCCTGTCTCTCCACTCTGCTTGAGATAGGGTCTCCCTTGTTATTTTGCTTTTTTAGGTTCATTTCATATGTGACAGTCTAGCTGGCCCTGGTGCTTCCAGTCTCTCCTGATTCCACCTTACTTTACCTTAGCAGCATTGGGATCACAGATGCCACTTTGCATCTGGCTTTATGTGAGAGCTGGGGGGTCAAACAGGGGCTGGGGAAGATTGTCAGCCAGTGTCCTTAATAGCTTAGCCATCTTCCCGGACCTCCCCTTCTATTTTGATGTCTCTTCCCCCCTCCTCCATCATCCATGTTGAAATGGTGATGAGCTCAATATGGCGTTGATCTTGTGGCAGTAACTACTACAGCTACTGTGAGGTCAGTGAAGCAATGGCCACTTCACATCCAGAAGACAGCATTCCCAAGCACCACTTCCATCCGATGGCTGTTACATTCTTCCCTCCCTCCATTCTGCAATGCTCCCTGAGCCTGGAAGGAATGATAGAGATGTTTCAACTGGCACTGAGCACTCAATGGTCACTTATTCTCAGCACTTTGACGAGTTTTGAGTCTCCCTAGTAGTCACCACTTCTGCAAAAAGAATCTTCTCTGACCAAACATGAGAGCAGCACTAATCTGTGGGCATCAACATGATATTAATATTTAAAAGTCAAAATGATGGTCACGGCATATCCGTTTAATCAAATAGCAGTAGTAGCTTCATCCTTAGGGTCTATGACCTTCCAATCCATATGCTTTTTTTCTATTTTTTAAGTATTTTATTTATTAGTTATTTGCAAAGATAGAGGAGAGATAGAGAGAGAAGGAAAGGAAGGAAGGAAGAAGGAAGAAAGGAAGGAAGGAAGGAAGGAAGGAAGGAAGGAAGAAGGAAGGAAGAAGGAAGGCAGGCACACCAGGGCCTCTTCCCACTGCAAATGAACTCCAGACGCATATGCCACTCCATATATCTGGCTTTACATGGGTACTGGGGAATCGAACCTGGGCTGTTAGGCTTTCTATGCAAGCACCATAACCCCTGAGCCAAGTTTCCACATGCTTTTGACTAGGTTCTTAGTACCTGGCATGAATTCCCTCCATGGAGGTGGAGCAGGCCTTGGATCTAAAAGAGCAGTGAGTTGCCCACATGACAGTCATATGGTCACATCTTGCCTGGCTGGCCGTTTGGATTCCTGTTAGGTAAAGCTGCTCACGACTTTTCTCCCCTAGAAACCCTATACTCTCATCCACGCTACTTACACTCTGTAGTTGATATCTTTTTATTGTGTTGGGTTGTTTTTATATGCTTATTTAGCTAAATAAAAATAATGAGTATAATCAAAAAGTAGATACATAACCACTTCACTACATTTTCTGAAAAAATAATCTGAAGTCCTTCATAATCATGTAAAAAATTTTGGAAGCTTCACCCACAATGCTCTATGCTCTAGATATGTCATTCTTTTTGTTTTCTCATACATACTCAGCCTATTTTTGTCAATCCAATTTCCACCTTACTCCTGAAGGCCTCTGGGCAGCATCTAGTTCCAACTCACTTTTACTTAACCATCAGTTGCTAGACCAATCAGTCTACAAATACTTCCTATACATCATGTACCACAAAACTGGGCCTCGGGCTGCTGAAGGGGTGGTCCCATGGTTGAGACGCTTGCCTGCAAAGCCTAACGATCTGGGTTCAATTCCCCGGTACCCACGTAAAACATGTTGCACGAAGTAGCACATGCATCTGGAGTTCACTTGTAGTGAACCCTGGAGTGCCCTATTCTCTCTGTCTGTCTCTCTTCTGTCTCTCTATGCTTGAAAATAAACAATATTTAATTAAAAAAAACTGGACCTTGAGTGATAACTAAAACTTAAGTCTTTCTTTCAAGAATATCATAGTTTATAATTGTCCAGGGGGGCTGGGACATTTGCCAGTATCCTGAATGCCAAGTTCGTTGTCCCTCAAAGTGTTAAGAACTAACACCCTCAGCCTTTAGAAGTGATAGAGTGGTGTGGGGGTTTCATTCAGGTGTCCCCCACAAACTCAGGTGTTCTGAAGCTAGGTTCCCAGCTGATAGAGATTTGGGAATTAATGCCTCCTGGAGTGAGTGTATTGTTGGGGGCGGGCTTATGGGCATTATAGCCAGTTTCCCCATGCCAGTGTTTGGTACACTCTCCTGTTGTTATTGTCTACCTTATGTTGGCCAGGGGGTGATATCCACCCTCTGCTCATGCCATAGTTTTCCCCTGCCATCCTGGAGCTTCCCCTCGAGTCTGTAAGCCAAAATGAACCTCTTTTTCCCAGAAGCTGCTCTTGGTTGGGTGATTTCTACCAGCAGCGCGAACCGGACTGCATCAGTAAAGTGATACCAAGGAGTGGGATTGATGCTAGACACCTGACTGTGTGGCTTTGGCCTTTAGGAGCTGATTCTCAAGAGGAATGTGGAAGGATTTGAAACCTTGGCCTAAGAGATGCCTTGCAGTGCTGCAAGTACAGCTTGATGGACTATTCTGGTCTGAGCTGCAGGACCTGAATGCAGTAAGAACTATGGACTGTGAGGTTTGGCTTATGAAGGTGAGAAAGAGCTTTGCTTGGACTGGGATGGCAGTTTGTGTGAGAAGTTTGCTCTTATGCCCATGTCCTGAGAAGTTGTACAGGGAGGCTTTGCCATTGTGGAGCTTCCCCTCGAGGCTGTAAGCCAAAATAAACCTCTTTTTCCCAGAAGCTGCTCTTGGTTGGGTGATTTCTACCAGCAGTGTGAACTTGACTGCAACAAGTGGCTTAACAAAAGAGGCTTGCAGAGCTAGGTACAGCAGTGCACATGTATAATCCCAGCACTCAGAGGCTGAGATGGGGCATCACCAGTCTGAGACAAGCCTGGGTCACATAACACGACACTGTTACAAAATTTTTTTAAATTAATAAATGATATGAAATAGCCTACTTGCCCCTTCAGCCATGTGAAGACAAAGATAGGGTACCAGAAATAATACATGAATCCTCCCTGAACATAGGATCTGCCAGCACCTTGATCCTATACTGTCCATCCATAAGAACAGTATACAAGGCATGCTTGTTATTTATAAGTGTCCCCATCTAAGACATTTTGTTATAGTCACCCCAATAGGCTAAGACACTTGATATCTATGGGCTTGAGACAATAGATGAGACCTTCACTGGAAAAAAAAATTGCCTGTGACATGAATAGCAATAATTCCGTGCTATAAATTTGACAGGTTTTGCTGAGTCTAAGGAGAGAGAGGGAGAGAAAGTATTAAAGGAAGTGACTGTTCTAATGCTTGAGGGAAGGGAGGGGAGAATCTGGCAATGGCAGAAGGCTTCCACAAAGCAAGACAGTCTCCGAGTCCTGGGCCTAGAATGAGAAAATAAACAAACACCAACTATTGAGCAATATCTCAGAACTGTAGTCATTCCTGTTGATGGCCTTATAATAACTTCAGCTGGGCCCGCCCTGGGAGCAAGGAAGGGCGGAGCGGTCCATGGAAAGAAGCCCGTTTCTCTTGACACCCATCTCCAAGTCACTCTGAAGCCACTCATGGATGAACCTTTCAGTCTCCTGTAAGTGGGAGTCACAATTTTTCCATATAACAAACTACAAAATGAATTTTTTAAAAAACAGAACGTACATCTACCATTTTGTCTTATCAAGACAAGCTGTTCATGGATTAGATTTGAAGTTAAGAGACTAAAAACAAGCTGGGCATGTTGGCACATGCCTGGCATCCTAGCAATATGGAGGCTGAAGCAAAAGGATCATGGGCTATATACCAAGTTCCAGGACAGCCTAGGTGGCAGATTGAGACCCTGTCTCTAAAATATAAAGGAGGGGATAGTTAAAGCAAGAACAGTGATGGGTGGCTTCTAGTACATTCGTGGAAATTGATGGTAGCAGTTGCTTACTTGTTTTCATAGGACACAAGAGTGGGAGTGAATGAGCGGCAAAGAGATCAAAGAACCTGGAGTGTCTTAGTTCCCAAAGGAACTCTAAAGTCTCAGAGCTCGACATGGTGAGCCCTGGATTGCATGTGGACATGTGGAAATGGCTTCAGATCCCATCCAGATGTAATGCTCTGCTCAGCCAGACTGAGCAGATCAACAAACACCAGACAGAGTGGCTTAGCAGAAATTTACTTCTCACATTTCTGGAAGTAGGAAGTCCAAGGTCAAGGTTCTGGCTGGCTCAGTTTGTTGTAAGGACTCTTGTTAGACTACAAAGAGCTACCTTCCCACTAAATCTTCCTGGGACAGATAAATAGACTGGTGCTTCACCCCTCCCTCTTCTTCTAAGACCACCAGTCCTATCCAATCAAGGCCTCACAGTTGATGCACTTAATCTTTTTAAATTTTATTTTTTTTATTTGCAAGGAGAGAGAGAGAGAGAGAGGAAGAAAGAGAATGGGCACACCAGGGCCTCCAGCTGCTGCAAACAAACTCCAGATGCATGTGCCACTTTGTGCACCTTGTTTTACATGGGTACTGGGGAATGAAACCAGGGTTGTTGGGATTTTTAGGAAAGTGTCTTAACCTCTGCACCATCTCTCCAGCCTCAGATTCCTTTAACCTTAACTGTCTCCTAAAAGCCATATATCCAACTACAGTCACACTGAGAACTATGGCTTCAGTAGACACTATTGAGAGGCACAGTTCAATCTATAATTAAATTATATAATTCCTTACCAAAACTTTGTTCCTGATAACTAAATTCCTCATTGTTTTCCTAAAATAGTTTTAAGTTTGCAGTAAAACCAATATGTAGCCATTTAAATAGTAACAGGAAGCAAAAAATAAAATCAAGTAACTTGAGTTTCCATACATACAGATAAAATTTTCTGAGCAATGTCCCTATTAGCCCTCATTCATTAAAATCCCAAATCTAAAAATGTGCTTCATTTCCCGAAGCTAAGATGCAATCTCCTGACTAGTTTTCATGGATCTTTTTATTTCAAAAATACTCTTTGAAGGACTTTCCATTGCCACAATGGATGGATTTGAAAATGTGAAGCTATGGCCTACGCCATGCCCTGACACACTCTTGCACATGGCTCTACCCCACTGTGGTGGTTTGATTCAGGTGTTTTCTGAATGCTGGTCCCCAGATGGTGTCAAGTTGGAAATTGGAGCCTCTTGCAGTGATGTATTGATGGAGAGCAGGCTTAGCAGAGTCATAGCAAGCTCCCCCTTGCCAATGTTTGGCATATTCCCCTGCTGCTATTGTCCACCTGATGTTGGCCAGGAGGTGATGTCCACCCTCTGCTCATGCCATCATTTTCTCCTGCAATCATAGAGCTTCCCCTCGAGTCTGTAAGCCAAAGTAAACACTTTCTTCCCACAAGCTGCTCTTGGTCAGGTGTTTTCTGCCAGCAACACAAAGCTGACCACAACAGTTAAAATTGGTACCAAGAGTGGGGACATTACTGCTAGAAACATGACTGTGTGAGTTTTGGCCTTTGGGGACTGATTTGAGGGAGGAATGTGGAAGGATTTGAAACCTTGGCTTAAGAGACTCCTTGCAGTGCTATAAGTACAACCTGATGAACTATTCTGGTTACAGTTGAAAGATATAAATGCACTAAGATCTAAGGACTAAAAGGTTTGGCTTATAAGGGGAAGAAAGAACTTTGTCTGGACTGGGCCAGAAGCAATTTGTGTGAGGGGCTTGCTGTTATGGCCATGTCTGAAGAAGTTGTGCAGGGCTGCATTGAGTAGAAATGGACTTATGTGAGCAGATAGATATGATACAGAAAGAAATTAAATCTTTGGGCTAAAACTTCTGCCTGTTTAGGTGCAATTGTTTGAGAGATTATAACCATTGAGATTGGGCCAGTTGATCTGCATTAGGATAGCAGGAAGAATGTAGACTCTTTTGAAGCAAGGGGCCTCAATGCTAAAGGAGTCTTCTACTCTTAAATACCAAATTTATTTACCCCCTGGATTAAAAAATTGGTAGCCCGTCCAGTCCTATAGAGTATTAAAAAATGCAGGAAAGAGGGTCATTGAATTTGCAACACAGTTTTGTTTTCTGGATAACCTGCACGAAGGCCAGATGGAGCCATGTGGATGAACTGTGGGTTGAAGTGGAGACCCAGTGGAGATGGCAGGACTATGGGCTGGCTGCCATGGAGATCTGCAGGTCCCAGATGAAGTTTTCTAGGACTATGTGTAGCCTAGCTGAAGGGGCAGAATTGGAACTCCAGAAACTCATCACTGGTTAGACTTATCAGACTTGGAGATTTGTCTCTGGTTAAAGTTGTTACAGAATTTGACATTTTCCCTATTGTTTTTAATCTTTCTTTGCTATGCCAGTGCCATCTTTTGCAGTGTGGATGTTTATTCTGTGCCATTATGGCTTTGGTATTTTTTGGGGGGTGGGGGTATTATGGCTCACTTGAAAGACCTTGGACTATGGAAATGTTTGAACATCACTGGGATTGATAAAAACTATAGTGACTTTTTAAGTTGGACCAAATGCATTGCAATTTACATCATGGGTGGTTATCAGTTTCTGGGAGGCAGGGGCAGAACGCGGTGGTTTGATTCAGGTGTCCCCCATAAACTTATGTGTTCTGAATGCTAGGTCCCCAGCTGGTGGTAATTTGGAGCCTTCTGGAGGTGAGGTATTGTTGGGGTCAGGCTTATAGGTGTTATAGCCAGTTTCCCCTTGCCAGTATATGGCACACTCTCCTGCTGCTGTTGTGCACTTGATGTTGGCCAGGAGGTGATGTTCAACCTCTGCTCATGCCATTATTTTCCCCTCCCATCATGGAACTTCTCCTTGAGTCTGTAAGTCTGATTGCTTTGCTCCCACACGTTGCTCTTGGTGGGGTGTTTTCTGCTGACTGCAGCATCCAGGCTGCCAGGAATGTGGCTCAATAATGGAGCACTTGGCCAGCATGCACAAGAACCTGGGTCAATCGCCATGTCTAAAACAAAAATTTAAAAGAAACCCCTTGGATATAAGATAGCTATTAGTTACCACCCATTTTAAATAGTTTTCAAAATATTTATTTATTTATTTGCAAGCAGAGAGAGAGAGAGACATACAAGGGCCTCCAGCTACTGCAAACTCCAGAAGCATGTGCTATTTTATGCATCTGACTCTACGTGGGTACTGAAGAATTGAACCCTGGTCACTAGGCTTTGCAGGCAAGATGTTTAACCACTGAGCCATCATTCCAGCCTCATTTTCCCCACCCTTTTCCACCAACCCTGCCATAAAATACCTGGGACAAAAGATAACATACTAGGGACTGCTTGATGTTCTAATCTATTCAGGTCCTCTAGGAAGCTATTTTAACCAATGCACAGGGCCTGCGGAGATGGCTCCACAGTTCAAGGTGCTTTCTTACAAAGTCTGCCAACCAGAGATTCAATTCCCCAGCCTCCCACATAAAGCCAAACAGGCATTGGATCCTACATCATGAATACACAAACACACACACCTGCAAATAAATAAATAAAAATAAATGATATGGAATGTATGCACACTTGCTATCTCCTATTCAGATTCAAATAGTTTTCTTGAACCAACATACACTGTGGGTTGCATGTGTCCTGAGGTGTCAAGAAGACTCTAATTATCTTACGCTAGTGGATACATCTCGTGCATATCTGGTGTCTGATAGACTCGCAAGACCAAGGCACTCCAAAGGTAAGTTACCTCCTAAGGAGTTGTCTGTCCTGTGATCCTCCTGTGCTTTGGAGGAGCAGCAATACTGTGGGTGATGACGTTTAGTTTGAACATGGACTGAAAAGACTGGGAGACTGTTGAAATTAAATTGATTAAAGTGAAGCTGTCATCTTATCTAAATAATGGGGATGGGAGGAGTATATATCAACCAGAAATAATGTGTACATATATATACATATATATGCATGCATATGTACACCAACCTTAAATAGCACATATATACATGTGTGTACTCCAAGAAATTCTCACACATTTCAGGATATACTTCTATCCACAATGTTTCTAAATATTCTTGGATATGTAAATTCATATATGCACTAAGTTGATACCATAAATCCATTTATACAACCATAAAAATTAGCAATTATATGCAAACAAAATATAACATCAATAAACTGAAAATTAAAACATGTTTAATAAGGTACTTGCTATAGTAGGAAGCTATTATATAAAATTCAAAGGATTACATTCATTCCTCAAAATGAAAACCTTTATTTCCTTATGTTTTATTTCTATATCCTATTAAAACATTTGATTATACTTGATATAATAAAAATGTGCATTAAGTAACATTTTAGTTAAGATTGTATGCATTTAATTACATTTATATCTTACCATATAACAACCATAATTGTTATTGCAGTATGTTATGATTACTTTCTTTAAAAACTATTAAGTACAGAGACTGGAGAAATGGTTCAATGTCAGGCAAAGCCTTACAGCCCAGACGCAACTTCTCAGTACCCACGGAAAACTCAATGCACAAAGCAGCACATGTGTCTGGAGTTCATTTGCTGCAGCAGGAGACATGCTCATACTCTTTCTCTCTGTCTCTTTCAAACAAATAAAAATATTTTCAGGTATAAAATCCAAAGGATATAAATATTCAAACATAATATTTAAAGTTCTACCTTGTTGAGTATATTTTTTTAAAGCCAGGCATGATGGCATATGCCTTTGGATGTTTTATTGTTATTTATTTATTTGAGAGAGATTAAAAGGTAGAGAGAGGGAGAGAGAGAGAGAGAGAGAGAGAAAGAGAGAGAATGGGCACGCCAGGGCATCTAGCCACTGCAAAAGAACTCCAGACACATGTGCCACCTTGTATATCTGGCTTACTGGGTCTTAGGGAATCAAAACAGGGTCCTTTGGCTTTGCAGGTAAGCGCCTTAAGCACTAAGCCATCTCTCAACTGGAACATATATTTTTGTTTGTTTTGTTTTGTTTTTGAGACAGCATCTCTCTCTCTATGAAGCCTAGGCTAACCTAGAACTCTCAACACTCCCGCCTCACCTCCCAAGCGGTGGGATTACAGGTGTGAGCTCACAACCAGCTCTCTCCTTTCTTTTGACACACATGGCTGTGGAGGGATGGAACAAAAGCGGCAGGTCAGCTACTTGTGGACCTTCCCAGCGTGCCTGATGTGTCTCGTCTGTCCACGTTTGCCTAGGCCTGCTGGACTTCCAGCACTGACCACGGAGCAGGCCCAAGCAGCCAGATGCCTCATCATGCTCGCAACCTTCTTCTTATGAAAACATGGTGCGTTTTTTAAAGGTTCAGAACGATTTTATAGAACTTTGGAGAAGGAAAGAAGAGCAGAGCTCTTGCCCAAGGAGGCAAGTTGGGGTAGGTGCTGAGAAGCCCCAAACCCAGAGTACATTAACTTGGTAGCATCTCTTGCTTTCCTTCATCATCCAACATTCTTTACCCAATTTTCCAAACTTTGTTGAACTATCTTAACTAACATAGTCTCCTTTCGTTCTCTGTGATGCTCATGACTGAAAACTATCACTTTTTGGACTTCCATCCCTCTCATTTTCATGGCTCTTAGTAGAGAAATGACAGAAATCTATGATCTGTTCAAAATCTTGAACTGGAATGTGAAACCCTTTTGAGCCTCACCTGGCAGCATTCATGCGGCCTGGAGATGACTCAGTCCTGGCTCTTCTGAGGCAGACTCCCATGTTCACGGTGTACCCCACACGTTCCCAATACTTCATCAAACACTTCTGCTCAGTTGCCTGGCTTTTACCAATCCAACTGGCACTTCCTGGCTCCAAAGAGATATTGAATCATACAAAAACACTGGACTCACATAGAGTATTTGATTGTTAAAAATAAGTCATCTAAATGGTACTAAATAGGCACTTAAGAATATTAAAATAAGCACACAATAAAATGCAATGTTCATTTTTAAAATCCTCTTGAATCCTCAAGCATGTCTGCCTAGTTGAGTGACTTCGCAAAGAACGTTGTAGCCCTTAATAAGTAAAATATGAAAAAAATAAGTGATCTTGAGTTAGTTTTGACCTGAAATATACTAGGATCTTAGTAAGTATTTTTTTAAAAACATAAGTAGTGGCCGGGCATGGTGGCGCATGCCTTTAATCCCAGCACTCAGGAGGCAGAGGTAGGAGGATCACTGTGAGTTCAAGGCCACCCTGAGACTACATAGTGAATTCCAGGTCAGCCTGGGCTAGAGTTAAACCCTACCTTGAAAAACTAATAAATAAATAAACATAAGTAGTGTAAAAAACAGGCACTTGGGTACATTTCAGAGAACAGCTCTCTGGAAAACACCTTAAGCAAGATAGTATCGAAGCAAAGTTTAGAATGCTCACCTGAGTTATCCTTCACAAGTCAGGTTCTAGTCCTAAATCCTTTTCCTGTTATAATTCCAAATGCCATCCATGTTCTTCTCCTGAATATTTTCAGTTAAGTGTCCCTCTAGCTATAAAGATGTTGTCACCATGACTTAATTTCTTGTAATAAATGTTTCCAAAATATGAGACAGTTAGTGACATGGTACCATTCGTAGGGCCTATTTCTGAATATGATTTAGACATACTCTGGGGTCTGCTCTTTCCTCACCATGAGGCCAATTAATACTAATGTGAGTAATGGGAATAATTTAAATGTTCCAAATTCCCATGAATTTAAAGAGAAACCTTCTCACCTTAATAGATTGGAAAAGAGGGGTAAATATGTAAGACTTAAATCTATTTGGAGTATAATTTTTGTTCACTCTATTATTTCAAATTATGCGTTTGGATCAGTTCATTCTAGCTCCTCACAGTTTTTGTTTGTTTGGTTGGTTGGGTGGTTTCTCAAAATAATGGTATCTGGTTTGAATTTTTTTGTCTTAAGCTTCTTTCTTTTATTATAAACATTTTTACTTTCTTAGACTGAAAGAAAGAAAAAAAATCTGCTGGGAAGTATTATTGCCCTTAATAGATAAAAAGGGTTTAGTAACATGTCAACTATGGAAAATTGGTACATTTTCTGATATAGATTTATTGTAATGTCTTCTGTAATATGAAGACCTTCTTTAAGAATAAAGAGGTAAGAATTCATGATGGTTTAAGCAATATGCTTTTCAATGTTTTGTTAGATGGCAGTTTTATAGAACATCTTCTCAATCAAGTAACACAGAAGGCCCTTAAATCACTCAAACCAAGAACAGAGTTCCCATGTCTTGAATTTTGATGAATAAGGATAAAGATTTGTGAATAACTTCTATCCTCAGAGTGTAGTCTTGGCTATCATCATTCTTTATCTTCATTGCCACTTAAATATTTGACTATAGATGACAAGAAGTTAAAATATACAAGTACAAATGGAAGGCAGCAATGCAAGTCTGAAACTGGAGGAAAGCCACCTCCTTAGAGAACATGTGCTTGATCTTAAGCTTACTCCCATTGTTCAGTCTTGGTAAGGTGAGTGAATGAAAATGAATGAGGCCCACTGATCCACTTTGCTGGGCTCCTCACAGTCCAATGCAATAGGCCAGTTCACCGTGATAGGACTTTTTCTTGCCCACACAAGGAAAAAATAAAAACTGTACAGAGGCTGGGTTAAGAGTTAGGAATTCAGGGCTGGAGAAATGGCTTAGTGGTTAAGGTGTTTGCCTGTGAAGCCAAATGACCCAGGTTTGATTCCCCAGGACCCATGTAAGCCAGATGCACAAGGGGCACATGCATCTGGAGTTCGTTTGCAGTGGCTAGAGGCCCTGCTGTGCCCATTCTCTCTCTCTCTCTCTCTCTCTCTCTCTCTAGTTGCAAATAAATAAATAAAATTTTTAAAAAGTTAGGAAATCAAATATATTACATAGTAGTGTATATATATATATATAATTGATAACTTCTATACTTACAGACAACAAACCATGATATTTCCCTCCCCTTCCCTGCTTTCCCCTTCATAATTCTGCTCTCTGTCATATTCCCTCCCTCTCTCAATTAATCTCTCTTTTAATTTAATGTCATCATCTTTTTCTCCCATTATGAGGGTCTTGTGTGGGTACTGCTAGGCACTGTGAGGTCTTAGATATCAAGGCCAAATTCTGTCAGGACAGTTGTATGTAAGGAGTGGTACCCTTCCTTTGGCTCTTATATTCCTTCTGCCACCTCTTCTGCAATGGACCCTGAGCCTTGGAGGGTATGAGATGTTTCAGTGCTGGACACTCCTCCATCCCTTCTTCTCATCACTATGTTGCCTTTTTGGATCAACCCAGTGGTCATTGCCATCTGAAAAGAGAAGCTTCTCTAACAAGAAGTGAGATTAGCATTAATACATTAAGTGTAGTGCATTCAGGGAAATTTGATGAGAGTAGTATATGCATTTATCCAGACAGGAACAGGTTTTATATCCCTAAGGTTCATGACCTCCCCTGCCATAGGCTTTTGATTAGGTTTTTAGTACCAGGCATGTATTCCCTCCCATAGAGCAGGCCTTCAGTCCAATTAGAGAGCAGTTGGTTTCCCCCAGAGCAGACATGCCACTATTGCACTTGTTCAGTCATTTGGCCTGTGTGGCCAAACTTGAGGCTTCCAGTGTCCACTGTTTTTACCACTGATGACTTCTATCTCCCATAAGGCTGCATACAGTGCATCTTCATACAGTGCATCTTTTTCCAGTTTTCAGTTGGCTGGGCTATAGGGAGAAGGTTTTCTGCTCAGCACCAGATTGATTTCTCAGTGACTTTGCCACTCAGGCATGTGAAGTCTTCAGCAATAGGGTCTTACTATCTCTTTCTCATGGGAAACCAAGGGCCTTGGCAATAGCCTATAATGTTTTGGAGGCAACAGGGAACTCCCTGGCCAACAACTCACTGGAAGGTATCCCATCCCTAGCACGGAAAATTTTCTAGTAACAATCTATGGCTTCTGGATGTGGCATTATTCAAGAAAGTAGATTTTCATATGTCTTATTCAGAATATCTTGAATTTTGATTGACCATACCCCCTACCCTTCTTTTATACAATCTTTTCCTGACCTATCTTAGGCCTTTTCCCTCCCTGTAATCTGTTCTTCTACTTACATCTATTCAATACCATCCCCTAAATTCCTTCCCTCTCTTCTCTCCCTTATAGCCTTTTTCTAGCTTAGGTAACCCAGGCTCAGAAAGCCAAACGTCGCATGTTCTCTCTCATATGTGGATCCTAGCTATGAATGTATAAACTTGTGTGTGAGCTAGAACCAAAACTCAGTAGCAGAGGCCCATAAACATCATAGCATTCTATAGACTTGAGCTCAACCAGGTGTCATGAACTAACGCATTGAGTTTCTGGTTGATGATCTGGAAATATTTTCCCACAGAATTAACAATAACTGTGAGATTTATGTTTTAACCCAGAACATGCATACATTATGTTACCAACCATTGTATGTGAATATCACATATTATATCACTTTGCTAAAACAAAATTCCATGTTTCAGTTCCAGAAACTGTGGACACCTCCTTCCACGGCCATGTTGGCAATGAGGATAAACCCCTCCTCTCCTCCATCCCAGCAGTGAGTCACTGGAAGCAAATCAGGACCCCAGGAGTCCATTAAGCTGGACCCCAAATCTCCCCCTGCCTGCCCAGGGAGACGGAACACAGAAGGCGTTTACAAATCTTCAACCCTATGAGTGACATGGAATTGTCATTCTCCAGGCTTGAAAAGTAAATGCCTTTCTAGCAGGCTTGCTCATCACAAGTTCATCTTGTTCATCGCAAGTTTAGAAATTTCAGTTCATATGCCTGAAATATAGCCACGTAATACAAGAGTTTGATAATATGCATGGGGGAAAGAAGAGATAATAACCATCTATGTTGGCTCATGCCAACAATCCCAGCACTTGAGATACTGAGTCAGGGGGTGGCTGAGAGTTCAAGGCCAGCTTAAACTACATAATGGGTCCCAAGTCAGTCTGAATTCCATAACAAATCCCTGCTTCAAAAAGAGGTAAAAATAATAAATAAACTCCGTCCTTTATGTCTACTTCATGGGACATGTTTATAAACTTTGATGACCTCTGAGGATCTGACTGTATTCATAACTGTGGAAATTAATATGGTAATGGAATATATGAGCCTTCCATTTTGCAGAGACTACCTTAACGTCCCATGAATAGCATGTCTATTTCTGGCCTTTGGTTATAATATGCACACGAGCCATAAAGACCACATGCTTGATTTTTTTTTTTTTTTGGCCAAAATGGCTTCACTTATTTAGAAATACTGCAAAAAATAATTAATTAATGCCTCTTCTCAGCAGTGATCTCACATTACATTTCCCGTCCTTTCTAATTCCTCCTGTGAAATATGCACAATAGTAAGTTTCAAAATCTGACAGTCATCATTTTTCCCAGTAATGGGCTTCTTCCTTTTGGCAATTTAATCAAGTATGTGACCTTGGATTTTCTCATTTGTAAAATTGTACCAAATAATATCTAAGATTTCTCAAACTAAAAACTCCATAGCCCCACATATATTTACATCCATATTGAAAAATACATAAACCTAAGTATACAATTAGAGTTGATGTTTCTCTCCTTTTGTGGGAAAACACCTTACAAATAAGGCAAAAAATAAAAACAAGAAGCCAGGTGTGGTGGGGCATGCCTTTAATCCCAGCCCTCAGGAAGCAGAGGTAGGAGGATTGCCATGAGTTCGAGGCTACCCTGAGAATACAGAGTGAATTGCACATCAGCCTGGGCTACAGTGAAACCCTACCTCAAAAAAAAAAAAAAATAAAATAAATAAATAAAATAAAATAAAATAAAAAGGAGAAAAGAAGGATGTCTGTGGTGGTGGATGAAGCTGCAGATATAGGAATCAGGATGAACTGGGATTCCGCTATAAGGAATATAGGTCCTTTCCCTGCTGAGCAACTAAGCATGAGCTTGCAGACGCGTACTGTGTGTGATAAATGAGGGTCTATGGACATGTGCATATCATGGAGTCATATATAGACATCTCCCAGCCTTTTCTCTGAGAAGGTCTAAAAACAATGACACAGTGGCAACCAGAAGATCCAAAGACCAAACGGTGGTTCTAGGTACCAATCTTTGATAAAAGAAATAAATGAATGATATCTAAATCTATGTGTGCCAAAAAAAAATAAAATAAAATAATTTTTAAAGAGGAAACCAAGGAGAAAATAATAGTGATTTCATCCATAAATTTTTATATGATAAAATGGGGGTGGGTGAAGAATATTTTAATTTGTATAAACTGTCCTAATATAAACTAAAGAGTTTTTATAAATAACATCTTAACCAAAAAAAATGGGAAAACTATGAATTCACCATTTAAAAGAAGGTGATGATAAATATTTATGCTCAACAAATAATTCTATAAAGTTAAAATACTTGGCAGAAGCTTGAAGATTATTAATATTCAGTATTCAGATAGACGAGAAGCCAAGAATTCACATATTTTTTTTGGTGTAATAAGATAAAGATACTGTTGACAGAACAAATTAATTTCAATGAACCTATCAAAAATATTCTAATATATACATAGACTGCATGTATAGTAAATAAAGATTACTTGTGTTATTGATAATAACACAATATTGGAAGCAGCCTCAATATTCTTTGAAATGAGAATGGCTAAAATAATTATACCCAGATATAAACAAAGTACTTTCCGATTGTGATTTGAAGGTAAATTGTTCTCTCAGAGCTCAGATGTTTGTTTTATTTTATTTATTTATTTATTTATTTACTTGAGAGCGACAGACAGAGAAAGAAAGAGGCAGAGAGAGAGAGAGAGAGAGAGAATGGGCGCGCCAGGGCCTCCAGCCACTGCAAAGAAACTCCAGATGCATGTGCCCCCTTGTGCACCTGGCTAACATGGGTCCTGGGGAATCAAGCCTTGAACCTAGGTCCTTAGGCTTCACAGGCAAGTGCTTAACCGCTAAGCCATCTCTCCAGCCCAGATGTTTGAACACTTGGTCCTCAGCTAGTGTCATTTTTGGGGAAGGTGGAGCCTTGCTGGAGAAAGTGAGTCACTGGAGATGGACCTTGAGATTTTTCTTTTCTTTTTTACTTTTTTGTCGAAGTAGAGTCTTGCTCTAGGCCAAGCTGGTCTGAAATTCACTCTGTAGTCCCAGGTCCCAGGCTGGCCTTGAATTCACAATAACCCACCTGCCTTAGCCTCCCAAATTCTGGAATTAAAGGCATGTGTCACCAAGCCTCGCAAGATTTTTCTTCTTTTTAAATTTTTTTTTTGTTTATCTTTATTTATTTATTTGACGAGCAACAGACAGACAGAGAGAGAAAGAGGCAGAGAGAGTGAGAGAATGGGTGCACCATGGCTTCCAGCCACTGCAAACGAATTCCAGATGCAAGCGCCATCTTGTGCATCTGGCTTACGTGGGTCCTGGGGAATTGAGCCTCGAACCGGGGTTCTTAGGCTTCACAGGCAAGCGCTTAACGACTAAGCCATCTCTCTAGCCCAAGATTTTTCTTTAAATGGCATTCCTATGGTTATTTCCTTTGCTTTGCTTTTGCTTCTTTGTTTTTGTTTTTGTTGTTTGTTTGTTTGTTTATTTAAGAGTGACAGACAGAGAGAGAGAGAAAGAGGCAGATAGAGAGAGAATGGGTGTGCCAGGGCCTCCAGCCACTGCAAACGAACTCCAGATGCATGTGCCCCCTTGTGCATCTGGCTTACGTGGATCCTGGGGAATCGAGCCTCAAACCAGGGTCCTAAGGCTTCACAGGCAAGCGCTTAACCACTAAGCCATCTCTCCAACCCTGCTTTTGCTTCTTAAAAATATTATTGATTTATTTATATGAGAGAGACAAAGACAGAGAAAGAATGAGTATGGGTGCACAAGGGCCTGTTGCCACTGCAAGTGAATTCTATATGCATGTGTCACTTTGTGCATCTGGTTTTAAGTAGGTGCTGGGGAATCGAACTCTGGCCCTTAGGTTTTGCAAGAAAGCACATTTGGGCTGGAGAGGTTGCTCAGTGGTTAAGGCAGATGACTGCAAAGCCTAATAACCCAGGTTTAATTCACCAGTACCCACATAAAGCCAGATGCACAAATTTGGGCATGTATCTGGAGTTCGTTTGCAGTGGCTAGAGGCCTTAGTTTGCCCATTCTCTCTGTCTATCTCTCTCCTGTCTAGATATCTCTCTGCTGGCAACTAAATAAATAATAAAATAAAAATAACACCTGTAACTACCGTGCCATCTCTCCAGCATGCCTTTTGCTTCTGTGGCACTGGAGTCTAAACCCATAGTCTAAACCCTCTGATACTAATTTCCTTTCTGAAGGAATTCCAAATTTGCAGAGAAAGGACAAAAACAGTACAAAGAAATCCCTCAGACTCTTCAACCAAATTCCCCAAATGTAAAAGGTGTTTACTGTTGTCATCTTCCCCTCTCCGTCTCTCTCTTTCCTCTTCCTCCTCTCCTTCCTGAGTCTGTGCTGCAAGCCGCCTGCTACTGCGCTGTGAGGGAGTGTGTCCCCTTGAAACTGTGAGCGACAAGAAACCCTTTCCTTCCTTAAATTGCTTCCTGTCAGGGATTTGTTCACAGCAAGGAGTAACCAATATGCCATTAAAAAAAGGAATAGTAGGGCTAGAGAGATGGCTTAGCGGTTAAGTGCTTGCTGTGAAGCCTAAGGACTCTGGTTCGAGGCTCAGTTCCCCAGGACCCTGTTAGCCAGATGCACAAGGGGGTGCACACGTCTGGAGTTCATTTGCAGTGGCTGAAGGCCCTAGTGTGCCCATTCTCTCTATATATCTGCCTCTTTCTCTCTCTGTCTGTCTCTCTCAAATAAATAAATAGAAATAAAAAAATTTAGGGCCGGAGGGATGACTTAGTCCTAAAGACATTGCCTGCAAAGCCAAAGGACCCAGGTTCGGCTCCCCAGGACCTACGTCAGCCAGATGCACAACGCACGTGTCTGGAGTTCATCTACAGTGGCTGGAGGCCCTGGTGCTCCCATTCTCTCTCTCTCTCTCTCTCTCTCTCTCTCTCTCTCTCCCTCTTTCTCTGTCAAATAAGTAAAAATAAAATACTTTTTAAAAATTTAAAAAGCAATGATATTATATGTATAAGCATGACAGACTATCTAAAGCATCATTGTACGAGATGCATGTTAATCAAAAGAGTATGATACATACATGTAGATTTGCATTGTATACATTGCATAGAAAAAGAGAAAGTTACATATTTATCTATATTCTTACAATCCTTGGGTTGAATTTCTACATTGGACACATATTCATCCATGCTGTATCTAGCTAAAAATAAATGTAAAATCAGTAAGCTTCTATATGATTTAGAGCAGCTCTATGTAAATATCACTATTCTATCCAATTTTTAAGGTCAAATTTAAAAGGTAAAAAATGGGCTAAATATACAGGCAAAACAACGTGTGTTCCTTAAATTAAACTGAGCAATAGCTTCTCTTGGCTAAGTTCAAAAATGTGAGTGTTCTGCTCTTGAACACAGTCATGGAGCTTCACATGAGGTAGACTGCTGGAAGGGACATCTGTGCATATCTACTGTTTGGAAGGGTGACATGGAGTAGGAGGCACCTGGCATCTACTTGGCTTCCATTAGTAACATGGTTTTTCATACAACGTATTCTGAGGAGTCATACACCCCACGATGACCTAGAACTCTTTCTGTAGTCTCAGGTTGGCCTTGAACTTACAGCGATCCTCCTCCCTCTGCCTCCCGAGTGCTGGGATTACAGGCAGACACCACCTCGCCCAGCTGGGTATGTGTATATGAGTCAAACTCTCTTTCAGATCCGACATTCTATGAAGGAGGAATGAAGCAGCATGCTAAATTGAGACTCAAAGCTGAGAGCGTTGTGCTTAATGGTGTCCAAAACCATGTGGACAGGCAAGCTTAGAAGACTGGGGAATCACTGGACAGCTGAGAAAACCTATAAAAAGTACAGTGAAAAGCTTACTTTGTGCATCTAGCTCTATTAGGTACTGGGGAATCAAACCTGGACCATCAAGCTTTACAAGCAAGTACCTTAACCACTGAGCCATGTCTCTAGCCCTGAACTCTCTGCTTTCTAATGACCTTTTCCCATTTATCAAAGGCATCCTGGACTCCAATATCAACTCCACTCAGTGAAACATCTTGAATACTACACACATGTCTATATTCACAGTGCTAGAGTTATCTGTTTCTGCTATGTAGCCCTCGGTTGAGTGGGAACTCGTCGGGTGATAGCAATGGTGGGTTTCGTGAGCTCTACGAACACAAGAGCAGCAGCGCAGACAAGTCAGGCTTCCAAGTGTCTACTATTTCATGCACTCTGTAGCCACAGTTAGACAGCAAAATAGGACTTTCATTTCATGTCTATGCCAGTGTCCCAGTTATTACCGTCCTGAAGGAAAGCCTTACAAACTTCAGAACGTTCTTTAAAAGCTGAACAATCTTTAATGGAGGTATCCTAGGGCCTAGTTGTCATCTAAAGTGAAAGTAGACCAGTTGGCCAAGATGGGATCCGCAGAAAGAAGCCAACAGACTTCCAGTAAATACATGGCTTGAGAGCTTGGGCCAGATCCAAGCCTAAAAAGCCTGTCTCAGAGTCATCTCAAGAAAGCAGGGAAAGAACGTGATTGTAATGAAGAAAGCTGGAGCTTAATCAATATACCCCATCTGGACAAAAACGTTAAAGGAAAAGATGGTCTAACTAGAGCTTCACAAAGACTAGGGCTGTTACAGATTGTGAGTTTATTGGTACTAATAATAATTAATCCTGCCAGCGAGTCAGGTCACCAGAGAGTATCAGCCATCGGAAGATGAAGATTTTTTTTTTTTTCCATGTTCACAGGAATCTTTTTTAACCACAAGCTCTTCGCTTCTAACTCCATGTATATAAAGTAGCTTTCCAATTAATATTATGACTTTGGCATCAGAATTAGGGTCCAGATTCCAGGCTAGGTATTAAAGAGGAAGTCTCATGTGTGCATCAATCTTTGATAGCTCTGATGAACGTTCATCTCAGAGGAGATGAATGGTCACTTAGGTAAAACTCCTGCAACTCATTTCCTAAAGTCCAGTCCTTAGATCTGCAAGGACTGAAAAGTCAGGAAACTAGATTATGAGGCTAAGGACGGCATGTGGAAAGGGGGGCTGTGCCTTGATATTTCCATCTCTAGGGAGAGATCATTATGTGTCTTTCTATGATGTTCTTGTGACTGTGCTAACTGCAACCTCCCTTAAAGAGTGAAGGTGAAACAGTTGGGGGAGGGAAGAAAGAGGGGAAGCAAGACAGGGCTTCAGGGAGCACAGGGCATGATCAAAGCAAGATGCACTCATGTATGCAAATGTCACAGCAAAACTCACTAACCGATACAATTAACGTGCATTAACAGTGATAATTGTAAAATCCCTATGAGAAAATTCTTTGGAAACAGGATTGATTGTAAATAACAGACCCTAACTGGAACTCACATCCTTCTAAGCCACTTAAGGGTTCTGTGGGATGGAGAGACTTCTCTTCCTTGTGGAATCCACAGGTAAAACACAACTCCTGGGCCTTCACTGTGCCTGCACTGCTGGGGTAGCTCTGGACTCTATATGCCAGTTGATTTTATTCACCATCTTTTATTCACAGTGGCCGTATTGACGAACTAGATTACTGCATCGGGGAGGTTGTGTCTAACGTGGTGGGATGAAGATTGAGCAGTCTGTGTGGATCTACACAGGCCCTGAAGCAGCTTTCCTTGTGTCCCTGTGGCTGTGTGGGAAACTTGCCGAAGAAGATGCAAGGGCTTCGATGTCTTTCTTCCTATTTTTTTTTTTTTTTGCCATGTGATGTGTTTGTGGTATGTGTGTGTCTGTGTATGTGCACACATGTGTGTGTAAGCCAGAGGTTAACATCACATATCTTCCTCTGCTGTGATGTGTTTGTGGCGTGTGTGTGTGTGTGTGTGTGTGTGCACATGTGTGTGTAAGCCAGAGGTTAACATCATATATCTTCCTCTGCTGTGATGTGTTTGTGGTGTGTGTGTGTGTGTGTGTGTGTGCACTGTGTGTGTAAGCTAGAGGTTAACATCACACATATTCCTCTGTTGCTCTCTTCTTTATTTTTCTGAGATGGAGACTCTTACTTGAACCCAGGGATCACCATCCCAAGCTCGCTCGCTGGCCCTGGGAGCTTCCAATGCTCCGCCTCCTGCACACTAGGCCTACAATGCTGTCACGCTCACCCACCACTCACCCTGCTGCTGCGATTCTGAATTCCAGTGCTCACACTCGCACTTTATCTACTGAGCCACGACCCAGCCCCAGGCAACTCTTATTGCTGTGGCAGATCGTGAAGGGACCTCGCTGCCTGAAATTAATTGTTTAAATGGTTAATTATGGTCATTTTGGGAAACATGGATTCTACACAGAGTGATCTGAAATGACTTCCAGAGTTCAATGTTACCGCAGACTCCCACAACACAATAGCAATGTGGACAGCTGACAGTGTAGGCACAAGGGACTTTATCAACGACATGCTTTTTGGGAAAAAAAAAAAAAAGACTTAGTAAGTGAGTGGTTTCAATTGTTTCACTTTGTAGCCCATGCTGGCTTCAAACTCAGAATGTGAGTACTGGAATGATAGGTGTGTACCACCACGCTCAGTTTTGTTATATGGTTTTTAAACCACAAATAAAAATGCAATACCTCTGGCTGGAGAGATGGCTTAGTGGTTAACGCGCTTGCCTGCATAGCCAAAGGACCTCGGTTCGATTCCCCAGAACCCACATAAGCCAGATATACAAGGCGGTGCATGCATCTGAAAGTTCATTTTCAGTGGCAGGAGGCCCTGGTGCGCCTATTCTCTCTCTCTCCTCTCTCTCTCTCTCTCTCTCTTCCTCTGTCTCTACCTCTCAAATAAATTAATTAATTAAATATTTTTTAAAAATAAAATATCACAATTTGATATCTCTATGCATCTCATATGAGTAGAACCGTACAGCATTGGTCTTTTTGTGACTGACAGTATGCTTTTAATGATAACACCAGTTTCTCAACTGCACCTCCCTGTGGGAGAGGGGCAGAGAGTGTTATGATGTCATCATGATAGGAGTTGACCTCTGCATAAGTATGCAGAACCTCCTATTTGAATTTTGATTGGTCCTCACAACATCCTGGAGAGGGAGATAGCATTGTCTACTAGCACTTTTTACAGATAAGTACCCAAGTCACTGGTCCAACATCACACAAGTGGTAAGTACTGATGTTTATGCTCACACTCAGGCAATCAGACCGTGAAGCCTAGACTCCAGAACTCTACACCATACTGCTTGTCACTAATGTGCACAATTTGCCTGGGCTGCAAAGGTCTTCTCTGCCAAAGGGGACAGCCAAAGTGGACAGATACTTCTCAGATGAGAATCCTGGTTATGTAACCTCCAATTCTGTAATATCTTCAAGGCATTCATCCTAAGAATGTGTCTGAGCTCACACAACTTTCTGCAAGGAAGTTCAAGACAGTTCCCTTATCAAATGGTCTGCATCTCTCTCTATCTGAGTTCACCACACCTGCAATGCACAAGTCCTTGGCACCTCATGGCTCCTCCTTTTTTGTTGTTTATTTTTATTTTTATTTTTTTCAAGTAGGGTCTCACTCTGGTCCAGGCTGACCTGGAATTAACTATGTAGTCTCAGGGTGGCCTCGAACTCATGGAGATCCTCCTATCTCTGTCTCCCAAGTGCTGGGATTAAAGGCGTGCGCCACCAGGCCCGGCGATTGTTGTTTATTTTTAATTATTTATTTGAGAGCGACAGACAGACAGAGAGAGAAAGAGGGAGGGAGAGAGAGAATGGGCACGCCAGGGCCTCCAGCCACTGCAAACGAACTCCAGGTGCCTGTGCCCCTTTGTGCATCTGGTTTACATGGGTCCTGGGGAATTGAGCCTCGAACCGGGGTCCTTAGGCTTCCTAGGCAAACACTTAACCGCTAAGCCATCTCTCCAGCTCGCTCCTCTCTTAATTGCTCTGAGTCTGTAGCCAACCATGCCAGCTTCTCCAGTTAACATGACAGGCAGCTGAGAATACAGGAGCTGTATCATGCCTGGGGTGGGAGTAGGGGTAAGTACCTTACCCATCTTGGGTATGGCTCCTCCCTTTGCATTCCTGCCTGCTGTCATCCCTCCCTTTCCCTGTGTACTCATCTGCTTATTTGTGATTCCCAAGATAACTCAGTGCTTTCCCGAGTCCTTGTCTGAAGTTCACCTAGGGTCTCAAACCAAGACACTCAACAAACACAAAAATGGAATTGCAATGCCAGCAATTTCTCACTCACTTCATTGTTCTGAGAAAAACTGCTTCCTCGGACCAGATGTGCATTGTAATATGAAGGCCTATACCATCATGGTGGGGGGATATAGGGTAAGTATGAGTCTAAGCTGAGCACCTAATTTGCCATAGCATGGTTGTTACTGGAATTCAAAAAGAGGTTGCCAGCCTTGTTAACAGTCCACTGGTAAATGGAACAGACACTGAGTCATTTTAAACAACAAATAGCATAAATTAAATTTGAACTGAAGTGTACATGCCAGTGTTGGCTTTTTACAGCATGAATGAAATGCAAGCTGAGCAGATCTAAAAGGCAAATAATTCCCTGTGTTTCTGAGGAAGCCACCTGTGGGCCTCTGTTTACTGGTCCTAAGCCCTCGGAGCTCCGTAAGTAGTTGTACAATGGGTCTCCATGCATTTCTCATTTGTACCACTATTGAGATAAATGAAGCATTCAAGAGAAAATAAAACAGTAAATGCATGTTACGCATTGATTTTATGAAAGAAACATTGCAATTCATCCAAAAGAGAAATAACCACATTGAGCTCATTAGAAAATGATGAAAACACCATTTTGTCAGAGTCCTAAACAGCTGGTTCTAGTCTAAGTGATTAAGTGGAAGTTAATCAATCACAAATAAGCAAGCAAATGCCCCGTTGGACGTTTCCTGCTAGGGAAGCACCGCAGAAAGCGCAGACAAACTTGGAGTAGAGTGGGCGGGAAGGAGTCTCCATGCTTCCGGTCCTTGTGTGCAAACATCTCTGCTCAGGATGCTGGCTGAGGAAGCTCAATGAGAAGTGAAAATCAACTGTGGAGACCAAATGCAGAACACCAGAGGGACCCCAGGATGGAAACCAGTGCTTTCAGTTTCTCTGAGGAAGCTTGTTGTAATGGAGGACTGTGAACAGTAGGAAGGAAGACAAACAAAATTAAGCTAGAGAATGGTTCTAAGTGACAGAGAAATTTTTAAGTTAAAATTGGTTAGAAAGGGCTGGAGAAATGGCTTAGTGGTTAAGTGCTTGCCTGTGAAGCCTAAGGACCCTGGTTCGAGGCTCAATTCTCCAGGATCCACGTTAGCCAGATGCACAAGGGGGCGAATGCATCTGCAGTTCGTTTGCAGTGGCTGGAGGCCCTGGTGCGCCCATTCTCTCTCTCTCTCTCTCTCTCTCTCTCTTCTATCTATCTGTCTCTTTCTCTCTCTGTCTGTTGCTCTTAAATAAATAAATAAAAGTGAACAAAAATTTTTTTAATTGGTTAGAAAATTGCCACACTATCATTTGCATTAAGAAACTTCTCTTAAGAAACTTCTCTTCATTGCATCCTGCTGGGGTAACTATGGAGGAAAAAGAATAAATTGGGGAAAGATGGGAGGAATCACAAGATGAGAAAGGAGAAATTAAAAAAAAAAAAACAAAGAAGGAAGCTTTGAGAAAAGAGAGAGCTGGGAGTTTCTTAAGTTAGTTTGGACAGTTTCCATTGGAATGTGGTCGGGACAACTCATCTGTTTGTCTGTATTCTTACCTCTAGGTGTGTCTGTGTTATCTAATTTTAGAATGAAAGATCTGGAGGATATGATTTATTTATGTGTAATGCAATAAAATTTGGCAGACAAAACTAGAAGCAACTCTGTGTCATTGATCCGAGGAGCTATAGGCAATTTTTTGCCATCTCGTATATGCCTCTACATGAGGATAGGAACCAGCCTGTTAGAAAACGTGAGTGTGGTGAGGACGCTGTAGGAAGACAGAGCACCTCACAGATCTATAAGATGCCTTGAGGTGCTACCTGTCAGTGATAAGGACATCTGACCGGTCAGGGAAGTCAAGCAGAATTTAGACAACACCATCATTAAGGAATACAATATTATGTATATGTCACTGGGATTTAAAAGTTTTTGACTATGTTTTAAAATACTTTGAAAATGCTCAAATATTACATAGCATACAACTGAGCCTTTTGGTGCACAAAAGCATCATTTCTACTTAGTGTTTTACGTTCAGGCACTGGGCAGACAAAAACGGGAATGGAGTTTTTCAGTGAGTGGGCATTCTTATTCTGTTAGCATATCAGTAGTTTACAGAAAGTAGTAAAGACATAAATAAATCAATGTCTACATACAATTATGTATTTTAGAGGAAAAATGCATATGTATCTTTGTTTCAGACTATGCTTAAGCATGTTCAATTTGATAATTACATAACACTGTGTATGAGGGTAAATATTAACTGACTCCTCACATTGGTGAGACCACTCAAGCTTGATCCCCATGACCCACATAAACAGATGGGCCTGGCTACACATGAATGCAACTCCAGTCATATGAAGGAACAGAGACCCAAGAATTGCCAGGAATCATGAAAATGTGGCAAGCTCTGGGGTCAAGCCTCCAGCTTAAATAAGAATGAGCCAAAGAGCAATGGACTGGGATACCCAATGTTCTACTCCAGCCACTGCAGGTAAGGGCACAAAGCACAATCTGGGCACATACATCTATATGGGTACATATACCACACACACTCACTACACATATGCATATGACACACACACATGTATATATCATTACATATGCACAAGCAAAATAAAAAACTAACCCATCTTAGATCCAATATGCTTTTGTTGAATTAGGTAAAGCTAACTGAATCAAACCAGTATATTCATTCTTTTTTGTTTGTTTTTTGGGGTTTTCAAGGTGGGGGTCTCTCTCTAGCCCAGGCTGACCTGCAACTCACTCTGCAGTCTCAGGCTGCCCTCAAACTCACTGTGATCCTCCTACCTCTGCCTCCTGAGTGCTGGGATTACAGGTGTGTGCCACTGTGCGTAATGAGTTCCTTTTCTCATTGGTAAATCACCAAATTGACAGAAACAACCTAAGGGAGAAAAGATTTCCTTTGGCTCACAGTTTCAGACGGGTTAGCCGTCACACTGGAAAGTACATCCTGAAGAAGCTCACCTCATGGAAGACAGGAAATAAGTAGAAGTGGATCTCAGAAAATACCCAAGGACACAACCCCAGTGACCTTCTTCCTCCAAAGGCCTAACCTCTTACTTCTTATCACATCCCAATATTGCTGTCATATGATGAATCCACTAGGAGATCAATCCATTGTTTAGATCAAACCTCTCATGATTAGTCTCTGGGAATGCTTTCACTGAGCTCGGTGATTAGATTCATAATACAATCAAGATTAACTATCACAGAAGGATAACTTGTCTGGCACTTTTCTTTCTTCAAGCATCTAAACCATTTGTGGGGAGGGTTGCAATTTTCAGTACCTGCAAACCAGAGGAGATGGTAAACAGTGAGATATTATAAGAACATACACCTACATATTAAATTCCACACTTAAGAAAAGAGAAAAACACATCTTTGATGGCAAATGACTGAGGGACAAGTTTAATCAAACTGGAAAACAAAGCAAAGTATATATTTTAAAGCTTATGTGATGCAACTGTCTATTTTTTTTTTTTTTTTTTTGAGGTAAGACCTTTCTCTAGCCCAGGCTGACCTGGAATTCACTATGTAGTCTCAGGGTGGCCTTGAACTCACAGCAATCTGCCTACCTCTGCCTCCCAAGTGCTGGGATTAAAGGTGTACACCACCAAGCCTGGCTGCAGCTGTCTATTTTTAATTGATGTGTTTTCTTATGAATAATATTATGCACATTCAATACTATATTATTGTGATGTTCGTCTCTGGTTGTCAATGTGACAAGATGTTGAATCACTGTGGAAACACATCTCTGGTCATGAATGTGAGGGATTTTCCAGGTTATATGGAAGGGCCCACTTTAACTGTGAGTGATGCCATACCATGGGCCAGCTTCTTGGACTGCATCAAATAGAGAATGCTAGCTGAGCATTCAGCATCAAACAGAAAGCAAGCTGAGCATTCAGCATTCATCTTTTTCTACTTCCTCCCTCCCTACTGATGTGATTCCGCTGTCTTCCCCTGCCATGGTCAACTTCCTTGAAACTGTAAGATGAAGATAAGCCCTTTCCTTCCTTAAGCTGCTTCTGATTTGTTATTTTGTTCCAACAACAAAAAGTAATTGATAAGAATTTTCTATACATGTGGCAACATTTTTCCCTACTTATCATTGTTGTTTAAATTCTAAACGGCATACTTGCTTATAGTTGTATATTTTGTTGTTGTATATCTAATATATATATATATATATATAACATTATAATATTTATTCCTGTTAGCTGGGAAATGTTGTTGTTTATTGTCTTGCCCTTATGTATCAGGAAAGGATATGTCATGAACCTTGAAGCCACAAGTATTCTCATGTACATTGCCCCCTTTTAGCATTTTGAAAGAAAGCCTGGTAATTTGTTATCCTGGTCAAATATTTTCAAAAGTCAAATATTTTAATTAATTAATTTTTTTTTTTGATTTTTCAAGGTAGGGTTTTGCTCTGGCTCAGGCTGACCTGGAATTCACTATGTGGTCTCAGGGTAGCTTTGAATTCATGGCGATCCTCCTACCTCTGCCTCCCAAGCGCTGGGATTAAAGGCATGCACCACCACGCCTAGCTAAAAGTCAAATATTTTAATGACATGTAATCCATTTTCAATCTCACTTTCTCACCATTACACTATACTTCATATTAAATGAGATTATGGGCAGTTAAAGGGTCCAACAAGGGGAAGTTGTATTCAAGACACATTGGATTTACTTGGATGTGTTTATATGATTTTCTATCACTCCAGGTATAACTTAAGTGTTTCTAGCTGTGTCTCTGTGGCAATTCTCTCCAAGAATAGGTGCAATGTGCTTGAAATATAAAAAGAGTAAGGGAAATGGCTACGTTATAAATGTTGGATTTGGCTTTCAACCATAAAGACTGATAACAAAAGTCTTTACTTGATACTCCATATATTAGTCAGTTGTCCACTCCTGTAAACACACAACTGAGACAAACCAAGGTTTCTGGGGAGGGGGGCTGTGAGGGAGTGTAGCCCTAGAGTTTTTGTCTGTCATGTGATAGGCCATGGGCTCAATCCCCAGTGCTGTACCACAAAAAAGAAGAAGAGGATGGAGGACAGGAGTATGTTTGATACCCTTCTGGGTATATTTCATTGTTTTATTACAGTGCCATGTTTTTTTAAAAAAATATTTTTACTTATTTATTTGCAAGCAAAGAGAGTCTGAGAGAGGTAGATAGAAAGAGAAGGCATGCAACAGCCAGAGGCTCCTGCTGCTGCAAACTCCAGATGTATGCACCACTCTGTACTGGCTTTACATAGGTACTGGGGAATCAAGTCTGGGTCTTCAGGCTTTGCAAGCAAACACCTAAGTCACTGAGTCATCTCTCTAGTCCCATAGTACCTTAGTTTAAAACTTTTCTCATTCTTAGATTTTAAATATTTCTATTGAAGTCTGTTTATTTTTCTAGTTGACCCATGCACTATGACATGTTATTAAAAATCTCCTGGGAGCTGGAAAAATGGCTCAGCAGTTGAGGGTGCTTGCTTGTAAATGTTGTTAGCCTGGGTTCAAAGCCCCAGTACTCACACAAAGCCAGAGCCACCAAGTGGCATTTTTGTTTTCAGTGGCAAAATGATCTTTCTCTCTCTCTGTCTCTCTCTTTCTCTCTCTCTTTCTCTCTCTCTTCCTCTCTCTCTCTCCTTCAAATAAATAAAAAAATATTTAAAAAATACTACTAGGCATGTGGTAATTTGTAATTAGCTCAACAAGAACTGATATTTTCATACTATTGAGACTTGCCTGCTTGAATCACTTTTTTTCAGTGAATGTGGCCCTTGGACATGGTTGGTTTCTCATGGATACTGTGCATTTTTTTTTACTGCAAATATATCTAGGTAGTTTATGTTGTCAGAAAACTTTTGTAACTAATATACCTGTGTATATTTCCTAAATAGCTTTTTTTTACTCAAAAATTCTTTAAAGAATTTTTCAAAGTCAAATATTGATGTGCTTTTCTCTTTTGAACATTTTGCAACTTATTTAGCTTTTTGTTATCATATTGACTAGGATTTACAAAATAGTAGTAATTGCTTATACCAATGGACTGTGAACTTGATAAAGATGCCACAGGAAGGAAGAGGTAGAGGAAAAGGAGGGAGGGAAGAACAGAGGGAAGGAGGCAGAGAGTCGCCTCACTGCCTACGTATTTTTGTATATGTTCAATGTTGAAAACAACATTCTTCCTAGCTTTCCTCAATATTTTATAAACCATGGATGATGAACTAGATTGCACTCTTGTAGGACACTTACTGATATGGTATTTTATAAATGATATGCATCTCAGTAAAATTTCTTTACAGCAAACCATCCTTCATTCCAAGAATAAGCTCTTAGGAGGATAGTAATTGATTGCTATCAACACATCTGGGTTGATGATTTTATTTAGGGTTTTTCTTCCTCTATAATCATAAGTGAAATTTAGATGAAGTTTTCTCCTATTGTGATAATTTTATCAGGTTTGGGGATGAGGTTAAAATAAACTGGGAAGATTTCCATCTTTCTTTATACTCTGTGATATTTTAAATTGCTGAAGAAATCTATAATTTCAGAGTCTAAAATAACATCCACAAAATCATCTGGGTTTGGCAAATTTGGGGAGATAATTATCATCTTTTGCAATATTATTCAGGGTAGATCTACATCTTGAGCTAGTTTGGGTTATTTATATATTCCATGGAGACCATCTATTTCATCAAGAGATTTTTAATTCAGCCACATGAAGTTTTATAGAGAAGTGGCTCCCAATATTTGGTCCTTATATCTCACAAGTTAACAAACAAATTTCTTACAATAACAACATGGATGCAAAATGAGCTATCCTGATTTGTAACCTATAATACACAGCCCAGTGATTTTTACATCTGTTCCCTAAATGATAAAAATTCAACAACTTCTGTTTACCTTAAAAGACCATCTGATTAGCTTCTAGCAAGGTGAGCATCCCCTGGATTCTCTAGAGTTAATGACTTTGCACAGTATGGAACACAGTGTGATGTTCTAAGATATGCACACATTGGGTGACCATCATCAGACAGTTAGCATCTGTATTACTTTAAACACTCATCTTTTCTTTGTGTTGAGAGTGGTCAAAATCCTCCCTACTAGTTGTATTGAAATTGCTAACCACAGTCACCCTACTGTTGGGTAAGCATCCTACCCTTTGAAGTATATGTGCCTTTTAAGCCCTACCTCCCCAGCCTCCATTCCCCTCCTATCCTCTCATTTACCCTTCCCAACATCTAGTAAGTGCATCTATTCACTGCATCTGTAGTACCAACATTTTGAGATTCTACAAAAGAGCAAGTTCTTGCAGGATTTGTCATTCTGTGCCTAGCTCATTTCACTTAACATGAAAGATTTCCAGGTTCACTCACATTGCTTCAAAGGCAGTATGTCATCCTTTAAAATCACTGGATAGTATCACAATGTGTATGTATACATACATACATATGTACATATGGAAATATATATGTATCACACGCAATTATGCACTCACCTTACTATGAACAAATAGGTTGATTCACCCAACTATTTTGAATGTTGTTAAAATGAATGGGGGTACAGATAGCTCCTTGGTGTATTGACTTCTTTGCCTTTTGACAGAGACCCAGTTGTATATTTGCCAGATCCTATGGTTGGTGATTCCTTTTGTATTTTTTTCAACACTGGCTGTATCAATTTATAGGTCTGCCAATAAGAATTCCTATTTATTCTTATTGCCACCAGCAGTTGCATGTCATCGTTTTCATCAAAAGTCAATAGGTTTACAAAATAGCAATTTGGGTGTTAGTAGGTATAACATTTATATTAAAGAAGTCTCCCTCAACGGCATCACAACACCATAGTAATTCAATATCTGCCACCATCCATTCTTCAGAGTATGAATCATCTCACTTAACAATGAGAAATTTTAATATTATCCCTTCTTACCCTTGGACTTCTATTCCTATTCTACTTGAAGCAACCCTCCTAGAAATTTATTTTAACACTTTTTGAATTTTGAAATCATGCCAATTATCATTTTCCTACAATCAGATATGCATGAAAATTGAAAGCTTATTTTTTTTCCTTTTTTTAAATGCACATGTCCTAGACACGTTGCCTTTTCTCTCTTTTTTAAAATTTTTTTGTTCATTTTTATTTATTTATTTGAGAGTGACAGAGAGAGAGAGGGGAAGATAGAGAGAGAGAGAGAGAGAATGGGCACATCAGGGCTTCCAGCCACTGCAAACGAACTCCAGATGCATGTGCCCCCTTGTGCATCTGGCTAACGTGGGTCCTGGGGAATCAAGCCTTGAACCGGGGACCTTAAGCTTCACAGGCAAGCACTTAACCGCTAAGCCATCTCTCCAGCCCGCTTATTTTTTTTTAATTACCAGTAAGCTTAAGGCCTTATGTTTTAATTGCATCTTGGCTAGAACTACTCCTGCAATTGTTAGTTGTACATGAATAGTTAAAATAACATAACTATGTTAGAAAACTTCATAAATAATACTTAAACAAATATTCAATTATTAGAAATAAAGTCATGATGTGATGTTATCTTTACATGTCCATGGATAACTATAGTGACATGAATGGACAGGCTAATAATGGTGATATGAATGGATAGGCTCACATCAGTTCTATTTATGTATTTATATAATATGGTCTTAGATATAAGCCTGGAAAACCAAAGTTTTACTACAGTGATGCAGCTGATCAGGTTAGCCACTTCTAGATCTTTGAGAATTTCTTCTTTATTTTTCAGTTTTGTTAAAACCAAACAATAGATATATTGCCTGGTGAGTAGAACTCACTCATGGATGTGATGTGAAGGTTTGTGAAATGATTTTGTCAACCTTCGCTGCGTTTCCAGATGCAGCTTGAAAACCCACAGCAAGTGTCATCATCATTTTTACTGGTTTGGGATGTTTTTGGACCTCCAAACTGGAACAAGTAAAGGCATTTTTTCAAAGTTATAAAAGCTTCTTTAAAGAATACAAACTGTACCTAGTTTAAAGGACTTAAGTTCTGCATAACTCTGACATACATGTTCTGTGGCTTACAATGGAGTGATGTCTTAATAAACTCATGAATTCTTTCTCCCGACCAAGTATGCAGGCAAAGTAAGGCATATTTGGGCAAGCTTCAGGTCAATTACTCTGGGGTCCAAGTTGAAATGTTTTCGGATACCTGAAGCATGGTCTCACGTCCGAGTTGGAAACAAGCAGTGTATTTCAAAGCTTAGGCACAGAATGGCCACAGCAACTTCTGTCCCCATTCCATTAGCTAAAGAAAGTCAGATAACCATGCCCATTCCTATCATGAATGTGTCATTTGGGACTGTGAATGTTTCTTGAACTGTCTATCATAGCCATCTGGAGTTTCCTTTTCCCTCTGCTGAAATGATTAGCCACCTGGATCCACCAGGTCAGCCTGAGCTACAGTGAAACCCTACCTTGAAAAAAAAAATTTTAAAAGGGGAGCCTAAATTACATCAGGAAGAATATATAGGTTGTCCCTGAGAGTGCTGAGGTTGACATGCATTCAGTAGAAAGTATACTTTGAATTTTGATCTTTTCCAAAGTAGCAATTTGTGACATTATGTACAGTAAGATATATTAAAAGCACTAGGCATGGTGGTGCATGCCTTTAATCCTAGCACTTGGGAGGCAGAGGTAGGAGGATCACTGTCATTTTGAGGCCTGAGACTACATTGGAATTTCTAGGTCAGCCTGGGCTAGAATGAGACCCTACTTCAAAAAAAAAAAAAAAAAAAAAAACAAGGTTATATAAATGCACTTTTTACTTGTGTTACTTTAAGTATATAACATAAAGGAATTTTCTATACTTACAGAATTGTGCAACCACTACAATCCTGATTTTAAAATATTTTCACCACCTAAAAAAGCTATCTCATGCTATCACTCACCACTGCTGTCCCCAGCCTTAGGCAAACACTCAGGTTTCCACTACTAGGCATTTTTAATTCCTGTGAATAGGGTCGTTCAATATATGTGTATGGCTACTTCCATTGAACAAGGTTTTAAACTTCATACTATTGTGGCATTTATCAGTACCTCATGCCATTTATGGACAAAAAATATCCCATCAATTTTTACCATATTTATCTTCAATACATTATGTTTTAGATGTTTTATAAATAACAAAAGCTTAGACCATCTTTAATTCAACTTAGAGATCTTTTTCTTTCTTCTTTTTTCCTCTCTTTTTTTTTAAAAAAAAAAGTATTTTATTTATTTGTAAGCAAAGAGAGAAAGAGAGAATAGGACATGCCAGGGCCACTAGCCACTGCAAACGAATTCTAGACACCAGATGCTACTGTGCATCTGGCTTTATGCTGGTACTGGAGAATTGAACTTAGGTCCTTAGGTTGTGCAGGCAAGTACCTTAACCTCTGAGTCATCTCTGCAGCCCTCTTTTTCTTTCTTCTCAACAGTGTAACTTAAAACACTCATGGTTTTC
The DNA here is from genome assembly GCA_036346955.1 of Dipus sagitta. Lineage (NCBI taxonomy): Eukaryota > Metazoa > Chordata > Mammalia > Rodentia > Dipodidae > Dipus > Dipus sagitta. The sequence continues at coordinate 59,641,784 of CM070786.1, read as the reverse complement.
ATTACTTAATTGTTTTTATTTGGTCAGGGTTTCACTGTGTAATACAAGATGGCCTTCAACTTGGGCACCTCCTGTTTCAGCCTTTTGGGTGCTAGGGTTACTGGCCTACACCACTGTTGCAGTTACTTTCTCACTGCAGGGACCAAACACCTGGCCTGAAACAGGTCGGGGGAGGAAGGGGATTATTGCAGGCTTAACAGTTTCATCATAGCAGGAAAAGGCATGTCAGAGCAGAAAACTGGCTCACATCTTGTTGTACGTCTGGGTGGAAGTAGTCTAAGTACTGGAGTTGGAGCTAGGCTAACAAACCCCAACGCCCACCCCCAGTGACACGCCTCCTCGAGAAAGCCTCCACCTCCTAAAGGTTCCATTGGCAGGGGACTGAGCAAGTGGCTTAATCACAAACACATGAGGCTGTGCGAAGACACTTATCAAACTACCATTCCACCCTGGTCTCCACGGAACCTTGACCATTTCGTGATGCAAAATACATGTACTCCAACTTTAAAAGTCCCCACTCTCAACACTGTTAAAAAAAAAATTCCAAAATCCAGGACTGGAGATATGGTTTAGTGGTTAAGGTGCTTGCCTGCAAAGCCAAAGAACCCAGGTTCAATTTCCTAGGACCCACATAAGCCATATGCACAAGGTGGCGCATGTGTCTGGAGTTCATTTTCAGTGGCTGGAGACCCTGGAATGCCCGTTCTCTCTCTCTCTCTCTCTCTCTCTCTCTCTCTCTCTCTCTCTGTCTCTCAAATAAATAATAAATAAATAAAATAAATTTTTTAAAAATCCTCCTGGGAAGGAGGCCTTTCATAGCATTTAAACATTATGGTTTGTCAAGTTCAACCCCCAGAACTTGGCGTCAGGGCTAACCTCTTCCTAAGACAGCCCCTAGCCCTAGCTAACCAGCTGTCCATCTGGTTTACCTGAACTGGAAGACAGCCCATCACTATAAGGTCATAAATATCTTTGAAAGGGGAGAGCAGACTCTCTTTCCACTTGGGAACTTCCAGCTGTGGGTGAGTTTTTCCCTCAGCTGGGCTTGGGCTGGCTCGGATCAGGCCCAGGCCCAGCTGGGAGGACTATGACCCTACTCTATATCATCTAGGGCTCCAAATTCTGCCCCTCCAGCCTTCAGCTGCTGACTTTCTGGGCAGATTCACTCAAGCCAGAGCTAGCAGCTTTTCTTGTCCACCATCACATAATCCTAGCATCTCTAAAGTCCTGGGGTCTCCACTGCAACATGCAGTTCATCTTCATGGCTCCAAGCCATGACCTCTCGTGGCCTCTATGCATGGACTATGACCCTACTCCATATCATCCCAGGGCCCTCTCCAAAAACATGTTGCAAATCCAACGAGCCTCTTTCTTGCATTTGTCCTACTTCTAAAACCAATGCCAGGTAGGCTAACAAATGGGATGAGCCAACCCCAAACCCACTATTGTTTTCTATCCCTATTTCAAGTTTAATAAGACCAGTGTCATCTTTCTTTTTAAACAATTAAACAATTGGGAGTTTTACTTATGGAAGAGATTTTAATGATGGATTCAATTTCTTTATAGAAAAGGTGCTATGTAGGTGTCCTGTTTCTTCTCATTTGTTCTATTTTATCTACATTTTAAAAAACCTTTTCACTTTTTTAAGACTTATTTTATTTATTTATTAGAGACAGAGAGAGAGGAATAAAGAGAGTGAGAGAGTGAGAATGGGCACTCCAGGCCCTCTAGTCACTGCAAACAAACTCCAGATGCATGTGCTGCCATGTGTATCTGGCCATGGGACCTGGAGAAATGAACCTGGGTCCTTAGGCTTTGCAGGCATGCGCCTTAACCACTAAGCTATCTCTCCAGCCCTATTTTTGTCTACATTTTTAATGTGGTGGTCAAAGTTTATCTGGGTAGTATTATGATTATTGTCATTTTGAGGTTGAGTTATGTTTCCCAGTTTTATTCTTGATGTTAGTGATATATTATTATTTCTTCTACTTGTTTTATCCTTAAATGATTTACTTTTGCTTTGTTGGTGCTCTTTATAGTATGATTATCTTATATTACTCTCTGCTTCTTGTTAAATTTCACTTCTACTTTTTTTTTTTTTAGAAAATTAACAAAGGCTAGAGAGATGGCTCAGTGGTTAAGGCACTTGCCTGCAAAGCTAAAGGACCAGGGTTCCATTCCCCAGTACCCATATAAAGCCAGATGTACAAGGTGGCACATACATCTGGAGTTTGTTTGCAGTGGCTGGAGGCCCTGGCATTCCCATTCTCTCTCTATCTGCCTCTTTCCCTCTCTCTCTCAAATAAATAAATAAATAAAATATTTTTTAATTAACAATTTTCTATTAACTTCTTGAGATTGGGACTTAGTTTGATGTAATTAGAGCATTTAAAACCACAGTATTCTTTCTATGTACACTGTTAACTGCCTTCTACAAGTTAATAAATAGAGCTTTATTTTATTTTCTAAATTTCTTTGTGGTATTATCTTAATCAGTATGTTATTTTGAGCTAATTCAGTATGAGATTCACTGGATTTATTTCTTAATTTGTTAGTTCAAACATATCACGTTTTCTGGTTTTATTTTATTTTATTTTAGATTGTGTTACAATTTATTGACATGAGCTCAGAGAAACTTCAGTCTCGGATCTCAGTCCAGATGTGTTAAGTCTTCCTGTATGCCATTTTTGTCAAGTGCCCCAGTTGTGTTTGAAGTGAAGATATCATCCGTGTCTGTCCATCCAATCAATTTCTCTCATTGTATTACACAAATTTTCTAATATTCTTGCTGACTTCCAGTCTACTGTGTCTATCACAGGGACAGATATACCACAGTAACTCTCAGTATGTGTGGAGAGCCGAGAGAGTGTGATCGCCATTACAAGATGGCGCTGACATCCGGCCTCGGCCCTGGTGAACAAGTAGAATAGCGCATGTGCAAGTGGTAAAAGCGCGCCAAGTCACTGCCCAGCCCGGGGCGTCATTTGGGGTAATGAGCGCGCAGCCAATCAGCAGAGTACACGCCGCCTAGGGGCTATATAAGCGGCGCCATTTCGGGGCTCTGGGTCTTTCCTCTTTTCATCTGTTAACTGGAATAAACGCTTGCTGCAGAAGGATCCTGGTGTCCGCGTGCGTTCTTGCTGGCGAGACGACTACGCGGGCTACAAGTATGGCTTAGTGTGGTGGAAGATTTGCCCATTTTGCTTTACACATTCCAAAATACAGAGTATACATATGTTTAAATTTTAGTTACTTCCCAGCTAATTAAAATTACATCATTAAAAAGCACCATTTCCTCTAGTAAAGAGAATATCTTTTTGTCATAAAATCTAATTTGATAGAAAAGGATCTAGAAACATTAGGAGGGGGTGTCAGTTTAGATGGTATATTTTTACTACCATTTATGTTCAACTGTTGTACATTAACCTCTGACATAAATATCTAATGTTTTAGGTGTTTCTTCTAAGTAGCTTAGTATTACGTTTTATTCAGTCTAACATCGTTAGCTTTTAATCAAGCCAATTAGTCCACCTCTACTCAATGTAGTTATTATTCATATATTAATTGCTTTATCTACTTTATGTTCCTTTTACTATCTGTTCTTCCCTTCTTCTGGACTATTTTTACATATTTTTTTAAGATTTATTTATTTATTTATTTATTTATTTATTTATTTGAGAGAGTGAGAGAAAGAGGCAGAAAGAGAGAGAGAGAGAGAATGGGTGCATCAGGGCCTCTAGCTACTGCATTTGGCTTTACAAGGGTACTAGGGAATTGAACCTGAGTGCTTAGGCTTTGTAGGCATGCACCTTGAGCACCGAGCCATCTCTCCAGCCCTGGGTTATTTTTTTTATTCTTCTATTTCCTCTCCATTACTTTGAGAGCAATGCATTTGTTGCTTATTCTTTCAGTGGTTAGATTAAAACTGATATTCCTAACCTATTCAAGCCTAGTGTTAACTACTTTTATTCTCTTTTAGGAAAATTCAAGGACATTAGAACACTTTTCTTTCATTTTTCTTATTTTTAGATTCTTTCCTTTCCTTTTAATTGATGTGCTGGGAAATCACATTGGCAATGTCATCCAAGATTATTTTCTAAACACAGTCTATTGTTTCTTGCAGTAAAGAGAGAAGTAGATAAGAAAGAGGGATTTGCTGAATTGCCCCAAGTTATTCGCCTTTTCTGAGCCACCATCTTCTCAAGGGATTTGATGTTGTTTTGTCAGCTCTGCCCTAGAGAGCAATGCTTTTATTTATCTAATATTGGTAGTCTAGATCAGTTTTGTCAAAGTTCGGTGTGTTACTTTGGTAGAATGGATAAAAACTAGAAACTACTATTTCTTTCATCTCAGGCATATTCCATTGCTTATATTATTTTGAAACTTCTATCAATAGTTAGATCCCAAGGCTGGGACAGTGGCTCAGTTAGTAAAGAGCTTGCCACTCAAGCATGAGGACCAGGGTTCAGATCCCAGCCCCTACATAAATACTGAGTGTGGGTGGGTGAAGGCTCTCTTGTACCCCAGCACTCAGGAGATACAGGCAGGGGATTCTAGGGCAAGCTGGCTAGTTAGATAGCTGAAATGACAAGCTCTAGATTCAGTTGAGAGACTGTGCCTCATAAATGAGATGGGGAGTAATAGAGGAAGACATGCACACACATGTGCATGAACATCTGCATGTGCACCCACAGGCACCAACACACCTATGAACATCTTACACACATACACAACATTTGGATCCTATTTTTTAATTTTGCTGGCCTTATGACTTGATCTGACAAACAGAATACATCAGAGTCAGGTACCTTTACAAGTCAAAGCCTATGGCCATTTTATACATTTTCTCTTTATTTTGTCACAGCCAACAAATATTGATCTGGTTATCTTGCTAGAGGATGAGCTGGTATGAGGATCTCTGTTGAGGCCATCCTGTATCAGCTAACCTCACAGCCTAACATATACACAAGTGAACTGAGCCAGTTACCACACTGCCCATTTAAGTCCTCCCAAACTACCAACTTGCAGGATTATGACCTAAGCAAATGATTATTATTTTAATCTACTATATTTGGGGGCTATTTGTTATGCAGCTAAGGCTAACTGATACAATCCTTATTGAAAACTTTTAGACTCAGAATAGAAGAGAAAGGAAGAGTTTCAATGATGGTTTTGCTTTGCTTTGGTAGCCTAGAGTTCTAACAATCTGTGGGGTAGAGAGGCAGTCATGTGTGTAGGGGAGTATCATCAATATAGTAAGCCTATACCATGTCAGTCATATTCTCCAACTAGTTAGTAGTGATAAAAAGTAATTAGGAGGGCTGGAGAGATGGCTCAGCAGTACAGCACTTGCCTGCAAAGCCTAAGGACCCAACGTTTAATTCCCCAGAGCTCACATAAATCCAGATATACAAAATGGTATGTGGAGTTTGTTTGCAGTGGCTCAAGGCTCTGGTGTGCCCATATTCATTCATTCATTTGTTCATTCATTCATTCATTCACACACATACTCTCTCTTCTTGCACATAAATAAATAAAATAAGGGTATTTTTAAAAAAGAAAGAAAGAAAGGAAGAAAGAAAGAAAGAAAGAAGGAAAGAAAGAAAGAAAGAGAGAGAAAAAGAATTTGGGCTGGAGGGATGAATTAGAGGTTAAGGCACTTGTCTGCAAAGCAAAAGAACCCATGTTCAGTTCTCCAGGACTCACGTAAGCCAGATACACAAGGTGGTACATGTGTCTGGAGTTTGCAGCAGCTGAATTCTCTCTCTCTCTCTCTCTCTGTATCTCTTTCTCTCTCTCAAATAAATACATAAAAATACAATAAAATAAATTAGTTTTATTTTTTGTTTTCAAGGTAGAGTCTTGCTCTAGGCTGGGCTGACCTGGAATTCACGATGTAATCTCAGGGTGGCATTGAACTCACTCCATCCTCCTACCTCAGCCTTCTGAGTGCTGGGATTAAAGGTGTGCACCACCACACCTGGATAAAATATTTTTTTAAAAAAGTAGGGCTGGAGAGGTGGCTTAGTGCAAAGGCAAAGAACCTACATTTGATTCCTCAGGACCCACGTAAACCAGATGCACAAGCTGGCACATGTGTGTGGAGTTCATTTGCAATAGCCTGCGGCCCTGGTGCACCCACCCTCTCTCTCTCATAAATAAATAAAAATAAAATGTTTTTTAAAGAGCAATTAGGAGAAAGTCAACACCAGAGGGCTCTCCTTATGGTGAACGTTGCTGGAAGATACAAGAAAACCTACAGTCCTTCATAGCACCAAGTCACTGGAAGGCACAAAGAAAAGCCAGAGTTGAGAAGCCAGCAGCCCATTCACAGAGGTCATCTATCTCCAAGGTCAAGGGAAAGCACACAGCTCCTTAGAGAATGAGTTCATAAGAAACGGCCCATGTTGAGTCCTGTTCAGAGAGTAGATTGGCTTTGGACCCCACCTGCCCCCCCCCCAAAAAAGAAGAAAAGAATAACTCACTATGTGTAAAACCATCACAGGCCACATTTTATAATCACTATTATTAGACACCTTCTAATGGAAAGTAACATATAAGTGACTTATGCTTGCTGCTATATTATTCCTTCAATGCAATCCAGAAAAGTCTGATAGATAATGGTTGGGAGTGACTCATTTAATAAGTTTTATCAAGTGCCTAATGTTTGTGAGTGGTGTAGGAGATATAAAAGTCATCATAATAAATATGTGTATGGCATGTGTGTCTGCATGTACGCCAGTGTGTGTGTGTGTGTGTGTGTGTGTGTGTGTGTGCATGCACATGTGTGTGTGGAGGTCAGATGGGTGCTATCCAACATTGCATTCCTCTTTACTGAGACAAGGTCTCTCAATTGAACTCAGAGTTTCCGCATTCGGCTGGATTAGTGAGCCAGCTTGCCCCAGGAACTCCCTCTTTCCACCAAGCACACATGTGGATACAGGAGATCTGAACTCTAGTCCTTGTACTTTCATGGAAACCTCTTTATGGACTGAGCTCTTCTCCCAAGTCACCCAAAGAGCAGCTTTCTCCAAGGAGAAAATAGACTAGTTGTGAATGAAGTGAATATGTTAATAAGGCAATTCAATCTCAAAGTGATGTCAACTCTCTCGCTCTGTAACACAAGACTCACCATAACTCACATAGGAAAGCAGGCTTATTGTGGGTTATAGTATTGGAGTTCCCAGTCCAACAAGGATTCAGTCCTCTGGGCCTGTGGTATGGTGGCACAAGATGACAGGAAGCTCAATGCAAAAAAGCAAACCACACAATCATGGTCAAGGACCATAACTAACAAAGGGGCAGGTGCCCGTCATTCCCTTGAAGACACGCTTCCAATGACCTAACGACCTTCTTCTAGGTCCTACTTGGTCAAAATTCCACCACCTTCCAGTAGTGTCCCCCTGGTGACCAAAGTTTTAACATATAGAGCTCTGGAGGACATTCAAGATCGAAAACTACTGTAGATACCACCTGACTGTGTGAATAATTAATTCCACAGTATTTAGAATCTAGGGAGGAATCAACAATGTTTCATCCAAAGGGCACCAGTGGACTTTCAGGAAAAGGTGAGCTTTGGATTAAAAAGGGAAGGGACTTGGATGAGATGTCATTTCAACTTGGTGATAGGCACTGAATTAGAATCAGCAGGACTTTTATGTAGGAGGTAACATGAAGACAGAACAGCTGGCTGAATAATAACCCAAGAAAGACTCAAGACTTAGGCTTCTTTCCTCATCCAGAAAACCCAGGTATTGAACTCCATGGTCACTGAGAGTCCTAAAATTCTTGGAGCAAAATGTTACTGTGTTTCAAATCAATCAAGAGAGATGTGTGGCAGCTTCGTCATGATGGTACACTGTCGGCCATGCCCTTGCTTTGTTTCACATCAAGTCCTTATTTGGGAATGCAGCAACTAATTATAACAGTGAAATTCAGGAAAAAAAGATTAACTTATAATATTTCTTGACAGCAGCTCTCTGAAGGATCTGTGTAAACAGAGCTTTATATATTGGTTATATATGTAGTAGAAATTTCAACAATATGCTAGAAGAACCTAAATTGTTAGACATAATTATAAAACAGAAACTGGAATGCTCTAGGAAGCTATGCTTTAAAACTCGAGAAATAAGAGGATTACAAAAATAAAGTTGGGGGCTGGAGAAGATGCTTAGCAGTTAAGGCATTTGCCTACCAAGCCAAGGACCCAGGTTCAAATCCCCAGATCCCACATAAGCCAGATGCACAAGGTGGTGCATGCATCTGGAGTTCATTTGCAATGGCTGAAGGTCCTGGCATGCCCATTCTCTTTCTGTGTGTATCTACCTCTTTCTCTCTCTCTCAAATAAAAAAATAAAATATTTTTAAAAATAAATATAATAAAGTTGGGCTTGAGAGATGGCTTAGTAGTTAAAACCCTGGCCTGCGAAGCCTAAGGACTCAGTTCAATTCCCCGGATCCCATGTAAGCCACATGCACAAGGTGGCGCATGCATCTAGAGTTTGTTTGTAGTGGCTGGAGGCCCTGGTGCTCCCATTCTCTCTCTTTTGTTCTCTCTGTCTCTCTTTCTCCCTCTTTCTCTCTCTCTCAAATAAATAAAATAAAATAAAATAAAATAAAAAATAAGGTTGGTATTTTAAGTGTGAAAATGAGAGATTATAGAAAGAAAAATGAAAAAAATGACATGTGAGGTGGTTTGGTTATTCTGAAAAGAGGAAGTTTCATGGTTTGCGAATCATCTTTAGTTTTGCCTGGATAAGAATAATATCAGAAAGAAGTGAAACTTTGAAGTCACATTAAGGCTGGAGAGATGGCTTGGCAGTTAAGATGCTTGCCTGAAGTCACATTAAGTAAGAACTGGGGACTACTTACATTCATAATGATTCAGTAATAATTTGCTCCAACTAGATTAGTCTATAAAGCCATAAAAATAATGTTGAAGCATTTTCATAAGATTTAATTTTAATGTAACTTGTTCTAAGTTTAATGAAAGCTAAGAATTAATAAATTGCATATTTTTTTTGAAGAAAAAAAAACATTCCTCCATTATTATTCAGTATCATAGTATCAAATCTCTAAAAGTATTTTGATGGGATTTCTGATATTTCCAAAGGAATAATTTATATCAACCTTTAAATTCAAAGTGTTTATGTTTGAGCTAAAGAAAAAAGTCACTTAGCTAAAATAATGATCAACATCATGATCTTCTCTAGAGACCACATCTAGGTATGTAAACTACCACTACATCTGCTTAAATATTAAGGTTTGATACAATTTTACACATTCTCAACTCCCTTCTGATCTCTGCCTTTTGTTTCAGTAGACTGGCAGTTCTGTTATTAAAGAACGACACATTAAAATGTTATCATTTTACATAAAAATGAAACTTATTGATTTTTCTTATTTCTTTTCTCATTATCATTGTCCTATATCTTAACAGAGAACTATATTACCAGCCAGAAGTTTTCAAAATCTCTAATGTTTGGAAATTGTATGGTGAAAAAAGAAATGGATTAACCAATGTGTAATGAGTTAAAAGGCAAATTCCTAGGCTGGATAACTTAGCATTTTACTCAGACACAAGTAAAAATGTTTCACAAAGGAGATGGACTCATTCTTTGAAAATTCAGACACACAGTTTTCCTACCCGAAGGTGCATGCGCGTCTGCTGGGGACAAGTACAGTAATTGCCTCCAGGTGTTTGCCCGCAGGAAGTCATTGAAATGCGGAGCAAGGGAGGCTCTCTCAGCAGCAAAACTGAAGCGGCAGGAACCTCACAGGCACAGGTATATTTCAGAATAGTAATGCCAGCTGGCTGGAAGGCCCTGCACCCACTATGTCTACCTTCACAGGGATGAGATAAGGCAAAACCTAAAAGAAGATCTACTCACTATTAACAAATTTAAGATTTAAAAAAAAAAAAAGTTCCCTGGCTCTTAGAAAAGTTTTCAAGAAGGTGCTTTTCTCACCAGAGAAAACATAAATTATGAGTATAATTACACCCTCTTCAAGTTCTGTTTTCATGGAAACTCATGTTTGAAGGTAATGTCTCATTGAACAATAACCCAGGTCTTGTGGGCACTATGAATAGACACTCCAGGACATTTAATTAAAGATGGTAGATGAACCATTAGCTTTTAGCTTAATTCTCCTACTCAAGGGACAATGTGTGTTTTAAAAGGCACAAAGCTTACAAGACAAAGTCAACATGAATGGACACAGCAGCACTGAGAAAGCGAAACACTCAGGCAACTTGGGGAAAGCTGAGCAGCCTGATTTTCTTTTGCTTTTTGAAATATTTCAAGTAAAGATCTAGGAGTAGATATCACAACTTACCTCCGGAAGTTTGTTGACCAGCTGTCAGAAATGATGGAGGGTGCGTTTGAGAGGAAAAATTGGGGTGTGGTGGTAATTGTCATGGGTTACTGGGTATACTTATGAAAGCTATCAATAAAAAGTTTAAGTACGTATATAAAATTAGGAGGTTTGCACTTATAACTAAGGCTGAAACTTGTCATGTTACTTGCCCTTTTGTAGGCTGGGACACTGGTAGACACACACACACTCACCAGATGAGCACAAGATTGCTCTGGACAATCTGACCAGCCCATGAGAAAAGATCTGAACATAATGACAGTATGACAGTGAAGACTTCTAAAGAAGGGCAAAGCCGGGTTAGCACACAGTAAAATAAATCCCTGATCAGCACAAACTAGCCACACTGTAGCAGAGGAGGCTCTTTCTAATCAGCTTTCAGTATGTGGTTCCTAGTCAGATGGGAGTAACCAGAATCTCATATGAAAGAGTGTGAGATAAATCAGGGAGAAAACAATGGGAGAAAACAGTGGGAGGATGAATAAAAATGAAAAATTATCATTAATATGCTCAGTTAAAATACTGCAGTAAAAAACAAGAAAAGGATGTTCCTTTAGAAAAAGAATGCATGTGTGTATGAGAGAGGGCAGTTCTCAGATATTAATGTTTGAATTGTGGAAATGAAAAATTTAAGAAAAATGTTGGGAGATAGATTAGAGGAAAGCTTTCAAAAGAGAAGCAAAAATAGAAAACAGGATAAAAGATAAGCAAAATAGTGGAGATACCTATATGTTGTGATGTCTGTATTGTAGGAGTTCTGCAGAGACACTCAGAAAATAGTGGTGAGGAAATGAACAGAGAACTTTAAAAAGATTTCCTCCAAATGAAATAGCATCAGCTTTTACACCAACATTCACCAGGAACGTTTTATTGCCACCGCTCTATGTAATAACAATAGAAAAGCAGCACTCAGACATATCACTGCAAAATTCAACAATAGAAAAGCAGCACTCAGACATATCACTGTAAAATTCAGAGCTCTGGGATAAAGAGAGCTGGCTCCGAGCTCTGAGCAAGAAGACATTTCACAAAAAAGATGGAGATTCAGGCTGGCATAAAAATTTTCAGCACCAGGTTTGGAAGATATCTAAGAGACCATGCAGATTTAACATCTTCAAAATTCTATGCAAAAATTCTTGCTATCCTAGAATTCTCCAGCCAAATCAATCCAAATGAATTAAATGCGAAAGGGGAAAGAAGACATTCTCAGATGTAAGGTCGCATTTTCAGCGCCCATGAAACCTCTCCTAGGGAGCTGCTAGAGAACGTATATTCCTCAAAGGGGAATACACTCAGAAAGAGGATGACACAGGATTCAGGAACTGGTTGTCACTCAGGAGAAACAAGAGAAGGGAACTCCCAGGACTACAATGAAAGGATCCTAGGAAAGCTTGGAGAGGCAGCCCTAGGCTGTGCCGCCGTTTAAAGATAACAGGACTCAAAACCTCTAGAGACAGGGTAGGTTTATTGGCTCATGCCTCTAATCATAGCACTCTGCAGAAGCTGAGGCAGGAACAGAACCAAGTTCAAGATGAGTTTGAGCTACTTGGTGAGATCCTGTGTCAAACAAGGAGAGAGAATGAGAATGAGGGGGATTAGGAAGAGAGAGAAGATAGATGAGTTCATCAAGGAAAAATCCGTACTGTATGTACTGAATGTGAATACATTAATATGATATATACCCATCTTAGGCTGAATTAATAAAGAGAAATCCACGCGAATACACAAACTGAACAACTGTTTACTCCAGGGACTTGAAGGAAAGGAATGTTTCCAGCAATATACATGATGATAATGGTCACGATAACATATCTATACCTCCCGACTGTTGACCTCATCAAACTGGTAATCTATAGGGGCACACAGGATGGCGTGTGCTGGGGGGCAGTGAGCTGTGTGTGGAGGAAAGCTGAAGCATGTGTTTCAGAGAGAAATGACAGCAGAGAATGTCTACAACCAAAAAGTAAAACATTAGAATCATGTTCTTTAGAGATATAAACATAAATATTAAAGAACTGGTTTAAAAGAGTCGAAAACATTTGAATCTACGGAAGAAGAAAAGGTGAGAGAAAAGATGTTCAGAGACAATTTTAAAAAAATATTTTTATTTACTTATTTATTTGACAGAGACAAAGGGAGAGAGGGTGAGAGAATGGGCACACCAGGGCCTCCAGGCACTGCAAACAAACAGATGCGTGCACCCCCTTGTGCATCTGGCTAATTTGGGTCCTGGGGAATTGAACCTGGGTCCTTTGCCTTTGCAGGCAAATGCCTTAACCACTAAGCCATCCCTCCAGCCCAATAACTTCTTTTTTTGATTTTCCAAGTTATGGCCTCACTCTAAACTAGGCTAACCTGGAATTCACTATGTAGTTTCAGGCTTGAACTTATAGCGATCCTCCTACCTTAGCCTCCCAGCTGCTGGGTTTAAAGACATGTGCTACCATGCCTGGTGATACAATTTTTAAAAAAATATATTATATATTCATTTGGTGGTGGGAGGGGGAGAGAATGGGCACGCCAGGGCCTCCAGCCACTGCTATAAACGAACTCCAGATACATGTGCCCCCTTGTGCATCTGGCTTACGTGGGTTCTGGAGAATCAAACTGGGATCCATCCTTTGGCTTTGCAGACAAATGCCTTAACTGCTAAGCCATCTCTCCAGCCTATGGTGATAGAATTTTTAGTACCATGCCTTAACCAGAATCCAAATCTCCAAACCTTCAGTCATCTCATGAGAACAAGACCGTGGGCAGCACAGGGTTTAAATGTTAACCTGGTCATCTGTAACATATCTGAGGTGAACTTGAATAAAAGGAGATATTTTTACTGTGAAATGCTTAAGTTTAGAGAGATTTACAACAAAAAGGAACTTTTCTTGGCTAAAAGAAAAGCTTTCTGGATTCAATCGGGAATAAAAAGTCTAAAACTAAAGACAGAAAAAAGCCATGTACTCTATCACTGAAGACATTACTAGAGACATTTGCATAAAGAAGCAAGCAATTTAAAAAATGGTATACAAAGTAATGTGAAGATTTCATTTTTTAAAAACATAGTTTTTATTTTTATTTATTTGAGAGAGGGAGAGAGAGAAAATGGGCATGTCGAGGTCTCCAGCCACCGCAAATGAATTTCAGATGCATGTGCCAACTTGTACATCTGGCTTACATGGGTCCTGGGGCATCACACCTGGGTCCTTTGGTTTTGCAGGCAAGCACCTTAACCACTAAGCCATCTCTCTAACTCAAGATTTCATTTTTGGAGCAGTTTTAGGTCTAAAGAACTAAAAGCTTCTAGCTCTTGTTCTTCCCTGTTGCTAACAAATTGCATTGATTTGGCACTTAAAAAAAAGTGATGGACCAATATTTATATGTGATTGTTAACTAATGTCTACACATTATATTAAAGTTTGCTCCTTTTGTTATACAGTTCTATGGAGCCCACTGCATTCATTCTACCATCTTAATCACATCATCTAGAAAATAGCTTTATTTATTCATTTGTACTTACAGCAGCATGTTCAAAACATTAAATAAAGATTAGATTTTGGATTTGTAATATTGTTTCTAGCCAGGATTCAAAGCAATTTTTGAGAAGAACATTTTTTTTTTGCAGATATGTTACCTTTTGAATATTTTCTAATATGTAGGCTCTAATAATGTTAAGGTACCCTAATAAAAGCATGAGGTTTGTTTGCTTTTTTTCTGACATGCAGTAAAGTTTGGGAAATTGTCACATAATTGTTGAATTTTAAAATTGTTGTTTATTAAGCAGTAAATGCAAGTACATCAAGCATGTTATCTCAGATCTGAAGAGCCCAGAATGTACCATGTAAATGTTGTAACTGGAGATTGTTGGAGATTTGTCTAGATCAGAAACATTATGTGGTTTTGACCACTTCATCTCATATAGGTCATAATAAAACAGGAAAGAAGAAGGTTGTCCCATGATCATGGATCAAAGAAATCCTGAAAGTAAGTTCCATGTTTGTATTTTATTATCGCAAAGTACATGATTAGAAAATTTGTCAATAAGACATAGCACCAAAAAAAAACATAGATTTGTTTTTTTCTTTTTTTTTTTTGAGCTTAGAGTGGATGCTATTGAGCTGATCCAACAGTTACTTTACAAGCAGGAACTAAAGACCAAGGAGATTTCAGTGTCATGGTAGAATGCATCACTTATGCATATTTCTCACCAAAACAAACAAAAATGTGATAGAATAATCAACAGACTATGAATCTCATTTCCCCGGAAGAATGGATCATGGTTCACATGCAGTGCTGGTATGAATTAATTTGTAAGGGAGACATAATTGCAAAAGTTTCTATTGTGGAGGTTTGTGTTGTCCAGTCTGTACAATTTATACCAGAAGACAGAGCATAGAAAAATAAAAATAACAACAGTAGTCAAGTTCTTGTTACTGGGGCAAAACACATGAAAAAATAAATAAATTTAAGGGATGGAGGGTTCATATTGGCTTACAGTTCCAGGTTATAGTCCACCATGGCAGGGAGGCATGGTGCAGGAGCTTGAGGCAGCTGGTCATTCAGCACCGTGAGGAAGCAGACAGTGAAGGATGCCAGTGCTCAGCCAGCAATCTCCTTTCTATATAGCCAGGGACCTGCCCACAGATAACTTAATCAATGCAATCCCTCCGAGGTAATTAATTCCAGGTCTGGTCCAGTTGGCAATCAATATAAACCATTATAGTACTTGAAATGATGGGCATGGTTAATTGCTATAGTCTGGACTTCCCTCTTTCCTTGCTTCTTGCCACCACGACGTGAGCACGCTCTCCTCCATGATGTGCGCATGCTCTCCACCACGACGTGAGCACATTCCTCACCACAATGTTCTGTATCACTGCAATCTCAAAAGCAACAGAGCCAATCCATCATGGACAAAACCTCTAAAACTGTGAGCCAAATATATTGTTTCTCTTTATAAGCTGATTATCTTATTTGTCTCCCCTTATGACTTATTTATGAATTAGTAACCATCTCTGTATACTATGAAACATCCTTCCAGAGAAATGAGACTAAGGATGATTTTGTCCAGTTTTTTGTTTTTTTTTCTGAGGAAGTCTCTGGCTATAGTTCAGGATAACCTGGAATTCACTAGGTAGTCTCAGATTGGCCTTGAACTCACAGTGATTTTCCTAGCTCAGCCCACCATGCCTGGAAGAGAGATAGAAAGGGAGAGAGAGAGAGAGAACACTAGGGCCTACAGCTTCTGCAAATGAACTCCATACACGTGCACCCCTCTGACTTTACATGGGTACTAGGGAATTGATCTTGGGTTGTTAGGCTTTATGGGCAAGCACCTTAATAGCTGTTTAGCCATCTCTCCAGCCCTGTCCATTTTTAAAAAAAAATTTTAACAAGAAACTGGGTACATGCTACTTTCTTCCATTAACATTGATATCTTACTGTGCTGTGCCTTCTACTTATGAAATGATTTGGGCTATGTCGTTATAATGCATTCTCAGTGAAAGAATGTATGGTCTGTTGGTTCAGTTTCAAAGATCAGTGGTAATAGTACCAGCAAGCTGATTAACACAACTACTTAGCAATGAACTTGCCAGTTTTCTATGAACCTTCTGAGTCACTTCAGAGCTGTCATGGAAAAGCAGGGTTCAGTTAGATCTTAAGAGACTGGGGAGGCTGTGGGTGAGACCTTTCAAATCAGGTGCTTTGTGATCATATAATACATTAAGACAGGCACTGGGCACAGTGATCAGGATGGGAATAGGAGGAGAGAAGGAAGCACAAAGCCAACTGCTAGCACAGTGAGTGGAGCCAGTTAGTGGAACGAGGTTCTCATTACAGAAGCAGGTGAAGATAAGGCTGGGGATGATCTCTTGGAACACACCAAAGCTTGAATACCAGCTAGTGCATACGGACTTTGTAGTTAGAGGAAAGCTACTTGCTTTCTTCAGTAGGGAGTTTCGTGATCAAAGCATTATTGTGGGAGATAGTTAAGATGGTGTATCTGATTAAAAGAAGCTAGGCATGTTTGGACTCTGGCCTTCCTTGCCAAGTTGATGTCATGGTGGACAACTGACTTCTCTCCCCAGACACCTTAGATGTTATTACCAGCAGCACTGGAGGGCGGCAGGAGAAATCCATTATCAAATTATTTTTGTGACATGCAATATGGATGTAATTGATTTCATCTTTAGCTATCTTTTGAAGAAGAGGGAGAGGAAAACATAATGTATCACATTAGAGCTATAAAAATGTAAATGTGAGAAGAAAGCAGAGGAATGAGGTGGAGAAGACAGCCAAGGGGAGGGGTGGCTATAAGAGAGACTGAGGGCGCTAGGGGTGATGGTGGGGTTGCGGGTTACACGTGTTGTAGAGAGATGAGGCAGATTTTAATTACTGAAGAAATCTATCCTTAGGAAGCCAGGTGTTAGGGCAATAAGCTAAAAGAAAGCAGTATTTTTTTCATCCAAATCACTCACAGCACTTGTAAATATTAATAGAAGATGTAATTATAAGTGAATTTATGAGGGCAGAGATACAATTCATCATCTTCATATAGTCTCAAAAAAAATTGTGGGTTTAAGAACAAACCAGTCACTTCAAACGAAGCAGCATGGTGGAGAGACAAGTCCTTAGGAGTGAGGAAGTAATGCTCCTTAAAAGGAACCTAGGGCCTCAGTTGTCCAGTGCATGCTCAGCATATGTGAGAGCTCGGGCTCCAGCCTCAGCATCAAAATAAAGGAAAAATGAAAACGGGAGTGTAATCATCACAAAAGGAAAACAAGAGGAGACTCTTCTAAAAATTCAGGAGATACTATACAATAATTCATAACTATAGTGGTAGGTTAGAGTAAGGGTGCCTACTTAGATACTCTATGGAAGTAGGTACTGCCATATTACTTAATAAGCACACATTGCTCTCCTATAAAACATCTACAGGAAGTAAGTTGTCATTATGATCTGTTTTATAGATGAGGACACTATAAAACGTCCCTTGGTACTTTCTCCTATTAAACTGGGACTGCCAATTAGCAATGTGTCTGAATTGGAATTTAGGCATGGTAAGCAACATTAAAATTTCTTTTTTTTTTTTTTTCTAGGACTTTTAGTTTAACCTGGCAGAATGATCCGTTGATGTTAACTGCTACCCAACTGGTCAATACTGCATGACCATTTCTAAACATTGCCATACATTTAGTTTATCTGGAAAAAAGCAAGAAAGCCTCAAGGTGGATTTAATATCAAGAAGCCTGTCCTATTCAACATCTGCTACAAATGTTGCAGCATCTCAGAATTTCTCATTTATTATTTTATTTTTAGTATTTATTGTTTGGTTGACTATTTATTTTTTGTTTTTATTTTTATTTATTTATTTGAGAGCAAAAGAGAGAGAAAGAGGGAAAGGGAGAGAGGGAGAGGGAGAAAGAGAGAGGAGAGAGAGAAAGAGAGGGAGGGAGTGGATATGCCAGGGCCTCCAGCCACTGCAAACGAACTCCAGATGCATGCGCCACCTTGTGCATCTGGCTTATGTGGGTCCTGGGGAATCGAGCCTCGAATCTGGGTCCTTAGGCTTCACAGGCAAGCACTTAACTGCTAAGCCATCTCTCCATCCCCCTGGTTGATTATTTTTGCAGTACTGGGAACCAAACCCAGGCTTGTATGTTTGAAGCAAGATTTTGCAACAGAGCTACATTTCCAGCCCAATCTTAGCCTGGTTTCCTATGCATTTTTAAGAGTCAAAACAATAAAACAGGCTGTTGTGATTTATTGCAAAAGTGCAGCTTGGACTTTTGGGATTATGAGTGATGGCATGGCTGCGGAATAACATATGTATGGAAAAGTCTTTACATAATAATTTACTTGGGATCCCTTTTCAAAATAAGCAAATTGGAGATTTCAGGCTAGAGAAATGGCTTAGTAGTTAATGTTTGCCTGTGAAGCCTAAGGACCCAGGTTCAATTTCCCAGTACCCACATAAGCCAGACTCACAAGGTGGCACATGCATCTGGAGTTCGTTTGCAGTGGCTAGAGGCCCTGGCATGCTCATTCTTTTTCTCTCTGTCCTCTCTCTCTCTCTCTCAAACAAACAAATAAATAAAATATTAAAAAAGAAAATTAGATATTTCTTAAGAAGAAAATATTAGAAATTTGAATGAGAAAAAATTGTATGGATTTAATTGTGTCCCAATGGATTCCTATGTCCCTGTGATCATCAGTGGCTCAAAATGTATACCAGCAATGAACGAATGGACAGGGAGAACAAGATTTCAGAAGAAAGCTCACAAGCTAATCGTTCTCCTCTCCCAAACCAAATCCTGGTAAAAGAAAATTATGCTTTTAGAATTGTAAAAACAGGGAAAGAGGGAAACTGTTTGACAACATTTGATTTACTTTTCTGGAAGTCACTTTATTATTTTATTTTATTTTCTGGTGGTGGACTCTCTGGCCCTTTCTCAGAGAACACTGTTACAAAACTGCTGTATGACAGGAGCTCAGGGCGGGGTTGGTAGGAGGGGGAGAGGACATGAGACTGTTTTGACACTCTTGTTACTATGTGAGGGATGGAATTTTGCAACCAGAAGGTTCCACAGCAGTTGGGAACAACAGTTGTATGAGCAGCAAGCAGAAGACAAATGTGTGTGTCCTGTTACTCTTGCTCTGAGCTCTACATACCAGGACTGTGCCAAGATTTCTGCTTGCGTCAATATTTTTATAATTACTAACCCCAGTGTGTGTAATCCACTAATAGAAAAAATATCTTACAAATAACATCTTCACTGTCTCTAGGTTAGACAGCCATCTGGCTGGCTGATACACACCACACACCCTCAGCCTTATATAGATCCCCTATCATAATAACCCTCCTTGCACTGTTTTCTTTCATCTTTGCTTTTTTCTTCCAATGCAGGGTCTCACTCTGGCTAGACTGACCTGGAACTCACTCTGCAGCTCCATACTGGCCTTGAACTCATGATGATCCTCCTATCCAGCCTCTCTAGTGCTAAGATTAAAGGCATGTGCTCGCCTCCTCTTACAGAAATTAAGATAGCTGAAAATATTTTTAAGCAGGGAGAGAGAGACATAGAGAAGAGAGAAGAGAGGAGAAGAGAGATGAGGAAAGAGGGAGGGAGAAAGACAGAGGGAGAAGAGGCACATCAGGGCCTCTAGCCGCTGCAAATAAACTCCAGATGCATGTGCCACTTTGCATATCTGGCTTTACATGGGTACTGGGGAATTGAACCCCAGTCCTTAGGCTTTGTAAAAGGCAACAGCCTTAACAGCTGAGCCATCTCTCCAGCCCCAAGCTGAACAATTTTAAAGTCAGTAGAAGCAGTGGAGAGCTGACCATGAGATCCCATTGTCTTGTTTTTAGTGTTAGTGCTATTGTCTTCATTCTCTTGCTTCTGAATTAAGTTTGCTCATTTTCTTTTGCTTCCGTAAATTCATTCTACCTATTCTACCACCCCCAACTTTGCCTAAGCTGGACATTGGCTTTTCTAGGTATCCTTGTTTTTTTTTTTTTAATTATGTTTTTTTGTTTGTTTGTTTATTTATTTATTTATTTATTTAGGAGAGAAGGGCAGAAAGAGAGAGAGAGAGAGACAGAGACAGAGACAGAGAATGTGTGCACCAGGGCCTCCAGCCACTGCAAATGAACTCCAGGCACATGTGCCACCTTGTACATGGTGGCTTATGTGAGTCCGGGGGAATTGAACCATGGTCTTTTGGCTTTGCAGGCAAGCATCTTAACCGCTAAACCATCTCTCTAGTCCTATGTATCCTTTAGATTGACACCCAAAGACATTCTGCCATAGCAGAAACTACTTTGGGGGTAAAAGACATACTAATAAATTCAACATCACAAATCTGTAACTATGGGCTTCTATAAACAGAAAACTTGACAAAACCATACAGACTAGTATGGTAGAGAGTTTGGGGAAAGGAGAATTAATGGCTTAAGATTTGTTTGCCAAGAGCAATTCAGTTGTGAAACTGGACTCAACGAGTGGGCATGTGGGAAAGTTACTTAGAGTTCAACAACAGATTTGTGGAATTGGAAGGTGGTAAATTCGGGAGCTAGAAGAGTTGGAGAGAAAGAGATCTCAGTGTGAGCTGCAGATGTCAACATTGGGAGTCTGATCAATGGGCGTATTCTCCCTAGGGCATGAAGGCAAGTCCCCAATGAAACTGCATCTGGAGATAGAGTCTTTCAGTGTCATTAAAGTCCTCAAGGATGGAGCCCATATCCTACAGATTTAATGTCTGTCTTAGTTACTTTTTTCTGCTTGCTATGACCAAATACCTGAGAGGAAAGAGCTTACTGGAGGGTTTATTTTGGCTCACAGTTTTAGGGTATACAGTCCTCATAATAGGAAAGCTATACAGGCCATGGTGGCAAGATTCCTCTCCCCCTTCTCCTAGCTCCCGGAAGAGGAAACAGAGAGGACACAGAGCTGAGCTATAAAACTTCAAAATCTGCTCCCACTAACCCACTTCCTCCAGCAAGGTTCCACCTGCCTTCATCTTCCAAAACAGTGCCACAGCTGGGAATCAAGAATTCAAACACATAAGCCTTTAGGGGACACTTCACATTCAAACCATAAGAGTATTATAAGAGTCACCAAGCCCTGCTTCTCTCTTACCCCTTCACAGACACATACCACATGCAGAATAGGCATGGGAAGTCAGACCTTAGTAGAAACCAGATCTAGGCACATCTTGATTTGGGACTTTTGCCTTCCAGAACTGAGGTAATAAGCACATGTTGCTTTTGGGTCCCAGTCTATGGTGTTGTGCTCCAGTCATCTGAGACCACCAGCACAGTGTGTTACATGGTTGGAGTGATCTCCACATAGACTTTGAGGGCAGGACTGCAGAGTGCTGTTGACTCTGTCTGGTGTTTCCCATTGTGCTACTTGTGGACATGGTTAACGAGGAATTCTGAGAACTCCAGGATCACTTCTGTCAATCATGTCTACTCTTCTTCCCCCTGTTTAACAGGCAGCGCACTGAATGACAGCTATTTAAACAGTCCTATTCCCACTGAATAGGCACTTTTCAGTGACATCAGAGACCAATCTCCCTTTAGTAGTGTGAATTAAACAAAAGTGAATGAAATCATCCTTCTCAAAACCAAACGCAGTCAAACCCAAACACACCCCTTCACTCCCTTAAGCCACACACTATCCCAACAACTCTGTCATTATGGTATAATCTACTGAGTTGTCAAAACTTGAAGCTAGCCCCCTAGAAATGCCCCCCTTTCCCTCTCTGAGGCACCACAGAAATAGACTTACAGTCTTATAATCTGTTTTTTTTTTTCCTCCACAAAATGCAATCTCTCTGCTTTGAGTATTGGAAAGTATTTTCCAATCACGAGTCTCTCATGTACTAACTCTGTGACTGCTGGCAGATGATGGAACATATTAGGAGAGATGGGAGAGGAAAGCCCAGCCCAGACAGTCGAGACTCTAACCACAGTCGCCACCAATACTACCACCACTGTGAATACAGCTACCACAGCGGTCTTCGCACGGGGCTTCCAGACCCATCCTAAATCACCAGCTACACTTTTCCTTACAAAGATCATTCTTTGTCCAAACCTTTAGTCTTATTAATTTCTTTCAAAGGAGACTGAGAGCGCTTTCTGTGGTTGCCTAGTACTCACCCTTTCTCTCACGGCGGAGACAGGAATACCTTCCCCTTCACTTTCAAAAGTGTCCTAATTTGGATGTCACTCATTTCAAGTTGTCCAGGCCTTTGTGCTCCAGGCAGAAAATGCATCCCTCTATTTCACCTTCCAGCTACTTCCCTCCTCTGGAATGCAGTTGTCACTACTGCCAAATCCTGAACTTTCTTTCAAACCCAGATTGAGGACTCACCTTCAACGGGAACTTTCCCTGCGTCTGGCCCTCCACTGGCCCCACGACATCATCTCCGCAATGTAACTAACTTGGTAAAACATGAATTGGCTCTGTTTATAAGCTGGGTCTTGCATCTTTTTCCCTCCAGGTATTTTTCCACATGTTTATGCTATCTCCATTAATTTGTAAACTCCCAGAGGGCAAGGCCTGAACACAGGCTGGGGCCACCGTGAAGGGATATGCCATTCCCCTTTAGTACCACCCCACCTTGTTTTTGTTTTTTGTTTTTTGTTTTTTGTTTTTTCTTCAAAGCATTTTTTGCTAGTCTTTGTCAGGAATAATTCTAAGATTGCGAAGTTAATGTAAAATGCATATCCCGGTTCTTCTTATGTCCAGATAAGCACAATAAAATAAACAGCTACAAGCTTTCCATGGTGTGTGTGTGTGGGGGGGGGGTTTGCAGGTATCAGGGAACGTGTGGGTTGTGCATGGAAGGCAAGGTAACGTTTATTATGTGGGGAGATGAATTCTTTCTTGCCTCCTGGAGGCTGGAGACAGAGCTCAGAGGGCAAGTCATACTTCCAAAAGTTAGATCTCAACCCTGAGCAAAGTCTCATGGGGCATTCACTAAGACCTTCTGATGCATGCCTGAACTAAGGCTGGCCCTTAGACCAGTGCGTGTCTAACGTAGCTCCAAGCTCCCGGGGTGGGAGACACTTCTTCACCGCACAGATGAGGAAGGGAAGGAAGCCAGCGAGCGCCCAAGTGCCTTTTACAGCCGGTTACAAGTGGGGATTCTCCGCCCAGGCCACCTGCTTGCCTGGCTCCCAGGCAGCGCAGAAAGTACCGAGCCTCCGAGTGTCACTCGGCGCAGACCCAAGGTATGAACCCACGTAGGCGGCGCAGCAGATAGCATCAAAGCCCCAGGCCGGGGCCGGGGAGGGGGACCCGCGGCCGGGGACAAGCGCCTCCCCCCCAGCGCTTCCTCTCACGCCCACTTCCAACCTCGGAGGCTCGGCGGCTCGGTGCTTTTGTTGTTTTTAAAATGAAAAGTTGCAGCCCGGAAGCGTAGGGGCAAGGCTGGCGCGCCCGCGGCACTCGGGGTGAGTCCCCCCCGCCCCGGGTTCTTTTGTCTGGCGCGGGGCTGGGGAAGATTCCCGGCGCGGGGGCCCAGGTGGCCAAGTGCGGGGACGGTTCTGCTGCCCGCCGGGTCGCCCCGGGGAGGAGGAGGAGGAGGGGACGGGCCGGTGGACGGGGAAGCCCGGGGCGCGCGCTGGGCGGAGGGCGGAGGGGGAGGGCCGGGCAGCGTGACCCGGCGGCCGGCGGGCGGGGAGGAACCTCCGGGATCTCCGCGTGGCGGAGGCGGAGGCGGCGGCGGCGGCGCAGGCTGGCCGCGCGGGGCGGAGGGCCGGGCCGTGGGGCCGCGCCAGGGGGGAAGCCCGAGCAGGGTCGGGCCGGGCGGCCGCGTGGGAACCGCGGAACCACGGTGGCTCCCGCGTGGACGTGTGCCGTCTCGGAACCGCGCGGCACGGGAAAGGCGGGCGGAGCCTCTAGGTGACTTTGCCGTCCCTGGAACCCCACTTTCCCCCAGGGGTGCGCGCGCAGGGTCACTCGGGGTGGGGAGAAAGGGGTCCGTGGGACCTCTGCGAGAGGAGGGTCACCCGCACCCCAGTGTTCCACTTTTGACAGTTCAAACTGCACCTTAGCCATTCGCAGGTACCCTCGGGTCCCCCCACCCCCTTTCCGTTTATTTCACATAGTTCGAGGACTTACACTGACGTGTGCGAAACGCGCTGCTTATCCAGACACAGCCCAGCTGCATCTTCCTGCATTGGGGTCTCTGGGAAGAATTGTAAACAAAGGCATTGCATTTAGAAAATTCAAACAAACCGACCCGGAAAGTTGTGCTGGTTTCCATCTGTTTCAAAGACAAGTTTAATGTCGGTTTTTACTCCAGAAAACAAATGGAAGTGGATATTCCAGACTGCCTATATATATTTGTTCCAAACTTCACCGCCTTGCTGAATCCCAAGGAAACAAAGTTCATGGCATACTTTTCTGTTGTCTTCAGCAACTATTTAGTAAAAAATGGAAAAAAAAAAAGTATTCATACATGTAGCATTTCTACTTCCCAAGTGACACAAGCTCGACGTATTATGAAAGTATCTTTCCTGACAGATTTGCTGAACTTTCACATTTAATTGAATGTTTAGTGTATGATTCAAGTTATGCAGTTGAGGGAGTTACATTTAATGTTTTGTGAATCCCCACCCATTAGGTATCATTTCATTTTATAATTTTTTTATCATATTGAAATGTAAAATCGCACCATTTCATTGTTGGGTTTAGCATAGTACTTCAGACGTCTACCCTCGCCTGATCTTTGCTCCTGTAAATACCCTGCCTTTTGGGTAGGCAAAGTTTCCCTTTTGCACAACATTGTTTTTGGCTGCAAGCTCGCCATTACTGAGTCTTCCATTTTTAATCATTTCCATTCTGGGACTTTGAGCTTTTCTTAGCTCAAATGAGCCAGAGGTAGGATTTCCTCAGGGGAATTTCAGGGGTCCACTTTGCAGGAAAGACCTAGCCATCTTTATAGAAGCCCGAGAGAACAATTGAAGTCTCACAGATGGTCAGCTGTCTTAGCGGGCTTGTGAGGGTCTTTAGCATTTTTGTTGTTTAGAAGGGGAAAAGGCTTAGTTTTATTAAACAATATTTTTGTCTTACATCCCAACGTCTGTTTTACCTTTTTCCTCCCAACTTTGAGGTGACAGTTACGTCTGCCAGCTTTTTTAGGGGTACAAAATGAAACTTTTGACCCCCGAATTGCTACCGTTCTAACCTCGAAACCCCCAGGTTTAGCCCTCCTTCCTGATGTCTTTTCCATAGATTTCCAGTCATCGCTTCCTCTCTTGATTTCTAGCAGCCAGGGGTCAAACTCTAGTTTTTAGTGATCTTTCTTCCCCTTTCACTACTCCGCTTTCCACCAGCGAGGTAGGCGGCCCAGGGCCACAACCCCTCTCTGTCTCCCCCACCCCAAGTTCCCTCCTTGGTAAGCCCCCAGCTGTCAGGCGGGCAGGAAGGGGTTAACTGCGCTCCGGATCGGGCTCTGGGAAGCACCGGCGGGCTTCGCAGCGGCCTCCGGAATAACCTTGGCTTTCCTCGCTCTTTTAATAGAACATCCGCCACCAAAAAAGTGGTTTCAGTTCAGGGTTTAATAATACGTCCTCTGCTACCCTCCAAACCAACACCCCGCCCTCCTCCTCCTCTTTCTTTTCTTTTTTTTTTTTTTTTCCTTTTTAAGTTGTTTTCCAAAGTTAATGAGTTTCAAGTTTCACAATGATTTTTCCCCTTCCTTTAACGCGTTGCTGAGGAAACCCCCTTGGGGTCCCCTCCCGTGCCTCCCTCCCTCTTCCCCCCCCCCTCCAGCAGCCCGGGTGAGGGGCGGGGCTGGGAGACCCCATGACGTCACCGGGCCGGCCCACATCCTGCTTTAGAAAGTAAAGAGACAGTGGGGAGAAACTACGGCCCCGCCCCTCTTCCCGGACCAACCGCCCCCAACTGCGTGACCCGGCCAGGCTTTCCCGGGCCGCGTGACCGGCTGGGCCCGCCCCTTGGTCCGTCCCCGCCCCGCCCCGCCCAGCGCGATGGCCCTCCGCCCCCCCCCCCCCAGCCCCCGCATGGCGACCCCGGGCTCCCGCCCCGCGTTCCTCCCGCCGCCCTCCGCCTGCCCCCGCCCGGGGCCGCGCCGCCGCCGCCTCCTTCCGCGTCCCCTCCGGGTCCTGCGGCGGCCGGGCCGGGCGGGCCGGTGGGGCGGGGCGGGGTGCGCTCTGGGTCCTCCACCCCCACCCCCACCCCCGCGCCAGGGAGACCCGGGGCTTGGCCGCCGCCTCCCTCGGTGCGCCCGGCCGGCGGTCCCCGCCCTCCCCGCCGCGCAGCCCCAGCCCCCGCCCCGGGACGCCCCCGCCCCCGCCCCGCGCCCGTGCGTCGCCGCCCGCGGCCTCCCCGCCTCCCGCCCCCCGGGGGATCCCCTGCCGCCCCGCCCACCCGCGGGAAAGCCTGCGACCTTCGCCCTCCCTCCTCCCCGCGCCGCGCACCTCCCGCGGTCCCCAAAGACGCTAACCGTGCCCCACTGTGCCCCGGGGGAGAGGTAAAGCCCGCGCCCGAGGTCCGCCCGCCCGCCCGCCGCGGTGCGCGCCCCCGGCCCCCCGCGGCCCCCTCCCCGGCTGACGGCCACGGTCGTGCCGCCGCCTCCCCCGCCCCGGCGCCCGCGCTCCCGCCCGTCCGCCCCCCGGCCCGCTCCCCTGTTTAATATTTCAGCGCCGGCCCGGGGGAGCGTCAGTCGCCGGCCTGGAGTGTGGCGGCTGCCGGGGCGGCGGCGGCGGTGGCGGGGAAGGACGGGGACGGAGCCCCGGGGAGCGGGCGAGCCGCTGCAAGAGGTTATGTTTGTGTTTGGGGTTGTCAAGAGAAGGGGGGGATCCCGGGCGCCCCCGCCGCCGCCGCCGCCGCCGCGCGAGGGTCTCCGCGGGGCTCCCTCCGGGCTGCGGCTGCCGCCATCAGTGCCGAGCCTGGGCCGGCGGCCGCGGCCGCGGGCGGCTCCGGGCTCCGGGCGTCCTGGCGGCAGGTTGGGCGCGGGCTCCGCGGCGGGGCGCTGCAGCCGCGCGGGCAGGGGGCGCGCGTGGGAGGGAGCGCGCGTGTGTGTGCGTGTGTGCGCGCGTGTGCCGGCGCCGACCTTGCGGAGGGGATGGCTGCGTGCGGGAGACACTTGCCACTTCGGGGCGTCCCGGGCGCGCGCGGGCGAGCGGCGGCGGAGGAGGAGGCGCTCTGCCGAGCCCGGCAGGTAGGCTCGGGGAGCCGGCCTTCCAGCCAGCCTGCACACGCCGCGAGGGCCGGCCCTGGTCCTGCCCGGCCGGCCGGCTGGCCGGGGTTTGGGGGTACGGCGGGGGCGAGCAGGCCTCGGCTCCCCCGAGCGCCCGGCTTTGTGGCGGCTGGCTTTCCCTGTCGCTCCGAGTCCCCGCGCCGGTGGACTCCCCGCACCTGGCTAGTTTCTTTCCGGGTTAGGAGCGCGCGCGCGCCGGGGGCTGGGGGGACCGGGGCCGGGGCGCTCGGGCTCGCCGCGGGGTCGCTCGGGCTCGGGCAGGACTTGCCGGCTGCGGAGGGAAGGGGGCGGCGGAGTAGGCCAGGAGGAGTGTGGGGCGGCCGCGCTCCCCCTTCTCGCCCTCCTCCTCCTCCTCTCTCTCTGTCTCTCTCTCTCTCTCTCTCCCCGCATCCTCTTCCCGCTCCGGCCCGAGCTGCCACTTCCATTCCCCCTCCTCCTGGCATGCGAAGCGCTTTGTTCCGTGCAGCGTTGCAGAGGGGTTTTCCCAGGCTCCGCCCTCCACATTCATTCATGTTTTTTTTTTCCTCCTTGCAACTGTCTTTACGCTTTTTGATCCTGTCCTGCTTTTTGCATCACGTAGTATTTATTCCTTTTCACCAAAGAAAAAGGTGGATCACTCTTCCTAGTTGATACAGCGATGTCTGTCGTCTTTAGAAATGCCCACTTCTCCCCCCAGCGAGGATTTAAACCCGGGCTGGACAGCTAGGGACCAGAGGGTGGCACCAAGCCTGGTGGTAGCCGAAGCCCTTACAGGTTGGGAATTTGCATATTTTATATTTATGCTCCGGATCCGACAGGATCACATGATTGGACTACAATTGGAGTTCACGCTTTTAAAACTTCTCAATATTGTGAACATTTAAAAGCTCGGTGCTTAGGAAGGAATGGAGCATACCCCTTAAATTCTCTATCCAACCCAAACCTTCCTGAATTCCACCGTGGATGTTTGGCAAAGGGAGCTAAGGAGCCATGTATTTTATAGGCCATTAACACAGTGCTGAGTTAAAATACCTACCTTTGACCATTTGTAGTGTTCCTCTTGCAGTTAATATTGTGACTATTTGGTGCTATGCTGAGATATATCCATGTCAGGAATAAAATGTTTATTTGTAGACTTATTACTATTTCTTAGCTAAAATGAAACCAAAAATCTCTTAAACCTTTTGCTAGGACGTTAGACATTACATTATTTCCCATCATGGCTTTTTTAATGAGAATTAATATTTTAGCTTTTTTGTGTGGCAGGCCTAATTTATACATTGTTTCACTTAGTTCTTACTGCAGTCCTCTGAGGTGGATAGAGTCCTGGTTTTATGGTTTGGGAAATCTGAACTTCATAGAGGTTAAGTATGGGGCCACACACTATGGGGTAAAGCCTGGCCTTGAACCCAGTAAGGTTTGGCAACAAAGTTTGTCCTCGTAACTTGCTGTGTCATTCATCCTCTTGAAAAAAACAAAAAACAAAACAAAACAAAAAAAACTAAAACAAAACTGAAAGCATTATTATCTCCTCTGAGGACTTGGGCAAGTCATGTGGGGCCCTTCCTTGGAGGCAGGTTTCTTAACCTTACCCAAAGTTGTTTCCCCTGTAAAATGGATGAATGACAGCTATTGTCTCAGATGTTAGCATTAAATTAGGCAATAAGTATGTAGAAAGTCTATAGGAAAATGCTTGATACCTACTAAGTATTTTCTCTCCTTTCTTGTGCATAAACAGGTTTCAAACAAAGCACCCTTAGTCTGTTCTTTTGTGTTTGCTTAGTGATTAAACTGTGTTTCATGTTCATTGCCAACATAATGGATTTTGATTATCAGTTCTGTTGCAGGAAGTTAAAATTTTAAGTCTGGGATCTTTGAGAAAGATTTCTGTTCGAGGAGGCTGATTTGGGGAGAAGGGGTGGTTAGGTTTTAAATAATGGTCATCTTGGCATTGTGCATTTAAGATCACTTTTGGAAAAGTTGCAAGTCAGGACAGACTAGGCTATGCTGCAGTAACAAATAATTCCCAGATCGCAGTGACTTCAAACAACAAGGGCAGGGGCTGCCTGCTTAGGCAGATGATGCAGTGTTAGTGGGGACCCAGCTCTGTGTTGTCACATACACTTCAAGAATGAGGTCAGGCCTGTGCTGGAGGGGACAGGCCCAGAAGTGTAACATATCTGTCTGCCACTCAGAAATCAATAGCTAGAACTGGTCACAACCTTCAGCTCAACAATGAGACAGGAAATGCAGTCTTGCTGAGAGCCTGCAAAAGTGGCTTGCTATCATCATCATCATCATCATCATCATCAAGGCAATGTATGGTCACCAAAAAACTCTTAAGACCAGAGCGCCAAGACATGGCACCTGCACTTACGAAGGGACTTAAGGACTGTAGAATGCCTGAATGGCCCTTTGTAGCCTGACGCCAGCCTTTAATTGTAGCTGGCGTGGCTGTTCTAAAACACCAAGTGTGTTTTTTCACTCCTGAATGGTAAAGGGATAGTGACTTCCCCCCTCCCTGATGCCCTTTAATGAGAGGTCCCGGATGGTTGTGGCGCAGTGACCAGTCCTATGTCTAATTATAAAGAAGTGATGTTTTGCAGTCATGCCCACCATGGTTTACTTTTCTTGGGTTTAGGTTAGGCTGTGCTAACTTTTGTTACAACTGTGCAAGATAGTTAAAATGTTCTTTTTATCATTTTCTTGTTTAGCACATGGATTAATTGGTGCCCGCTGAGTTTATGGAGCCACATTTTTGTAACCTGCTCTTCCAGCAGTTTCTGAGAAGGAAAAAGAACTGAAGCTAAGAAGATGCCTCGGACGAAGCAGATTCACCCCCGAAACCTCCGCGGTAAGACGCTGCGTCCCACTCTTTCTAATGTGTGCCATTGGTACCAGCAATGGCCGCCTTGAAATACTGACTGTGCTCCTGGCTAGCTCCATTTTTGTTTATTTCCACTTCTTTTGCACAATTCCTGTTCCTTAGGAGATAAGAATGAATGAATTTGGGCAAATTGTAATTCTTTTCCACCCATCTCTGGGTACTAAAGGTTGAGATGAATGATTTCTTAGCAGGACCCATACTGGGCTGAAGGAATCTGAAATGAATAGATATTCTTGGCTGGGTCACTGGATGTGGATTTTATATTGTTTTCATTCTTCCCTCATGCTTTTGTGTGGTGGGGACATAGTGGGGTAGAGCTAGAATCCAGGGCTTTAAGCATGCTAGGCAAGTGCGCTACCACTGAGCTACGCCCCCAGCTTTCTCATACCTGTTTGAAGAGTTACTTTTCCACTGCTATGTAAGTTAGATCAACTAGAAGAGAAGAGAGTTGTAGTTGACTTTACTGTAGTTGACATTACATAGAACATTATTTGTAGAACTCAGAACAAACTTATTTTTCATAAGGAATTGTTCCACCAAAGATATGTACATAGGGGTAGAAGTGTAGCTCTGTGGTAGAGTGTGTGCTTAGCATGGTGGAGGCCCTGGGTTCCATTCCTAATACCAAGCTCAATTCAAAGCACATAAAGTATCTAAAACAACATGCTTCATACATATGTTTCTCTTAACTATAGATGCTTTTTTTTTTTGTTTTGTTTTTTTTTTCAAGGTAGGGTCGTGCTCTAGCCCAGGCTGTCCTCGAATTCATTTTGTAGTCTCAGGGTGGCCTCGAACTCATGGCGATATTCCTAGCTCTGCCTCCCGAGTGCTGGGATTAAAGGCATGTACTACTATGCCCGGCTATAGATGCTTTTTGTTGGTGTGTGATATGATTGTGTGTTCATGTGTGAGCGTGAGTGTGGGTGGTACATCCCATAACACATGTGTGGTCAGAGGACAACTTTGAGGTGTTGGTGTTTGCCTGCCTCCTTCTTTTGAGGCAGGGTCTCATTGTTCATGTTGTTATCTCCAGGCTAGCTGGGCAGACCCTTGTGGTCATCCCCTTCTTGCCTATAGCCATGGCTGAGATTACAAATGCCTGCCATGGCATCTGGCTTTGTGTAGCTGCTGGGATTCCAGTTTTGAGGGCTAAAGCATGGCCAGCACTTCATCCACTGAGCATCTCTCCAGTCCCATGAATAGACATATATGTATATTTTAAATATTTTTATTTATTTACAATCAGAGAGAGAGGTAGAAGAGAGAAAGACAGAATGGGTGCACCAGGGACTCTAGCTGCTGCAAACAAACTCCAGATACATGTGCCACATTAAGCATTACAAGCAAGTGCCTTAACCACTGAGCCATCTCTGCAGCCCATAAATAGCTATTTTAGTATTACAAAAGTAAGCATATTTATATTTTAAAGGATTTATTTTGTCCTAATTTGTTTTATTACCTGGGAATAAGAGCTGCCTTTTCAGTTAATTTCAGTAAATATGAGTACAGCAGTATTAGCAAAGAATAGTTAAAGCAAATTTCATACAGAGTAAAACATTTTTACAAGACAGACATTCCACTTCACAGTAGGGCTACTTTGAGAGAAATGCGCTGAGGTGGTTTCTTTATACCAATGTTGAAGAGTGCTTTTCACACACCTCCCTGATTTAGCCTACTGCCCACCCAGCCTGTGTGGTGTAACCTGTTGCTACTAGGCTGTAAACATGATAACCAGTTACTAGGTTCTTTAGGCCAAGGCTGCTTGAACTTTTTCTACTCTTATGTGGTCCCTGGTATGTAACCATATAAATTATAGAGATCAAACAGTGATGATAAATTATAAAGAAATTTACTTGAAAACAATTCTTTGGTCAACATATCAATGTCCCGCTTATTGATTATATGTTGTTTGCTTCTGCAAAAGGGTGAGACTTTGTCCTAACGTTTAATGCTGCGGGGTGTCCACCCTTACCTTGTCCTAACGTTTAATGCTGCGGGGTGTCCACCCTTACCTTGTCCTAACGTTTAGCGCTGTGGGGTGTCCACCTTGACCTTGTCCTAACGTTAGCGCTGTGGGGTGTCCACCTTTACCTTGTCCTAACGTTGACGCTGCGGGGTGTCCACCTTGACCTTGTCCTAACGTTAGCGCTGTGGGGTGTCCACCTTGACCTTGTCCTAACGTTGACGCTGCGGGGTGTCCACCTTGACCTTGTCCTAACGTTTAATGCTGCGGGGTGTCCACCCTTACCTTGTCCTAACGTTGACGCTGCGGGGTGTCCACCTTGACCTTGTCCTAACGTTAACGCTGTGGGGTGTCCACCTTTACCTTGTCCTAACGTTGACGCTGCGGGGTGTCCACCTTGACCTTGTCCTAACGTTAGTGCTGCGGGGTGTCCACCTTGACCTTGTCCTAACGTTAGCGCTGCGGGGTGTCCACCTTGACCCTGTCCTAACGTTAGCGCTGCGGGGTGTCCACCTTGACCTTGTCCTAACGTTAGCGCTGCGGGGTGTCCACCTTGACCTTGTCCTAACGTTAATGCTGTGGGGTGTCCACCTTTACCTTGTCCTAATGTTAACGCTGCGGGGTGTCCACCTTGACCTTGTCCTAACGTTAGCACTGCGGGGTGTCCACCTTTACCTTGACCTAACGTTAATGCTGTGGGGTGTCCACCTTGACCTTGTCCTAACATTAGCGCTGCGGGGTGTCCACCTTTGTCCTTCAGAGTCGATTGATTTGTGGATTGTGATTGTATCATTTGTGTATGTGCTTGCCGATATATGTGGAGATCAGAGGAGAGCGTTGGGTATTCCTGTGTGTGTGTGTGTGTGTATACATCACAAGATAACTTTGGATGCTTGTGTGTGGACATCAGAAGATAACTTTGGGTGGTGGTCTTTAAGTGCCGGACACTTTTTTTTTTTTCCCTCTGAGCCAGGGTCTCTCACTAGCCTGGAACTTTTGAAGTACGCCTGACTGACCAGCCAGGGAGCCACAAGGATCCAACTATCTTCTCCCCAGTGTTAGTATTACAAGTACACACCACCATGACCAGCTTTTATTACTAGGGTTGTGACATGAACTTGAGTCCCCTTGCTAGTGAGGTAAGCACGTTATCAGCTGAGTCACTTCCCAGCTTTGGGCGTTGTGTTCTTGCAGCACCAGTGTGACATTGCTGCTCTGCTTCAGTGTGCAGTTATAAAGTGACAGAGATGCATTTGGGGCCATTTCATAATTGTTGGAAATTTTGTCTCAAATCCAAGCTAAAATTTGTTGAATGATTTCTTAATGAGACTAGAGTTAGCAACATTTACAGTAATGATTTTTCTTTTTGTCTGTGTGTGCATGTGTGGTATACATCTGTATATGTATGTGTGTAATATGCGCGTAGGCACTGGTGTATGCGCAGATGTGCGTGCGCGCTTCTATGCGTGTGTGTGTGTGTGTGTGTGTGTGTGTGTGTGTGTGTAGAGGACCATGGTCAACACAGGAATCTTCCCTAGTCTCTCTACCTTATTATTTTTCTTATTTTTTAACAATTTTTTTGTTCATTTTTATTTATTTATTTGAGAGTGACGGAGAGAGAGAAAGAGGCAGGTAGAGAGCCAGTGGCCGCACCAGGGCCTCCAGCAACTGCAAATGAACTCCAGACGCGTGCGCCCCCTTGTGCATCTGGCTAACATGGGTCCTGGGAAATCGAGCCTCGAGCCGGGGTCATTAGGCTTCACAGGCAAACGCTTAACCACTAAGGCATCTCTGCAGCCCTTTTTCTTAATATTTTTATTTATTTATTTGCAAGCATAGAAAGAGGAATGGAGGGAGAAGATAGGTACACCAGGGCCTCTTGCCACTGCATACGAATTCCAGATGCATTTGCTGCTTTGTGCATCTGGTTTTACATGGGTACTAGGGAGTTGAACCCAGACTGTCAGGCTTTGCAAGCAAGTACCTTTAACCACTGAAGAATCTCTCCAGACCTCTACCTTGTTTTTGAGATGGGGGTTCTTTTTTAAAAAAAACATTTTTATTTATTTGCAAGCAGAGAAAGATAGGGGAGAGAGAGAATGAATATGAGAATGAGAATAGGTGTGTCTGGGCCTCCGGCTGCTGTACACGAACTCCATATGTACCATTCTTTGCATCTGGCTTTATGTGGGTACCAGGGATGGAATCAGGATTGTTAGGCTTTGCAGGCATGTATCTTAACTGTTGAGCCATGTCTCCATTCCGAAACAGGGATTCTTGCTGGACCTGTTCTTTGCTGGTGTAGCTAGGCTAGCTCTCAGCAGAGCCCTCAGGACTGCCCGTCTCTGCCTCCGCAGCACTGGGGTTACGGGTATGCCACGATGTCTGGCTATCTCGTGGGGGCAGAAGAGTCAAACTTGGCCCTCGGGCTTGTGCAGTGTAGTTTACCCACTGAGCCATCTCCACAACCCTTCTAA
Organism: Dipus sagitta; assembly: GCA_036346955.1. Lineage (NCBI taxonomy): Eukaryota > Metazoa > Chordata > Mammalia > Rodentia > Dipodidae > Dipus > Dipus sagitta. The sequence continues at coordinate 59,607,370 of CM070786.1, read as the reverse complement.
TGGTAATTTTTAAAATCAGACTATCTTAACATACTGCAAACCAAAGATTCTTTGCACATTCAGAAATCTACAATTGCCAAATTTTTGGAAACTCTTAACATTCACTTATGTGAGCGCTCGGAAGCAGGCAGTTGTAACACAATGGTGAGTATTTGTCCAGATGTACAAATACTGAGTAAAAGATGAGCGCACCACCTGCCTGAGACGCCCTGAGTGAGGAGGTCCTCAGAGTTTGGTCTGTGACCCCGAATGTCAGGGGCGTGACTGAGTTCCAGTGTGCGGTTTGTAAATACACTCAGTTTCCACTTTATAAAAGCTTCTTTATTCTGCAGCAAATTAACCTTTGCTAACCTAAAGCTACTATTTTACTTTATAAATAAAAATAATTAATTTTTTGACTGTTCTGTATAACACAGCATAGAACGTAAACACATTGCATAGCTGTGCAAAAACATTTTTGTTTCTATCCGTATCTGTGAAGCCTTTTTCTGTGTATTTAACTTTGTTGTTAAAAACCAGGAGCACGCACAGTAGCACAGACGCATATCTGGTCAGGTTCATCAGAGTCAAGGCCTGCCACCTGCACACCTTGTCTCCCTGGCAAGTCTTCAGGAGCCATAACTTGCCTGGGGCTGTCACATATAGATCTCTCCTGAGGACCTGCCTGAGGCTGCTCTAAGGCTTACCTTCAATAAGTAGAAAGTAAATAAAATAATGATAAAAACAAAGTGTAACCAATGTGTACAGCAATAATATTGTTATCAGGTATTACATATCATACACACATTCTTTTAGTGCTCCAGGTCATTGTTTACTGGGCATTTCATACCGAACATTATTTAAGTTCTCAGCGTACACAGCTGGTGCTCAGTAGACTTGCTTATACTAGCATCACCACAGGTGTGAGTGATACTTTGTGCTGTGGTATTACCAGGTGACAGGAATTTGTGAGCTCTGTTAATTTTTTTTTGGAGTGGCTGTATATATGTTCATGCATACATGCATGTTCATATATGTGAATATGGATGCATGTGGAGGTCTGAAACAACTTTGGATGTTGGTCTTTGCCTACCAGCTTGTTTGAGACAAGGTCTCTTGTTCTATTCTTCACCATGCTGCATGTGCCAGGCTAGCTGGTCCTGTGAGCTTCTGGTCACTTCTGTCTCCACCTCCGTTCTCACCCTTGTGCACCAGGATGAAGATGTTAGAACTCTAGTATCCAGCTTGGTGTGGATCCTAGGGATTGGGACTGAGGCCTCATGCTTGTGTGGCAAGTGCATTATCCACTGAGCTAACCCCCAAGCCCTCTAGTAATCTCATGGGACCACCATCGATAATGATTTTATTTTTTGTTTTTTTGAGGTAGGGTCTTGCTGTAGCTCAGGCTGACCTGGAATTCACTACATAATCTCAGGGAGACCTTTAACTCACGGTGATCCTCCTACCTCTGCCTCCTGAGTACTGGGATTGAAGGTGTATGTCTCTATGCCCAGCTTCAATTAAGATATTTATTGTTGACTGGAACATAGTTATGCAGGACATGACTATTTATTACCTTTACAGACAAAAACACTTTAAGCAATGCTGGGCGTGGTGGCGCACACTTTTAATCCCAGTATTCAGAAGGCAGAGACAGGAGGATCACCCTGAGTTTGAGACCACCCTGAGATGCTGTAGTGAATTCCAGGTCAGCCTGAGCTAGAGTAAGTCCCTACCTTGAAAAACCAACCATGCAAACAAACAAACACCCACTTTAAGCACATGCCTATGAGGTAAGAGATGACTTAGCAACCAAATTGGACAATTGAAAACGTTCTTTGGAGGAATAAATGTGGTCATTCACCATAAGGTGATATTTGGAATCTGATAAGGTAGTGCACTTGCAGTTGGTTTTTTGCTTAACAATGACCTAGAACTCTCTGCTGGCATAGGAGATCCCTTGGGCCCAAATTCAGACTGTGATGATTAGAGTATCAGTGTTTGATGAGGTGGGATTCGGACGGAGTGTATATTGTGTGACAGCCGAGTTCCCAGTTGTGGAGAAAGTGCTGAAACTGGAGTGTTTGTTGTTATCTCAGAGTCCGGGCTTAGTTACACACACACAGACTTTCTCTTGTTACTACTGCAAACGAGGTGGTCATGGTAAAGGTGCCACCCAGCATAGTGTTTGGAGTCCTGAGCCCTGTCTTTAGGGCTTCTCTGTCCAGAGAGAGTGTTATATGCAAATTTGTAAGGACAGCAGATAGTCTTCATAGCTTTCCCTGCCAGTGGGTGGGAGCTCAGGAGTTTGTTGAATAAATATAAATAAATATAGTCAGTCCTAGTCTTATGGCTCCATTTATGATTTTTTTTCCAATTTGTAATGGCATGAAGTGAGCCATGCCTTCAGTGGAAACGCCATTGGCCAGGTTTGGTGGCTCACACACAGAGTTGAAGCTACTCTGGGAGCTGAGGCTAGAGGAATTCAAAGTCAGCCTGGGCAGCTTAAGAGACCCCATCTCAAACAAACAAAAAACCAGTTTTCCTACCTTCCCCTCTCCCAGTTTTTGATAGTCTTTCAGGAAAATGTTCTGCAATTCTGTCCTCTTGATGGTGGGCATTGTCATCTAGCCTCAGCTCCCAGCCAGCACTGAGGTCGTGAGTGAGGAAGACTGAGGGAGCAGCTGACTGTGTACTGTGCTGTGCTACTGCTCCATAGTGGGCACAGGCCAGGGATAAACACACTCATTTGTTCTCCTATTTGTTCATCTTCTCTGTGTCTTCTCCCGTTCTTTCATTGGGTCCTGTGCATCCTATCTACCATGGGGCTACACCCCCAGCCCTTGAAATACAGTTTGAATTTAGGGTATGGATATTGGTGCATAACCCTGTGATAAGTCAAGGTGTGTATGCTTATGATTGATCCAAAATGTTATCCATTGGTTCATAATTATTAAGCTATAACCTTTGTCATCAAATATTTTACAATTGAAATAGGCAAATACATCTCTCTTGAAATGATATTTTCAGTTTATAGCAAAAGTTACTTAATTTAGGTTGTTATGAACCTCAGCTGCTGAAGAAAAAGTGGAACTAGAGGAACACAAGAGACAGACCGGATCTGCATGGTGGTCCCGGAGTGGAGGGACGCAGGCGGGGAGGATTTCCTAGAAAGGGGCCTGAGCCATCCTTGCTCACCTGCGCACCCAGCAGGGCTAGGTGAGGCGCTTCTCGTACTGCTGGAAAAGGCTGAGAGGGGAATGGTACTTGGAGGAAGTGCTAAGCACGGACACCTTCTCTCATACAGCTACAGATGCATTGGGAAGAGAGGAAAATCTGACATCCAGACCAGCAGTCCAGCCCATACTGTTCGGGTTGTCAGCACAGGGCTGTTCACAAACCAATTGCCTCCCTGTAGGGCTCCCCAGAAAACAGCCTGTGAGGTGTTTGTCTTATGCTCAGTAATTAACATCACTATGAAAAGCTTCATACAGTTTTTTAAAGTCTCATTATGTTTATTATGCTTGCATGTTAGTTACAACTCTTGAAATACCCTGGAATTATTCTTGGTTCTTCAGCTGGCATTGGTGTCTCCCTGTGGGTGTGCAAAGCCACAACTGATGTTGGTGTTTCCTGTGGATGTGCAAAGCCACAACTGATGTTGGTGTTTCCTGTGGATATGCAAAGCCACAACTGATGTTGGTGTCTCCCGTGGATGTGCAAAGCCACATCTGGCATTGGTGTTCCCCTATGGGTGTGCAAAGCCACAGCTGGTATTGGTATCTCCCTATAGGTGTGCAAAACACCTACAAGGTTACGTACTTTCTAGAGTGGGAATTTTACCTGGAGATACATAGTGTGTGTGTGTACAAGCATGTGCACAAGCATAAACCACGTTGTGGGTTCTGTCTGTGTGGGTCTTATGAGGCAGGCGAGGCTTGGCTCCCTGAAGACTGGCTTTGCACTGCGCTGCTCGCAGTCTCTTCAGTAGACAAGTGTGAGAACTGCGGAAATGGAGAAAGCAGAGTTGGAGGGCATGTGAGACTGAGCTAGACACGGTGGTGGTCTCCGTAGGACTGGAACACTGTGGCCTCCAGTCTCCCCTTCCGTGGCCACCGAACCTACCTTGAACCTTTGTCTTTGCTGCTTTTCAGTGGCGCAGTACAGGGGTGGAGTTTGATACTGATCTGTCTGTGCAGTTGGGAAGAATTCGGGAGTGACAGGACAAGGGCTCAGTGTGTGTCCTGCTTCCCTGGAGAAGGCGTCTCTAGGCTGTGGCGTGGCCACCTCTGAGCCTCGCTTCCGCACGCGCTCCTGGCGGTAGCCTGGGAGGCAGAGCTATGGCGCTGTCACTCTTTGGGGAAGGTCATCCTCAGCACTCCTTCAGTCTTTCGACAGCGCAAATTGAGGAACTGGTGACTTGCAGTGTTTTTGTGCTAAGCTAGTCACTGAGAATGTTCAGAGTTTTGGAAAAAGGAAGAGTTGTTACCTATTTTGTTGTATTTGGGCCTAGGGTTTCAAAGCCTTGCCTACTTTAGGGTTGGACGTGAATGTGGAAAATACTGAGTATTAGCCTTTTGCAAAACATATTTTGAGGATTTGGTAGAGCTATTTTTCATTTTTATTGGTTGAGTGCATTTGGCTCGGAACACTGCAAAAAAAATGAGAACTTTTCCCCCCCTTTGTGAATCAACTTCATTACAAGCATGTGAAGTAGCACTTAGGGATCCATTGGATTGTGACCACTGTGGGCACATGGGGTCTGTGGGAGCCGCGTTCTGTACAAGACAAGGAGCTGTGTCCCCAGTTATGCCAGAGGATTTTCCAGTTTGGCCTTCTGAGTGGTCATTTGTCATTTCAGGAGCTCAGCTTGCCACCCAGCATGCCAGTGCCTTTCCCCTTTCGGGAAGGTTCCTCCCATCCAACTCCATTTTCACTTTGTGTGGAAGATATCTTCGCTAACGACTTCTCTGGTTTGAAGTTTTAGTTTTTCCTGTCGGTGCTCTGTGTCAGAGTCGCCTCCCACACTTAATGCTGTTGCATCTTCGTTCTTCCCCCTCTCACAGTGTCAGCTGGGACTGTTAGGGTTGTCCATGTCAATAGACTTTGTGGATGAATTTGCTTCTTAGCTGACTGGAGGGTTAAGATAATTTGCATTGAAGAGATTTGTTTATGTTTTTGAACCTTGAGTGGGAAATGCCACTTCTGATATTTGGTCATCTCTTGTTAAGATCTTTTAGTAGGGCTGGAGAGATGGCTTAGCAGTTAAGGCACTTTCCTGCAAAGCCAAAATACCTTGGTCCAGGACCCACCTAAGCCAGATGCAGAAACACATGTGTCAGAACTTCAATTGCAGCAGCTGAAGGCCCTGGTGTATCCATTCTCTCTCTCTCTCTATTTGTCCCCTCTCAAATAAGATAAAATAAATAATAAAAGAGATCTTTCTGGTACAAAACAATTTTAATTGCATAAGCAGAGAAAGAAGCTGATTTTTGTGAATTTATATATGGAATATAAAATTTCACTGTAGAATTTGTAGTTTATATGCTCAGGACATTTAATTGGTATAAAGGCAGAGTTTTGGCCTCTTGCTGTGACTGACTAGCCAAGTTGTCCTGGGCAAGCTTAGTGTCTTTGTCTAAATGCAGATAATGGGTGAATATTAGACAGTACAGCAACTGTATGCCTTGGCCACAATGCCTGACACAGGTTCAGACAAAGCTTGTTGCCTTCCAGAGAGCTGCTTATGTCAGACTCCTGGCTTTCATTTGCTTCCTAACAAGAAACGAGGGTATGCACAGAGAACCTTCCGTTGTATCCACTTGGTGCTCACAGAGGATGCTGTCTGGGTGCAGTGTCGATCACTGGCATGCCCCATTCTTACTGGATCTGGAAGAGGGAGCTTCACAATTGGAGAAGAAAATTCATGCTCAGTGGCTGCCTCCATGAGATTTCTGCTTAAATCCATTCCAGCCTGGCCCTGGCTTTTGCCGGGTTAAGTGAGGTTCAAGGTGCTTGTCTCTCCCTTACTCCCTACTCCAGAAGCCTATGGTGAGGTCGTAGTATACTGAACTGCTGGAAAATAACTTTGACATTCTGAGTTATGAGGGGATTGAAGGAAAGTGAATGGACGCCAGTCCTGCCCTCTGTGTCTGTTCCGTTCCTGCTTGAGGAAGAAACCAGCCACTTTCGGGACTGATTTGATCCAGAATGTTTTCATTTGCTATAAGCTTGTGGGCCTGTTGCAGGGCTGGTTTCATAAACTTCTTCTGCCATGAATGCATTCTTATTTACTTATTAATGTAGGTATTATCTTGTTTATCTTAAAAGTAGAATATGTCTACAGTAGTCATGGGGAATTCATGCTGTTTGCTTACATGTTGCTTTTCACAACATCAGGCCACGTACATGCCAACAGCACAGGGCTGAGCACCCATAGGTCCAAGAGTGGGGAAATAACCTGCAGTCTACTTAAAGTACTTTTTTGTAGATGACTGAAGCTAGAAAGGAAACAGGTAAGAATGTAAAGAGGAGTATTTGCAGAGGGGAAAAAGCCATTGATGTCATTAAGAGCTGTCATATACGTGTCCAGTATGATGTAGTTTAACCTGGATAAAAATATGTGAATAGATTTAATAAAGCACACCTCTTTTTTTGCATATAATTACTTGTCAGCTCGTGTTTAGACCTTGGTTAAGACTTCATGAGTGCTTATTAACACTAGCCAACTGTTTTTTCTTTTGAAAGCAAATATTAAATGTAATAATGTGATTAACCAGAATAATGCATTTATTCTAGAACATCTTTATACAAATTGTGTTCTGATGAGATGTAATTTTATCTTACCATAGGATAAAAGTGCATATCATGTGTGTAAAGACAGAACATCTTTATACAAAGTGTGTTCTGAAGGGGGGTAGTTTTATCTTACCATGGGATAGAAGTATGCATCATGTGTGTAAGGTCAGACATCTTTATACAAAGTGTGTTCTGATGAGGTGTACCTTTATCTTACCATAGGATAGAAGTGTGCATCGTGTAAGGTCAGACATCTTTATACAAAGTGTGTTCTGATGAGGTGTACCTTTATCTTACCATAGGATAGAAGTGCGCATCGTGTGTGTAAGGTCAGACGTCTTTATACAAAGTGTGTTCTGATGAGGTGTACCTTTATCTTACCATAGGATGGAAGTACACATGGTGTGTGTAAGGTCAGACGTCTTTATACAAAGTGTGTTCTGATGAGGTGTACCTTTATCTTACCATAGGATAGAAGTACGCATGGTGTGTGTAAGGTCAGACATCTTTATATAAAGTATGTTCTGATGAGGTGTATGTTTATCTTACCATAGGATAGAAGTGTGCACCGTGTGTGTAAGGTCAGACGTCTTCATACAAAGTGTGTTCTGATGAGGTGTACCTTTATCTTACCATAGGATAGAAGTACGCGTGGTGTGTATAAGGCCAGACATCTTTATACAAAGTGTGTTCTGATGAGGTGTACCTTTATCTTACCATAGGATGGAAGTGTGCATCGTGTGTGTGAGGTCAGACATCTTTATACAAAGTGTGTTCTGATGAGGTGTACCTTTATCTTACCATAGGATAGAAGTGTGCATCGTGTGTGTGAGGTCAGACGTCTTTATGCAAAGTGTGTTCTGATGAGGTGTACCTTTATCTTACCATAGGATAGAAGTGTGCATCGTGTGTGAGGTCAGACATCTTTATACAAAGTGTGTTCTGATGAGGTGTACCTTTATCTTACCATAGGATAGAAGTGCGCATCGTGTGTGTAAGGTCAGACGTCTTTATACAAAGTGTGTTCTGATGAGGTGTACCTTTATCTTACCATAGGATAGAAGTGCGCATCGTGTGTGTAAGGTCAGACATCTTTATATAAAGTATGTTCTGATGAGGTGTATGTTTATCTTACCATAGGATAGAAGTGTGCACCATGTGTGTAAGGTCAGACGTCTTCATACAAAGTGTGTTCTGATGAGGTGTACCTTTATCTTACCATAGGATAGAAGGACACGTGGTGTGTATAAGGCCAGACATCTTTATACAAAGTGTGTTCTGATGAGGTGTACCTTTATCTTACCATAGGATGGAAGTGTGCATCGTGTGTGTGAGGTCAGACATCTTTATACAAAGTGTGTTCTGATGAGGTGTACCTTTATCTAACCATAGGATAGAAGTGCGCATCGTGTGTGTAAGGTCAGACATCTTTATACAAAGTGTGTTCTGATGAGGTGTACCTTTATCTTACCATAGGATAGAAGTGCGCATCGTGTGTGTAAGGTCAGACGTCTTTATACAAAGTGTGTTCTTTATACAAAGTGTGTTCTGATGAGGTGTACCTTTATCTTACCATAGGATAGAAGTGTGCATCGTGTGTGTGAGGTCAGACGTCTTTATACAAAGTGTGTTCTGATGAGGTGTACCTTTATCTTACCATAGGATAGAAGTGCGCATCGTGTGTGTAAGGTCAGAGTCTTCATACAAAGTGTGTTCTGATGAGGTGTACCTTTATCTTACTATAGGATAGGAGTGCGCATCGTGTGTGTAAAGTCAGACGTCTTCATACAAAGTGTGTTCTGATGAGGTGTACCTTTATCTTACCATAGGATAGAAGTGTGCATCGTGTGTGTGAGGTCAGACGTCTTTATACAAAGTGTGTTCTGATGAGGTGTGCCTTTATCTTACCATACGATAGAGGTGCACATCGTGTGTGTGAGGCCAGACGTCTTTATACAAAGTGTGTTCTGATGAGGTGTACCTTTATCTTACCATAGGATAGAAGTGCGCATCGTGTGTGTAAGGTCAGACATCTTTATATAAAGTATGTTCTGATGAGGTATACCTTTATCTTACCATAGGATGGAAGTGTGCATTGTGTGTGTAAGGGACCGTCTTGTGATACATGTTTTTTATGCTCCGTAGTGAGACTGCAGCAATTTCAACAAGTCTTAGCTAAAATTGGTTCTTGTTTTTGGTTTTAAAATATTTTATGAAAAAACCAAGTGGTTTACTTTTCATTCACATGTTTAATTCTTTTAAAACATTTTAGCCGTAGTCTCTTACACAGCAATTAGCAGTACTCTGAATATTAATGATATGCCAATTACAGTATACCATGACATTACAGTCAGCCATTGTTCACCCAGCACAAAACTTGTCACCCAGCTAGTGTTCTTCTCAATTTTCAAGTCACTGTTTCACAAAGGTCTCTGTCACTATTAGGTTTTAGGCTTACATATTATAAGGTGTATTAAGATTGCATTTTGACTTTTTCCGTTGTCAAATTATAAAAATAAAAGTTCTGAAAAAATTCTTAGAAATTTTCTCTGGTGAAGTTCATTCGTGAGAAGTACTTTCGCATAATTCTTGTGCAGAAGTATTAAAAAATATCAAGTGTTCACTAATTACTAATAATGCAGGAGTCCCTGGTCCTGAAAGGCACCCTGGCCATCCTAACAGGTCCGTACTGCACCTTGTTCTCCCAGGCCCTGCTTTCCGTTGCGCTCAGTGTGAGGAAGGTCGAGCGGCTGCGCTGTTGCTTGTCCTCCAGCACTTTCACATTGCCAGGGAAGAGGCGAGGAGGCCAGGCCGCACTGCACAGTGGTTATGGCATGGAACAGAAGCAGGGTCACCACACTGTTAGGGCAGAACATGATGGCAGGAAATGTGAAAGAAACTGAGCTGAGGAACACCCTGGGTCCTGGATGGTGGTTTCAGTTGCAGTGGGTGCCAGGTGTGCTCACAGGGTTCCTCAGCTGTTTGCTTGTAGTGCACCTTACAGTGGAAACAGTTGTCCGAATGACTTCTGACAGATGAAACACAAGAATTGAAGTGAATTGCTTGAAGGAGCCTATTGGTATCATGTTTGGGATGGCATTTGTGGAGTGTTCTTTTCAATTATTTGGTTGGTTGGTTGGTTTTTGTTGAGATAGGGTGTTGCTTCTTTGCGCAGGTTGCTTCAGACCTTCAGCCAAGCAGTGCTCCTGAGGACCCGGGGTGCGTCAGTCACGCACCTGGCTCCCTGGCTGTGGTGGCTGTGGGCTGAAGGGGGCTGTTCTGTATAGTTTTCTGCTGTTGATAAGAGCTGACTTTCCCACAGGGCTGTGCTTGGGGCGCTATTCAAAATGTGTTTCGCACGCTTTCTCATTTCATCCCCACTGCTGGATGGGGTGCTGGGGGAGGAAGGAACACAGGACCCACTGCTTACCAGCCACAGCCCTGTCCTCCCTGCTGTGCCATGTGTGGCCCTGCCTCAGCTGCTTGCCAGCCAGGAGCAAAGTGTGTTAGGACGGAAGAAGGTCTCTGAGTTTTTGTTGAAAATCCATTTTAGGGTTGTTTATATATACTATTTCAGGCTGGATTTGCCGTTACAATCAAAGGAATTCTCAAGGTCTCCAGGGGTAGTCAGCCCACTGAAGACGTTCCTGTGTGTGACTTCCTCAGTAACATGTAGTTGGAAGTTAGAGATGTCTTACTTGAAATCAAGACAGGCAATGTTTAAATGACTAGCGAACATCTGCAGTTTCTGACATGAGTCTTGAGCAATATTTCTGGGAAACTAATGTGAAAACATTAAAAGTTTAAGGACTAGAGAGATGGGTTAGTGGTTAAGGCACTTGCCTGCAAAGTATAAAGACCCAGGTTCCATTCCCCAGTACCCATGTAAACCAGATGCACAAAGTGGCACATGCATCTGGTGTTTGTTAGCAGTGGCTAGAGGCTGTGGTGCACTTGCTTGCTCTCTCTCTCTGCTTGCCAATTAATAAATGAAAAATAAAAATACAAAAGTTTAGGCAAAATGTCAAGAGTAACATTCTGTTTGTTTCCTGTATAATGTGTTTAGGAGAAGTTACCAAAAGCATACCATTTTCAGAGTCATATTCTCGTTTTTGGAGGAGTCACCTTTTTCTTGTTAATGAAAATCTGAATGAGGAAGGAGTTGTGAGGTGGAGGAAAGGAAGGGTAGACTGGCAGAGAAAATGTGTTCAGACTTTGGCAGAAGAAAGAATGGAGGTGTGTGTGGGGGGGTCTCCCGTGGTACATTTGGCTTGCCTAGTGACGGTGGATTTCTCAGCTGGAACTTTAAGGACTAGAATTAGATTTGACGTGTAGTTTCTATCTTTTGGTAATGATGGAATTATTAAGTTTTTTATACTGCTAGGTACGTATGAAGTATCTAAAGAAACAATGTCATCAGCTAGGCCTTATTTCCTCATAGATTTTGGAACAGAAACAGAAAACAGCTTTCATGTCAAGTTAGTGTGGTTGGTTGTCTTGGAAAAATGATGGCTGGTTCGCTGAACGAGACCATCTTTGTGTAAACTTTCTTTTGGTATTTCAGAAAAGTCACCGCACATGTGAACAAGATAGCAGAGGAGAAATGACAATTAAGTTCAGTTTCTTTTTGGGGAGCAGACACGTGAATGGTGATAGTTTGGTGGTTAGATGTTGATTTCTGATTTATTCCTGAGAAGCTGTTATTCTTTAAAGGAATCACAAAACTAGTTTATTGGTAAAACCTGGGTTTCATCCATTTCTGAAATTGAAGTTTTATTAAAATACCCAAGTCTGGTCATTTGCTTCCAAGGCTGTTTCTATACAGTGGCAGCAGAGCATGGGGCTGACAAAGCCTGAAATACTTTGACTTATTTTTGAATGCTAACCCAGTGTAAGTTCACAACTCAGTGCTAGTTAGTACATCCATAGAGCATTTCTCACCTGTTTTCTACCTTGCTGGAGGCCATCAGGCATTTGCAGTCTGGTCTTATCCCCAACTCCAGCTTAGGGGACTGCTGGTCTGCTTTCTGGCTCTCTGCCTGTTCTGGACATTGAATAGGGTAGTCGTAAAATATATTGTGAGGACAATATATTTAACTTCTTTTATTCAGCATAATGTGTTGGAGATTCGTCCACATTATAGCATGTACCAGGATTTTTATTACCTTTTATTGCAAAGTGGTCTGCTTTTATGCACACTCCTTCATTCACAAGCCGATTGGCTGTGTATTTTGCCAGTATGGTTTCCTTGCTGTAAGCGTCCAGCTAAGTGGAATGCTCTCAAATCCCATCAGGCTAGTTGATTGGTGACATCTGTTTTACCTGATATTACTGTGGGGACTTAAACTCTTTTTGAGTTACTGCATGGTATATGTTTTCCTGTCCTTTTACGTGAACTGTGTGTCTCAGCGAGCCTGTTACATCATAGGAGATGTGTGCTGCAACTGCTTTGCCGTCCACGAGGGGTGTTTGTGGAGGGCTGTGCACAGCACGGTCATGGATGTTGGGTTCGTATCTCCATCTTGCTGATTCCTGCTGCTCACTTCATAATTTTGCTCTCCTCATCTCCTTCATTGCCTTCTTTTACTTACTGTTTGATTTCTGGTTTTATATTTTCACTCACTACAGAAGAATACCTGAGTGGTTGACTCAGGTAAGGCATAGGTGCCATAGGCCACCTCTCCTTCCTTCCCCTTCTCCTCTCATCATTATTAACATTTGATCCCTGTGTGTTATAAAGCTCGTTATCCAGTGTTAAACAAATGTTTAAACTGTCTCATTTTAAACACAATTTAAAAGAAGAAATGAGAAAAATACTGTTGTAATTGTGTTCACCTTGATCATTCTTCTGTGGGTTTGAGCTGTCATCCTGTGCCACTACATTTTCCTGTGTGAAGTCACAGCAGGTGGGTCCTCTAGCAGCAAAGGCTCTTGGGGTGGGGTCTGGAGAGATGGCTTAGCGGTTAAGCACTTGCCTGTAAAGCCTAAGGACCCTGGTTCGAGGCTCGATTCCCCAGGACCCACAAAAGCCAGATGCACAAGGTGGCACATGCATCTGGAGTTCATATGCAGTGGCTGGAGGCCGTGGCGTGCCTAATCTCTCTATCATCTATCTGCCTCTTGCTCTCTCTGCCTGTCACTCTCAAATAAATAAATAAATAAACAAACAAAAAAGCTATGCATGGTGGTGCACACCTGTAATCCCAGCTCTTGGGAGGCAGAGGTAGGAGGATTGCCATGAGTTCGAGGCCACACTGAGACTACATAGTGAGTTCCAGGTCAGCCTGGACCAGAGTGAGAAAAAAATGAAAAACTGAAAAAAAAAGAAAAGAAAGAAATCCTGGGATGTATTTCTCTCTCATTGTCCTGTTCTTATTGTTTCTTTTCTGCACTGCACTCTGATAAGAATCAACTTTGTATCTTGTGAGCCTTTTTTTTTTTTTTTTTTTTCTTTTTCCCCCCGAGGTAGGGTTTTGCTCTATCCCAGGCTGACATGGAATTCACTATGTACTCTTGTACTCTCAGAGTGGCCTCGAACTCATGGCGATCCTCCTCCCTCTGCCTCCTCCTCCCTCTGCCTCCTGAGTGCTTGGGATTAAAGGCGTGCACCACCACGCCCGGCTTCTTGTGAGCTTTTAGCCTGCAGGAAATGAATTGTGTTTTACATGGGATAGGTATTTATTTATTGATTACCTTTTAACAGTTGTGTCTGCTGTGTGCAAGTGTGGATCTCAGTGTGTCTGTGTATTTGTGAGGTATGCTGAACTTTTTGAATGTCTATAAATTATTATTATTGGTTTTTTGAGGTAGGGTCTCACTCTAATCCAGGCTGATTGGGAATTCACTTATGTAGTCTCAGGGTGGCCTCGAACTCATGGCAGTCCTCCTACCTCTGCCTCTCGAGTGCCTTATAAATTATTTTTGCTATTAGCCAATTTGCTATTTTTGTTAAATATTGTTTTCTGCCCATTTCCTCCTTTTTTCTCTGTCTCAGGCTTGCCTTGCAGTATATGAGGGAGTCAAGATCTTTTGCGCAGATACTCAAGTCCTTTATAAGAAGTAACAGACCTGCACATGTCCTGTGTCCTTCAATCTTCTCTAGATGGCTTGCACAATGCCACATGCAATGTCGATGCTGTGTAAGTGGTAGTTGTACTCATTGTTGAGGAGATGATGGTAAAAAAAAAGTCTCTGAGTTCAGTACATGTGCAGTTTTTCTATATTTTTTTAAAAATATATTTTATTTATTTATTTGAGAGAAAGAGGTGGGGGGGGAGCGAGCAATAGAATGGGTGGTCCAGGGCCTCCAGCCACTGCAAACGAACTCCAGATGCATGCACCCCGTTGTGCATCTGGCTTATGTGGGTCCTGGAGAATTGAACTGGGATGCTTCGGCTTTGCAGGCAAACACCTTAACCGCTAAGCCATCTCTCCAGCCCAGTTTTTAGATATATTTTATTTGTGGTTGGCTATGCAATGTCCTGTATGTTGGTATGTATGAAGTGTCACAGGTCTCTGAGGCTCTGTTCATATTTCCTTTCTTTTTTCCTTCCAATTGTTACTTGACTGTGTCTTTACCCACATATAAGACTTATGACTTTTGTTTTAATATTACAGCTCTTCAGCCCAACTATCACAATCTGTTACAAGCCTTTGACACAGGGCTTAGGTTCTACCTTGGTTTCCATCTGTTCATCCTGAAGTTTCCCACTGAGCTTTCAGCAACTGTACTGGTGTTTTCTTGTGCCAGTTCAGGCTTGATATGAGCTCTTCTACTACAGTTTTTATTTCCTTTGTTGTGTTTTTCAACTCTGTAATTGCCATTTAGAGAAGAGAGAAAAAAGGAGGGAGGGAGAGGGAAAGAGATAGAGATTGTGATTTTTTGTGGTTGTCGACTACAGTAGTCATTCTTCAGGAGTGTGCGCCTGAAGGCTTTAAGACACATGCTCATATGAAAGCTACTTCCAGTTCTCGGCCCGTCAGGGCTGCACCTGGAGACGTGAGAGGCCATTGCTACTAATGGTTGCTGCCTCCTCCCTCCATCAGGAGTTGCACTTTCTTGTTTCTCTGTGTTTCCAAATGTTATGTTTTCTGTTCTGTATTTTATAGAATGGATTATAGCAAGCTTGGATTCTTAGTGGCCTATGATTTACTATTTTTGTTTCATTTGGTAATTTTTTTTTCCAGGTAGGGTCTCACTCTAGCTCAGGATGACCTGGAATTCACTATGTAGTCTCAGGGTGGCCTTGAACCACGAGGATCCTTTATCTCTGACTCGCCAGTGCTGGGATTACTGCCTGTGCCACCACACCCAGCTTTATTTAGTAATTTGTCTGGAATAAATCTGAGAAGGCTGGTGTTCCTGTAATATGTGGGTTGGGTTGGTGATGTCTCTGCTCTACTTTTTTTTTTTTAATGCTTTGTTTACTTGCTTTTCACTTCAAGACTGAGATTCTGAGAGGGGTCACTCAACCTGTGTAGTTCTGTGTTTGGCCAAAATTTAGATAGTGAAGCTCTCACTCTCCTGGTGGATGGGTGGGTAGGCAGGGAGTATTTTCAAATTACAGGCAGATCTGATGTGTACCCTAGATTTTACTTGCATCCAGACCCTGACATCTCCTTTCTGTGTGTCTCTGGGAGCACTGTGGGCAAGGTGTGCCCAGGTGGCATGATCTTCTGTGGGTGTCTGTTACTCCTGAGAGTGTCTGATGGGTTTGGAATGGTGGGAGGGTTTATGAAGCACACGTCTCCCTGAGGTCCCCAGTAAATCTGTGGTCAGCGTGCTGGAGTGATGTTTGTCTTGAACCACACCCCGTCCTCGCGCTGACAGAGCTGTGGCCCTCCAGGTTCTTCTGCTGATGGGCTTTCCGCTATCTGACCCGGCTCCCCATCTCCTGGCCTGGCAGTGATTGTGGACTTGCTGGTTTTTCAAGTCCTCTGTTGAACTTTGGTATTGATGATTGAGCTGGTGTCAGGGGCTCAGAAACAGGCTCAAGAAAGATGTCCCAGGCTCCCACTGCGCAGCTCTTACCCAAAGCTCAGTAATTGCCATCGAGACAGATCGCAGTTTGCAGATTCTGGTAGATTTCCAGACTTCAGACAGTTTTGTCTGCCTTAGAGTGTGTTTTAGGGAGAGGATTTGCGACCTCCCCATTTTGCCCTTGCTTAATTTCCCATGCATATGCACCTTCCTCGGTGGCAGGCACCATCCTGGACCTTAAGGGCATGAAGTCACACAGTGTCTGGTGATAGGTTTATTACTAAAGTAGACGCCATTCAGTGGGCATAGATGTACGTGCTGTTTACAAGCTAGTAGTTATGAGAGGAATGTACTTCAGGATATCACTCTGAGCGTCACTGATATGTAACATCCATGTTAGTGATAGAAATGTTAGTTTCATGGGAACTATTTATTTATTAGAGGGGGGAGGGAAGAAGGGAGGGAGAGGCAGATAGAGAGAATGGCTGTGCCAGGACCTCTAGCCACTTAACCACTAAGCCATCTCTCCAGGCCCCCATGGAAACTTTCATATCTGAACTTTTGTCATTGAAAGTGTGATTAAGTTGGTTATAGGAACGGTATGGCATTAGGGTTGTGGGACTGAAATTGAATGCTAGTTTTTTTATTTTTAATATTTTTATTTATTTGCAAGAGAGAGAAAGCAAGAAAGAAAGAGAAGGAGAGAAAGAGAATGGGAATAAGAGAGAATAGCAATGAGTGTGCCATGTCCTCTTGCCAATGTAAATGAACTCCAGATACATGTGCCATTTTGTGCATCTGGCTTTATGTGGGTATTGGGGAATTGAACCTGGGCCAGTAGGCTTTGTAAGCAGCTTCTATAACAGCTGAGTCATCTCTCCAGTTCCAAATACTTATTGTTCAGTTTATGAAGTTTGTAGGTGGCACAGTGTTATTTTCTTTCTCTTTTCCCACATTAAGCTTGGTTAATAAAACCAACTTTATGAATTATTCTTAAGATTAAATATTACGTTGTCAAAACATCTCACACTTAGTAGGTACAATTATTTTTGGCATTCTTAGGAGATATTACTAAGGTTACCACTTCCTCTGTGTTAACTTACATCTCATAGGACATAACCTGAGGTAAATAATTTTATTATTTTATTTATCAGGATTTCAATAGATCACAATCTGTGAATACCCAAATACCTCTATAAAATGTAGTGCCTGCACAAAACCCATTTACATTCTCCTGTACATGTTAAGTCATTTGTAGATAAACTTATACCTCATATGATTTGAGTGATGGTACCTTCTGTAAGGGAAATGCTATGTTGCTAATTGTTATACTGTTTACAGTATGGTGATAAGAGAAAGACAGGACCATACATGTTCAAGACAGTTTCAGTTATTTTTTTTAAAATTCTATTTCATTTTCATTTTAGTTTTTTAAATTTTCTTTATTTTAATTTATTTGCGAGTAACAGAGAGAGAGAGAAAGAGGCAGATAGAAAGAGAGTGGGTGTGGCAGGCCCTCCAACCACTGCAAACGAACTCAGACACGTGCGCCCCCTTGTGCATCTGGCTAATGTGGGTCCTGGGGAGTGGAGCCTCGAACCGGGGTCTTTAGGCTTCATAGGCAAGCGCTTAACCGCTAAGCCATCTCTCCAACCCTCAGTTATTTTTTAAAAATATCTTCAGTCAGATTTTGTTTGAATCTGAATGCAGAAACTATGGCCATGGAAGGCCAACTGTACCTGATGAATGTTAGAGCACCTGCTCAATGAGGGCATGGTTGAGACCGTAGTTTTTCTAACTTGTTCTGCTTCTTCCTTTTCCTAGCTTTGATTTTCCAGTCCTCTCCGTTTGTTAAAAAATATAGTAATTTTGGTCCTTTAATAATTTATTTATTTATTTTTTATTTTTTTTCGTTGATTTTTATTTATTTATTTGAGAGCAACAGACAGAGAGAAAGAGGCAGATAGAGAGAGAGAGAGAACGGGCGCGCCAGGGCCTCCAGCCACTGCAAACGAACTCCAGACGTGTGCGCCCCATGTGCATCTGGCTAACGTGGGTCCTGGGGAATTGAGCCTCGAACCGGGGTCCTTAGTCTATACAGGCAAGCGCTTAACCACTAAGCCATTTCTCCAGCCCTTATTTTTTTATTTCTGTTTATTTATTTGTAAAGAGATGGAGGGAGGCAGAGAATGGGCTCATCAAGGCCTCCAGGCACTGCAAATGAACTCCAAATGTATGTGCCACTTTGTGCATCTGGCTTTACATGGGTACTGGGGAATTTAACATGGGCTATTAGTCTTTGCAAGCAAGTGCCTGTAACTGTTGAGCCATCTCTCCTGCCAAAGTTTTTAAAAATTTTTATATATTTGAGATAGAAAGAGGCAGATAGGGAATGGACGCACTAGGGTCTACTGCCCCTGCAAACGAACTCCAGACATGTATGCTACTTTGTGCATCTGGTTTTCTTGTGGGTACTGGGGAATTGAACCCAGGCTGTCAGGCTTTGCAGACAAGTGGCTTTAATTACTCAGTCACCCCTCCAGCCCAATTTTGGCCTTTGCTGTAGTAAGTGAGACAAGACATACAGTGGTTTTCTCTGAATATATTTTGTTGGATATTCTCTCTAGATATCAAGGCATTCCCAATATTTCATAGATAATTCCTCCTGAGGTTCTAACTGTGCTGTGCATGTGTAGCCTTTTGTTGCCACATAATGGTGAAACTGCTCATGAAGTATGATCATCTGTGAGGAGACCTGTGCAAGGAGAGTGGCTTCATAGCTGGAACTTTGCAGATACCTTTGGAAGAATGAAAACAAAGACTCGTACAGGGATTATCAAAACTTTACCTCAGGTTATGTCCCCTGATGTGTAAGTCAATATGGAGGAAGTGGTGATTTTGAAGCACTGAGTTTTATGGTATCTTCACTTTGGGGGAGGATATGCCTGGACCACAGCACAGCCAGGTCTTCTTTGTAGCCATGTCATTCTTAGAACAGAAAATTAGCCATTTCTGTAGCTGTTCTACATGAGTCTTGGATATTTTGCAATGATTTTTATGTATTTATTTTTTTACAAGGTAGTGATTTTTAAAAATTATTTTTACTTATTTATTTGAAAGAGAGAGAGAGGAAGAGAAAAAGAGGCTGATAGAGAGAGTGGGCCTGCCAGGGCCGCTGCAAATGAACTCCAGATGCATGTGCCACCTTGTGCATCTGGCTTACATGGGTCCTAAGAAGTTGAACCTGGGTCCTTTGGCTTTGCAGGCAAAGTGCCTTAATTGCACCATCTCTCCAGCCCTGTAATGATTTTTAAAACTTTGTTTAATGATGTTTTTCATACGTGTGCATAATGTATTTTGATAATAATTCCCTCCCATTACTTTCTTTTGTCCTCTATCCTTTTCTACTGAACCCTCCACCACCCCCATTAGTACCTCTTTTATTTTGTCTTTTTCTTCCCTTTTCATCATCCATGACAAAATGTTGGTGGGCCCGATCTAGTGCAGATAACCCCAGTCTCAGTGAGGTCATGAGTGCAACAACCACTTCACATCCAGAGACAGTGTTCTAGAGCACTCCTCCCCACCCTAGCTCTTAGATTCTTTCCAACCCCTCTGAAGTATTCCCTGAGCCCTGGAAGATGTTTCACTCAGTGTTGAGAACTCAGCGGTCACAGTGTCAGCACTTTGATGCGTAATGAGTGTCTCCCGTAGTCACTGGCATCTGCAAAAAGAAGCTTCTCTGACCAAAGGTGAAAACAGCACTAATCTATGGCTATAAACAGAAATATTCAGAAGGCAATTTGATGGACACAGCATACCCATTTAGCTAAACAGCAGTGGGATGGGCCTGTGACCTTCTGAACCGTAACCTTTTGACCCAAGTTTTCAGGACCAGGTATGAGTTGCCTTCTGTGGAGTGGGCCTCAAATACAGTCAGAGAGCAGCTGATCCCCCCTGTGACAGTCATGCTCCTGTTGCACAAGTGGGCTCATCTTGCCTGGATGGCTGTTTGTGGAGCTCACAGGGTCCACTGTCGGTTAAGACCCCGATGGCTTTTGTTCCTCAGCAGCCTGCACAGCACTTTACGGCTCTGTGACAGCCACCGTGCAGGGAGGGTCTTCCGGCTCATTTTCACCATGACCGTTAGTGTCCTGCAGCCAATGCTGTACCTTTTAATATATTTTAAATAGGCATTCTATCTCTATCTTTGAAGCCTTTCATTTTCTTCAAAGAATGTTTTTTTTTAAAGATAGGTTATTAACTGAGAGCAGTTCTTCAAAATATAATATGTGGGGCAGGTGTACATTTATAACAGGCCTTCCATGATTAGAACCAGCAGAGAAGAATCAAGATTCAGAGCTCATTCATCTTAGAGTAAAGCCAGGAAGTCCCTGCTGTGGGGATGGGAGGGTGGGGGATCGTGCAGATGTGTTGTAGATGAAAGTCGCTTCACACTTGTAGTTGGGGTGCTACTACCTGGATTGAATCTCTCTCACCTGCCAGTAAGATACACGATACAGCTGAAGTACAGAGGTTAAATGTGGCTTTTGTAGGGGGGGGGGTGGGTGTGTGGGTGTGTGTATATGTATGTGGGGGGTAGGTGTGGTGTGTGTGTGTGTGTGTGTGTGTGTGTTTGTATATTTTCAAATGGTCTTTCAGCACCTGCATTTGTTGTAGAAGTCAAGTACAGAGTTGTATATGTATGTCTTTCTGGATCTTGTTAAAAACTGATACAAGCGTGTCATTTGAAACAGGTATATACCAGGTTTATAGCCATCATTACTTTTTCTCTTGCAGGCTTTAAAAATCATATTTTTGCCCATGGCATCTCTGAACAAAATTTAAAAGAACCTATTAAATAAACTGAAAGCTTTGCCTCTTTATTTTTTGTAATTGGACATTAATCTTGTATGTGTAGCAAAAGTTTGATAAACAGTGCTGCAAGGCCCTGTGCCTACCATGCTCCATGGAGGACACCACAGTGCTGAAGTAAATTAGCATGCAAATTCTCTCTCTTCCTTGCAAATAAATAAAACAACAACAAAAAACCCTACATATTTCCAACTTCTCATTAAGGATGCTCAAAAAAGTAAGAGAGCAAAGATTTCAGGGGTGAGGAATTTGGCTATGGAGAGTGGTGTGGTATACTGGGAGTTTCTTGACTTGAAGGCTCTGTCAGACTACAGGGTACTGCATGTGGCCTTCTGACCTACTACAGATGGGGACAGCCCGAAGTGCAAGTACCAGTAGAGGTGTCTTGGAAAGAGTAACAGGTGAAAAAAACTGGAGAATGTGCAATCTGGGAAAACACCATGTGAGTCAGCACTTGATACCAAGTGTGAAGAGATACTGACACCTCATGGATGTAGCTGTTATTATTCATAGTTACCAAAGACGTGTTTGCATTTGCACTAGACTTTTTCTGGGGGTAGGTGTAGACACATAGGTACTGTCTGGTAGATGCCATCTAGGGGCAGGTATAGGCACATAGGTACTATCTGGTAGATGCCATCTAGGGGCAGGTGTAAACACATAGGTACTGTCTGGTAGACATCATATGGGGCAAGTGTAGACACACAGATACTGTCTGGTAGACTTCATATACACATATCTGGTAGACGTCATATAGAGGCAAGTGTATATATGTAGATACTATTATCTGGACTAAATCTGTATGAGCTCAATGTGAAGGTGAAAGATGTTCACTGTATTCCCACAATTTTTAAAAGATAAAGTGAAGTATGTCTGTTCAGTTTTGTCCCAGATTAATCTCTCCAGAAGTGTCTTGATTTGTTCTATAGAATTCTGCCAATAGACCTTCCCATAAGTGAAAACAAGGTGATAATTACATAATGCATTGTCTTTCTCAATTCATGTTTATTACTCTTAGAAGTAAATTGTGAGGAGTTGTTAAGAACAGCTCAGAGAGGTCAGGCCTTGTTAGCAGACAGTTCTCATCTCAGTGAAACACTGACAACAGGACATTTTGCTGTGCACACATTCCCTGCTCTGTGTATCAGCCTACTTGAATTTGTTTTTCAGAATCTAAAGTGACACTTATTTTCTAACATTTACTATGTTGGAATTATTCTTACTCCCACCCTACTATGCACAGGGCAGGATGTTTTATAAGTGGTGCTGAGAGTATCTGAGTGGCCGTGCAGAAGGCGAGGCACTCACCCCACAGGTCAGCAGGGATTTTCAAGTATGGCACAGAGAAAAACAGGTGTACTAAGTAGGGAATTTATCTAGATCACTGCAGAGATTGCATTCTCAAGTTTAGAGGACTACTACTTGGAAAGAAAGCATGACTGATTAAAAATATAAGCAGACTATTCCATACTTGTAGACAAGGAGAGTTAAAATTTGGCTTATTTTCTTACATAAATTAATGGGCAAATGATAATGAAGTAATACATTGAAAAATTATTCTTTGTAGTCAAGAGTAGAAATGAGAATAATATGGAGATAACATTTATTTACTAATCCCTTTGATATTTGGAAGAAACAATACCCAGGGTTGTTGAGGTTGTATGGAATGGGCAATCCCGTGTGCTGTGACGGTGAGGCTGTGTGGATGGGCAAGCCCGTGTGCTGTGACTTTGTCATTAAGGTTTATACACACAGGCTCTGTTTTCTGAAATTGATTTCAAGGAGGTAACACAAGTAGGATGTACTTGCTCTCATACCTCCATTCCAGTGTTATCTCAGATAGCAAACACCCCTAGAGAATTAACTACCCTTTGCTCTAGGACAGTCAGTTTATTCTTTGTACTGCTGGAACACATGTACTTGGGAATCCTTAAAACCCTATGGGAACAAGAAAAATCCTCAGTGTAGATAATAATAAGGGTCGTGTGGGACCCACCATTAAATGATCTTCATGGGAATCCTCTTGTGTAGGTGGCAGCAATGTGAGAACTTTAAATTATTTCTGACATAGGCTGCAGTTAGCCATGTGATTTGTAGTTGGTTGGCCAGGCTGTGCAGGGTTAGCTGTGTGACCCCATGAGAAGACCCTTTGGTGCATGTAGACAGCTAACAGGATGGCCTGAAAGAGCAGCTTTCTGAGCAGACCAAATGGGACCTGTGACTTGGCATCCAGTAAGATCACCTGGATGGACTAAGCCATACAAATGGCTGATGTGCGCGTCATGGGGGTGAGGATGCTACCGTTCTGTTTCTGGAGTGGAGTTAGTATCAGGAGCAGCAGAGGGGATGGTGTGGGTTTGGACAGCCTGGTCTTAGGGTGGCTTAGGGGGCATGCATGTCACACTTAGACCCTTCACTTGTGGATTTTTCATCTCTCGGACTACTGCCTGCACTATTTATCTTGGAGCCCACAGCCAGACTCACAGCCGTTGAGTACTTTTGGTTGTCTGCTGCTGGAAATAACTGAAGTGTGCAGAATCCAAGGCAGTACTGAGTTGGATGTGGTGACACATGCTGTCCTAGCACTTGGGAGGCTGAGGCATGAAGGTCATGATGAGTTCAAGGTCAGTCTGGGATGGAGTGAGAACCCACTTTAAAGAAATAAGAATTGCCAGGTGTGGTGGCACAGGCCTTTAACCCCTTTAACCCCAGCCCTCGGAGGCCGAGGTACGAGGGTTACTGTGAATTTGAGACCAGCCTGAGACTACATAGTGAATTCCAGGTAAGCCTGGGCTAGAGCGAGACCCTACTTCTAAAAACAAAAAAATGAAAAAAAATACGGCTGGAGAGATGACTTAACGGTTAAGGTGCTTAGGTGCTTGCCTGCGAATCCTAAGGACCCAGGTTCGATTCTCCAGGTCTCATGAAAGCCAAATAAATAGTCAAGGTGATGCATGTGTCTATAGTTGGTGTGCACTGGCTAGAAACCCTGGTACACCCATTCTTTCTCTCACTGTTTCTTTCTGTCTCAAATAAAAATAAATAAGTAAAATAATAAAATAAAGGTAAGTGAAAATGAAACAGTGTTTATCTGAGCAGTCTCTGTGCCCTTGCTGTTGTGATCACTCATGTTCCATTGATCCATGATAATTTTCCCAACCACACAGTGAAGGAATGGCAAAAAGGAAATTCTTCAGACTTCTGATTCATGAACCCACATTCCTTTGTATGGTCTATTACAGATCTGAGGCTTATGCTGGATTCAAACAATTTTAGGACATTGTAGTTGTATTGGTTTAGAAATACGTTTCACTGACTTACAGACCAGAGTTTTGGGTCTGAAACAATAGCAGCAAGGATTTTGCTCTTGTTTTAAAATATTCTTCAACATGAAGAATGAAATCTAAATGATAAAGTCTACTGTTTACTGTTTTTCTATTTAAAACCATACTGTGTAAGGGAAATTAAGGGACATGATCTATCTGGTAGATATTAATGTCATGTAGGCTGACTATAATTTTAATGTTTTGATCTATCAGTGGCCTTTTAATTGGAGGCAGTAGTTATTAGTAGCTCTGTTGCATCTTATTGCTTTCATAAAGGAGCACAGATAGTATCATTTCTCAAATGTGTTTTTTAGCATTTGAGAATCATACTGTTTTCCTTTTTTATCTTGTGTGTTTCGTACATTTTAAAAACACAGTAAGAGGGCCCCATAGATTTTTAGTAAACTGCAAAGGTGTAGTAGCACACAGAAAAGTGAAGGGTCCCCTTCCTATTCCTCAAAGCCCGAAGCCAGCAAGGGACAAAAGTGCACTTCAGGCATTAGGAAGCAGTTTGAGTTTTGCAGAGGTGTCTGCTTCAGAGCGCCATCACCTGCTGTATGAAAGAAGTGCAGTCCCCTACCCCAGGCCTGTGGCAGCGAATGAAGGAGGCCTGCAGTGCAGCGCGCAGGCCTGTCAGATGTCAGGCGCAATCCCTGGTGCCCGTTTGGTCCTAACACTCACCAGGAACCAGCTGTATATGCCTGTGGGGGAGGTGACTTACCATTTCCTCAAGCATATTTGTACCTAAAGGGTTTAGATGTTTCAGTCTGTACACAAAACACCAGTTACAATTTCAAAATCTCAAGTGCCCTTTTGTAGTTGGAAAGCTTAACCAGATAAGCTACAGCAATGCTGGCTATTTGACCTTGCTCATCTGACACCCCAAAAGAGAAGGAGGTGCAGACCCATGTTGTGTTGGACGTGGGTGTACAAGTGCTTTGCTCAGCTCCTTAAACCTTGTCTGTTCTTTTGTTGGCAGGCTGGTTAGAGGCACAGGCTAGAGGCCTCCTGGCAGAGGCTTATAGTGGACATGTTACTCAGGGGTATTGGTTGCAAAGGATGGAAGCTGGCCCTTTAACTTGAGGGAATTCATGGAGGTGCCAGGTTGCTGGCACAGTAGTACCCATGGCTGGGTCTGTGTTCACAAGGCAGGGAATAACCAGGGCAGACATGCAAGGTCCCTGCCAGGGGGGTGGTTGGGTTCTGGATGTTGCCTGGGTAGGGATTAGGAGACTCTCTGAGAGCCTGTGGCATGTCTGGCCTGGCTGAGCTGGTCAGATATCAGGGTGGATTCTGTGCTTGTGCGCTGAGGACCCTCACGCTTAGGGATGGTATAGGCAGCTCTTCCTTGCTAGAGGTGGGCACTCTCTCTCTGCTGCTGTTTTCCACCAGCTGTGGCTGAGGTGATGTCCAGCCCTGCTCACACTGTGATGAAGCTTCCCCGTGTGACTGACTGTAAACCAAAACAAGCCATTGCCTCCATAAGCTGCTTATGGTGGGTGTTCTGTCCCACCCAGCGCAGCGAAGGAAACTTCTGCAGTAGCCAGGGAAATACAAGCCCCGGGACAGCTGAGTGCTTCGTGCTGGCTCAGGAGTTCCCGAGACACTTAGTGTGCTTGTGTGTGTGCGTGTGCCTTTTGGAGAGAAAGGGCCTGACTTCATCAGTGCCAGAGGGAGTTGGGCAGGCAGGGAACAGACAGCACTACAATCAAGCGGTCTAGCCACCTTGAAGCTTTGCTTTTCCACCAGGTGGTGCAAATCTGTTAAGATGTTCATCATGAAATCCTCTTGAACAATTGAAGATTAGTTCATTTTCTCTGTCCAAGACTTAGTTCTACCACAATGGTGAAGGGTTATTGATCTGATTTCTTGATTTCTTTCTGACTTTCGTAAGCATGCAGATTATATATCTCTTAAAATATATCTAAACTATATTGATTTGTGAAAAGACATTGAAACTAGAGAAATATATTTAGCATATGTAGCAGACAGCTTCAGGTTCACTGAGATGAACTTCCAGACCAGGCACAGTTAATGGAGGAAGGGATATTTATTGAAGCCTACAGATCCAGGGGAAGTTCCATAATGGCTAAAGGAGCTGGTCTGCCTTCACAGGTCCAAGCAGAGAGAGAGAAGCACAAGCCAAAAAGCCAAAAGCCACAGCACACTTCAGGAACTCCAGCTAGGCACACTTTGCAATCTTTAGATTGCAATCTGAAACCCACCACCACACCTTAAGATCCACCCAGTGACACTGCCTTCAGCCAGGTGGCTGCAGATGCAAATTACAAACAATAAAAAACTGAATATATTGGGGGCCATCTATTCAAACTACCACAGCATAGTAATGATTTTTTTAGTTGTTGTTGTTGAGGCCAGGGGTCAGTATGTGTCCTAGGTTGTCCTCAAATTCTCGGTCCTCCTTCCTCAGCCCCACTGAGTGTTGAGATTATAGGTGAGAGCCACAGGGTTTAGCATGTTTCATGCTCTTGGAGCTAAAGACGCTCAATATTTTTATAATGTTTCTCATAGAAAATGTGTGTGCTTTAACTTTTCAAAGTGAAAAGTCATGTCTTGACATTTGACCTGTCCTATGGCATGGCTTCGGACACAGAGGGCAGTGATGGCCAGTGAGGAAGGAGGGCTGCGTGAAGGACGGGAGCCCTATCCTCACAGTGTGGGTCAGGGGCCTGGGAGCGCAGTGTACTCATGGCCGGCATAATGAGGACGCTTAGAGTTCAGACATGTCTGAGGTGGTCTTGGAAATTTGGAAGCTTCTCAGTTTGGATACACTTGGGGTGTTTTGGGGAGAGGTATTGGTACACACTGGATTTAGTTAACTATTAGTGAAATTACATAAGAGTGCATTAATTGTTAACAACAAGTTTGAAATTTAAAATTTGGCTGCCTAGTAGTAGTCAGGATGCTGGTCCCAGTGATTAGCTAGTACAAGCAGTTAACATATTCCAAGGCCACGAACAGTTGCCTTAGGGCTGTGCTGTGTATCTAGAGTTTTGAGAACTTACTAAGATCTTTCTTTTCCGGTCTTATTTGTGATTCAGCTCTTTAGGTGTGGTCTAGACCAATGCTGTTTAACCTTTTATTATTATTATTTTTCATTCATTGCCCCTTCATGGATAATAGCGAATATTAATATAAGTTAAAATTCTGCCTAATGTGAAAATAAATACTTAGGGATGCCATTTAGTTATTCTTCGGAAGTCAGCAAACTTAAAAATAGGTAAAGCATTTTTTTGTATCCTCACAAGTGCCATTTTTTTCTGAGATAATAGTTCCTGTGTCCTGCCCATGGCGCAGACCCCTCCTTACGTGCGGCAGGTCTGGATGCGGTACCAGCTGTGCCTGGCCTTCAGTTGCACACGTCTTCAGGGCCAGGGTTGCTCTGAGGCTGCACCTCACTGAGTCTCCTGGAGACCAGAGGGCAGTGCTCTGGAGTCCTTAATTTAATGTGGGAAGAACTTTCCTTGGGTTGTACGTTAGATAGAAGGAATGGATCCTTCTTTGACGTTGCCCTGAAGAAGAATGTGCAATGGAATTGTGCTTGCTTCTGTTTCGTTGGAGAGCAGCCATCACACAACGGCAAGGTGATGCGTTTCTCATGGGATTAAAAGATGTAGAATAGGATAATAGGATATGAAAACGGACCAGTCAGGCCATTTTCCTCCCTCTCCCCCTACCTCCTTTTCTTCCCGTTTGGTTTAGACCTCCTATAGGTCATTACATACACATCTTAGTTATATGAATTTATAATATTTATTGATTTAATTTCTTCACTTATTTCTTGGTAGAGGAAAATTGGTTTTACTTTTGAGTCAATTAAAATTGTATACGAAGCCACTGTAGTAAGCATTCTTGGTCTGTGACTCTTTTGATGGAGAGGTCGCTGTCATAAATTTTATAGGATAGGCTCCCAAGTTGCATTTATTGTGCCAGAGCCCGCCAGCACTGCCCACTTCAGGAGAGGTGGTTCTAGCTTTCTGCAGGAACCATCGTCAGCGTAGGTTGGCTTCACTGCTCACTTAAAAATTTCTTCATGGGGCCTGGAGAGATGGCTTAGCAGTTAAGCGCTTGCCTGTGAGGGCTAAGGACCCGGGTTCGAGGCTTGATTCTCCAGGACCCATGTTAGCCAGATGCACAAGGGGCGCACGTGTCTGGAGTTCGTTTGCAGTGGCTGGAGGCCCTGGTGCGCCCATTCTCTCTTTCTATCTCTCTGCCTCTTTCTCTCTCTGTCTGTTGCTCTCCAATAAATAAGAATAAACAAACAAAAAAAATTAAAAAAAATTTTCTTCATGTTTTCTTTGAATATCTTACCTTTTACTTCCAAAGTTTCTGGCTTTACCAACTCTCTTTACCCAGGAAACTGCTAACTGGAGCAGGGGTTTCATGTGATGGTCATCTGCGCAGGCTTAGGCGTTTATTTCTCCTGCGTGGGTGTCTGCTCTTATTTCTCACTGAGTTATGTTCCTTACTGGGTGCTGAGGGGCACTTGAGTTTGTGGTAAGTGACTGTCCTGGGCTTCTACTGACCCAGATCTCTGTCCCTGACTGCCAGTGGCACTCTAGTCATAACAATCAGAAATTCTCAGAGAGTGTTGCATCACAGTAGTCTCAGGGTTGGTGGAAGAATATGGCTAATTTTGGAACATAAGTGAGACTGTGTGTACAAGGCCATGGTGGTCTGTATTTATGTACATTGAAGTACTCAATAATAAAACAGTTGTGTTGAATATCCCATATTTCCTCCTTGTTTTTTTTCTTTGAAGGGGAGTCTTATAGCCCAGGCTGACTTGAACTCATGACAATATTCCTACCTTAGCTTCTTGAGTGCTGGGATTGAGGATATGAGCCACCACACCAAGCTAGATATTTCATAGCTATAATTGATGCATTCTGCCCGGTGGGTCTGCTCCTGTTGAGCCACCGTGATAGAGCTGTAAATGGTAACCAGGGAAACGGGGTTCTAGCTTTATGATAAGACATGCAAGTGAACCCCATATAGCATTGTTGGATTTTATAGTGAATATTTTGTTGAGCAGAGCAGATTTATTTATTTATTTTTTGTAATGGGCTGATCAAGGCTCTGGCCAATTCTGTAATACTTTTCCCTAAAGAAAATATCCTTTAATTTGTAAATAGTAAAATTTTTTAGTTGAATTTTACAACAGCAGCAATTTAGTTAGGGACATGGTGAAGACAGAGAAGGGTCCTTGGGAAGTTTGGCCAGTCATTCCTCACTCTGTCTCTTCCCCCGTGAGCTCTTCTGCAAGCTGTTGTGCGTTCTAGGCAGCTGCAGAAGCCATGTGCTCACTGCTGTGCTCCGCAGCGTGTGGTCACATGATTCCTCACTGCTTCTCCAGCAGCCTGATTGGCTCTGTGTCCTCCCATTGTGACTTTGGAACCACCTTTCCTTTCCTGTAACATGTCTGTAAAGCTAGGTTTATATTGATTTCCTAGTTTAAGGACTTCCATGGTTATTTAGACAAGCTGTTCAGAGCAGTGGACTCATGAGATCCCTGGTGAGGATGCACCTTTTAGGGCTTCGGTTCTCATAGTATATCTGACCTTGACACTAACTCTAAGTCTTACTCTGGACTAGGTGAATATGTGGATCCACATGGATCTATCATCCATCTCTTGTTAGGTACATAGTTACTGAGACCAGATGTCTGACAAGAAGCAATTAAGGCAGAAGGGTTTTGTTTCAGTTTATGGTTTGAGGTCATAGTCCATTGTGGCAGGGAGGGCATGGCAGTAGGAGTGTGAGGGAGCCAGTCGCTCACAGTCGTTCAGCAGTGGGAAGCAGAGAGTGAAGAACGGTGCTGCTGAGCCAGCCCTCTCCTTTTCATGACGTCCAGTACCTCAGCATGGTACACCTCAACCTAAAATAGGAAGATGTCTCACACATTCCCAGAGATTCATTTCTGTGATGATTTTAAGTCCTAACAGGTAGACAACCAGAGATTAACCACCATCATCTCAGAGAATCAGGTCTGGGAGAGACTCATGGCCTATTGTGTGGATTGAGAGACAGGGCAGCTTCCCCACTATGCACTGGCTTCAGAAACGTTAGGTTAATCTGAAAAGATAAGGTGGTGTGGACGTTTGGGCTTCCTGATGACAGGTTGGTGGGGGGCATGGATTTCTTCGTGTGTATACCCTTTTCACATTGCATGAACTGGGCAGATATTTAAGAGTGCAGTCAGGGTGGAAGGTGGCCAAGCGTAAGAGCGCAGTGTCCTGCCTAAAGCTGGTCCATTAATTTCTTCTGTAGGTTTTGCTGTGGGAATGAAGTGAACCTGGCTGTGGTAAGGGAAAGTTCATTAGTGGTGATTATCTTGCAGGATTTGTTAGCTTGGTTATAGCACATAAACACCTTTTGAAAATCTTTTTTCTTTTTTTCAAAGCAAGCCCAAAAGACTGGTCTTTTTTTTTTTCTTTTTTTTTTTTTAATGCAGGACAGGTTGGGGGAGAAAGAGAATTGGTGCGCCAGGGCCTCCAGCCACTGCATTTGGATTCCAGACGAGTGCGCCACCTTGTGCATCTGGCTTACTTGATCTGGAGAGTTGATCTGGCTCCTTAGGCTCCGTACGCAGGAGTCTTAACCTCCTAGTCCTCTCTCCAGTCCAACACTTTTTTATTATAACAAATTTTAACCCTAATTTATTAACAAGAACTGCATTATTGTTTCAGAAGCTTAGGCCAGTTATACCCGCTCTCTGCCATAGCTGTAGTGGCATAATACAATGCAGTATCTCCGAATACCGAGGAAGCACATTTTCTGATTGTCTTTTAGGTTTACCTGTTTGAAATCTATCAGCTAATTTGTATTTTTTGTACTTGTAATCTTTTTATAAATAAATATGCTATTCAAGTGAATGTTAAGTATCTTGTGAAGAGTCAGGTAAAGGCATGAAATGCATCCTGTGGCTCTGAGGGGCTCACACTGGTTCAGTTCTTACCTGGGGACCTGATTTCATTTCCTCATTTAATCCTTTATAATGCATCCTGTTGCATGCCAATCTTCATTTTAAAAAGAGGAAAACTTGACCTCTAGGAAGGTACAGAGCTACCATAAATGGAGTTAGCATTCTGGTCTGGCTGTCTCCAGAGCCTATATGACATCTTGCTGCTGCCCATGTGCAGCCACAGAATATTATGCAGAGACTCTCAGTGGTAATTTACAAATAAGTAAGAATGGTGTAGTTCTGGATTCCTACAAGTGATAGGCCTGGTGCATTTTAAGTTGGGGTGTGTGTGTGTGTGTGTGTGTGTGTGTGTGTGTGTGTTGCAGACAGCTTCACGTTCGCTGAGATGAGCTTCCAGACCAGGCACAGTCATGGAGGAAGGGATTTGTTGAAGGCTACAGATCCAGGGGGCGTTCCATAATGGCAGAAGAAGCTGTCCCCATCTTAAAGGACCAGGCAAAGAGAAAAAGCTAAAAGCCAAAAGCCACACAGCACAGCACACTTCAGGAACTCCAGCTAGTCACACTTTGCATTATTTTTAGATAGAAATCTCAAACCCACCACCACACCTGAAGATCTTCCCAGTGACACTGCCTCCAGCCAGGTGGCTGCAGATGCAAACTAATAAAACACTGAATATATTGGGGGCCATCTATTCAAGCTACCACAGTGTGCTAGTATGAAAGTGCTACTTCTCAGCAAATATACAAGACTGGACAGTTTTAAACAATTGGAGGCTTTTCCAAGGTCATTGGTAGAGGAGTCAGGAAGTTTTACAGTTGCCCAACAGGTACAGTAGTGGGTTTGGAAGACAACCTTGGGGACATGGAAGAAACTGTTTCAGTTGAACATTCACTTTATGCCAAGTCTATGTGCTGTCATAGGGACTTGGCTAGTTGTCCTCACAGTGCTGGGCCACAGGTTCAGCATGGCTGCCAACAGCCTTGGCCATGGTTCCCCAGTCACACAGCTACCAGGGCAGCACACAGAGAATCATGTAGATGCTGGGCTTCTGCCACATACACATCTTCTCGCCCAGTTTGGGGCCTCCCTCTGCTTTCGGGCTGAGGGAGGTGTTTTCACTCTTAAGTGTTTCAGGTAGTTGTTGCTACTGATTTACTGATTTCCTCCAGAAAGAAATGGAACCCTGGACCATCCTGGTCTTTCAGCCCGCTCGTTAGTGGCTCTTCTCCGTCTAGAACACTGATTTTTTTTTCCACTTGTGGGCATTGAGCATCATCATTGCTGTGGGTCAAACTGCAGACTGACGGGGTTCCTCAGTGAGCTGCACGCTTGAGTTGCATTCTGTGTAATACTTGGGATGTGTCTCGAATCGTCTCCGCTTTGCTGGCTTTTCTTTTGGTTTCGGGCATTTCCAACCTTTTCTAGGCTTTCTGTTACAGGCCTGTCCATTTTGCTCAGTTTTTCTTTAAAAGATATTTATTTATTTATTTATGACACAGACAGAGAGAGAGACAGAGAGAGAAAGAAAATGGGCACGCCATGACGCCATGGCCTCTAGCCACTACAAATGAACTCCAGATGCATGTGCCACCATGTGTATCTGGCTTATGTGGGACCTGGAGAATCGAACCTAGGTTCTTAGGTTTTACAGGCATGTGCCTTAACTGCTAAAGCCATCTCTCTAGCCATTTCTTTTCTTAAATATTTTTATTTATTTATTTGTTAGAGACGGAAAGAAGAGAGAGACAGAGAGTGAGCAAGTGAACATTTTGCCCAGTTCTTTAACTCCGCTAAGATCATGGGTTCTAAGATCCATGGGGTTCCATGGTAAGAGCTGGTGGGCCACAGTAGAGCCCATGACTGACACAGAAGGCCTCTCAATGCTGTCCAGGCAAGTAGCATTTCCCAGAGGCTCCTGAGCTAATGTTTTAGAGAAAGAAAGGACACTGCTTGAATATAGAATTGTGATCATGTGTTGGTGAATGTTGTCTGTTAGATATCATTTGGGATTGAGAAGAAATTTCTTACCTTGATCTTTAAATCTCAAAGTACTCACAGTACTCCTTCAAGCTTTACCTTATTTTCATTCATTTTTATCTTTAAGTAATAAAGATAGTCTTTGAGATTCATTGGATATTCACATACTTGAAACCCAGTGTTATACTGGGTTACACTAGGTATTCTACTGAAAATCGGATGTTGACATCCAAAATAGAATGCTTATATTTTAAAAATGTCTTTGCAGGCTGAACATGGTGGGCCATGCCAGTAATCTTCATATTAGGAAGCCTGAGGCAGGAGAATTACAAGGTTGTTGTCATCTTTGACTATATAACGAGATCCATCTCAGAAATAAAAAAAAAATATTAAAATTTAAAAGTCCATTCCAGTTAATTTGGACAATGCTAGGGATCAAAACCATGTATTCTCCTTTGTAACATTATTTAGGGGAAAAAAGTCCTTAGTCTGTGAGCTGGTGTAGACTTCAGTACCACACTGACTTGAACAAATTGGCAGCTGTCATTTCTGCTTGTGTGGAGGTTGGGAATTCAGGGTAACCAGTTATAGGAGCACTGTTGAAACAGGTGCTAAAAAGTAGAAATCCCTTTGTTATGTGGACATTTAAGTTTAATGTTATTTATCTGAGCAGGGCCTGCTTGTGTAAGGTGAAAGGTCATGCTGGTACCCACCCTCCATGGCAGGTCGCAGGTGCCTCCCTCTTAAAGCCCTCTGGAAGGGTTCTTCTTGTCTCCCTTGCCTGCTCTGGCTCTGCCTCTAAGATTTGGCAGCTGGGTTATCAATACCCTGAAAAAAAGACCTGGGTGACCTTTGAGCCCTTCAGAGACCTTGGGGATGACAGTGCTGGGTTTCTGAGTTTGGGAGTATAAGGCCTTGCACAAGGAGATCACCCCATGGTGGCAGTTACCCTGCCAGAATTGATTGCATATGTTTAAGGGATTTGAATGAAAATCTAATCTCTTAAATATCTCTGTCCATGAAGCAAATAGAGAATATTTTTCTGTCTGCTTCCTCAGGTAATAATGGTCTTTATGTGTACAAGGGAAGATATAAGGCTGATTCATAAGTAGTATAAAGTTATTTTAATAGAGATTAAATTTATGGATTCATAACTAATAACATTATGTTTCCTGGCAAATTTGAGTAGTTTTATTAGATACCTGCATTTTTATTTTTTAACTATTTATTGACAATCTCTATAAATAGTAGACAATATACCATGATCATAATCCCATCTCACTATCCTTTCTTTCCCCGTCCTAACCCCCACTCCAGTGAATCCCTTCTTTCCAACTTGTCTCCCATTTAAAAAGTTTATTTATTATTATTTGCAAGCAGGGAGGGAGGGAGGGAGAAAGACAGAGGAACAGGTAGGGGGGAGAGGGAGAAAGAAAATGAATGAGAATGAATGGGTGTGCCAGGGCCTCTTGCTCCTGCAAAGGAACTCCAGGTGCTTACTCTACTTTGTGCAACTGGTTTATGTGGGTACTGGGGATTCAAACCTGGGCCATCAGGCTTGCAGGCAAGGGCCTTAACCTCTAAGCCAGCTCTCCAGCCCTCTCCTATTTTGATGTCATCATTTACCCCCTCCTATTGTGATTGTTTTGTGTAGGTAGCATAGGAAATTGTGAGGTCATGAATATCAAAGCGACTTTGGTCTGAATGACAGTATTTTCAGCAGTTCTTCCCTTCCTTTAGCTTTTATATTCTTTCTGCTGCCTCTTCTGCAATGGTCCCTTCGCCTTGAATGTATTAGGGGTGCCTTGCTTAGTGCTCAACACTCTGCTGTCACTTCTTAGCACTATGTTGAGTTTTGAGTCACCCCAGTGGTCACCACCATCTGAAAAGAAAATCTCTAACCAAAGCCAAACGACCATAGTTGTTACACACCCCTAGGACTTGTGACCTCCCTAGTCATAGGCTTTTGACTAGGTTTTCAGTACCTGGCATGAATTCCCTCCCATGGGGTGGACCTCTAGTCCAATCAGAGAGCAATTGGTTTCCCCCCGAACAGACATGCCACAATTGCACCAATTGGCACATTTGGCTTGGCTGACCAGTCATAAAGTTTATAGGGTTCACTGTTTTTTAACACCACTGAAAACTTCTCTCTTCCAAATGGCTCATGCAGTGTAGTTCTTTCCAGCATTCTGACAGCTAGTCAGCTGGGAGGAGGTTTCCAGCTGAGCTCCAGCTTGATTTCTTAGTGACTTGTGACTTTTTTTTTTTTAAGCAAACCTTATTTGGATTTCAGTGACTTTTACTCTGTCATGAGGGACATTTTATATGTAACTTCTACTCTAATAAGGGACGTTTCATATGTAAGATTCTGCTGCTCGTTTAGATGTTACTTATAAAGGGAGAATTGCCAGTGAGAGCACTTGTTGCACCAGCATGAGGGTCCCAGAAAGCTTCTACTTGATCCTCAGCACCCACACATGTCTCTGATCCCTGTCCTGTGGGGGAGAGAGACAGGAGAATGCCTGAGTCTGAACACAGCAGGCAGCTCTTGCTTCAGTGCAGGACCCCATCTCAGGGAGACCATGAGGAAGAGCAGTAGAGGACACCTCTTGTCACCCTCTGGCCCCTGCATGTGTGCACGTGGGGTCATGCATTTGCACACATGTGCATTCACTGAACATGCACCTCATAATGCCAAAGACAAAAAAGACAAGTGGAATTTGATGAGCTGGTTGATACTAGATGAGGTGGAAAATCAGAAGGTATTTGGGGAATGCCTGTGTTGGATATTGCTGGGTACAGTGGGTACTCTGAGTGATCAGTAGGCTTAGATACTGTTCCTACTGCTCCTGAGAAGAGTTCAGCCTCCCACCTGACCAGCTCAGCCTGTGACTTTCATCCTGTCCTTACATGGATGGCAAGACTTGTCCCACATTCATAGGCACCTTGAGACTTGACTTCCCTTGTACTCTTGAGTGTCCCATGTGAATATGGAGACCAACTCCACTGGCGGGAGTTCCTGCCTGGTACTAAAAACCAGAATTTCTTGCCTGCTTTGTCCCACCACATACAAACAATAGTTTCAGAATAACAATGCTAACATTTACTTATGCCATTAAAATAACAATGCTTCCTTGCCTTTTTCCTGTCCTTAGCATGTGTCCCAGCCTGGATTGATAGGTGGCCTGTTCTAATGTTTGAATGCCACTTACTCCTCTTCTGTTCATGCCATACTTAACACAGAATGAAATTTGTCACATTTCAGCTTTGGTTTTAGAGATTATTTAAAATCTTTAGAGCCACATAAGATGTTTCCTTAATTCCAAAGTATAATCTAGAAACCAAAATGCTGTTAAAGAAGTCAAGCTTCTGCCTCTGGCCTTTACCTTCCAGCAGATGTCCACCTTAAAAATTATAGTTTATATTTTTCTTTTTAAAAACCAATCAATTAATCTTGAAACAAGGTCTCACCCAATTGCTCAGGCTAGCCTGGAACTCACTATGTAGCTCAGGCTCGACTTGAACTTGTGATCCTGCCTTATCCTGTGGAGGTGCTGAGGTTCCAAGTGTGAGCATCCACATCTCTCCTGGCCTTTGACTTTTGTCTTAACTGTGTGTATGCATGTATGTGTATGTAACTGTGTTTGCATGTATCTCTATGTATAACTGTATACATGTATACATGTATCTGTATGTATGTATGTGTGAATGTGTAACTGTATGCATGTATGTATGTGCATAATTGTATATGCATCTCTGTATGCAGGTCTGTATGTATACTGTGTGTATGCATGTACAGATATGCTGTGTTTGCAGATAAAACATAAGTGGTGTGTGTGTGTGTGTGTGTGTGTATGTGTGTGTGTGTGTGTGTGTTGATAGCACCTGTATTTCTACAGGGAAGGAGACTGGTCTTGTTACCCCTGGTGTGCTGATATGCACACTGAAGCCACTTAAGGAGAGGAGACTTGTGGGAATGGATATTGCTAAACTTATTGATATGGGCTGAAGCTTTTTTATTTTTGAGTTTTCTACCCTTATTCTGCTTCTGCTCCTACTGCTCTTTTTTTCTGTTTTGTTTTAAGCTGGCACTTTTCCCGTAGTGCCACTTATGCCATCCTGGGAGAGAGCCTCCGCAGCTTTCTGAAATGCGTCTGTCACATTGGCTCGGCGGGATGCATCCTAAGAGGAACTGTTGTCTCTGGTTTCAGGATGTGTTCAGGTCCTGTGGGGACTTTCCAGATGAGGGAAGCATGCTGTGGGACATGGTGGAGGTCCAGCAGCTACTGTGAGCTGGTGACACACCTCTAGGGTGACAGCAGTGTTTGGAAACTCCTGACACCAGTTTGCACATTGCCTGCATGAATAAAGAAGTGCATCCGGTGGTTCCCAGCCCCCAGCACAGCCTACAAATTAAGCACGTGTAGCATGTCTCTACCCTAGTCTGTGCTTACCATGTGAGGACACACCTCAGTCAGGGAACTGGTCTGCTGCAGGCGCACAGAGGAGGCAGATGTTTAAAGCCACCTCTGGATGGCTCTGTGTCACACAGTGCTATTCTGTGGGTTTTCAATCATTTTTAAATATAAGCATCATTTAAAATGATATCTCAGAAATACTGATTATCATGCATAAAACAAATACAATTATGTGTGATGAAAGTTATCTGGTCAGCTAAAACATTTATTTTTTTTTTATTTTTTATTTTTTTGATTTTTCGAGATAGGGTTTCACTCTAGCCCAGGCTGACCTGGAATTCACTCTGTAGTCTCAGGGTGGCCTTGAACTCACAGCGATCCTCCTACCTCTGCCTCCCGAGTGCTGGGATTAAAGGCGTGCACCACCACGCCCGGCTATTTTTACGATCTTTTTTTTTTTGTTTTTTTAAACATTTATATTTCTGAAGGATGATCACCACTGTTAATAGCTATTGGCTAGCTCTCCTGTGTTGGGCATATTACATCAGCTCTCTCAGAATTACCACCAACTTGTGAAGCAAATTCAGAATGTCTTTCGAGGGTGTGATGACAGAAGCTGAGATGCGGGAAGCTCATGACTTGCCTCATATCAGGCAGCTAGTAAGTGGCAGAACCGGCAGCGAGCCTCCACTTACCTCACTGGGAACTCTGCCATAGCCGGAGCACCGTGTTGCACTAGCTGTCTCTTTTGCTCTGAAATGCAGTTCAAGCAATTCATTTAGCAGAGTAAGACTAGGTAACTACTTGTGAACTAGAAACTAGTCAGTATACTAATTATTCCTGCCCTTAAAACTTG
Organism: Dipus sagitta; assembly: GCA_036346955.1. Lineage (NCBI taxonomy): Eukaryota > Metazoa > Chordata > Mammalia > Rodentia > Dipodidae > Dipus > Dipus sagitta. The sequence goes on along the minus strand of CM070786.1, from coordinate 59,569,209 downwards.
CATGCTGAAATGTCTATAAATATTACCCTCTGAAGACCTGGGCTAAGAAAACAATATCGTGGTGTGGGGTCGAGATCGCATTACCACACTTTTTTATTCTTAGAAAAGTGATGTAGCTCCTGTAATTGGATTATAATACCTTCACACTTGACAGCTTCAAGCCCCTGGTCAGAAGGCTTTCTGGGGAGCTGCTTTATGTACAACCTTTGTGATAGTTTGAACGTGTGTCCCCCCATAGACTCAGGTGTTTTATTAAAGCTTGCCTGGGGGAGGTGTCACTGGAGGCGGATCCTGGGGTCCTGTGGTGTGTTGGGGGATCTGGTTTCCTGTCCAAAGGTAAGCAGAGCAGTCTGAGCTCTGGCGGGGCCCCTGCTGCTTGCTACCCATTTTTGCTGTCTGCTGCTTTTGGTGGTTGCTGGCTGGTGAGGGTTTCTCTCTGCTTGGATGTCTGGAAGCAGCTTCTTCTGTCACTGATGAAACTCCCCCTGCATCTGTGAGCTTGAAAGAAATCCCTTCTTCCCATAAACTGTGCCTGGTTTGGATGTTCATCCCAGCAATTTGTTGCTGACTACAACAACTCCTTTTTGGGGAGATCCACATTGTCATGTCTCCCTGGTACATAGTGTTTCAGATAAAGTTTGTGGGAGACAAGGTAGGCAATTACTGCATCTCTTAGTACTCGAGCTTTTTTGTGTGTAAAGATATTCTGTGCCTTGCCTAGCCACATTTTGTTTGTTCATTATTATTTGAGATGTTCAGACAGCCAATTTCTAGTTTGAGTGGAGTTTTCTTCTCGATGGGCTAAAAGATGGAGTTTGTGAAAGGTAAAAGCAACGCAGCAACGTAGAAATAAGTGGTGGGAATAAAATTATCATGAGGAAAAAACGTTACTTATAAGTTAATCCATTTGTTAGTTTATAACAGAAAAACATCAAAAGATACCTGTGAGTCACAGGAGGTTAGAGACCAGTGTGCATTGGGAGGCCCTGCATATCAGTATGCAGATAGCACTGTGGGAGGGCAGCTCTGAGTCCAGTCTGGGGATTCTCTGGGTGTAGCTGTATACACTTGAGCTGACTCAAGTTTGGTGTGACAAGAGCCACTGATGTTCCTTTCCCTACCTATCAGCTGTCTTCCAGCAAGCAAGGACACAAGATGCATAGTTCTTGCTTCGTACTTGGGTTAGTCTGCTTCCTGATCAAGTCTATGGTGATCACAGAAAGGGGATACACATTCTCATTGTCCCCCATGCAGAAATACAAGCAAGAGTTTGTTCATGCCAGAAAAATGGGTCATTTTGCCTTTCCCCGTTTGGGGTAGAGTGTGCTGCACTTGAAAACCAAGGGCTCTCACGTTCTCATAACTCTCCGCAGCATGAGAAGTGCTGCTGTGCACTTACTGCCTTCATCTGCCGCCTCTGGTGCCAGATGAAGTATGTGGGGCTGTTGTACGTGGTCCACTCGTTTGTCTGAGGACAGTGTGAACAACTGGACTAAGAGAAGGTCTCTGCTCTAGGAAGAAGTGTATTGTCCCTTTCTTCCACTGTAAGCAGTTAGGTAAGGGCATGGGCTGTGTGTTAATATTTGTTGCAGACAATGGGAAGATCCTTACAGTCACAAGATAGTTAAGCAGATATTACTAGTGAGAATTTGATGCATTTATGCATTTTCATATAGATATGTATGTATGTATCTGTCTACAATGTAAACATGCACATCTAACATGTATATGTTTGAACATAAACATGTATAAATTATACAACAAAGTTGACCTGAGGAAGTACTTACATGTGGTGTCCCCTCAGTGTTACCGCCGACTACACGTGGTGTCCCCTCAGTGTTACCTCTGACTACATGTGGTGTCCCCTCAGTGTTACCGCCGACTACGTGTGGTGTCTGTCAGTGTTACCGCTGACTATGTGGTGTCCCTCAGTGTTACCACCGACTATGTGTGGTGTCTCTCAGTGTTACCGCCGACTACGTGTGGTGTCTGTCAGTGTTACCGCTGACTATGTGGTGTCCCTCAGTGTTACCACTGACTATGTGTGGTGTCTCTCAGTGTTACCGCCGACTACGTGTGGTGTCCCCCCAGTGTTACTGAAGACTACTATTTTCATTGTGGACTGTACTGTTACATCATTTCATCTACACATACTGCTTCTGGTTATTACTGTACAACCTTTACATTTTTTCACTTTTCTCTTTGAGTGCATGATTTACTGAAACACCACATTTTTATCAAAACATGTCATGTTTGTTGTTAATTAGGCATTAGCATATGGGGCTGGAGTGTAACTCTGTGGGAAAGTATACACACAAGAGTTCCTGCTTTCAATTTTCATCACTACCGCCCAAAATTTTTGAGATCCTAATTCAGGATTTTTGAAATAACCCTTCCCATTTTAATTACTTATTTTCATTTTTTCTTTTTAATTGATTTATTAGAGAAAGAGAATGAGAGAGCAAATGAGGATGCCAGGGCCACTAGCCATTGTAAACCCAACTCCAGACATATGTGTCACCTTGTACATCAAGTACATGGGTACTAGGGAATCAAACCTGGGTTCTTAGGCTTCACAGACAAGCTCCTTAACTGCTAAACCATCTCTCTAGCCTTTTAAATATCTACTTTTGAAGAGCATCTTTTTTTCTTGGATCCCAGGGTCTTATGCATCGTAGGCCAGTTCTAAGTTCCCCTTCCTGGTCTCTGGGTATTCACACTCTTTGATTTAATGTTGTTGTTGTCTGTGCCAGGCCTGCTATGCAGAAGAGAGTGAGAATTCCTGCTTTGTTGATGCTCACTGTCTAGGGGAAAGGTGCATCATTTAGTAATTAAATAAAGTATTATAAAATCACATTTGTAGTAAACATTACATACCAAAGGTTGCAGTATGCTATGAAATGTCAATATTACCTTTATGTATGTATGTATGTATGTATACACACACACACACACACACACACACACACCTGTAACTATAACAGGCTCTTACTGCATAGGCCAGGCTGGTCTCAACCTCATTATCTTCCTGCTTCAGCATCCAGAGTGCTGGGATTGCTCTTTCTATTAACAATAATGAATGTTTTATCTGTGTAGCTGCCACAAGTTAGAAGATACAATATGGACTCTTGTTATATATCTCCCCCCTCACTAAACACGTAGTGTGGAGGAGAAGCAAATTTTTTATCCCTTTGTTTTCTTGATTTCTTAACTTGATTTTTTTTTTTTTGAGCGAGTAAATCTTAGGATGTAAATGGAGTTATTTCTGTTAGCATCCTGGGTATGAAGCAGATTTTATTACCATGACCAAAGAGCCTGTCTCTGCTCACAAAGCTAGCTATACGAAATAAGCAGAATGATGCAGTTAATGTGCTCGGCTCATAAAGTCTGAGATGAGCATCTTACTAAGCCAGGATTGTCATGCCGATATGCCGGAGGGCCCGCTCATCACCACAGGAGCTGAGGGATAGTTGAGGCATGGCTCTAGAAGGACTGGCTGGTACTGACTCTATCAGATTTGTTTGCTCAGCAATTTTATTTTATTTTTTTATGTTTTTGGATTTTATTTATTTATTTATTTTTTCTCAATTTTTATTAACATTCCATGATTATAAAAAATATCCCATGGTAATACCCTCTCTCCTCCACTTTCCCCTTTGAAATTTCATTCTCCATCATATCCCCTCCCCATCTCAATCAGTCTCTCTTTTATTTTGATGCCATGATCTTTTCCTCCTCTTATGATGGTCTTGTTTAGGTAGTGTCAGGCACTATGAGGTCATGGATATCCAGGCCATTTTGTGTCTGGAGGGAGCACGTTGTAAGGAGTCCTAACCTTCCTTTGGCTCTTACATTCTTTCCGCCACCTCTTCCGCATTAGACCCTGAGCCTTGGAAGGTGTGATTGAGATGTTACTCATTACTCCAGCCACTTCTTTCTAGCACTATGATACCTTCTGAGTCTTCCCAAGGTCACTGCCATCTGAAAAGAGAAGATTCTCTACCCAAAGTGAGAGTAGCATTAATATAAGGGTATAAATATTAGGAGAAGTTGCTTAGCAATTTTAAAGAACCATATATGGGATGAAGAAAGCAGGGCGATTGTTCTGGGAATCTGAATTAGATTTGACCTTAGAAAGATTGATAAAAGGGATTAACAATGTAGAATCAGAAATAAAGGATCTGTGGCTTTTATTTCAAGGTAAAATGGGATCAGAAAACTACTGAAGAGGTGCTGGCAATATGCAAAGATTTGACAAATAAAAAGACATCATGTAAAAGCCTTCGATTAAGGGAATATGATTTTTTAATACATCAAGTAGGTATGTTCACTTAAATTCATAGCTGGGAACATGTTGACATCTATTTATATATGCTGATTTTTTCTTTGCTTTTATTTTGAAGTTACATTAAAGTTATCAAGTTTTATAAAATGAATTTGTATTTGAATACCTTAGTGAATTAATTATTCTTACTAATTCATTTTTTATTTGTTTTTCGAGGTAGGGTCTCACTCTAGTCCATGCTGACCTGGAATTCACTATGTGGTCTCAGGGTGGCCTTGAACTCATGGCAATCCTCCTACTTCTGTCTCCTGAGTGCTGGACTAAAGGCGTGCACCACCACACCTGGCTCTAATTCAGTTTTTAAAATTATTATTATTATTTTGGTTTTTCAGAATTCATTTTGTAGTCTCAGGCTGGCCTTGAACTCAAGGCGATCCTCCCACCTCTGCTTCCTAAGTGCTGTAGTTAAAGGTGTGTGACACTACGCCCAGCTCAATTTATTCTTTTGACTTTGTAGAGTCAGTTTATTTAGTGTATCAGCTGCTTAGGAATAATAGTAACCTATAATTGCTTATAGGTTTTTTTCTTTGACCATTTTTATATATCGTTTGAATTTTATTCTTGCTATAGCATTATTTAGGACCATTAATAAATTATTTTTTTAAATATTTTATTTAGTTAGTTAGTTAGTTGAGAGAGAATCAGAGACAGAGAGGTAGAGAATGGGCATGCCAGGTCCTCCAGCCGCTGCAAACAAACTCCAGATGCATGTGCCATCTGGCTTACGTGGGTCCTGGGAATCGAACCAAGGTCCTTTGGCTTTGCCATCTCCCCAGCCCCCATAAGTAAATTATTAAACACACATTACATATCCCTTATCTGAAATTCTTGAGACCAGAGTGTTTTAGATTTTGGAAGTTTTAGATTTTGAAGTATTTGCACATGCATAATGATACATGTTGGGGATGGCATCCAAGTCTAAGCATAAATTCATTTGTTTCATGTATCTTGGACTTGGAAAGTAATTCTATACTATTTAAAATAATTTCATGCACAAAATAGTGGCACATTGAAGGGTTGGAAAGGTGTCTCAATGGTTAAGTGCATTTCCTGTGTTAGCGTGATGGCTTGAGGGGCCTGAGACTGCCAAGTAATCAGTAGTTACTTCTGTGCATGCATCTTCAGATCCCATTTTAAAACAGTTTGGGGACTGGAGAGGTGGCTTAACACATAAGGCACTTGCCTGCAAAGCCAAAGGATCTAGGTTTGATTCCCCAGGACCCATGTAGTCCAGATGCACAAGGCAACACATGAGTCTGGAGTTGGTTTACAGTGGCTGGAGGCCCTGGAGCATCCATTCTCTCCCCCACCCCACCTGCCTCTTTTTCTCCACCTCTCAAATAAATTAACAAAGATAAAATATTGGTAGAGCCATGCATTTCTATACCTCCGGTCTCTCAGAGGGCATCAGAGATCAGGGAATCACCCTGGCTTACAAAACATGGTAAACTCGTATCAGCAAGAGATTCTGGCTCAAAATAAGAATGGATTGAAGACTGATGGAGCAGGACTCCTGACATTCTGCCCTGGACACCACAGGTGAGTGCATGGAACACAATAAGGACACGCCCATGCATACGTACACATGTGTGCGCACACACACAAAACACATAAAATAACCATGTTATGAAAATTTTCATTTGTGCCATTAGGACTTTGCTCAAAAAAATTCAAGTTTTTTTTGCTTTCTAATTTCTGAGTTTGAAATACTCAAGGTATAGTATCGTTGTAAAAATGCTAACTTTAATGGCAATGTTTAAATATGGTGAGTGCAGTTAACTTCATGAGAATTTTCTTTGGTGTATGTATGTGAATGGGGTGCAGGCCTGTGTGCAGAAATGTCCGCCCCATGCACACACATGGAGGCCTGAAGGAAGACATCTGGTGGCCACTTCTTGCTTTTCCACCTTATTCTCTGAGCCAGAGTCTCTTAATGAACCCGAAGTTTTCTGTTTTTTGGTTAGACTGGTTGACTAAGGAGCCCTAGGGATCCTCCTGTCTCAGGGCCTCATGCTCACACAGAGGTGCTCTTCCTGTGTTGGGGGTTGGTCTCAGGGCGTCACGCTCGCACAGAGGTACTCTTCCCTTGTTGGGGGTTGATCTCAGGGTGTTTTGCTTTGATGTGCCTGTGTAATCAGCTGTGTAAATGTATTTTTCTGATATGAAACTCTCCGTACCTCCCTTTAGACTGATGCAACATGCTAATGACATGCATACACACACAGAGACAGACAGACAGACACACACACACACATACACACCCATTCCTGCTCTATGTTAAGTCAGTGAATGTAGATTATTATGACTAGTGAAATACAAGTGCATGTAAAATATTACTTTTATGTATTTTTTATGATTGACGTGTTTCCTGCAGTAGCAGACACTGACAGAGTAATATTGTCACTTGGATCACTGTTGAGTTCTTGGTTAAAGAGAAAGCTTCACATTCAGCTGCTCCACAGCCCATCACACCAGAAGAAAAAGCCCCACCCTTGCTCTTTTCTGAAGATTTGCCCATGTCTCTGGTCTAGAGGGGCCTTGATGCTCATCTATGTGCATTGCAATCTCAGACATAAAGGCACTTGATGATCTCATGTCTTTGGATTTCTGTCACCAATGGCTTACAAAGATGACAGCTGTGACACAGGCACTGAGGCACTCATACTTGACCGCCACGCCACCTTCCACTGTGGCCTCTTGTCTGGAATGCCCTGTGGCACTGTAATTAGTGACATTTTCTGCTATGCTCAGGATGGGTTATAGTACTGCTTCCTTGAGTATTTGATAGTATAACTAAGGAGATTAGAATGGTAGGTAGCAATGTTTGTAGTTGGATCATGGCAGGGAGCTGGTCTTTTTTCATAATCCCTCCTAACCACCAATAATTGTGATATAGCAGTTGTGAAATAGGACATTCAGAAACCCTGTAGGCAGCACATGAGCGCTCACACTCAACCGTGTGAGCAGAAAGAACTGCAGGTGATCAGCTCCCATGTTTGTGCTGGGGAGAGTCTGGATGCATTCCTGTCGCCCTTCTGTAGAAGCACAAGATGGTCTGCATCTGTTCTCCACGGGTCCTTTGAATGGAAAGTGCTGCTGTGAGGTGGGGCTGCCCTGGGAACTGCCCCAGATGTGAGTGTTGCCGATGTGGGATTATGTACAGTAGTATGTGATGCAGTATGTGGTGGGCATACAGGAAATGTTTGTTTTTGTAAACTAGCATTTCCCCAGCCACATACTTAGAGAAATGGCAGTAGTCCAAAAAAAAAGTTACAAAAGTAGTTGTTGATGTCTATTACATTTGAGGTCCACTTCTAAGTTGCTTGAGCCTTTGAAGTTAACTCATGAATAAAACCCTAGAATTACTGATTTCACAGTGGAAAGGAATCAGGAGAATGTTTGTTTAAAATACTTTTGGCATTTCTGGAGTGATATGTTGGATGGTAGGGCTTTAAAAATGAATAAAATGGAGCTTTTGCTCTGAAAATCTGGCTTGGAAGACAGCATTTGAACAAATTCCTTACTTTTTGGGAGTGGTGTCAGGTGTTGCATAACAGTTTATAGACACCAAGTACTTTGGTGCATCCTGTTGGTTAATATGTGACTCTCTGAGCTTACCAGTTACTGTCAGAACTATGCCGATGAGGCTTCTCTGGTCCTAGCCATAGAGCTGTCCTCATACAGAGTGCCCCCTAGTCATTGGTTTTGCTTCTTTTAATATTTGTCTAGGAAGTGAGAATATTTGTTTAGGAAGTGAATGCTAGTTACCATACAAGGTAGTCCTGGTAACAGTCGAAGGATTTTCTCTTCAGTTTTTATTCTTACTTGGAGAATAATTCTTAGATAAGTGATTGTTGGATGTTAAAAAAGAAAAAGCAGCCGGGCATGTTGGCGCATACCTTTAATCCCAGCAGAGGAAGAGGTAGGAGGACTGTCGTGAGTTCGAGGCCACCCTAAGACTACATAGTTAACTCCGGGTCAGCCTGGACCAGAGTGAGACCCTAGAGACCCTACTCAAAAAAGCCAAAAAAAAAAAAAAAAGTAACTCAATAAAAATAACTGATTTTCCTAACTACTAAGTCAGTTCAGGAGGCAGTACATGGGGGACACTGGTGAGTTTTGGTTACCCCAGTGGATGGTTGTGGTTTCTCCGCTGCCTCCTCGGAAGCCAAATGACAGACCAGCCGGTATCTTCAAGGACTCATCTAGAGGCCAGATTCGAAGGGGCTTGCTTAGATTCTGGGCTGAGAAAGAGCCAGCGAATCCTCCATGGATTATCAGTCAGGTCATGTAAGTGATCATACAAATGGACTTTTAACTCTGCTTTTCGGAAGGGGATTCTCAGCTGTTAGTGGTAGGGAAGGTGTTCTCAAAAGCAGAATGGAAAATACATGACTGTGACTTTAAGAAGAAAATTAAGTCTGGAGGGAAGCAGTCTGTTGTGACTGCTGACATTTGTGGCCTCCTTTCATTTGCTTAAGAGGTGGACTGGCTTCTGTGAAGCTGCTGTTGCCATGGAGAGGTAGTGGGGGAGGACTTCCCGACTACAGCCTGTGAGCTAGTCAGTCCCAGAGCTGCTGCGGAGTGACATGAAGGGGCTGGGAGCTCAGGTGTTCCCAGCATGCACAGATAATGGGGGGTGGCTTACCTCCCATGGCTGGCAATCCAGCTGTGCACATGCCCCTGGGAGTGATGGGTATGTGTGTGCAAGTGCCTGGAGTTTGCTATGTGAATTGAAAGGATTGCACCATTGTGTGTTCCCACCCTCTGATGTGATTCCCTTCACTAGGTATGAGTTGATAAAGAGTTTAAACAGTTAAGCCATGTGTACAGTCTTATCATAAGAACCTGACCACCTTTACCAAGCTTGTTTGCATCTCTAGATAATGACATGAGTAGTAAGTCAAACAAATTGGGGAAATCATCACTCAGAAAACTCTAATATGGTAGGCTGAACTGGAACTAGAAACAAATGGGTTACTTACCATATTTAACACTTGGGCATTCTAGAAAAATGTAATTAGCTGATACATATTAAAAGAATGAAACAGTGCAAGCTATAAGATTATTTCTGCATACTGTGGAAGACAATCAGCTAGGTTCTATAGAGAAATATCCTTGTATCTTGACATGACTTGAGAATTTGATCATTGTCTTAGTGGAAATGCTTCTGCATCAAATAGAACACTGTTAATAACACAGGTATGTAGCATGTTCATTTCATGGTTTCTATTTTTTTGGCATAAGTGGCAGCCTGGATAAGGTGAATGTATTACTTGTGGATGTCATTGTGGATGTGTGGAATGTTTATTTGTGGGTTGATACCATGGTAGATAATGCATTAGTTTAAAACAAATGTGTTGGTAATTTTAACTTAAACTGTAAGCTACTGTTCAGGAAAATATTTCTACATTAAAATATATTTCTCCTGAGGAAACATGGCATGCAAGTTTTAACAAATCCAACTCCTTAGGTTTTTAGTTTTCTACAAAAATCTAAATGAAAGATGAATATTAATACTGCCTAGGAGTAACTGTTGAACACTCAGTAAGCAGTGGCAGGAGGGTCCTGAACTCAAGGCTGGCCCATGTGATGTAGCAAGCTCCTTGCCACCTGTGTCTGCATAGTGAGACTCTGTCTTAAGAAACCAAAGGCTGAGGGTGCTCGAGTACTTTTCTCGCCCTGGGGTTGATGCCCAGTGCCACACACAATGACATAGTTTAATGTCAAGTTTAGGTAATAATAGTATTTAATCCCATTGGTAAGATTTGGCTGCCTGGTCAGTCTTTAAAACTTCTCAGTGTCATCTTTATACCGTGGCAAACCCTAAGATTTTTGATTGTCTCTCAGGTCTCCTCTCCAAGCTAGCCAACTTGGCCACCATGCTCAGCACCCCACCTCCCAAACAGACCCTGATCTTGGTCTGTCTGCAGGCCCCCATATCTGGCCATGCCCTGTCCTGCCAGACAACACAAGCAAGTCTCCTCATCCCAAGCCATCATCCTAGGGTCTTCATGACTCACAGTGCCCATGTAAATTGATTGTGGTTGGAGCCAGGGAATATTTTTGTCCCCAAAGGGCATTTGTCAACATGTGGAGACATTCATCTTTGTTGCAACTGACAGGCAGAGCTTGTAACTGGTATCTGGTTAGAGCAGCCCAGAGGTTCTGCTCAGCATCCCACAATGCACTGGATAGTCTGTAGGAAAGGTAATTGTCACAACCAACCAGTAGTACAGGGGAAGAAACCCTGCTGAAAAATCAATAAATGTACCCATTTGTGGTGGCACATGCCTTTAATCCCAGCACTTGGGAGCCAGAGGTCGGAGGGTTGCTGTGAGTTCGAGGCCAGCCTGGGACTACATAGTGAGTTTCAGGTCAGCCTGGGCTAGAATAAGACCCTACCTCGAAAACAAAACTAACAAACAAAAAACATGAGCCTTATTAGCTATCCAGAGTCTGAAAAGGGCGGGGATGTGGTGATCTGGCCTCTGAAACCTGGCTCTCTGTAGACCTGCATTTGTTCCCCATCATCTGTTCCATGCATACTATACTATCCATTTCCTGCTGATTTAAAAAATTTTTTCTTACTTTAGTAGTATTGACACAACAGTAATAATATATAACTTTGAAAATACCAAAAAAAAAAAAGATCCTGTTTCAAATGGAGTACACATGTAAAGAACAAAGCACATTCAGTTTTCTGTGGCAAAGAAGGTAGCACAGTGTAAGCCAGCTGATGAAAATAACTGAGAAGTCAGAATTGACCTGTCCACCACTGAGCTCTGTATAGCGCTCCATGTCGCTTTCCTTTGACCACCTCCTTGGTGTCGCACTCAAATTCAGTATCATGTATGAAACTGGCTTTCTATGCATAAGAGGTCATTTGTAGTTTGGTATTCATTTGTTCCATTTAGTCATTAGTCTACTGATTCCAAATGCTTACAGTCGATTCGCTCTTATCCATGGGGAAATGTCTTCCAAAATCCCAGTGGATGTCTGAAACAGTAAGTCGTATTGAACCCTCTATTTTCTAGGTATGTATGTATGTATGTATGTATGTATGTATGTGTATATATATATATGTATATATATGAATATATTTTGTTTATATATGCATATTTGAATTACAAATTGGCAAAATAGAAGATTATAAATAAAATACTTATGGCAATATGCTGTAATAAAATAATTTAAAACTTGGGAATTATTTGTGCAATATCCGGTATCATTTTCCCAGTGCATTTGACGCAGAGCAGAGGAAGTGACAGCACCGACGAGGGAGAGCTGCTGCTGTCTGTGGCATGAGGTGCTGGGTGCCCAGTGCTGGCAGCACTGCCCTGCGGGGCACCACCCCTCCTCTGCTGCAGCGTCTCCTAAGCTCTCAGGACCCTCCTCCCTTCTTGTGCACCCACTTGCAGCCTCCCTCCTCCTGCGCTCCTTCCTCCAGCTCTTCTCTGCAGGAGCCCTGCAGCGGGTTGCCTCAGCTCACGTGCGCGGCTGTGCACAGCTTGCCCACAGGAGAGCGAAGCGCGGCACACTCTGAGCTTTCCCGGAGTTCACAGTGGGCTGCACACTTGCTGCCTGTAAAGCCTACCAGACAATAAAATAAACTGTCTGTTTCACATCAGGCTCTATTGATTCACAATAATTATTTCAGTCTACAAGTTGAAGACTTACGTGAAAGAATTTAATGGCACTAAGAGTCAGGGTTATTTGTGTCCACTGTTTATATGGTGGGCCTGGGTGTGAGCTCAGCTTCAGATGAGCTAATTTTTTATTATCATGCAGTTTATTTATAAACTCCTTAATTTGTTATTTTTGCTTAAGTCTGTCAATTCCCTCTTGAATTGAAGGAAAGAAAAAACATAATCTTGCACTTGCTGAGTATTCTGGAAGGCAGATAAATTACAAAGGGCTCATAAACTGGTGAGGCCTAGCTTGCTGCCAAAAGAAGTTCTGGTGGCTTTGCTCTTCCTTGATGTTCCAGAAGTTGTCACTGTACACTGTATGCTTTGACAGAGTCATTAGCAAAGCAACCTAGGGGAGGACATTTTCTTTTGGCTGATGGTTGCAGTCCACAGTCCTGGTCCCCTTTCCTCCTAGGCCCATGGTTAAGCAGAACGTGACACCCTGGGGTCCGTGCGGGAGCAGGCCAGCTCTCGTGCAGCAGCTGCAAGCCTGCACTGGTGCGCATGCTCCTTCCATTCTGTTTGTTTGTTTGGTTTGGTTTTTGGTTTTTTTGAGGTAGGGTCTTACTCTGGCCCAGGCTGACCTGGAATTCACTCTGTAGTCTCAGGGTGGCCTTGAACTCGTGATCCTCCTACCTCTGACTCTGCCTCCCGAGTGCTGGGATTAAAGGTGTGCACCACCACGCCTGGCTTCCTTCCATGTTTATTCCTTGTGGGACCCAGCCTGCTGCATGGTACCATCCGCATTCTGGGTTTGTCTCCACTGCTCAGTTGCTGTTTCACATGCCAGTCATCTCTGGAAATATACTTACAGAACTGCACCCTGCTAAGCATCTCTCTATCTAATCAAACTGGTAATCAACATTAGCCATAATACTATATTGCAAATAGTTATACCCTAATTTATTCTTTCAGTGGCGTTTCACCTTTCCTGGAGCCTAGTTTCCAAAGGGCAGCTGAGAGCTCTGAGCATGCTAGGCTTTAAAGCGAGAGTGGGATGTACCTGCCAAGCACAGCAGCCCAGAACCTGAGATCAGTAATTTTTTTGGCCTATCTGTGAGAGGTTATTAATACAATTAGAATGGAAAATGAATGGAGAGAAGGAACAGATTATATATACCACTCCTTTTCCATGTAGCTAAATAAAAATAATTTGTACTAATAAGAGGTATGTTATTTGGGAAGAAATTTAACAACTGAAAAAATGAAAATTAATGAAGCTGATAATAGCCTTAGAAAAATGTTTCTTTGAAACCTTGTTCAAGATGCAAAAGAATGGTGATGGTGTTGTTTAGGTCTGTTAAGTCCCAGGTTCCGACCTGGGTCTTCATAGGTTGCTGCTGCAGGTCCCAGAGTTGTATGCAGAAGTGCATGTGTGTGTAGTTTCTTGGAGGCCATACACTGGTCATAAGATTTTTTTTTTCATACAGATATTTTGATGTTAAACTTATTTTTAATATTTTTTAAAGGTTTAAAATATTCATTTGAGAGATAGGGAGAGAAAAAGAGGTAGACTGAGTGCAGGCAGATAGAGAATTAGCACACCAGGGCCTCCAGCCCCTGCAAACAAACTCTAGAAGCATGCTCCACCTTGCACATTTGGCTTACCTGGGTACTGGGAAATCGAACCTGGGTCCTTAGGCCTCACAGGTAAGTGCCTTACCTGCTAAGCCATCTCTCCAGCCCTAAAGTTGTTTTTTAAATTTTTATTTATGAGAAAGAGAGAGAGACACACACACAGAGAGAGAGGGAGAGGCAGAGAGACGGGATATGAATGGATATGCCAGAGCTTTTAGCCAACTGCTAATGAACTCCAGATGCATGTGCCCACTCGTGCATCTGGCTTATGTGGGCACTGTGGAATTGAACCTGGATCCTTATGCCTTGCAGGCAAATGCATTAACTGCTAAGTTTTCTCTACAGCCCCAAGTTTCAGTTTTTTATGTATATTTTTTTAAAAAATTTATTTATTTGAGAGCGGCAGATAGAGAGAATGGGCGCACCAGGGCCTCCAGCCACTGCAAATGAACTCCAGATGCCTGCGCCCCCTTGAGCATCTGGCTAACGTGGGTCCTGGGGAATCCAGCCTCGAACCGCGGTCCTTAGGCTTCACAGGCAAGCGCTTAACCACTAAGCCATCTCTCCAGCCCTTATGTATAATTTTTTATTGACAACTTCTATACTTACAGACAATAAGCCATAATAACCCCCTCCCCCACTTTCTCCTTCACAACTCTATTATATTCTTTCCCCCTCTCCATTAGTCTCTCTTTTATTTTTATCTTGGGTCATCTTTTCCTCCTATTATGAGGGTATTGTGAAGTTGTTGCTAGGCACTGTGAGTTCATGGATATTGAGGCCAATTTATGTCTGGGCAGTTGCATTGTAAGGACTGGTACCCTTCCTTTGGCTCTTACATTCTTTCCGCCACCTCTTCTGCAACGGACCCTGAGCCTTTTTGGGTCATCCCAGTAGTCACCGCCGTCTGAAAAGAGAAGCTTCTCTAACCAAAAGTGAGAGAAGCATTAGTACATGAATATGAACATTAAGTGTACTGAAGAGATGATGGATCAGTATGGGGGTAGATGGGGTGTTTTCATTTACAAACAGAAAGAACAGTTTATGTAATTCTGTGCCATTTATCATGTGTGTATGTGTGTGTATGCGTGCACGCACGCCCCCCTCACACATGTGCGTGCACACACATGTGTCAGAGAAGTCTAATGTATTTCTCTCATTACTCATTGCATGTTTCACCAAGATGAGAGTCTCTGCCTCAATCTGGAACTGCTGTCACAGAGCCCTCATGAGTCTCTGGTTTTCATCCCCATTCTCCCCACTCCTGCAGGCTGGAATCACAGTTGTATGTGTCAGCACCCAGCTTTTTACACAGGTTCTTGGGAGTCAAACTTGGAAGTCTGTAGCTAGAGAGGACCTTGGGCTTATGTAGTAAATGCTCTTTAGTCATCTTCCCAAACCTGTCATTTTAGTTTTACAAAGTTGCTGCATACTGCCTATAGTACATAAAAATATGTGCTGCACACTAACATGGCTTAATTTGGATCTAATTATCCTTTTCTTCCTGCATCATGTATTGTTTTAATTTCAAAAGCTCAAGTGAATTTTCAGAGTTAGCTATTTCAAACACACACACACACAAAAACAAACGTAGACTGAGGAGCGTCCTTTCTTACTGGGTCCCTTCCGGCATTGGTGGTTTAAAGCATGTCCTTGTATGCATGGACACAACATATGCATGCTCACACACACATTCATTTTTTTTCTGTGCCAAAATTTATATATATATATATTTTAATTTTTTAATTATTTTATTAACAACCTCCATGATTATAAAAAATATCCCATGGTAATACCCTCCCTTCCCCCACTTACCCCTTTGAAACTCCAATCTCCATCATACCCCCATCCCGTCTCAATCAGTGTCTCTTTTACTTTTGATGTCTTGATCTCTTCCTCGTCTTATGATGGTCTTGCGCAGGTAGTGTCAGGCACTGTGAGGCCATGGATATCCAGGCCATTTTGTGTCTGGAGGGAGCATGTTGTATGGAGTCCTGCCCTTCCTTTGGTTGTTACATTCTTTCCGCCACCTCTTCCGCATTAGACCCTGAGCCTTGGAAGGTATGATACAGATATTGCGGTACTGAGCACTGGGGTCATTTCTTTCCATCACCATGGTAACTTCTGAGTCATCCCAAGGTCACTGCCATCTGAAAAGAGAAGATTATCAACCAAAAGTGAGAGTAGCTTTAATATAAGGGTATGCACATTAACAGAAGTGCTTACTGGGCAGTTTGATAAGCATAGTATATACATTTGGCCAGACACCAGCAGACATTACACCCCTAGGGCTCATGACTACTCCTGTTTTAAGTTTTCAGTATCAGGGATGTATTCCCTCCCATGGAGCAGGCCTCCAGTCCAATTAGAGGGCAGTTGGTTTCCCCAATAACAGACGTGCCACTATTGCACCCGTTGGCTCATTTGGCCTGGCTGGCCAGTTATAAGGCTTGAAATATCCACTGATGAGTATCTTCACTGGTGATTTCTCTTTCTCCCATTGAACTGCATGCAGAATGGCTTCTTACAGCTTTCTGTCAGCTGGTCTGCATGGAGGAGGTTATCAGCTCAGATCCAGCAAGATTTCTCAGTGGCCTTGCAGCCCAAGTATATGGAATCTTCAGCATTAAGGTCTTACCATCTATTCCTGGTAGGAAACCAAGGGCCTTGGCAATGGCCTATAATGTTTTGGGGGCATCAGGGATCTCCCTGGCCAACAACTCACTGGAAGATATCCCATCCCTGGCACTGAAAATTTTCTAACAACGATCTATGGCTCCTGACTGTTCCATTGTCCGAAACCGGAGGATTCCATATGATTTATTTGAATCCTCTTAGATTTTGATTAGCCCTCCCTCCACCTTTCCTTTACTCAATCTCTTCCCCAGACCTCATTTTGGGCCTTTTCACCCCAATTAATTTATTCTTCTACTTACATATATACAATACCATCCTATTAAGTACCCACCTCCCATCCTTTCTCTTCTCTTTCTCTTTTCTAGCTTACTGGCCTCTGCTACTGAGTTTTTTCCTTCTTACCCAAAAGCTCAGTCATCTGTAGCTAGGATCCACATATGAGAGAGAACATGTGATACTTGGCTTTCTGGGCCTGGGTTACCTCACTTAATATAATCCTTTCCAGATCCATCCATTTTCCTACAAATTTCATAACTTCATTATTTGTTACTGCCAAGTAGAACCCAATTGTATAAATGTGCCATGTCTTCATTATCCATTCATCAGTTGAGGGACATCTAGGCTGGTTCCATTTCCCAGCTATTATGAATTGAGCAGCAGTAAACATGGTGGAGCATGTACTTCTAAGGAAATGAGATGAGTCCTTAGGATATATGCCTAGGAGTGCTATCGCTGGGTCATATGGTAGTTCAATTTTTAGGTGTCTTAGGAACCTCCATACTGATTTCCACAATGGCTGGACCAGATTGCATTCCCACCAACAGTGTAGAAGGGTTCCTCTCTTTCCACATCCTCGCCAGCATTTATGGTCATTTGTTTTCAGGATGGTAGCCAATCTGATAGGAATGAGATGGAATCTCAACGTAGTTTTAATCTGTATTTCCCTGATGACTAGGGATGTAGAACATTTTTTAGATGCTTATACGCCATTTGCATTTCTTCTTTTGAGAACTATTTAGTTCCATAGCCCATTTTTTAATTGGCTTGTTTGATTCCTTATTATTTAACTTCTTGAGTTCTTTGTATATCCTAGATATTAATCCTCTATCAGATGTATAGCTGGTGAAGATTTTTTTCCCTTTCTGTAGGTTGCCTTTTTGCTTTATTCAGTGTCCTTTGCTGTACAAAATCTTTGTAATTTCATGAGGTCTCAGCAGTCAATCTGTGGCTTTATTGCCTGAGCAATTGGGGTCATATTCAGAAAGTCTTTGCCAAGTAGGTTTCCCCTACTTTTTCCTCTAGCAGTTTCAGAGTTTCAGGTCTGATGTCTTTAATCCATTTGGACTTAATTCTTGTGCATGGAGAGAGAGAAGAATCTATTTTCATCTTTCTACAAATAAATATCCAGTTTTCCCAGTACCATTTGCTGAAGAGGCTGTCTTTTCTCCAATGAGTATTTTTGCCATTTTTATCGAATATCAGGTGGCTATAGCTACCTGGACTTGCATCTGGGTCCTCTATTCTGTTCCATTGATCTACATGTGCTGTTTTTGGTACTATGGCTCTGTAGTATAGGTTAAAATCAGGTATGGTGATACCACCTGTCTTATTTTTGTTGCTCAGTATTATTTTAGATATTCGAGGTTTTTTGTGATTCCAAATGCATTTTTGGATTGTTTTTTCTATTTCCATGAAGAATGCCATTGGAATTTTGATGGGGATTGCATTAAATGTGTAGATTGCTTTTGGTAAGATTGCTATTTTCACAATATTGATTCTTCCGATCCAGGAACAAGGGATGTTTTTCCCTTTCCTAGTTTCCCCTGCAATTTATTGTTTGAGTGTTTTATAGTTTTCATTATAGAGATCCTTTTCTTCGTTGGTTAGGTTTGTTCCAAGGTACTTTATTTATTTATTTTTTTGATGCAATTGTGAATGGGAGTGATTCTCTGATTTCATCCTCTGTGTGTTTGTTGTTAGCATATAGGAAGGCTACTGATTTCTGTGTATTTATTTTGTATCCTGCTACATGGTTGTAGGTGTTTATCAGCTCTAACAGTTTGCTGGTAGAGTCTTTAGGGTCCTTTATATATAGAATCATGTCATCTGCAAATAATGATAACTTGATCTCTGCCTTTCCAATTTGTTTCCATTTTATGTGCATCTCTTGCCTTATTGCTATGGCTAAGACTTCCAGTACTATATTAAATAAAAGTGGGGACAGTGGACACTCTTGTCTTGTTCCTGATTTTAGTGGAAAAGCTTCCAGTTTTTCCCCATTTAGTAATATGTTGGCTGTAGCCTTGTCATAAATAGCCTTTTTTATATTGAGATATGATCTTTCTATTCCTGGTCTCTGTAGGACTTTTATCATGAAGGGATGTTGGACTTTGTCAGATGCTTTTTCTACATCTAATGAGATGATCATATGATTTTTGCCCTTCAGTCCATTTATATAATGTATTACATTTATTGATTTGCATATGTTGAACCATCCCTGCATGTCTGGGATAAAGCCTACTTGGTCCGGGTGAATGTCTTTCTGATATATTCTTGTATTCTGTTTGCCAATATTTTGTTGAGAATTTTTGTATCTATGTTCATGAGAGAGATTGGTTTGTAATTTTCTTTTTTTGTTCTATCTTTGCCTGGTTTTGGTATCAGGGTGATGCTGCCTTCGTAGAAGGAATTTGGTAGAATTCCTTCTTTTTCTATTTTATGGAAAAGCTTAAGAATCAGTGGTGTTAGTTCTTCCCTGAAGGTGTGGTAAAATTCACCAGTGAATCCATCTGGGCCTGGACTTTTTTTTATTTGGGAGATTTTTGATAACTGCTCTGATCTCCATACTTGTCCTAGATGTATTTAAGTTATTAATCTCATCTTGATTTAATTTAGGTAGTTCATATAAATCAAGGAAATCATCCATTTCTTTCAGATTGTCATACTTAGTGGAGTATATGTTGTATGTCCCTATGATTTTTTGTATTTCTCTGGTATCTGTTGTGATGTTGCCTTTTTCATCTCTACTTTTATTAATTTGTGTCTCTTCTCTCTTTCTTTTGGTCAGGTTTGCTAATCAATATCAATCTTGTTTATCCTTTCAAAGAACCAACTCTTTGTTTCATTGATTCTTTGGATTGTTTTTTTTTTTGTTGTTTCTATTTCATTAATTTCTGCCCTAATCTTTATTATTTCTTCCCATCTACTGATTTTTGGTTTGCCTTGTTGCTCTTTTTCCAAGGTTTTGAGGTGAAGCATTAGGTCGTTTACTTGCGACCTTTCTAATTTCTTAATATAGCCACTTAAAGGTATAAATTTACCTCTTAGGACTACCTTCATTATGTCTCAGAGATTTTGGTATGTTATGTTCTCATTATCGTTTGTGTATCTCATTATCATTTGACTCTATAAATTTTTCGCTTTCCTGCTTGATTTCTTCATTGACCCATTCATCATTTAGTAGTGTATTGTTTAGTTTCCATGATTTTGTGTATGATCTATAGCTTTTCTAGCTATTGATTTGTAGTTTGATTCCATTGTGGTCAGATAGAATGCAAGGAATTTTTTCAGTTTTCCTGTATTTGTTAAGATTTTCTTTGTGTCCTAATATATGGTCTGTTTTAGAGAATGTTCCATGTGCTGCTGAAAAGAATGTATATTCTGCAGCATTTGGATGAAATGTCCTGTATATATCTGTTAGGTCCATTCCTTCTATGACCTCATTTAGTCTAGATGCCTCTCTGTTTATTTTTTCCCGGGATGACCTGTCAATTGATGAGAGTGGGGTGTTGAAGTCCCCCACTACCACTGTGTTTGGTGTTATCTGTGACCTTATTTCTAATAGCGTTTGTTTGATGAATTTGGGAGCCCCCATGTTAGGTGCATATATGTTTAGGATTGTAATGTCCTCCTGTTGGAGTGTGCCCTTAATCAATATAAAGTGACCTTCCTTATCTTTCTTGACTAACGTTGGACTGAAGTCTACCTTGTCAGGTAATAGGATAGCAACCCCTGCTTGTTTTCTAGGCCCATTTGCTTGAAACACCGTTTTTCAACCTTTCACCCTAAGATAATATCCATCCTTTGTAGAAAGGTGAGTTTCTTGGAGACAACACATTGTAGGATCCTGCTTTTTAACCCAGTCTGCAAACCTATGTCTTTTGATTGGGGCATTGAGTCCGTTGATAGTAAGAGATATTATTGAAAGGTGTGTATTTATGTTTGCCTTTTTTTTTTTTTTTTTTTGTAGTTCCAGTTCTACCTTTGCTTCTCTTGTGTTAACTAGTATTTGAGTATTGTTTGTTTTTTTTCCCGGTTCCTTATATGTGTGCTTTTCCTTCTCTTCAGCATGGAGGATTCTTTCAAGTATTTTCTGTAGAGCTGGTTTTGTCTTCAAATACTCCTTTAGCCTGCTTTTGCCGTAGAATGTCCTTATTACTCCATCTATTTGAATAGATAGCTTTGCAGGATAAAGTAACCTTAGTTGACAGTTGTTATCTTTCATAACTTGGAATACATCACTCCAAGCCCTTCTGGCTTTTAAAGTTTGTGTTGAGTAATCTGCTGTAATTCTGATGGGCTTGTCTTTGCAGGTAACTTGATTTTTCTCTCTAACTGCTTTCAATATTTTTTCTTTGGATTGTGTGTTTGGTAGTTTGACTATAATATGGCGAGGAGAGGTTCTTTCCAGGTTTTGTCTGGCTGGGGTTCTAAAGGCTTCCTGTATCTGCATTGGCACCTCTTTCCCAATTTGGGGTAAGTTTTCTTCTATGATTTTGTTGAAGATGCCTACTATGCCTTTGGAGTGAAATTCTTCTCCTTCTACTATGTCCTGAATTCTTATGTTTGATCTTTTCATAGTGTCCTGAATATCTTGATATTCCCATTGATACTTTTCTATTAGTTTGTCTTTCTCTTTGTTGTACTGTATTAGATCTGCCACCTGGTCTTCTAGCTTAGATATTCTGTCCTCTCCTTCATCCATTCTACTGGTGAGATTTTCTATAGAGTTTTTTATTTCATTAACTGTGTTCTTCATTGCTAGTAATTCTGACTGGGTTTTCTTTATTATTTCTGTTTCCTTATTTATGTCTTGTATTGACTTCTTTATTTCATTAAATTGGTTTCCTGTGTCCTCTTTGATTCCTTTGATTTCTTCTTTGACTTCTTTGAACATATTTACAGTCATTCTTTTGAAATCTTTCTCAGGCATTTTCTCTAACTCGTTCTCACTGGAGGTCATTTCTGATGCATTAATACTTTTCGGTGGATTTATACTGTCTTGGTTTTTAGTGTTTCTTGTGTTATAATGTATATATTTTTGCATCCTGGATTAAGTTAATGCTTGGATTTTCTAGGTAGCTGGGTATTCTTAGCTGTATCAATTGATCTGATGTTATATATCTTCAGGGTAGGAGCTTAAGGTGTTAGGTGTGGCTCTTAAGATTCTCAGAGTATCTACAAAGGTGTTCCTAGGGGTTGGGTTTGCCTGCTATGGGAGTTTTCAAGTAGGCTGAGTGGAACAAAATACAGACAGATTCTAAAATTTAACTAAACAATGTACACATTCAATGAAAAACAGCACCGAGTTGCTGGGCTCCCCTGGCAGGTAGTGCTGAGGAAGGACCAGGCCCTCTGGTTCCTCCCAAGGGGTTGAGGAGGAGGGTGGTTGTGGACGACTCAGAACCTCTCCTAGTCACCGGAGAAAAACCACACTGAGTCGGAAGTCTTTTTGAAGCAGGAACTCACTTTATTGTTACAGGCGGTTGCCTATATAATGTTGGAAACCAAGGCGGGGGATTCTAGGATGGGGGGAGAGGTAAGGGCCAATAGTAAAGTGTGACTATTGAAATGATAATTCCAACTCCTACATGGAAGTAGCAGGCAAGAAGCCATTAGGCGTCTTGCTGAGTCCTAGCTGGCCAGAGACAGGTCGCCAAACTTTAGCTAGGCTCAGGAAGTTCCACTAGGCCTGGCGTCTGGGCCTCTCAAGGCCCAACACCGGCTATTTATGTCAGAGTAGGTATTATAACAACCAGATCCTCTATCAACAAAGAGGTTAAGATTTCTGGTCTGTTGAGGGTTCCAAGTCAGCTTGTGACCAAGTGAGACCCTTCCCTGGTGCAATCCCAGTTACCTTTTTGGATGATTTTGGTCTCAGTTATGCTGCGCTCTGCTTGCATCCCTCTTTGGTGCCCTGTGGGTTCAAGTAGGCTGGCTGGATCGCTGGACCGCTGTTCAGTTTTCTGGAGCTGGGCACTGGCTTTTCCTGTGGGGCAAGCCGAGCCTGGCAGCTGTGGCCCCACAGACCTGGCACCACCGCTGCTGGAGCCCCTGCTGTTGCTGCTGCTGCTGCTGCTGCCTGAGCAGGCGCTGCAGGAGCCAAAGCAGCAGCTGCCAGAGCCACTTAGGCCATCTCTCCTCCTCTGCTGCCGTTTTAATTTCTTATACACCTCACTTTTTAGTAAAAGTGTGTATTTTGCTGGGTATTCTTTGGTTTTTTCTCCCCTAGGCTGCTTTGGTGTGGTTCCTAAGCCGCCATCATAACTGGAAGTCCCACGTTCATTTTTATATTTTCACTCAAATGGTAATATACTACCTACATTGATCTCTTAGATTTGCTTTGTACTCTGTAACTTTGTTATCTTGAAGTAGCTTCCATTCAGATCCTTGAATAGAATCTGTGACCCGATAAGCAGTGGAAAAATGCTAGGTTGTAGATTTCTAGAAATTATTTTCTACTGGTATGTGCAGTCCTGGTTCCTAGTGACATCATTGCATTTCCAGTTGTCTTTGAGTGTTTTCAGGGATGTAACCCGTGTCAGATGCTCACTGCACACTGGCCTTCGAACACTTTTGCCTCCCTCCTCTTACACATTTATGTCACTTCCTGCTGATGGTTAGTCACATTAGAGCAATATGTGAACAACACTTTGCTAATCTGTCCTGAAGTCTTTACATTGGGTTCCTTTTGCCTATCCTTTCAAACTCTGGGTCATGGCAGTTTTTTCAAAATGACCACGAAGTCAACAGTTATAATGAGCCTCTCATTACCTACCACTCAGCTTTGGTAATTAAGAGGACATAGACAGTCAGGACACACTTTACTCCTCCAGACACTTCTGCCTTCCCTCGTCATTTTAAGCTGACCTGAGGTATATCATTTCATTCACAGGTTTCCTTAATAAGCTGCAGGAAATAAAGACCATCTTTGTCACATGACAGCAGTGTCTTCATGAACCTCATGTACCACAAAAAGAATTCCTGAATGCAGTCAGATATTCTTTGGGGGTTTAATTTCTAGTTGTCTGCAAAAGTATGTTTATTTAAAATTGTTTCAACTGGTTACATCCAGTTTGCAGATGTTCAGCTGTCACCAGGCTGTGCTTTGTGCCCAGCCGAGCTGCTTATGACTGTCATTGGCTTGGATGAGTCACTAGTGAAACAGGTTTATGGGTTCAAAATAAAGAATGGTCTTGGAAATTAAAAACTCACAAAATGATTCAGTACCATAAAATGTCAAATCAACATGACTGAGAGGTACTGATTTTGTTTCTGCTGTTCTAGCAGAAGCCCAAAGCGGGTAATTCTTAAAAGAACAGAAGTGTATGTATGTCTGACAGTTCTGGAGTCTGGGGTGGCCATGAGCTAGCATGAGCATGTGGCGAGGGGGGGAGGGGAGGGCTCTTCTTACAGCATTGGAGCCCAGGAGGGAGGCCACTAACTCCACATGTGGCAGAAGAGCAGAAAAGAACAAAGCCACTCCCACAAGCCGTTTTGTGTGACATCAATCCAGACCCTTCAAGACCCTAACTCCTCCCTCCACTTTCACCTCACTGGACATTGTTTCAGACAAATGGATTTCAATTTGACAAAAATACTCAAACCATAACAGATCTTCATCCATTCGTGCAGAATAGATACATGGATGTATTTGCTAAGCTAAGTTTGTGGTAGTAGTTAAAGAAAGATAAATATTTGTTTTTTTAACAGAATGTATGTAATCTGCTACTCATTGACACATGGAGAGACTTTCATATTCTCCTTAACATGAGCTTGGACGACTTGATGTTTTCCATGGATGTTGTCCCTGCTGAAGGGATGAGATGTTCCTACTAGGAGCCAGGGTTTCACACAACATCAGGAGCCAGGAGGTGGCTCTCACTGATAGGTTTTCTTCCTATGTAAGTTATCTGTAGCATCGTGAACCAGTCATATGCAGCTGGGCGCCAATTATAAATGCCTCATGAAACAAAAATTCAGTTTAAATTGGTACTTTTGATCTGAACAAGCTTCCAGTCATGCCCACAGGAGCTACCTAGATTTACTGTAACTTGTACCAGAGCTCACTCTAATAGTCATCCCCAGAAACGTGGCCTTGCATCAGACATTGTCGTTGCAACTTAGCACAGCAGGTTGGTGGTCTGACACAGTGAGGCTTAGGCAGGTGCTTGTGTCTCCTGTGCAGCGAGGGCAGGTGTTCCGGATACCTGTGCACCTCTCCTTTCCTGCACATACATGATGGGGTACTTGAAGAGCAGAGCTTCCTGAAGGAAGGTGCATCCTCAGCAGTGGGCCAAAGATGGAAGAGAAGGAAGGGGCCACACATGGAGTTAACGCTGGGCCTGGAAGCTGGGAACCTGCTCTCAGCTGGGTCTCTAATAGAAAGCTAAGTACAGCCTCTCTTGCTTCACGCTCCTTCGGCTAGAGGACCTAAAGAAAAGCACTTGCAGAGTTCCTTGTCCACAGCACGTGAGGGTGACGGCTGCTGCATCTGCCTTGTCTCTCCTCATGCACTTTGAATTTGGGTAGGTTTGTGGTCTGTAGGGACCTGAGGGTCTGGGGAGTGGCAGGAGATCTGCAGTGACAAGAGTGCTCTGTCTTGTTTGCTGTTGTCTCCCCACAGAGAACTGCGCTCCTGGGCGGAATTGTGCTTGTGGGAGACAATGAAGAGGCACACACACGTCACGCCACCGGCAGTGCTAACTGTGGGCGGGCTCCTTACCCGACAGGGACAGCTGTGTGTTTCTTTGTCCTGGAGAAGGATGTGAAAGATGCTGTGTGAAGGGTGGCATGGCTGAAGTCAGTTATTAAACTGACCCAAAGCTCAGGGTGCAAGAGAATTGCCATTGCTGTTGTCTCCCTCCACTCGGCTCCATTACTGAGTTTGTGCCTCCACTCCCTGCTGTCTGGCACTGTCGCTAGGATCCTCTGCTCCCCACTTAGCTCCAGTCGACCAGTCTTGTCTTAGACTGTGTCTTATTCCTAAAAAACTAAAAACCTAAAATAGCCAAATATGCTTTACAGTTATCATGGCCTCCGCTGAGTACACCCTTTCCACTGAGGGTGAGTGCATGATGAAGGGATCTGGGCCAGGTGGGGAGGAGGCCATTTCAAGGGGAGCAGGTAGCACCCCAAAGGTGGCCAGCACCCATTGCTCAGCCAGCCAGATTCAGGATACTCAGCTCTCAATATTTTTTGCTTTAGCCAATAGCAAGACCTTGTATCTAAGTCTGTTATTTTTGTTGTTGGATTTTTGTCAGATTTGGGAGCGTAATAAAAGGCTGCTTTAAAATTCATCATAGGGTGGGTGTTGTGGCACACGCCTTTAATCCCAGCGCTCGGGAGGCAGAGGTAGGAGGCTCGCTGCGAGTTTAAGGCCACCCTGAGACTCCATAGTGAATTCCAGGTCAGCCTGAGCTAGAGTGAGACCCTACCATTCCCCCAAAAAAAGAAAGAAAAGAAAAAATATCATAGGGCACAAAATGGATATATTATGATCTGCTGAGGGAAGGGGACGGTGAGTAGCTAGCACACCCAGGAAGCCAGGCAGCATGTGGTGGGGGCTTCTCCCTCCCTTCCTCCCTCCCTTCCTTCCTTCCTTCCTTCCTTTTTCTTTCTTTCTTTGTATTTGGGATCCCCACTTCCGGAGTCTCTCAGTTGTACAGCTGCATCTGAATTTCGGGTGTGTATATGTGCATGGGAGTGCGCAGGGGGTGCCCATTTGCACATCTACATGTTGGAATCTGTCACTGGGTTAGTAACACATGTCCAGGGACTCTGGCAGTAGCCACTTGGTTTAAGAATGCTGGCTTCATATTCCTTCCCTCCCACCATAGTTACCATGACTACCTTCTTCATTTGCTGCGTCAGAAATGATCAGCAATGCAAAGAGAAAATGAATGTTGTCATACTCTAATGATTGTGTCTAACCCACAGTGGGAAAAGCATTTTGTTGTGATCATTAGGAAACTGTAGTATGCATGTAGTGGAAAACTCGTCTGTTTTCAGCATCTTTTCAGAATAGTTTATAGTGTTTAAATGGTTTTTGTATTTTTCAGACATTTGATTTTCTACTGGAAATTACTTCCTAGTGTCGGCTGATACTAGTAATAATTATTAGGTTTGTGTCTTGGTGTAATGCTTACCTGTAAAAGGCATGGGTGTGCACCATCCAGGTGTAATTTCGTGGCGTGTCTGGCCGTGGCGAGCATGCTAACCTTTGCTCTTGGGTCTCTCAGCACCCATCCTGTGACAGCCGCAGCCCTGCTGATAAGGCAGCTGCCTGCTGCTGCTTTTGGCCCTGAAGCCTAAGAAACCGCTGCTTCCAAGAGCTGGTTGAGAAGACTTTCTTATATTTTATACAGTGTTGAATCATAACCTGATGGTATCTGTAACTTAGAGGGAACATTGCTCCTCAAGGCTGGCTGCATGTGGGAATCACCTGGGAAACACTTTTTTTACAATGTGGATTTAATATTGGAACAGGCTGCAAGCTCACAGCAAGATATTTTATAGGACTCTTAGATTCAGCAACCCAAATACACAGCAGGCTTGGGCTCTCCTCGTTCCCAGGCTCTGTAAAGGGTTTCCACGAAGGACCTGGAAGAATGGCATTAAGGGGATTGGCTCTGGTCTGAGTTGCTGTCCAAAGAAAGAAGTGTTTGAAGTAGTCCAAGGCCCTGAGACAGTGCGAGAGTTTGGGGGTTGGGGGGTCCCTGGGGAGTTTCCCTGCTTTACACGGCTTAGGAAGTGCTTGCTCACCCACAGAAGCTGCCAGTCCACTAACATCCAGGAGTGAAAAGTGATTCGAATTTCTTCCTGGATGTGGTGGCATGTGCCTGTAATCCCAGCATTTGGTAGGCTAAGGCAGAAGGATCATTAGTTCAAGGACAGCCTGACCTACAAAATGCAGTAAGGCCCTGAAGACCCTGTCTCGAGAAAAGAAAACAAAAAATAAGAAGAAAAAAAAGACAAGCAAAAAGAAAAAAAAAAAATTTAAAGAACTCTTCAACCTCTGCTGTTAAAAGAACAGTTTATACCCTATGGCCTCTGGGGTCCGACTCTAATGACCATGGCAGCTGAGTGAAAGGGAGTGATTGCAGTCCTCATATCTAATAATTAGACTTGTTATTGAGGGACGACGACAGTTTCAGAGCCGTACTAGACACTCAGTGCTGCACGTTCTTTGTGTGTCCATTTGTATTTTTGTGTTTTCCAGGTCAGTTTTGCTATCAAGGTGGTCTTTGTAGAAAGTCCTAACTTAGTTGATCCTAATTTTAAAAGCATGATGACCTCATATCTCTTTTCTCTTTGAATTATTTCAGTTTTTCTCAGGGCCATGAAGGAAACGAACTTTGTGAAGGGTTAATTGAACACTTTCAGAGGTCATGCCATAGTATAGCACAGCAAGGCCTTTCAGGTTTGAAGTTCTAGAGTGTGATGAGTTTTGTTCCTAATAGTCTTTACTGCTCCCTGACTCATGATCGTAAGAGGACAGGCATTTTTCATGTCCAGATCACGTCTGTCTCTGTCCAGCTGTATCCAGAGTCATTCTGTGATGGATGAGCAAGAAGCCTCAATCCTTTCTCTAGAAATTTACAGTCCCCTCCGGGCTCTGAATCTCTGGTGTCCCCCATGTCAGGATACCTCCTTCCTCTTCAGTCCCTTGCCCTGGAGACTGTCTCCTTTCTCATGAGACTTCCCAGTTTCTCCACTAGCTGTGTGATGTCTCTCATGCAAAACACAGGTGTGCTAAAATACGATATGAAATGTATTTGAAACATAAATGAATTTTATGTTTACACTGGAGTGCACTCTCTAGACATGTCATCACATATGTGATCATATTGCCCGGTTATTCTCTAATCTGAAAACACATGAAATCTAAACCCATCTGATATCATGCATTAGGGTAAGGGCCATTTGGCCTATAACTTGAATTGATAAAATATTTTTATTTATTTGAGAGGGGGGATAGAGAGAAGTGTCGGAAGTGTGTATGGGCTTGCCGAGGCCTCCTGCAACTACAAACAAACCTCAGATGCATGCACCACATTGTGCATCTAACTTTACATGGCTACTGGGGAATTAAACCCAGTCTATCAGGCTTTGCAAACAAGTGCCTTTAAGTGCTGAGTCATCTCTCCAGCCCCCCTGTAACTTGCTTTTGAATACTACTTGAAACAGTGCTTGGGTATGGTTGTCACTGGGTGAGGTTATCCTGTGCACACATTTCATGACATAAATTGCTAGTCCATATTCATATGAAAGTTGTTTGTAATGTTGCATTTTTGTCTCTTTGGTCAGATTTTGATATCAGGGTAATGCCAGCTTTGTGTGTGTGTTGTGCATGCACACTTGTGGGTGGAGGCCAGAGGACAGCCTTGAATATCATTCTCAGGAATGCCATCCATCTTCTTTTTTTTTTTTTTGAGTCAGGGTCTCTGTGGCCTGGAGGTCACCATTTGCCTAGACAGGACAGTGAACTCCAGAGAGCCTCCTGCATCTGCCTCCATAGTGCCGGGGTCGCAGATGTGTGCTGCCACTGCGTTTTTAAGCGCCGGGGTTACAGATGTGTGCTGCCACTGCGTTTTTAAGTGCCGGGGTTACAGATGTGTGCTGCCACTGCGTTTTTAAGTGCCGGGGTTACAGATGTGTGCTGCCACTGCGTTTTTAAGAGCCGGGGTTACAGATGTGAGCTGCCACTGCGTTTTTAAGCGCCGGGGTTACAGATGTGTGCTGCCACTGCGTTTTTAAGTGCCGGGGTCGCAGATGTGTGCTGCCACTGCGTTTTTAAGTGCCGGGGTCACAGATGTGTGCTGCCACTGCGTTTTTAAGCCCCGGGGTTACAGATGTGTGCTGCCACTGCGTTTTTAAGTGCCGGGGTCGCAGATGTGTGCTGCCACTGCGTTTTTAAGTGCTGGGGTCGCAGATGTGTGCTGCCACTGCGTTTTTAAGTGCCGGGGTTACAGGTGTGTGCTGCCACTGCGTTTTTAAGTGCCGGGGTTACAGGTGTGTGCTGCCACTGCGTTTTTAAGCGCCGGGGTTGCAGATGTGTGCTGCCACTGCGTTTTTAAGCGCCGGGGTTACAGATGTGTGCTGCCACTGCATTTGTAAGTGCCGGGGTTACAGATGTGTGCTGCCACTGCGTTTTTAAGTGCCGGGGTTGCAGATGTGTGCTGCCACTGCGTTTTTAAGAGCCGGGGTTGCAGATGTGTGCTGCCACTGCATTTGTAAGTGCCGGGGTTACAGATGTGTGCTGCCACTGCGTTTTTAAGCGCCGGGGTTGCAGATGTGTGCTGCCACTGCGTTTTTAAGTGCCGGGGTTACAGATGTGTGCTGCCACTGCGTTTTTAAGTGCCGGGGTTGCAGATGTGTGCTGCCACTGCGTTTTTAAGTGCCGGGGTCGCAGATGTGTGCTGCCACTGCATTTTTAAGTGCCGGGGTTACAGATGTGTGCTGCCACTGCGTTTTTAAGTGTCGGGGTTACAGATGTGTGCTGCCACTGCGTTTTTAAGCCCCGGGGTTACAGATGTGTGCTGCCACTGCGTTTTTAAGCGTCGGGGTTACAGATGTGTGCTGCCACTGCGTTTTTAAGTGCCGGGGTTGCAGATGTGTGCTGCCACTGCGTTTTTAAGTGCCGGGGTTACAGATGTGTGCTGCCACTGCGTTTTTAAGCACCGGGGTCGCAGATGTGTGCTGCCACTGCGTTTTTAAGAGCCGGGGTCGCAGATGTGTGCTGCCACTGCGTTTTTAAGTGCCGGGGTCGCAGATGTGTGCTGCCACTGCGTTTTTAAGTACCGGGGTCGCAGATGTGTGCTGCCACTGCGTTTTTAAGTGCCGGGGTTACAGATGTGTGCTGCCACTGCGTTTTTAAGTGCCGGGGTTGCAGATGTGTGCTGCCACTGCGTTTTTAAGCACCGGGGTCGCAGATGTGTGCTGCCACTGCGTTTTTAAGTGCCGGGGTTGCAGATGTGTGCTGCCACTGCGTTTTTAAGTGGGTTCTGTTCCTTAGCTTGCAAGCCAAGCACTTTGTCTACTGAGCTATTTATTTCTTCAGCACTGATACCATCTTTTTGTTTGTTTGTTTTTTCAAGGTAGGGTCTTGTGTTAGCCAAAGCTGACCTAGAATTCACTATGTAATTTCAGGCTGGCCTTGAACTCACAGCGATCCTCCTACCTCTGCCTCCAGAGTGCTGCCATTAAAGTGTGTTCTACCACACCTGACTGGCAGCATCTTTATAAAGTGATCTAGAGTACACTGTGTGTGTCTGTTCTGGAGCACTGTAGAAAATATTTTTTAAAAAAATTTCAAAGAATCTGATATTAAAGACAACCCAGGCCTGGGGCCTTTCAAAAACTAACTTTCTTTTTTTTTAAAAAAAGAATTAAGTTTTTATTTATTTATTTATTTATTTATTGGCTCATGAGGAGAGAGAGAGAGAGCGTGTGTACACAAGAGAGAGAGAATGGGCATGTCAGGGCCTCTAGCCACTGCTGCAAATGAACTCCAGACACATGCACCACCTTGTGCATCTGGCTTTTGTGGGTCCCAGGGACTTGAACCTGGGTCCTTTGGCTTTGTACGCAAGTGCCTTAACCACTAACTATTCTCTCTAGTTTTAAAAGCTAACTTTCCATTGCCTAATTTTCTTCACATCGTCTATGATGGCTATAGTTGGTGGTGTATCTCCTTACTGATCAACTTAGGTAATTGTATGTTTTTCTGAGATTTTTATTATCACATTTTTTCAGACGTTTGAACAGAGTTCAGTTTCTGACTTTCTCATTTATTTCAGACCGTGTTCTGTGATTTGAAACGTGGCTCGTTTACACTGACATTTTTAGCAGTGCTATACACACTGTCTTCTCTGCAGACACAGGTCAGTCCTGTGGAAGTAGAGATGTAGAACTTGCAAGGTAGAAGTGGCCACTTTCCAAGGCAGGTTTACTTGGTTGGTTGATGACCAAAGGCTGGAGGTCGTCTTGCAGAAGAGCGTGTGCACATGGTGAAATGCTCTCCGTCTCATGTTACCCACTGCTGCGGGTCAGGGTCGTTGAAGTGCCTCTGGCAGTTTGCAGGTCACGAAAGGCGCTTGGTCTGACAGAGATGACAGGAAGCAGGAGTCATGCTTTCGCCAGCAGTGAAAGTAGTGTGCTCACGTATGGAGATCGCTTGCAATCAGATGGCACCTCTTTTAGAAAACTGGAGTGCCTTCTTATGGTTTGCTAGGTTCTTCCTAACATTCATTCATGTGTATTTTTTAAAATATTTTCGTTGTTTTAAATTATATATATATATATATATATATATATATATACACACACATATATATATATATGTATATATGTATTTATTATTTATTTATTTATTGACAACTTCCATAATTGTAAATGATATCCCATGGTAATTCCCTCCCTTCCCCCACTTTCCCCTCTGAAACTCCACTCTCCATCATAAGGACGTAAGGGTCATGGCTGGAGTGCCAAGCTGAGCAGTGAGAGGGTACAAGGGTACATGTTAGAACTGAGGTGATCATAATTGAAATCCTGCCTGGACCAGACCTTGAATTCATTTCTGAATGTGTCATTCTTTGCGAAATCAGTAACTCCTGTCGTAATGATAGAAGGCATGCACCTAAAACCGTCTTCCCCTTTACTACTGTCACTCCTCCAAACAGGAGAGTCCATAAGAGAGATTATTTCTGGTATGTATTAGTTACTTTTCAGGACACTGACAAAAGCCAGTTAAGGAAGAAGATTTACAGGGGCTCGAGGTTTAAGAATGGATACGGTGCATGACAGTGGGGAAGGCTTGGTGGCAGGAGTGTGAGGCAGCTGGGCCACAGCTGAGAAGCAGAAAGAAATATAAATGCTCTACTCTTGTGTCTGTTGCTTTTCTCATTGACTGGACAGAATATGGGACCAGAAACAGCTTATAGAAGAATAGGGCTTAGTTCAGCTTACAGTTCCAGAGGGTAAGATCGTCATGACGGGAACATGGTGGAAGCAAAGCCGGAAGTTGGCACCACATTGTCACATCATCGGGGTTGTAGAGGTAGCAAGAACAGCACAAGGTAGTGAATTATAAAATCTCAAGGCTTGCCCTGAGTAATACACTTCCATAGCAAGACTGTACTTCCTAAAAGTCCCACAACCTTCTAGAACAGTACCGCCAGCCTGGGGTCATGTATTCAAATGCATGAGCCTGTGGTGTGGAGGACATTTATATTCAAACTGCCACAACTTCCATTCATTCTGCCTGGTACTTCATTCAAGTATGTTGATACCTCCCGCGTTTTAGGTGGATCTTCTCATGTCAGTAAGCCCTCACTAGATAGTCCATCACAGACATGCCCAAAGGTTTGTGTCTTCGATTATTCTAAATCTAGTCAAATTGACAATCAAGATTAATATCATAGCTTTTGCCAACTTGATAACCAAACACATTAGTTTAAATTTATATCCTTTTTTTTTCTTACTTTGTTGACAACTTCCATAATTGTAAACAATATCCCATGGGAATTTCCTCCCTTCCCCAACTTTCCCCTTTAAAACTCCACTCTCCATCATATCCACTCCCCCGCTCAATCAGTCTCTCTTTTATTTTGAAATTTATATCTTAATCTTAAATTTATATCTTAATTATCTACTCCTGGGCCATGAAGTCTAATTCATTTAATCATGCAAAATACATTTACTTTATCTATAAGTCCCCAAGTCTTTAACAATTCCAAAATTGTTCAAAGCCTAAGTGTAGAGTTTCTTCTGAGAGTCAAGCAGTCTCTTCACTGTGATCCTCTGTAAAATCAAAAGTACGAGTTATGTATTTCCAATATACAATGGCACAGAGTACACATTCCCATTCTAAAGGGAGGAATGCATAGCAAGGGAAAAGCAGGCCTAAGGAAGACCAAGTCTAGTAAGGCAAATACCAGCTTCTGCCGCCCCATGTTCACATCTGAGGCACGTGGTCCATTTAGCTATGCTTAGGACATTCTAGGCCCTCTCCAGCCGTAGCTCCTAACTCTTCCACACTCTCCACACACACACCAGTTCAAAAGGCTTACAAACCACAGGGTCAGTTTTATCAGCAGTGGCCCTGCTTCTTGGTACCAGTGTTCTGTATTAGTTACTTTTCATGTTGCCGTTGACCAAATACTTCACAAGATCAGCCTAAGGAATGCAGGCTGGTCTTTACATCCTCAGAAATGACACCGTTGTCATAGAGGGGAAGGCTGGTGAGCTGGATGGTCACACTGCTCTAAGGAGTGAAGGCTGTTCTTTATGTGACAGTCATAGTGGGGAAGGCATGTAGGGTGGCTGGTCCCATGGTTCCTAGAGGCAGGCAGAAGAAAGGAATGGATATGAGTGTACCACTGGGTGTTTTTTCTTCTAATTCAGTTCTGGACCCAGGATGGTGCCACCCGCCTTCAGGGTGGGGCTCCACACCCTGTTTACGCCCCTCTTGAAACTGTGTCACTGACGTGCCAGAGGTGGGTCTCTGGTGATTTGCCCCATCCAGTGGACAGTCAAGGTAGTAAAGGTGTGCTGAAGATGCGGCTGGTAGATGCTTTTTTTTTTTTTTTTTTTAAATCACGGTTTCGGTGCAGCAGTGAGACCTTGGTCAAGGTCACTGCAAGTAAAGATTGTGCTCACCCGCCGAGCTGGGGCTGCAGACGGCTTCCCGGTTGTGTGGAGGCTTTTACACCTGAAGGGACAGTCTGAGTCACGGTACGCACTTACATACCACTGTGAGCAAGAGGAAAATTAACTTCACTGAAAAGTTCATAAACAAATCTAGATCATTTGTCTGAGATTATTTTTGTAAGGATTTATGTTAACTGTAAATGGAGGTGGCCAATCTCAATATACTAAGTAACTGTTCTTTAAGTCTTTGTTAAATCACGAGTTTTTGTTCCTTTGACCCACAGTTAGGTCTATAAATAAAAAGAGCCTTTTCTTAAATAATTTTAAATTGTGCCTAAAGTCTAGAAAACAGCCATTCTAAGGTGGGTGTAGAAATATCTATAATATATGCATACCTATTATTTAGCTGAACTGCTGGCATAGAAATAATAGTGCTTTGGTAACAAAACCCCTTTTTTGTTTCTCAAAGGCTATATGTTTAAGTCATAGGATTTGCTTATTTCTAGTTTGAATAGCAACAATGTATTCAGTACTTCATTTTGTTAAAAGGTGCTTCTTGGTTTTTTTTATAAACTATATTTATGTAAGTTTCATCCATGCCCTTGGTATTCCTTCCCTTGGGATAAAGTTACTTCTGAATGTTGGATCCAGGTTCTGCATTTTCACACCAACTCTTTCTCCTACTTATTTTAGTTTTAAACTGGTCGGGTATATAAAAGCATGACATTTTACATGTTTATGGGGCAATTTGATATTTCTATGCATATATGACTTAAATCAGGTTAAAATATACATCTTCTCAAGTATTTATCATTTCTTTATAAAACTCAACCATTTCTTTTTCATTTTCTTCTCTTACTTTTACTGCTCTGGGAATGCATTTCAGGGTTTTGCGCCTGCTGGCTAAGCATACACTATACCACTGAGCCCAGTACTGAGCCCCACTTTCTGCGTTTAATGTGTGGTCTTTTGTTAAGATGGTTTTCAGTTTCTTCTCATTTTTCCACAGGTTGCCCACATTCCTTCTACTTGTATTCTGTGTCTGATAATTAGTAGCAATCAATAGAACGTTGCTTTGGGGGTTGTATTCATTCTTCAGGATGGGAGTAGCAAGACGTCTCATAGTTCGAACCAGCCTGCTTCCTTTTTTCTGTGGCTCCCCCTCAGCCTTGGCTAGATGGGTCTCCCATGGAAGGAAGTTTGGTCAGTAAATTACTACATCTGCATTTTTGACTTTACTAGCTAGAAGGAGAAATAGGTGGGTGGAGCAGAGTTTGACGGACACCCAAATGGGGCACGTGCTTTTGGTGTGTGTGTGGGTATGTGTGTATGTGTGCATACACACACATACATAGATACATGTGTGTTTTTATTTTTGTTTTTTGATGTAGAGCTTCTCTCGAGTCCAGGCTGACTTGGAACTATGTAATTTCAGGATGGCCTAGAACTCACGGCGATCCTCCTACCTCTGCCTCCCGAGTGAGTGCTGGGATTAAAGGTGTGTGCCACCACACCTGGCGCTTTTGATGTATTTGGAGAATGGTGCCACACCACTGGTCACATTGGCTCTGGTTGGTGGTTATAGGCTTAGCACTGGAGACAGTTCTGAGAGTGGTGGTATCTGCCAGAGGGCAGAGGTTATTGTACACATGGCACGGCATTTCAAAGCATTTATCTCAACCGGGCTTTTGTGAAATAGCTAAATTGTCCTGTAGCCATTAGCACTGTGTTCAGTTGAGTACAAAACAGTAACCTGGGGATTTTGTAACCTTTTATTCTAAGTCCTTCACTGATGCATTCCACAGGAATGGGTTCCACTGTCACCACCATCAAATTTGTGCAACCTTACAAGGCTCAAATTCATCATCACCATGGAGAACATGAGTGTATTTTCAAACTCCAATTGTGCCCAGACTCTCAAATTGAAAAACAGCAGGCCCAAGACATGCCTCTCCCCCCCCCCCCCCACTGTCCCAGGACATGCCTCCCCACCTACTGTCCCAGGACATGGCCCTCACTGTCCCAGGACATGCCCCCCCTACTGTCCCAGGACATGCCCCCCCTACTGTCCCAGGACATGGCCCCCCACTGTCCCAGGACATGGCCCTCACTGTCCCAGGACATGCCCCCCCTACTGTCCCAGGACATGGCCCCCCACTGTCCCAGGACATGGCCCCCCACTGTCCCAGGACATGCCCCCCCTACTGTCCCAGGACATGGCCCCCCACTGTCCCAGGACATGGCCCTTACTGTCCCAGGACATGGCCCCCCACTGTCCCAGGACATGGCCCTCACTGTTCCAGGACATGCCTGCCTCCCTACTCTCCCAGGACCTGCTTTCAGTTTCCCAACTCTTGCTTC
Source organism: Dipus sagitta (assembly GCA_036346955.1). Taxonomy (NCBI): domain Eukaryota; kingdom Metazoa; phylum Chordata; class Mammalia; order Rodentia; family Dipodidae; genus Dipus; species Dipus sagitta. The sequence goes on along the minus strand of CM070786.1, from coordinate 59,532,666 downwards.
TGGGTCACATTGCCTTTCAAAACTGTGCGGACATACAGCGATTCTGTGTTCTGTGGTCTCTTTATATGCTGCTTCTGACACGGCATTCCGTCCTCACGCTTCCTAGGTATTGTATGGTTTTATCAAGGTGTATACATTCTGTAACACTGCCCTTCAGCTAATCATTGCCTTTGACTTTTTTCTGCCTCTTTTCCTTAGGTTTGTCTTATGTTATGGTGTTAGTTCACTTTCTGCTGCTATAATGAAATATTCTGAGACTGGTATTTTCTAAAGGAAGGAAATTTATTTAGCTTACGTTTTTGGAGGTAAAACAATGTATTACTGGCTCAGTGGGGCCCCTTTGGCTTTGGCCACATTGCCTCATGGTGGGTCACATAGTGGTGGATCACATGTTTATTTTGCAGTGGATCGCCCCGTGGTGTGATCACCCCTTGCTAGAGCATCTTAATGTGGTAATCTGCAGGAGGGAGACATTCCATGGCAAGACCAGAAGCAGTTAGAGTGGCCAGCTTGTTTTTGTTTTTGTTTTTGTTTTTTTACTGCTTTTTTTTTTACATGCATTGGTATTATGGTGTGCATATGTGCATGTGTGTTTGTGTGTGTACATACATGTGGAAGCCAGACGTCAGTGTTCCTTTCTTCCTCAGTTGCTTTCTACCTTACTTTTGGGGACAGGGTCTACCCCGGAGCTCCCCATTCAGCTGGGCTGGTTAACCGGCGCTCCTCTGCGGTCCTCCTGTCTCTGCCTCCCCAGTGCTGGGACTGGGATGCACTGCCTTCCGCTTTTACAAAGGCCATGAGGATCCGAACTCTGCTCCGGGTGGAGTGCAGTAGGTTGTGTGGCAAGCACTGTACTGACTGAGCTTTCTCCTACTAGCCCCCATCTCGGTCTTTACAGCACCCCTCCTTCTCAGGTCCCAGGAGGGCTACTGCATCCTTCTTGAGAGCGGTGTCACCAGTCACGCAAAGACCTCTCCCCATCCAGGGCATGCTTGCCTCCCTACTGGCCAGTGTTCAAAGTTTTCACCACTTCACAACACTACCTACTGCAGACCAACTGTGCAACACATGAAACCTGGGGCCCCCATGGCACTATTATGAACTCAGTTTCTTCTTACTGTTTCTCATTTTTTCATCTTTAAAAACAAATTCCTATTGAACATCATATGTCAGGAAAGTACAGTTTTTAGATACTTCTTTTTAGACCACAAAACAGTTTTTAAGTGTAGTTGAGTATTTGAAATGTGTATAGTACTTTGCATTACAGAAACACCCACTATGGATGTCCTCCTTGTAGCTAAAAAATTGATTAAACTGATGCAATTAAAGGAGAATATACCCTTTAACCAGTTGCAAACATGTTTCACAGTTGATGCGTCTGGTACTGCCTATAAGTAACATGTTTGCTTTACCATATTTATTTGTAATAACAAATTGTTTTCTTTTTGCTTTCCCTTTAGACAAAATTGAAGAAGCACAAAAAGAGCTGAATGGGGCAGAAGTTTCAAAGACAGGTAAATTCATTCGGTGCCCGGTCCCTGAGCAGACTCCCCTTTCTTGCAGAAATGCCCAGCAGCTGTATGTTGTGATGGCAGCCTTACTGACCACAGAACTAGAAACCATCTCACACCGGTTGGTGGCTAAAGCGCTATGGACTTTGTTTCAGGGGACGCTGAATCTGGCTCCCCTGTTCTAGCTCTGTGTATGACATGCTCCCTGCTGGTGGGCTTGCCCGGGCTGTCGAGGTCTTTGGAAGGGCCTGTTGCAGAGCTCACTGCAGTGCAAGTGCACTGTGCACAGTGCGTCTGTGCACTGCGTGAGGGCCTCGGTGTGTGCTTGTAACAACAGGAGTCAAAGACGTCTGAAATGCTCCGAATTCTGGTTAGTAGAAGCATAGATGAGGATTTTGTAGTAGATACATGTTGGGGGCATCATGCAGCTTTAACAAAACTGTTAATTATTTCAGTTGATAGTGATGAAATAGGAATATTGGATACCAAATAGATTTTCAAAGTTTTTTTTTTAACATTTTATGTTCCCACCATTAGTGTCTAAAAATTAATGTTGTTATATTCTATAAAGGATATTTTCAATCTCTTTTTATTTGAATGAATGTAAAACACCAGTTCACTTTGTTCTTTTCAAAAAAAAATCCAGAAAAAACACATCAGTTGAACAGACTTTGTTCATGAGTAGCACAGTGCTGAGAGCCAGTCATGGGGCAGAGAGCTGTCCAGTAGTGTGAGCTACATGATCTTAAACCTTAAACATGGAGGCGTAGAAAAGTGCCTGACTGGGCACAGCTGAGTGCTGTTGATGGGCATGGTGTGGTCCTCTGACTGCCCGTGACTGCCTGAAGTCCAGCTATAGCAGAATGTTAGGGCAGTTATTTTCTTTAACTTTTTACATACTAAATTAGGTTGTGTTGTGTTGTGTTAGATAGGAGTTCAAAGTAAGGAGAAAGCTTCAGTCACACATGACCTCTGGGGTAATTAAATTAGTAGCGTCAGACACGCCTCCATTTGTATCCTGCCTACTGCAATACCAGTACCATTCGAGCATTTTTAAAATCCTGAGCACTGTGTCTTTCTGAACACATTTTGGACAACAACCTTTCCATGTTAAGTACTTTTTGGTTTTGGTTTGTGTTTAATTCCTCCCTCCTTCCCCTTCCTTCCCCTCCTCTCCCTCCGCATTGAGATTCTATTTCAAAAAAATAAGGAAGAAGAAGAAAGTAATGGAGGGAGGGAGGGAGAAAAGGAAGGAAGGAAGAAGGAAGGAAGGGCGGGCCTGTAGAAAGGAAGGAAAAAACTGACTGGAATTTTAAGATTGGGAGAGACTGACCATTTTCACTGCATATAGATCTATCTACTTTGCTGGGCTAATTACTTGGAAATATATTTGTTTGTTTCCTGACTGACTTGCTTAGTTTTGACTATTGTGAATTATTTCTTATTTATTCTGTTATTTTGGTGCTGGCAGGTGAATGCAGGGCCTCACATCTGCTAGGCAACTGCTGTGGAACTAAGTTGTGTTCCCAGATCCACTGTTTAGTTAAGGTATTTAAGTTACTTTTTTTGTTAGAAGTTATGTTTTTTTCCCAGACAAATAAGTAGACAGTTTATTTGTGACCAAGAACAAAGAAGTTTTCAGTATCCAAAGATTGAATTTAAGATGCAGTCAGGATACAGCCTATTCCTTCACTGGCCTTTTTGTTTTAAGATTTTTTTTTAAAGTAATTTTTTTGTTGTTGATAACTTCCATGATTGTAGACAAACCACTTTACCCTTTGAAACTCCACTGTCCATAATATCCCTTCTCCCTCTCAACCAGTCTCTCTCTCATTTTGATGTCATCATCTTTTCCTCCTATTATGATGGTCTTGTGTAGGCAGTGTCAAGCAGTGTGAGGTCATGGTTATCCGGGCCATTTTGTGTCTGGAGGAGCATGTTGTAAGGAATCCTACCCTTCCTTTGGCACTTACATTCTTTCCACCACCTCTTCTGTAATATACCCTGAGCCTTGGAAGGTGTGATAGAGACATTGCAGTGCTGAGCACTCATGTCACTTCTCAGCACCATGATGCCTTCTGAGCCATCCCAATGTCACCTCCATCTGAAAAGAGAAGCTTCTCTAACCAAAAGTGAGAGTAGCATTTGTATATGGTTATGAACATTAAGAGAAGTGCTTACTGGGAAGTTTGGTGAGCATAGTATATACATATAGCCAGACACCCATAAATTTTATACCTCTAGGGCTCATGACTACCCCTGTTGTGGGTTTTCAGTATCAGGATGTATTCCCTTCCATGGAGCGGGCCTCCATTCCAATTAGAGAGCGGTTGGTTTCCCCCATAACAGACATGCCACTATTGCACCCGTTGGCTTATTTGGCCTGGGTGGCCAAATTTAAGACTTGCAGTGTCCACTGCTGAGTATCTTCATTGGTGATTTCTCTCGCATTGAACTGCATGCAGCATGGTTGTTCCCCCCCCCCCCCCCCCACAGCTTTCTGTCAGCTGGTCTACATGGAGGAGGTTCTCAGCTCAGCTCCAACAGGATTTCTCAGTGACCTTGCAGCCCAAGTATGTGGAATCTTCAGCAATAGGGTCTTACCAACTATTCCTGGTGGGGAACCAAGGGCCTTGACAATGGTCTATAATGTTTTGGGGTCATCAGGTACCTCCCTGGCCAAAAACTCACTGGAAGGTATCCCATCCCTGGCACTGAAAATTTTCTGGTAACAATTTATGGCTTCTGAGTGTTTTATTGTCCAGAAAAGTAGGTTTCCATATGACTTATTTATATCCTCTTAGATTTTGATCAGCCCTCCCTCTACCTTTCCTTTACTCAGTCTCTTCCCCTGACCTCACTTAGGCCTTTTCACCTCCATTAATCTATTCTTCTATTTACATATGTACAATACCATCATATTAAGTCCTCCCTCCCTCCCTTTCTATTCCCTTTCTAGCTTACTGGCCTGTGCTACTGAGTTTTCTTCCTACTCCCACGATAGTCCAATCATTTGTAGCTAGGATCTACATATGTGAGAGAGTATGTGAAGTTTGGCTTTCTGTACCTGGGTTACCTCCCTAAATATAATCCTTTCCAGATCTATTCATTTTCCTACAAATTTCATAATTTTATTTTTCTTTACCACTGAACAGAACCCCATTGTGTAAATGAGCCACATCTTCATTATCCACTCATCAGTTGAGGGACATCTAGGCTGGTTCCATTTCCTAGCTATTGTGAATAGAGTGGCAATAAACATGGTTGAACAAGTATCTCTAAGGTAGTGAGATGAGACCTTGGGATATATGCCTAGGAGTGATATAATTGGGTCATATAGTAAATCTATTTTTAGCTGTCTTAGGAACTTCCACACTGATTTCCACAATAGTTGGACCAGATTGCATTCCTACCAACAGTGTAGAAGGGTTCCTCTTTTTTGGCATCCTTGCCAGCATTTATGGTCATTTGTTTTCATGATGGTAGCCAATCTGACAGGAGTGAGATGGAATCTCAACGTAGTTTTAATCTGCATTTCCCTGATGACTAGGGATGTAGAACATTTTTTTTTAGATGTTTATATGCCATTTGTATGTCTTCTTTTGAGAACTCTCTATTTAGTTCCTTAGCCCATTTTTAAATTAGATTATTTGATTTCTTATTATTTAGTGTTTTGAGTTCTTTGTATATTCTAGATATTTATCCTCTGTCAGATGTATAGCTGGCAAAGATTTTCTCCCATACTGTAGGTTGCCTCTCTGCTCTATTCACAGTGTCCTTTGCCATACAAAATCTTTGTAATTTCATAGGTCCCAGCAACTGATCTGTGGTTTTATTTCCTGAGCAATTAGGATTATATTTAGAAGAAAGTCTTTGCGAAGACCAATATATTGAAGGGTTTCCCCCATTTTTCCTCTAGCAGTTTTAGAGTTTCAGGTCTGATGTTAAGGTCTTTGATCCATTTGGGCTTAATTTTTGGGCATGGAGAGAGAGAAGAATCTATTTTCATCCTTCTACAGCTACATATCCAGTTTTCCCAATACCATTTTCTGAATAGGCTATTTTTTTCTCCAATGAGTATTTTTGGCATTTTTGTTGAAGATAAGTGGCTGTAGTTACTTGGACTTACATCTGAGTCCTTTATTCTGTTCTGTTGATCTACATGTCTTTGTACCAGTGCCATGCTGTTTTTATTAGTATGGTTCTGTAATATAGACTAAAATCAGGGATGGCGATACCACCAGCCTTATTTTTATCACTTAAAATTGTTTTAGACATTCAAAGGTTTTTTTTTGTGTGTGTGTGCTTCCAAATGAATTTTTGGATTTTTTTTTTCTATTTCTGTGAAGAATGTCATTGGGATTTTGGTGGGGACTGACTGCATTAAATGTGTAGATTGCTTTTAGTAAGATTGCCATTTTCACAGTATTGATTCTTCCAATCCAAGAACAAAGGATGCCTTTCCATTTCCTAGTGTCTTCTGCAATTTCTCGCTTGAATTTTTTTTTTTTTTTTTTTTTTTTTCTGGGGTTGGCTCTCACTCTAGCCTAGGCTGAGTTGGAATTCACTCTGTAGTCTCAGGGTGGTCTCGAACTCATGGCGGTCTTTCTACCTCTGCTTCCCAAGTGCTGGGATTAAAGGTGTTTCCCACCACACCTGGCTTTGAGGTTTGTTTCTTTTTAAATAATTTAATTTTTTATTGACAACTTCTCTACTTACAGACAATAAACCATGATATTTCGCTCCCCTCCCCAATTTCCATTTCAACAACTCTGCTCTTCATCATATCCCCTCCCCCTCTCCATTAGTCATTTATTTTGATATCATTGTCTTTTTCTATTACTATGAGGGTCTTGTGAAGGTATTACTAGGCACTGCGAGGTCATAGATATCAAGGCCAATTTCTGTCTGGGCAGTTGCATTGTAAGGAGTGGCAACCTTCCTTTGGCTTTTTTCTTTTCACCACCTCTTCTGCAATGGACCCTGAGCCTTGGAGGGTATGAGATGTTTCAGTGCTGGACACTCCTCTGTCACTTCTTCTCAGCAATATGTTGCCTTTTTGGGACATCCCAGTAGTCACCACTATCTTAAAAGAGAAGCTTCTCTAACCAAAAGTAAGAGTAGCATTAATATATGAATAGGAACATTAAGTGTAGTGTTTTCAGGGTGGTTTGGTGAGAATAATATAGGCATTTATCCAGACAAGAGTGGGCTTTATACCCCTAAGGCTCATGACCTCTCCTGTCATAGGCTTTTGATTAGGTTTTCAGTACCAGGCATGTATTCCCTCCAATAGAGTGGGCCTTCAGTCCATTAGAGAGTAGTTGGTTTCCCCAGAGCAGACACACCACTATTGCACTCATTCAGTCATTTGGCCTGTCTGGCTAGACTTGAGGTTTCCAGTGTCCACTGCTGATTGCTTCTGTTTCCCATAAGACTGCATACAGTGCAGCTTTTTCCAGCTTATAGTTGGCTGGTGTATAGGGAGAAGGTTTTTAGCTCAGCACCAGCTTGATTTCTCAGTGATCTTGCCGCCCAGGCATGTGAAGTCATCAGCAATAGGGTCTTACCATCCTTCACTCCTGGGAAACCAAGGACCTTGGCAATAGCTTGTAATGTTTTGGAGGGAACAGAGACCTGTCCGGCCAACAACTCACTGGAAGGTATCCCATCCCTGGCACTGAAAATTTTCTAGTAGCAATCTATGGCTTCTGGATGTGCCATTATCCAAAGAAGCAGGCTTTCATATGTCTTATTCAGAATATCTTAAATTTTGATTGACCTTCCCCCCACCCTTCTCTACTCAATCTCTTCCCCTGGCTTCACTTAGGCCATTCTACTCCCTGTGATCTGTTCTACTTACATATATACAGTACTATCCCCTAAAGTCCTTCCTTCTCCTCCCTCCCTTATAGCCTTTTCCCAGCTTACCAGCCTCTGCTACACACACAAGTCTAAACAATTGTTTGCTTGAGTGTTTTAAAGTTTTTGTTGTAGAGATCCTTCACTTCCTTGGTTAAGTTTATTCCAAGGTACTTTATTTATTTTTTTGATGCAATTGTTGTTGCACATAGGAAGGCTACTGATTTTGTGTGTTTATTTTGTATCCTGCTACATGGCTATAGGTGTTAGTTTGCTGGTAGAGTCTTTAGGGTCCTTTATGTATAGAATCATGTCATCTGCAAATAATGAAAACTTGATCTCTTCCTTTCCAATTTGTATCCCTTTTATGTGTGTCTCTTGCCTTATTGCTATGGCTAAGACTGCCGGTACTATATTAAATAAAAGTGGGGACAGTGGACACCCTTGTCTTTTCCTGATTTTAGTGGAAAAACTTCTGTTTTTATAGCTCTTGTTGAGGAATAAATATATAGTACATTTGTGCATATTTACCTTTTAACTAACTGTCTGAAATTGAACACTTTCTAAGAAATTTGTATTCTGTTATTTTCTTGTCATATGAGGAATAATCGTAGTTTTTTTTTTTTTTTTTTTTTTTGCTTTTGAAGTCACTGTTTTATTTTTCTTGTCTTGGTCACTTGGCACCAATAACAAGCTCCAGAAAACAGTAATGTTGACTTGTTTGCTTTGTTCTTGGTTTTAATGAAAGTGCTTCTGCACCACTATTAAAGAGATTGCCAGCTCTTCTGTAGGGTGGAGGTCATTGTATTTATTCATTTCATGAAGCTACTTTCTGCACTTCAAAATGTTTTTTCTTCATATATAAATACGCTGCGTGCTGTTTTGTTTGTGTGACACAGCCCATGCTGGCCTTGCACTTTGTAGCTAAATGATTTTGAACTCCTGATCGTTTTGCCTTTCCACCTGGAATTCTGGTATTACAAGGGGGAGCCTCCACGTGTGATTTGTGTGGTATTGGGTATCCGTGTCAGGACCTTCTGCGTGCATGCTAACCTCTGCCACCTGAGCTATGTTCCCAGACTGTATCCATGAGTTTTATTATTTCATTTTAGTGTCTAAAGTTGACCTGCATTTACTTAATAAAGCTACTTGGTTATGCTATTTTATCCTTTTAAATTTAAGCACACTGCTAGACTTGATTTTCTTTAAAAATTTATTTATTTATTTGAAAGATTGAAAGAAAGAGAAAGGACATGCCAGGGCCTCCAGCCACTGCAAATGAACTCCAGACACGTGCGCCCCCTTGTGCATCTGGCTAATGTGGGTCCTGGGGAATTGAACTCAGGTCTTTAGGCTTTGTAGGCAAGTACCTTAAACACTGAGCCATCTCTCCAGCCCTTGATTTTTCTTTTTTAATATTTGAGTTTTGTGTCCTTGTTCATGACATTGGACTGTTGCTTTCTTGTTGTGAAGTTTTCCATGCAGAATTTTGTTTTAAAGTTCTACTTCAGTCATGTGATCTGAGAGCAGCATACTGATTAGGCATTTAATATTTCAACAGGCAGTGATTAAAACATTTGACTTTTCTGAGGAGGTGGAGGAAAGGTTTTGTTTTCATTACCATTTCAATAAATTTAATGATATTCAGTTATGCTTTCTATTTCAATCAGTTTAAGGAAATTTTAATTTTCTTATAATTTATCCCTGCTATCTAAGCATTTACATTTATCAGTCAAAACTCCTCCCTGAGCTGAGTGTGGTGGCGCACGCCTTTAATCCCAGCACTTGGGAGGCCGAGGTAGGAGGATCACTGTGAGTTCAAGGCCACACTGAGACTGCATAGTGAATTCAGGTCAGCCTGGGCTAGAGAGAGACCCTACCTTGGGGGATAAAATAAGCCTTGTTTGTAGTACAATCTGTTATCTCTCTTTCCTTCTTCCATTGTTGGTGGATATATAGCGTGCCCATTTTTCATATTTACTTGTGCCTTTTTCCTCTTTCTTTTTTCCATTATACTTGACATTTTCATACCTGTGGATGGTGTATTTTGATCCCACTACCCCCACTCACCTTCTCCTTCCTGTCCCTCTCCCACTAATATCTTTCTTCTTCTCCATAGGTCCCCATCCTGCTTTCATGCATTGAACCCTAATTTAAATTAGGGTTGCTTGTATAATCATGGTTGAGAGACTGGGCACCCTGATGATTGCTACACCCCTAGAGGACATTAATTATTAGTTTCTGCTACTTACTGTGGACATATGGGATGTCACGGACCACTCCATCTATGGAGAGGTACTGACAGGCTCAGTAATGTGCAGGAACCACATCTGCGCTGAGCTCGTTGTAAGCAGAAGACTGCATTTTGCAGGCCCACTTCCCGCTCTCCTGCCCTTCCCTTCCTCCTGCCCTCTCTTTATCACGTTTCTGTAAGCCTTGGAAAGTGTAGTTTAGATATCATGTTCAGAGCTAAGTACAGACTAGTCACTCATTCTTATTGTTTGTGCATTTCATCTTGACCCTTTGCATAAAAAAAAAAATCTGTGTTTGAGGCTCCTGGCAGTACCAATCTATGGAAACATCCGTAGATAGTTAGAAGGCAGCTTGGCATGTTGTCCAATTGACGTGTCTGATTAGCCTAGCCACACTGATGGGTTCCTCTCTAGGGCCTCAATCCCTAACCATAGGCTTGTTTTTAGATTTGCAGTACCAGGCATTATTTCCCTCCTATGGAGTGGGCCTCAAGTCCAACTGGAGAGCATTTTGCTATTCCTGTCAACTCTCATGTCACTGTTGCACCAGTCGACACATCTTGAAGGTCAGTGTTGAAGTACACAGGGTCCACAGCTTGGTAGGATCATTGAAGACTTTTTTTCCCTCAACAGCTTGCCTAGTTCATGGAACACAGAAGTAGAGGAGCGTAATCCTGAGATGGAAAGGTTTAAGCAGGGATGATAGAGGTAGGAGAATGAGGGAGGGATGGTGTGGCAGAAAGATGTATCAAAACCGAGGAAATATGAATAAGCCATATGGAAACCTACTGCTTGGTAAGCTAACATAAAATACAATTTTTTTAAAAAAAGTGTTTAAATGAAGGTGGATAAAGCTGTTCTCTGAAGCCATAGTGTACTAATGAAAAATCCCAGTGCTAGAGATATCTCCCAAAGAGTTGTTGGTTAGAGAGATCACAGAGACCCCTAAAGCAATATTGGCTATTGCAGTAGTGCCTGGTTGCCCACCAAAACGAGACGGTAAGTCCCTGTTGCTGAAGACAGCACACACTTTGGTTGCAGGTGTAAGGAAACCAGCTTGGGGCTGAGTGGGAAGCTGCTTCCCTTGTCTTCTTGGCTAGCATCCCAGGGTGTGTTTCCGTCTCACTGTTTGACTCTCCAATCTCTTGTACATACTCTTGTATCTTTTTGTGTCTTACTTTTGTTTTTCTCTTTCTTCAGGAAACATTATTTAACTTTTTTGTTTTGGTTTTTAAGGTAGGGTCTCACTCTTGCTCAGGCTGACCTGGAATTTACTATGTAGTCTCAGGGTGGCCTTGAGCTCCCCTGTGCTGGGATTAAAGGCATGCACCACCACGCCCAGCAAATTTCTTTAACTTTTTGATGTTGGTAACTCAGCTCATTCGCTTTGTTATTCTCTCACAGGAGCAGCACAGCTCTTATTTCCTTCCAAGTGTTGTTTTACATTAAATCCTATGTAGTTTTAGAAATCTTATTCTGGTTTCTTCTTTGACACCCATATTGGTTTTTCCTTTCCATATGATGGGGTTTATTTACTCTTTGTAATGTCTGACTTAATTGCATTGTGATGTCATTTTTGTAAAAACCATTCAGGATAGCTAAATATACTACTTCTGTGTTTCTGAGTTCTGCTACAAGCACTTATAGATTTTATGCTAGAATTTTAACATTAAATTTCCCATTTTGCAAACATAAAGTTGTTCAGATTGAAACATGTTTCAACACTTAGTCAAGGGAATTCCATGAGAAAACAGTGGGAGGGAGGTCCCAGCTCACCTGAGGCTGCTGCTGGCCCAGCTCTGGTGTCACTACTCTCGTTCTGAGTTCCCCGCACGTGGTGAGACTGCCAACTTCCACCTCCAGCAATGTGACGCACACATCTCAAGATCACGAGAGGATTCAGACGTGGGCCAGAGAAATGTTAGATGGCTTCTGTTCTGATGTCTCCCCACATTGTTCTTTCTTGGCCACGACTGACCAGTAGTTCCCTTTCTCCAGTGGTTTCACTCTGCCATTGCACGCCAGCCTCCGGGAGGTTTGTATTGAACGAATAGTTTTGTTAATTACCCCCTTTTCTGTGTGTGAGAATAAGCAGGTTGTTTTTATGAATCTCAACAAGGACAATTGGGAAATGAGGACTGGTAATAGCTGAGTAGTATTCAGACCAACTCAGAGCAGTTGGCTGACAAGGATTTTCATTAATATGGGAAGAATTTGTGCGCTGGAATACTACTCAGTTGTTGTCGAGGGAACTTGGGAAAACTAGATCTTGTGTAAAGCTACACTGCATATTTCAGAAGTTAGAGTGACAAGGAGCAGGTAGTGAGGTCATGAACTCAATTAGTGTGTAAATAAAGTGAGAGTTTCTTTACCTACTTCTCTGTTTGGTTATTATTTTTTATCTTTGAAAAGTTCCTTTTAATATGAATAAATTTGCAGGGAGTGGATAAATACTGACTCCTTACTTTCCAGTTATTTTTTAAGCACTCATATGTCATCTGCAATGAAGGCTGGCTTGGAATTAGAATGAGCTTTCATGATGATATGAACAAGGACGGCTCTCACGCCAGGGGTGGCCTCACTTAGGACAAACACTTAGGTGCATAATTGGAAAGTTGGATAGATTTCATTGTTAAAATGAATAATTTTAATTCAGTTAAGAAGAATATTTGTAAACATTTTGGGGAAAGTATGTATAGTAACTAATCAAAACTTAGAAGTTTACTTCAGATATTACAAACTTGGAAGGACATTGACCAGTTATAGGATGAAAACTCACCCTGATAAAGTGAGAAGAAAGACTAAGGTGGTATTGTAATGAAGTGTCTGGATGATTATTTCCAAAGGAATGTGGCAGATTTACATATATTGAAGCAAATAACTATACTTATTGAGAAGTTGTGGTCCATGGTTTTATAAGTAATTACTAGGAAATAATTTTAATGAGCATGTTTAATGAGTCTATTTTAAATAGTAATGTTAGTAACTTCTACTCAATTTTAAGTACCCTAAAGTTAATGATGTTAGCCTTAAAAAGTTAGTTCGTTCATTCATTTCAAGGGTTTTTTATTTTACATCAGTTTTTTTTCTTTTTCTTTTCCTTTCTTTTCCCTCCCTCCTTCCCTCCCTCCCTCCCTCCCTTTCTCTCCCTCTCTTTCTCTCTCTCTCTTTCTTTCTTTCTGGCTAAGTCTTGAGAAATAGGAAAGGCAAAAGTCTGAACCCTAAGACACTGTCAAGTTTTACCCTAGCTGTTGTCTAAATCTTGAACTCAAAACTGGATGAAAGACCTGAGATCTTATGCAGACTGGCTCTACCATTAATGAATGCCTTGGGTAAATGGCAACTGATTTTATAGTTTGTTGAAAAGAAAGTCTCTACTTGTCTCTTGCTTCTGTTCATATCTTACCAGATTTTCAAATTTAAATATTCCAGTTCTCTTAGTGTAACAAATAATCAGTGCTCTGATCTTAACATACAGTATTTTGGGATCTAAAAATGCCAAATCCCATCTGGGTGGGTCAGGCTTATAATTCATTCCAGCATTTCAGAAGTTGATGGAGGTAGGAGGATCAGGAGTTCAAAGTCATCCTTGGCTACATGAGACCCTTTCTTTAAAAAATAAATAATAACACTTGAGAGGCAGAGGTAGGAGGATCATGGTGATTTCAAGACCACCAGGGACTACAGAGTGAGTTCCATGTCAATCTGAGCTAGAGTGAGACCCTGTTTTGAAGAAAAAAACAAAATGAAAAAAAGAATAAGGTTTTGGGCTTGAGCTGGAGAGATGGGTCAGCGGTTAAGGTGTTTGTGTGCAAAGAACAACTGCTAGGGTTCAGTTCTCCAGTACCCATGTAAAGCCAGATGCACAAAGTGGTGCATGTATCTGGAGTTTGCTTGCAGTGGTTAGAGGCCCATTCATATTCTCTCTCTCTTTCCCTCCTTCCTCTCTCTTTCACTCTGTTTGCAAATACACAAAATATTTAAAAAAGACAAGTAAAATTGTTAAAGATGCCAAATTTCATGTGATCATTGCCTTATAAACTGACCATGCCAGCTTTGTAAAAGTGTGATGTGGTTTGAACATGAAATGTCCCTATCGGCTAATGTGTGTGAGCACTGTGTCTGCAGCTGGTGGTGCCCTTTGGCAAGGTTGTGGAGCCATCCTGAAGGAAGCGGGTCAGTGGGGCAAGCCTTGAGGGTGTTTCATCTTGCCCCACCCCATTTGCCCTCGCCTTCTTGACTGGCTGAAATGTGACGAACCAGCCTGTGATGCCTTCCCCACTATGAGACTTCTTCTTGAAACTTGAACCCAGATAAACCTCTTTTCCTCCTAAGGTTGCCTCTGGCCAGGTGTTTGTTCATACTATGAGAAAGTAACTGAGAGAAGATGATTTCCATAATGATTGTAACAGGCTTTAATGTACAGTACTCTAATGTAAAAGAAATACCCTATCTATATGTTTGGACACAAAACCCTGAACTTTGCATCTTTATGAAATATGGAAGCAAACACTTTGAATTTTTTCTAGTGGGGCCACTGATGGCTGTCTGTCAAACCAGTCATTGGAGGCTTAAGTAGTTAATGGGATTTTAAAAAAATCTTATTCCTCATTTTTATTTTATTGGAGGGGGGGCATACAGAGAATGGGCATGCCAGGGCCCCTAGACACTGCAAACTCCAGATGCATGCACACCACCTTGTACTTCTAGCTTATATGGGTTCTGGGGAATCAAACCTGAGTCCTTAGGCTTTGCAAGCAGGTGCCTTTACCACTAAGCCATCTCTCTAGTCCTAGTTAACAGGAGTTTTAAAATCATAAAATAACTCACCAAAACAATATATTTTGTGTATTATGTAGCATATCTCACTCATTTCCAAGTGCTAAAAATGCACAGTAACTTTGTTTAGCAAAAGAAGTTGTTGCTGCAAGTTAATCTATGACACAATGCTCCTGTGTTAGATTAGCAGATAGAGCCTGTTTTTATAGAAATGGAAATGTTTAAAATCTCACTTGTATTGGGTTCTGTTAAATATAACAAGTGCAATTAAAATAATGATGTGTGGATTAAGCTGCATTGGGGACAGTATACTTGAGGACTGTGAGAAAGACAGGAATAGATCTTAGATGTTTTCTGGAGGATTTGTGTGATGAGAGGAATAGGTCTCACATGTTCACTGGGGGTTGTGTGAGAGAGGAACAGGTCTCACGTGCTCACTGGAGGATTTTTATGAAGAGAGGAATAGGTCTCACGTGTTCACTGGAGGTATGTGTGTGAGAGGAACAGGTCTCACGTGTTCACTGGGGGTTGTGTGAAGAGAGGAATAGGTCTCACGTGCTCACTGGAGGATTTTTATGAAGAGAGGAATAGGTCTCACGTGTTCACTGGGGGTTGTGTTAGAGAGGAATAGGTCTCACGTGTTCACTGGGGGTTTGTGTGAGAGGAACAGGTCTCATGTGTTCACTGGGGGTTGTGTGAGAGAGGAATAGGTCTCATGTGTTCACTGGGGGTTTGTGTGTGAGAGGAATAGGTCTCATTTGTTCACTGGGGGTTTGTGTGAAAGGAATAGGTCTCACGTGTTCACTGGGGATTTGTGTGATGGAGGAATAGGTCTCACGTGTTCACTGGAGGTATGTGTGAGAGAGGAATAGGTCTCACGTGTTCACTGGAATTATGTGTGAGAGGAATAGGTCTCACGTGTTCACTGGGGGTTTGTGTGAGAGGAATAGGTCTCATGTGTTCACTGGGGATTTGTGTGAGAGATGAATAGGTCTCACGTGTTCACTGGAGGTATATGTGTGAGAGGAATAGATCTCACTTGTTCACTGGGGGTTGTGTGAAGAGAGGAATAGGTCTCATGTGTTCACTGGGGATTTGTGTGTGAGAGGAATAGGTCTCACGTGTTCACTGGAGGATTTGTGTGAAGAGAGGAATAGGTCTCACGTGTTCACTGGGGGTTTGTATGAAGAGAGGAATAGGTCTCACGTGTTCACTGGAGGTATGTGTGTGAGAGGAATAGGTCTCATGTGTTCACTGGGGGTTTGTGTGAGAGGAATAGGTCTCACGTGTTCACTGGGGGTTTGTGTGGGAGAAGAATAGGTCTCAAGTGTTCACTGGGGATTTGTGTGAGAGGAATAGGTCTACATGTTCACTGGGGGTTTGTGTGTGAGAGGAATAGGTCTCATGTGTTCACTGGGGGTTTGTGTGAGAGGAATAGGTCTCACATGTTCACTGGGGGTTTGTGTGTGAGAGGAATAGGTCTCATGTGTTCACTGGGGGTTTGTGTGAGAGGAATAGGTCTCACGTGTTCACTGGGGGTTTGTGTGTGAGAGGAATAGGTCTCACTGTGTTCACTGGGGATTTGTGTGAGAGGAATAGGTCTCACGTGTTCACTGGGGGTTTGTGTGAGAGGAATAGGTCTCACGTGTTCACTGGGGATTTGTGTGAGAGGAATAGGTCTTACATGTTCACTGGGGGTTTGTGTGAGAGAGGAATAGGTCTCACGTGTTCACTGGGGATTTGTGTGAGAGAATAGGTCTCACGTGTTCACTGGGGGTTTGTGTGAGAGGAATAGGTCTCATGTGTTCACTGGGGATTTGTGTGAGAGGAATAGGTCTCACGTGTTCACTGGGGGTTTGTGTGAGAGGAATAGGTCTCACGTGTTCACTGGGGATTTGTGTGAAGAGCGGATTAGGTCTCACGTGTTCACTGTGGGTTTGTGTGAAGAGAGGAATAGGTCTCACGTGTTCACTGGGGATTTGTGTGAAGAGAGGAATAGGTCTCACGTGTTCACTGGAGGTATGTGTGAGAGAGGAATAGGTCTTACATGTTCACTGGGGATTTGTGTGAGAGGAATAGGTCTCACGTGTTCACTGGGGGTTTGTGTGAGAGGAATAGGTCTCGTGTTCACTGGGGATTTGTGTGTGAGAGGAATAGGTCTCACGTGTTCACTGGGGATTTGTGTGTGAGAGGAATAGGTCTAATGTGTTCACTGGGGGTTTGTGTGAGAGGAATAGGTCTCATGTGTTCACTGGGGATTTGTGTGTGAGAGGAATAGGTCTCATGTGTTCACTGGGGATTTGTTTGAGAGGAATAGGTCTCATGTGTTCACTGGGGATTTGTGTGAGAGGAATAGGTCTCATGTGTTCACTGGGGGTTTGTGTGAAAGGAATAGGTCTCATTTGTTCACTAGGGGTTTGTGTGAAAGGAATAGGTCTCATGTGTTCACTGGGGGTTTGTGTGAGAGAGAAACAGGTCTCATGTGTTCACTGGGGGTTTGTGTGAGAGAGGAATAGGTCTCATGTGTTCACTGGGGGTTTGTGTGAGAGGAATAGGTCTCATGTGTTCACTGGGGGTTTGTGTGTGAGAGGAATAGGTCTCATGTGTTCACTGGGGGTTTGTGTGTGAGAGGAATAGGTCTCATGTGTTCACTGGGGGTTTGTGTGAGAGAGGAATAGGTCTCATGTGTTCACTGGGATTATGTGTGAGAGAGGAACAGGTCTCGTGTTCACTGGGGGTTTGTGTGAGAGAGGAATAGGTCTCACGTGTTCACTGGGGGTTTGTGTGAGAGTGGAATAGGTCTCATGTGTTCACTGGGGGTTTGTGTGAGAGGAATAGGTCTCATGTGTTCACTGGGGGTTTGTGTGAGAGAGGAATAGGTCTCATGTGTTCACTGGGATTATGTGTGAGAGAGGAACAGGTCTCGTGTTCACTGGGGGTTTGTGTGAGAGAGGAATAGGTCTCACGTGTTCACTGGGGGTTTGTGTGAGAGTGGAATAGGTCTCATGTGTTCACTGGGGGTTTGTGTGAGAGGAATAGGTCTCATGTGTTCACTGGGGGTTTGTGTGAGAGAGGAATAGGTCTCACGTGTTCACTGGGGGTTTGTGTGAGAGTGGAATAGGTCTCATGTGTTCACTGGGGGTTTGTGTGAGAGAGGAATAGGTCTCATGTGTTCACTGGGGGTTTGTGTGAGAGGAATAGGTCTCATGTGTTCACTGGGGATTTGTGTGTGAGAGGAATAGGTCTCATGTGTTCACTGGGGGTTTGTGTGAGAGGAATAGGTCTCATGTGTTCACTGGGGGTTTGTGTGAGAGAGGAATAGGTCTCATGTGTTCACTGGGGATATGTGTGAGAGAGGAACAGGTCTCATGTGTTCACTGGGGGTTTGTGTGAGAGAGTAATAGGTCTCATGTGTTCACTGGGGGTTTGTGTGAGAGGAATAGGTCTCATGTGTTCACTGGGGGTTTGTGTGAGAGGAATAGGTCTTACATGTTCACTGCGGGTTTGTGTGACAGGAATAGGTCTCACGTGTTCACTGGGCATTTTTGTGAAAGGAATAGGTCTCATGTGTTCACTGGGGGGTTTGTGTGAGAGGAATAGGTCTCACGTGTTCACTGGGGTTGTGTGGAGAGAGGAACAGGTCTCATGTGTTCAGTGGGAGATTTGTGAGAGAGGAATAGGTCGTACATGTTTACTGGGGTGGGGTATTCTGTGGAGAGAGGAGTTGGTTTCACGTTCACTGGTGGGAGTACTGGGGAAGGGAGAGGAGTATCACCCATTTACTGGACAGTTTGTGGGAGAATGATTAGAGGGTATTAGGTATTTGTCTCTTCTGCTTTTAGGTAATTAGCTTCATGCTGTATGCTCAGTATTCTATATAGACTTTACAGAATTGCTCAAGAGAAAGTCTGCCACTGTTGACTCATTTAGACTTCTGTGCAGCAATATCCTGTCCACTGCAGGGTCATATAGAAGGGAAAGAGGCAGGAATAATTACAAAGAAGCAAGCTTGGATCATGGTTCCCTCCACCTCTGCTGAGGCTTGTTTTTCCTTGTTTTGTCAGATAAGGCAGTGGGCATGAGGTATTGAGCTGAAGGATACAACCCAAGGGGTGAAGGGTAGAGGATAAGTGACATGAATGGAGGACAGATAAGCAACTGGGAGTATACAAAATAAACTTCAAAAAGTAAAAAGCACATGTGAAAAAAAAAGTGCTATTTCCACCACATTATAGTATTCTTTTACTATTTTCACCATTCAGAGAAGAGTTTGCAGGGGCATGCTCTATATAAGAAGTATGTTACGTGGGAAAGATGGTAACTTAGAGTTCTGCCCTGACTATAAGCCTTGTGTAGGAAATTTCATTCAGAAGAATTCTTGAAAGCAGAAACTTTGAATCTGTGATGGACAGGCACGAGGAAGATGGAAGGAGGTCAATGAAAAGCAGTATGAGTAGCAACACAGAAGTGCATGTGGGGTGGTTGTCCCTCTTCTGCAGCCCCAGCAGATGCCCGAAACAACCAGTAGTGCCAAATCCCTGATGTGCTGTAATCTTTTAAGTATTTTATTTGAGAGTGTGAAAGGAGGAGGACAGATAGAGAACGGGCATATCGGGACCTCCAACCACTGCAAAATGAACACCAGATGCATGTGCCACTTTGTGCACCTGGCTTATGTGGGTCCTGGGGAATCAAAGCTAGGTCCTTTGGCTTTGCCAGCAAATACCTTAACTACTTAGCTATCTCTCCAGCCCTATATTGTAATTTTTCTTATGTGCACATACCTATAAATCTTCCTCATGAAAGATGTTAATCGTACAAGAGATTCACATCAGCCAACAACAATAACAAAATAGACCACTTATAACGAGGTACTCTCAAAAATGATTTGAAATATGAATTATTTATTTCTAGAATTTTCCTTGTAATGTTTTCAGACATAGTGAAGCTATGGATAAGGGAGACTGCTGTGTTCCTTGAGGAGAGGCGCTGCAGCAGTTCAGCCTCTGCACAGGGATAGGGCAGTGTGCAGGGCACATCTGCTCAGCAGGCCTTCGTCTGATGTGTGCTTTGCCACCTTAGAATTGTTCAGCCACATGCTGCTGTAAGGCGGAACTCCAGGCCCTCATCTTGCTACTGTTTGGACCCCTCCACTCCCACTGTGTCTCCATCACAGACATCTTCCCCTAACTCCTCCAGGTCATGTTTGCCCACAGTCATACCCCAGTGTCTCTGCAGTGGCCTCTACGTACTAGAGGGTTGCCACAGAACCCATCAGTGAAGATGGTTGGGTTGATGGGCTGGGGTGAGAGAGATTCCTTTACCTAACAGGGAGCACATGTAAATGGTGCATGGTTGCCTTCCTTTCTCGGGGGTCGTTACATGGCTGTTTGTTTCTTGGGCTGCAACCTAGATTGCTTATCTGAAGCAAATTGTCTCTCAGCACCTTAAACTATCTGGGGCAGGGACACGTGCAAATAGTTGATGTTTGTCACAGTAACAAAAAGCTCCATTCCTAACCTCTAATAGAATCAGTGGACAATCACAAATGGGTCTTTTCTTAAGATGTTATTTAATCAAGAAGATTAAGACTACTTTTCATGTAGTTATGATGTAACACCATAGCATCTTTTTAGCCTGCTGGGAAGTGTGGTACGTGGAAGGAGTGAGGAGTGCAGGGTTTTGTGCTTTTACACTATGAGCCAAAACATTTGTGATAGAAATATGGATGCAGACATTTGCACATTTTCCGGTCATGCCGATAGACAATTTTATGTGCATTTTTTAAACTTGTCTTGTGTCTAAGGATTCATGGTATGCTGATCAGCTAGCTCAGGTCAGAGAGGGAAACTTGTAGCATTTGCCATACTGGCAGAAGTACTCTTGTCACGGTTGGTTTCACGCCAGCAGTGGTTGTGAATTACTAATTCCCGAGTATGACATCTTCTCCTGTCCCCAGCACACATTGCGTAGAGAGAGACATGGTTATCATATTGGGGCTTGTAGATCCAGCTGAGTAGAAGAGACACGTAGTACTGAACGGACCCTCTCCCTAGTAGAGATCTTTGAACTTTTGTAGAGAAATCATTAAGGCCTTTGAATCTTTCTCATGAAAATTTGGAAGACTCAGGGTAGGAAAATGTGCCCTTTTCTGTAAACGTCATGTTTTAATCAGAGGCTAAATCAGCCTTCTAGCAATGATTTTTGTATACCTGCAGAAATATATCAGGATACTTGAGTTTATTATCAGTGTCAACTGCTTTATGAGCCTTGTAAAATTTTTATCTTTTACATTTCTATTATTTTGTGTAACTCATTAGAGCAAGTTAAAACGAGGAGCTGTGGCATCTCATGTAGGTTGTCACTTTTCTGTTATCTCCTTTGCTAACCTGGCTGAGTGTAGACAAAGCAGTTGTCTTGAAGAGGAGGTGAGCTTTCCCCTTCTCTTGTGTACTCGTCACTTAGAGAAAGTGCTATGGGATAGGTGCTGCTCTCCTCTGTGGCAGGTCAGGAGTAAACCCATCCCTGTGTTGCTGAGATCTAACACGCATTTCACAAACGCAGCAGACGAGGATGCAGAGTACAGCTGTGCACGCGCAGCACTGCCGTGTCTCACTGGGATTAAATTAGCTTGAACCTGGAGAGATTGTTACAAGTTAATTTGCATGGCAAGCATTAGAGCACCTATAAAAGAAATAATTAAAATAGATTATAAAACTTACTAAATTAAATGTTACGCTAGAGTATATCCAATTGATGTAAAAGAAGGTCGTAAAGCTGAAGTAGAAGAACAAAAAGGACATGAGATATTGAAAACAAAATGCTAACAATAGTATGAATGGATTAGCCCAGTCAATCGAGGCAGAGAAAAACTAGATTAAAAACAAGATCTGAAGCCAGGCGTGGTGACACACGCCTTTAATCCCAGTACTCGGGGGCAGAGTTTCGAGGAGTTTCAAGGCCACCCTAAAACTACTTAGTGAATTCCAGGTCAACCTGGGCTAGAGTGAGACTCTACTTCAAAAGAAACAAAACAAAACAAAAAGATCTGACTGTTGTGTGTTCTAATTTACTTTAGATTTAAAGGTGCAATATGGATAAAGATTATGTGTATATACGTACATACATACATGCACACAGACAAACAAAACCAGCAAAGAAAGCTAGCATGGATATATTAAAACTACGTGAGAGCTTTGGGAATTTGTTCTTATTTTGACACAGGGCTGGCTTCTGAACTGGCTCAAGCTGGCCTCAAATTCATGATCCTCTTGCCTCAGCCTCCCAAGTGCTAGAATTACAGGCAGACACTCTCATTCCAGACTCTAAAAGAAATTTTATGATTACAAAGTTAAATTAGAGACATTATAAACATAAGTGCACCTAATAACAGAACTGCAAAATGCGTGAGACAAACACCCAGGTGGACAGTAAAGAAGCAGGTCAGCACTCCGTGGTGGAGCCAGTGCCCATGTCCTGTAAGGAGGAGTGGAGCCCTCTGGACAGCAGGTCAGCAAGGAAATAGAGGCTTGAACGACACTCAGGCAGCTAGACCTGAACACTTGCCCCAACCCCTGCAGAGCCCAGGCCTTCAGCACACAGGAGCGTTCTGCATGGGCCACACAACAGCTGACCAGGAAACTTAAAAGGATCAAAACAATGTAAAATTTGCTCCAGTCACTGTGGAATGCATTTAAGATTGACAACAGGAAACTGTCCAGCTCTGTGGAAGTACTTCCATTCTCACATCGTCCCTGAAACGAGGAAAAATGACTGTCATTAAGGCAGATCTGTTGTTGAGCTATGTAGCAGACAGCTTCAAGTTCGCTGAGATGAACTTCCAGACCAAGCACAGTTATGGAGGAAGGGATATTTATTGAAGCTTACAGATCCAGGGGAAGTTCCATAATGGCAGAAGAAACTGGCCTGCCTTCACAGGCCCAAGCAGAGAGAGAGAGAAGCACAAACCACAAGCCAAAAGCGAAAAGCCAAAAGCCAAAAGCCACACAGCACAGCACACTTCAGGAACTCCAGCTAGGCACACTTTGCATATCTTTAGATTGAAATCTGAAACCCACCACCACACCTTAAGATCCACACAATGGCACTGACTCCAGCCAGGTGGCTGCAGATGCAAACTATAAACAAATAAACAACTGAAATATATTGGGGGCCAGCTATTCTATTCAAACTACCACATTCCGCCCCTGGCCCCCAGTAGATTTATAACCATCACACATTGTAAATTGTACTCAGTTCAATTTCAAAGGTCCCCACAGTCTTGACCAATTTAAGATATTAAGACCTGTAAAATCAAACAAGTCAAACATTTCTAACATATAAAGGCACAAAGTAAACATTTTCAACTGGTATAAGGCATAGCAAGGAGAAACTAAAACAATGCAAACTCAACCACCATCAAACATCAAACTTCTACAGTTCAAGTTCAATACAACCAGGGACTGACAGTCTCCAGATTTTCCTATTTTGCCCCTCCAGCTGGGCAGAATAGCCGGGGAACACTTCCATCTCAGGCCAACAGTGCACTCTATGGTAGCCCTTGCACAGTCCTGGTATATACAAAACATCTTCAGGTCTTCATGCAAACCACGGTCCATCCTCCAAAGGCTCTTTCAGCCTATCAGGGCATCAGGCCCTACCTCATGCCACATCTCAGCGGCAGCTCCTGGAAGCATGTGCAATTCACAGCCACTCCATGCATTTTTCATGCTTCTGAAACCAATACCTGGTGTGCAGGACACAGCCATATTCTTAATTCAGGAACGAAACAAATCATATCCTTGAAAAGCTTTCTCCAGTCAACTCTTTCCAAAAGAGTTTGCATTTCTATGAGAGTCCTTCCTCAGGCATCCTTTCCATTGTTTTAATGTAAAGCAGTTGGACCATCTTCCTTAAGATTGCTAATGTGTTTGACAATAGCAGGTTCAGTGGCCTAAAACCAGTCTCAGTGCCTGTAATTTTGACTTGCTTGAGGTTTTCCAGCTTAAAATCTTAAATCTCTCAGTCCAGTATCTTTAGCCAAGCACATCAATCCATTACAAATTTAACCTTGATCAAACTCTGTGGGCCTGGGCAGCAGGACACAGCCAGCCCTTATGCCAGTAGCCCAGTTCCATCAAAGTCCTCTGCAGTCTTTCCTTCCCCTTAGAAAGCTCATAAGCCAAGCCTCGAAGTTCAATGCTGTCAGCACTTAGCATTCTCAGACTCTCATCAGAATAGTCCATAAAACTTGGCTTACCACTCCAGAAGACATCTTCCGTTGCAAGCACCAAGTCCATGCCTATTCCTCCAAAACAAAGGTTCCAAAAGATCAACATCCACATGGCCAGGTACATCTCAGCCCACTCCTCGGTACCAAGTTCTGTAGCAGACAGCTTCAAGTTCGCTGAGATGAACTTCCAGACCAAGCACAGTTATGGAGGAAGGGATATTTATTGAAGCTTACAGATCCAGGGGAAGTTCCATAATGTCAGAAGAAACTGGCCTGCCTTCACAGGCCCAAGCAGAGAGAGAAAGAAGCACAAGCTACAAGCCAAAAGCACAGCACACTTCAGGAACTCCAGCTAGGCACACTTTGCATATCTTTAGATTGAAATCTGAAACCTACCACCACACCTTAAGATCCACACAATGGCACTGACTCCAGCCAGGTGGCTGCAGATGCAAACTATAAACAAATAAACAACTGAAATATATTGGGGGCCAGCTATTCTATTCAAACTACCACAAGCTAGTGAGTGAGATGCTGGAGACAGGAGCTGAGGAACATTGCTGTGTAATCAACACACGTACTGCCCTGTGCTTAGATCTCCTCACCTACAGACAGTACCAAAGATAATAGACCCCTTGGCTGCTTCCTTTGAATTAAAAAGTATGTGTGTGTGCACGTGTATACAAAGACACATGGGCATGCATGTGTATAGCTTCAGTTCCAGAAAGGAAATAAATAAAAACAGTTGTTCGAAGTGTCCCTTTGGGAGTGACGGTACAGCTGTGGATATATTTGGAAAAGTGCCTTCTTTTTTTTTGGTTTTTCGAAATAGGGTTTCGCTGTAGCTTAGGCCAACCTGGAATTCACTATGTCTTCACAGGGTGGCCTTGAACTCACGGTGATCCTCCTACCTCTGCCTCCCAAGTGCTGGGATTAAAGGCGTGCGCCATCACGTCCAGCTCTGTCTACTTTTTTTTTAAAATAAACTAAAGCCAGAGCATTGTAGGAGCTTTTGACTTAAAAATACATTCATGTCATCACCTTATCATTTCTTAGAAAGATCAAGTAGTTTGTTTTTGTGTTAATTTAATTTTATGTTAGTCTGTTGTAAATATTCTATTAGAATTTTTTATTGTAATATAAATTATATTAGCTTTTCAGAACATTATTTTAAACAAATATGCTTGCGTTTTATAAAATTAGAAATGTATTAAAGTTTTAGTTTAACTAAAATTGTGGTGCCGGTATTAATCCAGACCACTCAGTAACTGTAGAAACTGCTGGCATCTCGGCAGAGCCATTTTGTTGTAGTTTTGCCGTGGTAACCAATGATTGTGCTTTGGGGTAACGTTGATGATAGAAACAGAATAGTAGTGAATTACAGCTGTAGTCTGGCATCATGCCAGACTCCACATGTCACCACAGACTGTCCTCTCGGGCCTGTGGAGCTGCCTCATTGTTGCTGTTTTACAATGGAGAGAGTAAGGACTTAGCCAAACCACATTACTCCTGGGCAGAGAAGCTCAATACTTCACCCCAGGCCTCCCTGTGCTCAGGGTCTTCCAGAGGACAGAGTTGAGAATGATTATTTGGAGAGTCAGCAGAGGTGGTACTAGCTACAAGAGCTGGAAGAGTTAGTGCAATTTCTCGTTTTAACTAACATGAGTGGCCAGGGCCCTATTGAGACTGACCTCTAATGTGTATTCTGTTCAGATCCATTTATACTTAGTTGGATCGGGTAGCTCTCCTATATCTAATGTTCTGGAATAGTTAATATACAAGTACTTGAAAGAGTGTGAGGGAAAGCAAAGTATATGTGTAGGTCTTAATAAATTTTCACCTTGTAGGGCCAATTTTATTTGTAACAAGCTAAATCCTATATATTTAAGTTGTTCAAATATATAAGGTAGAGTAAAATGTTTTCTTATTATAGTATAATTATATTACAGTTTCCTTTCTGTTTTTATATTAAAGTATTTTTCTTTTCTAAGAATATATATGCATTAGAATGATTTTCTTCTTTTTCCTATGTTCAAAATGTATTGGGTTACCTGTCTGTTGTTTTATAAAAGGTGAATAATGTTGCATCTTGCATCATTTAAATCCTAAATAGACTCTTTGTCGTGCTTTGAATGAAACTAGACCCCCAATTCCTCTTGTATTCCACTCTCACTTTTGTGTTTGGAGGGAGGATGTGGCTCAGGATTGCTGTGTGTTCTGATTGGGTATCACTCTAGCAGTAGGAAGGATCTGTGTGACCCTTGGTTGAGACCTCGTGAGGCATGGTGTCTCTCACAGCCTTGTAGCTCTAGCTTTCTGTCAGAGACACTTTGTTTTCTTAGGTAAAGAATACTGAATTTTCTTTTAATGCTTGTTTAGTGTGACCAATTCTTTAAAAATAGTATTTATTAGAAAGTGTCTATTTTCATTCTTAAACTCTTCTGCTGGGTTTGGAAGCATAGAATGCAGCTTGGCAGTTTATTTCTAAGGGGACAGTGTTGCCCCATATGCCTGTTGAAACCATGGCTCCTTTGAAGGGCATCTGCAGTTTTCAAAATTACTATGAATATACTTTTCCAACTCCCTTAAGACTTTTGGCCTTGTCTGACTCCTACAGCTTCTGAGTGTTATGTTCAGGCATCATTTTTCTGTTTTATGTTGTTGGTGTTCTTCAAACTGTAGATTCTTGTTTTTCTTTAGTTTCTGTAACTTTTTCTATTTCCCCTCCCTAAGGAGGGCCCATTGTTTAGCTCATTACCTTCTGAGATCCCAGCAGACCTTTCATAGTTTCCTAGTTTATAACCTGACTTCTGAATTTTGTATTCTTTTGTCTTTTGATTTATGCATTAATCACACACTATCTTTTAAAATTGTTCTAATTTGCACTTACATCTATCCAGCAAGTTCTAAGTCTTGTTGCATTCTGTTATGTAATTTATATATTTCAAATATGCTGTGACATCTTCTAGTTCTCTTTTGGAATTTTCTTTTATTTTTTAAGTCTTTGTATATTTATTGCAGTATAATGAATTTTGGTGAATGTGTTTTTTCAATATTTATTTACTTATTTGAGGGGGTTCAGAGAGGGTGAATGGGCACTGCAAAGGAACTCCAGACACATATGCAACTTCGTAAATGTGTTTTGGTAATGTTTCTCACGTTGAAATCCTTTTTCCAGACCTGGTTATCTTTGAGTATGTGGTGGATATTTTATATGATAATTATAGAAGTTTTGAAGCTTAATTTAAAGTCTTTCTTCTGGGCTGGAGAGATGGCTCAGTGGTTAAAGGCATTTCCTTGAAATTTTTCTTGAGAGAAAATTGTAATGTTCGTTCATCAGGCTTCAAGGTAGAGCTAACAATCTAAAGCTGTCACAATTGAGTTGCAGGTGGGGCCACCAAGATAGCAGCATGTCACACAGATCTTGATTTGTATCTGGTTCTCCCCAGTTTCTGGCCAAAGCCCTCTGTGCTGTAGCCAAAAAGATGCAGGGCTCAATGAGGCCTCTGCTGGGGTGCTCGCAATCCGCTAGAACTGGGTGGCCTTTCCGTTCCCATTTTGATAGGCACCCTTCCTGGGCATAAGGAGCCCACATGATATTGTCACCACTTGGGACTTCACTTTCCTGGGTTCTTCTACCTACTGAGGTCCTCCCGACCACGTCAGTGGTCAGTGGTCAGTGCTTGCGCGCCTCTCAGCTGATCATGTTGACATTGTGTTTGCCCGCATTTCCTTCTCAGAGAAGGTCAGAAGTATTTCATTCTCCATTAGCAGAAACCACTTCTAGAAGTTTTTTCTACATTACTGTGTCTACCCTTCCTTCACTCCACCTGCTGCAAGGACAGTTCCACACTTTACTCTTTGTAGATTGACACACACATATTTATGTGTTTAAAATTTTTTTGGTTGCTTGTTTTTTGTTTTTGTTGTTTTGTTTTTTGAGGTAAGGTCTCTCTGTAGCCCAGCCTGACTAGAATTCACTATGTAGTCTCAGGTTGGCCTTGAACTCATAGTGATCCTCCTACTTCTACCTGCCAGTGCTGGGATTAAAGGCCAGATCCACCACCCTCACCTATGCTCTTCACTTAGAAAATATGTTCCCAAATGAAGCTGAGCTACATACCACGCATGGAACTCTAGTTTTCCCTGTTATCTTAGGTCTTACATTGAATCTTGCAATTTACTTTTACATAGTGTTTGCTTATGACCTGCATTTATTTTATCATCCCAAGTATGAGATCTGAATTACATACATAGTCAAAAATCATACCATCCTTTCTCCAAGATTTTGAAGTGTGACTTTATAATATAGTTGTCATATATAACATAGATCACTTTATGAGTTTTCACTTTAACCACTGATTTGATCTTGAAAAATGCTGCTTGAATCATGCAAGACATTTTCATGAAGTTGTCTTTTCATAGTTATTTTTTTAGATTTAGATTTGATTTAGAATACTTATTTTCTCAAATGAAGACTTTGAAATGTCATATTTTTAAAAAGCAAGGTTTCTACTGGCTAAAATTTTACAAAATGTAGGAATTTGAGAAGTATTGAGCTGCTATCTTCAAAATGTCAGTTTTTGCCAAGAGCAGGATGTGTTTCTTCATGCTGTAAGTCCCCAAGTCCCTGTTTTGTGTTTCTTCATTTGGCAGGCCCCTTTTTTTCTTCATGCTGTAATCCCCTCTTTTGAGTCAAGGTCTCTTATCTCACCCAGGTTGTCTAAGAACTTGGAATCTTCCCACTTCTGTCTTCTGGGTGCTCAGGTTATATGGCTGTACCACCACACCTGGCACTTTCTATATTATTAAAACACCAGAAAACTGCTGTAATTTCTGTATTTTTTAATGTCTTTTATTATATATATATATATATATATATATATATATATATACATACATATACACACACACACACACACACACACACACATATACATACATGTAGATATATATATTTAAATATATTTTTTATTTATTTGAGAGAGAAGAGGCAGAGGAAAGAGAGGGAGGGAGAATGAGTGTGCCAGGGCCTCCAGCCACTGCAAATGAACTCCAGATGCATGTGCCCCTTGTGCATCTGGCTTACATGGGTCCTGGAGCATTGAACCAGGATCCTTTGGTTTTGCAGGCAAATGCTTTAACCACTAAGCCATCTCTCCAGCTCCAATTTCTGTATTTTAAAAAAAATATGTATATGTATGTGTGTGTGTATATATATATATATATATGCATATATATATATATATATATATTTAAATTTCATTTTTTAGGAGAGAGAGAAAGAGGATACGTGCACCAGGGTCGCAATCCTTGCTTCAAACACACTCCAGATACATGTGCCAGTTAGTGCAGTTGGCTTTACATGGGTACTGGAGAATCAAACCTGGGTCCTTTGGCTTTGCAGACAAGTGCCTTAACTGCTTGCTAAGCCATCTCTCTAGCTCTTCTGTATTCTTTTTTTTTTTTAAATAGTTTGTGCTAAATTTATTCCTGAGATTTTTAAGTTTCTATTGCTTTATAAATAAAATATTTCCATTATATTTTCTAATTAGTTTTAGAATAAGTGAAAAGATTGACATTTGTAAGTTTTTGGTAAGCAGTTAACTAAGCTATTTCAGTCATTTCTTTTGGGTTGTGTGAGAGACTGGTATCAGCATGCAATGTTTTCTGTAGTTTTACTTGTGTCTCATTTCCTCTTACTCTTCTGTTACCTTAGCTAGGTGGTGTAGAGAAAGGGTTAAAACTAGCAGTGTTTTTTGCAGGAGCCCTCCTGTCCCAGGCTTCCAAGGCGATGTTTCTGGTGGAGTTTGATTTAGAGTATTGCCCATCACTAGTGTGAGGCAAAGATCCTGTGTCAGGATTTCCTAGTTCCTAGTTTGCTAGTTTTGTTTTGATTTTTTTAGTTTTCTTGGGACTTCTTTGACCCTTCCACTACTTCCCAGAGGCCTCCTGCTCTTCATTTCTCGTGTGATTTTGCTGTGTGCAGTTAACCTTTGTGAGCAGCACACTGTGGCCTCCTGATGGCCTGCACTGATTTCTATTGCTGGAGGACAGATGGCTATTTTATGGTTTATTTTATTTTTATTTTCAGTTATTAACTTATTTGTGGTATTGGAGATTGAGCCTAAGACCTGGTATATGTTCAATATTGATTCTACTATGAGCTTTCCAAACTTTGAAGTTTTAAAATACCCAGCACTTCACTGTCATATAGGAAGAAACCAACCCAGGTCTGGACTTGAATCAAGGGGTCAGAGGGCTGTGTTCCTCTCTGGAGGTGCTAGGGAGGAACTTGTTTCCTTGTGTATTTAAATTATGGCCATAATTGTATCTTGTGTTTGTAGGCCTTAATTCCTCCTATACTTGCTGGGTCTTTGGATCACATATTCCTTTCTCATTTACTCATTTATTTGTACTTACTTATTTAGTAGTGCTGTCATTTAACCCAGTGCCTTGCACATGATAAGTGCATGCAGTTTTAGTCAGCTTTCTTTCTTTGAGTACTGGACAGAGACTATGACAAAATACCCAGGTTAAGCAACTGAAAGGAGGAAAGGTTTATTTTGGCTCTCAGTTTCGTACGTGGGCCAGCTCTGGTTCTTTGGTCCTGAGATGAGGTGGAACATTATGACCCTAATCTTAATGACCACCAGGTCAAAAGAGGTCAGGGTCAAAATAACCCTTTCCAGAGCACTTCTGGAGTAACTACTCCCTCCAACTAGACCCCACCTTCTGAAGATCCCTGTCTGTCAAAGAATGCCATCAGATTATGAGCCCACTTGTGGAGAGCTCTACTGAGCAGGTCTGAGCCATCCAAAGTTATCCATAGTCTCACTTCCATTGCGTGGGGGAACCGTCTTCAACAGTGAGTGTTTGGAGGGACATTCACATCCAGACATGGCCAGTGGTCTACCACAGAGCTCTCTCCCCACACCTCTTCTCTGTCTTTGCAGCTGGCAGTGACAGATTGAGCTGCTAGCTTCCACTCTCTCCTGCCTGTTCTCTCTGACTTTAGGAAATAGTCTGCATTTTAAAGAAATAGTTTTATAAAATTTGAAAGAATCCTATTACAACCCAGTCATCCAAAATCCACGTAGCACCTCACAGATTCCCTGGATTGGGTGTTGACATTTTGCCAGCTGGCATTTGCTTTCCACATGACCATGTGGCAACACTCACTATTCTTAAGGTGAGGAGCTTTGGGGGTGATGACATTCTTAATTTATTTTAGGATATCTTTCTATAGCAATTTTTTCACAGCTCTTCATTTGTATGCACAGATCCAAATTAAAGTTCTAATATTTCGGGGCAGGTCTGCTGGCATTGAATTTTCTGTTCTTGTGTTTCTGAATGTATTTTCATTTTGCCTTCACTTCTGAAAACTAAATGATATCTCAATACTAAGTTCCAAGCTGTAGTTTAATTTCTGCTTCAGTTGTGTAAAAATGGAATAGACAGGTACGACCAGTGTAGCCTTTGCCATGTTAACATCTCGTGGACTCCTGGAGGGAAGAGAGGAAGTTGGCCATGAACTGAGGTGGCTTCCTGTTTCCTACTATACACATCTGATTCTCTTCTGCTTTGTACTTGAGACAAAGGTGACCTGATTCCAGCATACCTAGTCTGTGTCTCCTATTGGACTAACACATATTTAAGGTCCACTTACTGTTCCCTGCACTTGTCTCATGCTGCACACCAAGTTCATGGAAGAACTTCCCTTCGGTGCAGGTTCAAGGCAGGTATGCTGCCTGTAGAAAACAGCACCAGTCATTTCTTCACCTCCAGCCCCCTTATTTTCTCCCACATCTCTTCAGCAACCTGGTCGCACCCCTTTACCACAAGTTGCATGCTTTCTGTTTGCAGAGTGCTGACTGCTTCCTGCCTACTTGCATATAGGGCCATCTCATGTGAAAGCAGTCTCCCGCTTTCCTTCTGGCCCTGGCAGGAAGCAACGTCTGGCCTCCCCTTGTCCTTCACAGTTGTGTTCTAAGGAAGCGTTCTGCATTACAAGCCCCTACGCTCCCTTTCCTCGCCCACATGTCTCTAACCCTTGAGCCCAACTGACACCGACATTGCTTTCTGAGATGGCGTCCTCCACGTCCCAGTGACCTAGCCTTCACTTTGTCCTGATAGGTGAATAGAATCCCCGCTCCCACGATCGCAGTCAGTGGACTCAGCCCTTAAGGATATCTTGTGTCAGAAACAACTTGATGACATTAAGTGTATTAAAACAAAGAGTTGCAACTTAATTTGAGACAACACAATAGGAAATATGAATCTAATGAAATGAAATAAGAACAAAACAGCACTGGTGTAAAACTAGTAAATAGATTTGAAACAGTGAGAAACTAACTGGCTTGAAAATTATAATGTTGACATAAGGAAAAAGCTTTGGTAAATTATAGAGAAAGCAAAACAAAGAACAAACAACAAAGAAATGGAGATAAAAGCAATTGACATCACCATAAAGGTGTTCCAGGATAAACATAATTGATTCACCTAGAGAAAAGAACTTTATCCCAAAGGGAAGAAAATCACCAGGAAACATGTTAGAAGGAGTAATAGAACAGAAATTTCCTGACATAAACCAGCTGCCAGAAGGTGGAGTAATGTACAGCATTTAGAAGGGTTACCCTATCCTTTTAGCCACAGTCAAGTGTTAAGATGCAAATAGTGGCTGGCATACACCTCTAAACTCATCCCATTGGGAGGCTGAGACAGGGAGTCACTGAGCTCAAGAACATGCTGGACAACATAGTGAGACCCTGCCTCAAAAATACAAAAGACCCAGGAAGCAAACAAATGGAAAGGTACGAATAAACAACACCAGTATGACAAAAATAATGAATTTTGAGAAAAAAATATGTGATATTTGGACATGTAGCTCAAAAAGTTTATCAACCTAATTCTTATTTATTTGAGAGAAAAAGAGGCTGTGAGGAAGAGAGATGAAATTGGGCACACCAGGACCTTCAGCCACTGCAAACAAACTCCAGATGCATGCTCCACCTTGCACATCTGGCTTACATGGGTCCTAGGGTATTGAACCTGGGTCTTTTGGCTTTGCAGGAAAGTACCTTAATTGCTAACCACCTCTCCAGCCCTGTTTCTCTAATTCTTAATCATAGAAGAACTTTTCAGAAATAATATCTCATAGGAAAGAAGATATCCTTAAGAAAATACAGAGCCTGGTGTGGTACATACATTTAATCCCAGCATTTGGGAGGCATTCAGGAGGATCACTACCTAAAAAAGAGAGAGAGAGAGAGAAAGAGAAAGAAAATACAGATGCTTAATAATTCCATTATATTTTCTTGAGACAAGGTCTCAGAAGTGGCCTCAAACTCACAATCCTCTTGCCTTAGCCATCCTGATTACTAAAATTACAGACAGGAACCACCGTGAAATTGGTTTTATTTTAAGTAAAAAGTTAAATGTTATTCTTTTTGTTTAAAGCATAAAACAGTATTTCTGGTTATTCCACCTTTGGGTTGAATTTTATATTTTTCTTTGCAATGTAAAGCATTTTTTTCTTTATTAGACATGTGCATACTCAGTGTATAAACAGCACATGTTGGTACCATCCTTAGCCTCCTCCCTGTCCTCCCCTGTAAATCATTATTGAATAAAAAGAACAACAGGGCTGGAGAGCTGGCTTACTGGTTAAGGCACTTGACTGTGAAGCCTAAGGACCCAGGTTTGATTCCCCCGTACCCGTCTAGGCTGGATGCACAGGAGGGCATATGCATCTGGAATTTGAAGTTTGTTTGCAGTGGCTGGAGGCCCTACTACACCCATTCTCTCTCTCTCTCCCTTCCTCCATCCCTCCGTCCCTCCCTCCCTCTGTCTCTTGCTCTCTCACTTTCCTCTTGCAAAATAAAATTTTTTTTTTAGAAAAGAACAACAACAACAAGCCTTGGCCATGTAGCAATGTCTGCTGTGAAATAACAAGAATAATGATATACAAACAGTAATGATTGAAAAACATAAAGTTATTTTACAAAGTACTTGAAACAGTGAAAAAAAAATCAGGGCTGGAGAGATGGCTCAGTGGTTAAGCGCTTGCCTGTGAAGCCTAAGGACCCTAGTTCGAGGCTTGATTCCCCAGGACCCACGTTAGCCAGATGCACAAGGGGACGCACGTGTCTGGAGTTCGTTTGCAGTGGCTGGAAGCCTCGGTGCGCCCATTCTGTCTCTCTCTCTATCTGCCTCTTTCTCTCTCTGTCTGTCACTCTCAAAATAAATAAATAAAAATAAACAAAAAATTAAAAAAAAATCATTTGTACAAGTCCGGACTCTGCTTGAAGAAGTCCTGTGTGAGACTTGGCTCAGGCAGGGTCTTAGGCCCCGGAACTGGTTCTCCAGCTTTTTTGTCATCCCTGCTGTCGAGTCATTTTCCTAGCCTGGTAGCTTTCACTTTTACGATAACCCACCCCCAGCTGTTAGGAAGTAGGTAGAGAGAGTGCTCACTCAGTGGCAGAGGTCACGATTCGGATGGTCAGCATGTCTGCACCACGAGAGAGGAAAGCATGTCACTGCCTCTCTCTGCTCTGCATCGTGGAGGAAAGGCCAGCAGGAAGTGCTTTTCATAGAAGAAGGGGTAAAGAATGAAAGGGATTTGTTGAACATCCTTTTTAAAATGTAGCAGGGCTGATAACTTCTTTTCCCTATTATTGGCTATGGTAGTGTATTAGTCAGGGTTCTCTAGAGGAACAGAACTGATAGAATAAATTGTATTATAAGGGAATTTATTAGATTAGTTTGTGGCAGCCCAACAATAACAGTTTGTAGACCTGAGAGTCAAGAAACCTGGTAGCTGTTCAGTCCATTGGACTGGATGCCTCAGCAGTCCCTGTCCAGCACTGAAGCCCTGGAGGCTTCCTGGAGAGCCAGGCTCCAGTCTACACTGGTCTTCAGATCACACGTGAAGACAGCAGGCAGGCAGCACAGGCAGTCAGATGGGAGGAAGGGATTCTTTTTTCCCCAGAGCTTCCTTAGATAAAGCCCTACTCTGAGAGGGGCCATCCACATTGGGGGAAGAGCTCACTTTGGGGGAAGGACTTCCTCCTTCAGTTAATCCTTCCTGGAAGCAACCTCAGACACACTCAAGAATGGTGATTAAGAAACAGATCAAGTTGAC
Organism: Dipus sagitta; assembly: GCA_036346955.1. Lineage (NCBI taxonomy): Eukaryota > Metazoa > Chordata > Mammalia > Rodentia > Dipodidae > Dipus > Dipus sagitta. The sequence continues at coordinate 59,497,887 of CM070786.1, read as the reverse complement.
AACAAACTTAGCCATCACATGTAGTCATTCATCCCATCTTTTTCTTTTTTTGTTTTTTCAAGGTAGTGTCTTGTGCTACCCCAGGCTGACCTGGAACCCCATCTTTTTGTTCTGATTGTGTTGCATAAAGGTATCTATACTGAACAGTTTCTTTTTATTAAAGGAATACATGAGAGCACACACTTGAATGTTACAACATGAACAGAACATTTTTGTTGTAAGTTTTCATTAATAAAGGCAAAGTAGTAGTTGTAATGTTGATATCTTGGCCTAATATGAGTTCAAAATATGTACATTGTAACAGCTACCTGAAAATAATGCAGAATTTAAATATTTGACTTTTCTACAAATAAGTAATATATGGTTAGTTTGTGTATATGCCCATGGAGCCAACTAATGGAAAGAAAACTGAATTATGACAGGTAATTAATAATTGCTCAAAAATGTAATAATTGCAGAAAACTGTGGGTACTTCATGACATTTAAATGCTGATTTATTGCCAGTACATCTAGAAATAAGCACAGTAGTTCCTCTTCCTGCATTAAGCTTTACTTGTCTGTATGTCTCTGTATGTTTGTCTACTTGCCTGCCTACCAACCTACCATTAATAAAAAGAAGCATAGACAGTGGATGTTTTGTTTGGCTAATTTTTTTATTTTTATTTATTTGAGATGTAGGGAGAGAGAGAATGGGCATACCAGGGCTTCCAGCCACTGCAAAGGAACTCCAGATGCAAGTGTCACCTTGTGCATCTGGCTCATGTGGGTCTTGGAGAGTCAAACCTGGGTCCTTTGGCTTCACAGGCAAACACCTTAACCACTTAAGTCATCTTTCCAGCCCTGGCTAATTTTTTTAAAGCCATGGGCCATCATGATTTTATGACTTTAATTTTGTTGATGAGAAAAACCACAAATAACTATCTTGCTTTACTTTCTTTATCTTCTGTTCTCTGATGTAATTGCTATAGTAAGGTGCTTCCTGATTTGTCCAAATCATATATCATGATCATCAGGTGTAACTCCTCTAAAAGTTACTATGCAGTTGCCCCCTTCTCATAAGAATGTCAGCATTGCCTAAGTACAAACTTGCTGGAGCTATAGATTGTTTGTGGGGAAGTCCCATATCAGTGTGGAAAGCACAAGTCTCTTCGTCTGTTGGCTGGCCTTCCCAGACTGTGGTGTCTGCCAGTTGCTCTGCTAGCAAGTAGTCATTCCAGTGTGGAAGATCTAGTCCGGGCCTGGTTCCTCCAGAAAGCAGCAGCGTGCTCTGGAACTGCACACCATGCTCTCTGCACAAGTGTCCTGTCGGTTTTGATCAGCAGTTGTCTTAAGATACAGCTTATTAAAGTTGCCTCTGACTCATCATAATCTTAGTTCTTAAAAATTATGATTGGAATATGTGTAATTTCACACCTTCTTTCTTGTTTTCCCTACAGAAATTCTTGAGGCTGGTGTTAAAGGAGCTTCCGAATCCCTCAAAGGTGTGAAACGGAAAAAGATCGTTGCGGAGAATCACCTGAAGAAAATACCAAAATCCCCTTTGAGGAATCCTCTTCAGACAAAACACAAGCAGAACACCGAGGTGTCCTCGTTTCCTACCCTTCCAAGTGCTTCCGAGGCTCACAAGAAACAGAGCTTCGTCCCAGTGAAGAATGGCAAACAGTTCACCAAACAGAATGGAGAAACACCCGGGGTAATTGCTGAGGCCACAAAATCTGAAGACTCAGTCTCCCCAAAGAAGCCCTCATTTCTTTCCCACCCAGCAGAACTGCGGAGATGGAGATCCGAGGGCTCCGACCCCGCCCAGCTCAGTGTCCTTGAGGAAAAGCAGCCCTGGAGCGCCTCACCCAGTCCATCCAGGAGTGAACGCAGTGAGTGCGTCCCTCCTCCTCCTCGTCCTCATCCTCATCCTCATCCTCGCTGCAGCACCACACCCCCCTCCTACACAAATACCGCCTTTGATGTCTTACTGAAAGCAATGGAGCCAGAGCTGAGCACCTTATCACAAAAGGGCTCGTCTTGTGCAATTAGGACAGAAAAGCTAAGACCAAATAAAACTGTCCGCTCCCCTTCTACGTTAAAGAACAGTTCTGGGGATGCCCCAGGGCACACTTCACAAGAACTTGTTGCTGAATCCCAGTCTTCTGCTGGCATCTCCTACCCAGTCCCTGTGGCTGCCACTCAGGATGAGCCCACGGCAGCCCAGCCTGTCTCTCAGCCCAATCAGCCACATGAGCACTTTGTGTCCACACCTAACCAACATGACCAGCAGCCTCCAGGGCATCCAGCCTTCACAGGACTGCTGACAAATCCACAAACTCAAGAGAATGCCAACCTTGAACAGATTTATAACACAGCTGTGGCATCAACCGTAGGCCTCACTTCTCCTTCCAGCAGAACTCAGGTGGTCCTTCCCCCAAACCAGCAGGTAGAATTGGCTTCTCCTGTCTCAGCAAGTCCAGCCAATACCACACAGTCGCCCCCAGGGCCACTGTACAGTTTAGCTCCTGTGGCTTCTGTTGTCAGTCAGAGTGTTGAGCAGATGTGCAGTCTTCTCTTGAGAGATCAGAAGCCTAAGAAGCCAGGGAAATACATCTGTGAGTACTGTAGCCGAGCGTGCGCCAAGCCCAGCGTGCTTCTGAAGCACATTCGCTCCCACACCGGAGAGCGCCCTTACCCCTGTGTGACTTGCGGGTTTTCATTTAAGACTAAAAGTAATCTGTATAAGCACAAAAAGTCCCACGCACACACGATCAAACTGGGTCTTGTCCTGCAACCTGATGCTGGTGGCTTGTTCTTGGCTCAAGAATCCCCCAAAGCACTTAGTGTCCACTCAGATGTAGAAGACAGTGGGGAGAGCGAGGAGGAGGGCTCCGCTGACGGGAGGCAGATTGAGCCAGGCACCATGGATCTGCGGCCTGTGCAAGTAATGAAGAAGTTATCAAATCCTGAAGCTTTGCCCCAATCAGGTTCTCTTCCAAGCATCCCAGATCATGTGGCACTTGGCTTTTCACCTCAGGACAGGCCTTCAGACCCAGAAGCTTTGTCAGAGTTACCAAAAGTTGTGGTCCACTCCGTCAACATGTCCCCTTTCAAAATCGACAGTTCAAAGGGTGTCAGTCCCAAGCCTGAGCTTGCCAGCATGCAAGGGCAGAAGGACCTTCAGCTTGCAAACACGCTGTCAAGTTCAGCCGCCACCGTGGAGCCTGAGGAAAAGTCCCTTCAGAAAGGTGACTTGGGTCAGCCTGGCGGAGAGCAGGAGCCCCGCGGGGGGTCAGCGCATGCCCAGCTTCAGCGGCAGCAGGCCACCGACGACTCCCAGGAGCAGCAAGGGAAGCTTCTAAGTCCCCGGAGCTTAGGAAGTACAGACTCGGGCTACTTCTCACGTTCTGAAAGTGCCGATCAAGCAGTGAGCCCGCCCACTCCCTTTGCCAGAAACTTCCCTACCATGGACCCAGACTCTGTGAAGAGCAGTGCACCCCCTGCTCCTTGGGTCAGTACCCCAGCACCCACTGCTCTGCCCGTGGGGGAAAAGCCGTCAGTGTCACTGTCCCCGGGCCAGATGCGCCCTCCTTTGGCAACCAAGACTCTGGAGGAGAGGATTTCCAAGCTCATCTCAGATAACGAAGCTCTGGTCGATGACAAGCAGTTGGATAGTGTGAAGCCCCGGAGAACCTCTCTCTCCAGACGAGGAAGTATCGACTCTCCCAAGTCATACATCTTTAAAGACTCTTTCCAGTTTGACCTAAAGCCAATGGGACGGAGAACAAGTTCAAGCTCGGACATACCCAAGTCCCCATTCACCCCTACTGAGAAGTCAAAGCAAGTATTTCTCCTGTCTGTACCATCCTTAGACTGTCTGCCTATTACGAGAAGTAACTCCATGCCAACCACAGGGTATTCAGCAGTCCCTCCAAGTATAATTCCTCCTCCTCACCCACTGAGAGGAAGCCAGTCATTTGATGACAAAATTGGCACCTTTTATGACGATGTCTTCGTCTCGGGCCCCAACCCTTCTGTGCCCCACAGTGGACATCTCCGTCCTCTTGTCAGGCAGGCGGCGGTAGAGGACCCTTCAGCCAGTGAGCACCACGTTGTGGGTGCTGGGCCGTCCTTGGACGAGGGCTGCCAAGCGTGCCCAGGCAGCAGCGAATTCGGGCCAGGGCGGAGCAGGCCAGCAGCGCAGCCCTCGCACCTGGAAAAGAAGAAGTCTCATCAGGGTCGAGGGACCATGTTTGAGTGTGAAACTTGTCGAAATAGATACCGGAAACTTGAAAATTTCGAGAACCATAAGAAATTTTACTGTTCAGAGTTGCATGGGCCTAAAACAAAGGTAGCTGTGAGAGAGCCTGAGCCCAGCCCTGCGCCCAGTGGCCCACAGCCTCAGGTCTTACACTACAGGGTCGCTGCTCCCACAGGGGTGTGGGAGCAGACACCCCAGATTAGGAAAAGAAGGAAGATGAAAAGTATGGGAGACGATGAGGACCCGCAGCCTCGGGAAAGCAGGACTTCGAAAAGCGCCCCAGCCCCTCAGGTCCAGCCTGCCCTGGGCTGTGCCACAGGCCCTTCCAGGCCCTCTGCTGCCCTGACTAGTGAGCAGCCACACGCCGCGGGCCAGGCGCGCGTTTCCCAGGCTCATCTCGTGGCCAGGGGCTCTGAGCCGGTGCCCGCGGTGGAGCAGCAGCTCAGCCGAGCAGCCCAGGAGCAGCTGGAGGGGAAGAGGCAAGGGACAGGCATCTCTGTCATCCAGCACACCAACTCTCTGAGCCGACCCAGCTCGTTTGACAAGTCGGAACCTTTTGAAGGAGGCTCCATGGTTTCTTTCCAAGAGCTCAGGAGAGCTGGGCAGCCTGAGGCTCTGAAAGTGATAGGCGTCTCCCCAGAGGAAGGTCACCCACCCAGGGATGTCCTCCACCCTCCCCAGTCTGCTCTGTCAGACTCCCTTAAAGGAGAGCTCCAGGAGAGCTCCAGGATGAGTACGAGTGAGCGGCACGGGTCAGGACAGCCCTCACGGCTTGTCCGGCAGCATAACATCCAAGTCCCGGAAATTCTGGTCACGGAAGAGCCAGATGGAGATCAGGAAGCCCAGGGCCGCGACGAAGAGAAGGCCGAGAAATTCAGCTGGCCTCCGCGCAGTGAGACTCTGTCAAAGCTGCCAACAGAGAAACTGCCACCCAAGAAGAAGAGGCTCCGGCTGGCCGAGATGGAGCACTCCTCCACCGAGTCAAGCTTCGACTCCACTCTTTCCCGGAGTCCCAGCCGGGAAAGCAGCTTGTCACACACGTCCAGCTTCTCGGCCTCCTTAGACATTGAGGACGTTTCTAAGTCAGAGGCTTCCCCCAAAATCGACCTTCCAAATAGAGCAGAGTTTCTTTTGATTCCACCTGGCTCCAATACACTGAGCATCCCCGGAAGTCACCGGGAGATGAGGCGGGCTGCATCCGAGCAGATCACTTGTGTGCCCGCGCTGATGGAGGTCTCTGACTTCCGGAGTAAGTCGTTCGACTGTGGCAGCGTGACTCCGCCCGGGGCAGCAGCACTTACTGAATCACAGCCTTTCACTGCCCCTGCTGGTGTGGGGGTCACTGGGCACGTGCCCCTTTTGGAAAGGAGACGCGGCCCATTGATCAGGCAGATATCCTTAAATATTGCTCCAGAGAGTCATCTGCCTCCTCTCCATGCCTCACCTTTCCAGAACATCACCCTTCCCAGTGTGAAGGCAGGGCTGCCGCAGGGCCCTCAGCTCCCTAACACATCTCCGGCGGGGTTTCCTGCGCACACCTTGCAGTCCTGGACCCAAACTATGGATCTGCACGTGGAAGGGTCAAGCACTGGCGCTGCTAACAGCTTTCCTCCTCAGCAGCCCTTTGGTGCCAGTTTGTTAAATCAAACCCATGCACCCCTGAGCCACCAAAACCTCCAGCCGCCTCTGCCAGTGTCTGCCCTGGGCATCAGAGCAGACGTGCGCTCCGTGGTGTGCGTGTCTTCCGCAGGCGCAGTCGAGGACTGCTTTCCTCCCAAATACCAGCTTCAGTGTCAGGCCCCCCCTTCCAGCCAGGCTTGCTCTGTCAGTCCTCTGCGGCCTTTGCCCAATCAAGTTCTTGCAGACCCAGCTGCAGCCGATCACAGCCCAGCTGCAGTAGTATTACCAGTCAAGGCAGGAGAGCCTGTGGCTAGCTCAAGTACTCTGGCGGCTCTGCAGCCCGGGCTGCCAGGCAGTCAGGTGCGGAAGGAGCCAGCATCCTTCATGCTGCCCATACACCTGCAGTCTAAAGGCCCCACATACTGTTTTGCCACGTCTCTGCCACAAATTCTAGTGACCCAAGATCTGTCCAACATGCCAATTTGCCAGGCAAATCAAAGTACTGTGTCAATCAGTGAGGAGCAGAATCCCAATACAACATTGCCAAAAGATCCCCCGAATGCATTGCCAACCCCTGAGAAAGACCTTCCATGCAAAAATGTTCTCTCAGATATGGGCCAAAATTCTCCAGTTTCTGAATCCTTGCCTGTAATTCAAAAGACGTCTGTGGGTAGACTCTCTCCCCAACAGGAGTCTTCAGCCTCAAGTAAAAGGATGCTTTCGCCAGCAAACAGTTTAGATATTGCCATGGAAAAGCACCAGAAGCGGGCAAAAGATGAACATGGAGCTGTTTGTGCCCCAAACATGAGGCCCTCGGAGCCACTGAGTCCAAGAGCTAGCGATGGCCCAAAACAGAAGAAGCCGGTTCTAGTGAGGCAGCTCTGCACCACCGAGCCCCTTGGAGGAGGGGTTTCAGAGCAGGGTGACTTTTCTCAGCCTGAAACTAGTAACAACGCTGCTAATTTGACAGGCGTTTTGCCAGCTGATAATCTGTCATCAGGACAACCCAGGTTTGTAGTCACAGAACCTATCAGTGAATTGCAAGAATTTGAAAACAGCCCACCTAAGTCATTGACTGTTACAGTGGCAAATTCACATGACCCTTTAGAAAATGCCCATGTTTCTCCTTTAAAATCTATAGGCAATAACCAAGAAAGGAAGTCTCCAGGGATTAAAAATCAAGGTGACAAGGTCAACATCCAAGGACAGAGTACACCACCAGCCTCCTCTGGTCCATCTTTGTCCAGCAAGTCAGATCCCCAACAGTCATCTTTCCCCAGCCTGAAGACTGCAACCAGCTTTACGTGGTGTTACCTGTTAAGGCAGAAGTCACTGCCTTTGCCTCAAAATGACCAGAAAACTTCGGCCTATACTGAATGGACAGTGAGCTCCAGTAATCCAAATCCACTTGATTTGCCTACAAAAGTTGCTCTTTCTCTTCTTAATTCAAAACAGAAGACTGGAAAGTCACTATATTGTGAAGCAATAACCACCCATTCAAAGTCAGATTTGTTGGTCTATTCAAGCAAGTGGAAAAACAACTTAAGCAAGGTACTTGAAATATAATTTGTCTTCAAAATGGTTTGTGCAGATCAATCTCAACAAATCTTAATACTTTCCAATAGTTTACTTTAGTACTTAATTTTGAATAGCGTGTTTTGCCGCATGTGTGTGGTTATGGGAGAGAAGGTGACATAGTCCTCCTGAAAGTCCACACTGGTAAGATTGCCTGGTGTCCTTTTACCAGCGCTTTCTGAAGTGTGGTTGCAGCAATAACTTCCTTGGAGGGCAGATTATTTTGGCTTTTTTGTTTTTGTTTTTCCCATCAGCTAACTATGGCAATTCTACTCAGAAGGAGTTCGCATGGTTTTACAGGATCTTTCTCTTTGTTCAGGAGTTGTTAGCTGAAGAGATCATGTATGCTCCCGCAGCTGTGGTGATCACAGGTGGTCATGTTTTATCAGGAAATATACACAAAGCCTGCCATACTCATCTTGTACCTCCTCTCAGTTGCCCTCTGCCTTTGCCAGCCAATTGCTTCCTATATAGCTGAGAGCCTTTAGATCTGCTAAGATTTGCAAAAGAATTTACATACTTGATAAGTTCATTTGATCAAACTTCAGGGTATAATTTAAAGTTGTAAAAATAAAAATTTGGCTAATTTTAGGAATCATTAGAATTGTTGGTTTTATAAAGTAGGGAAAAATCATTTTAGTGATTAAATAGGTAAGGGCATCATGTTAGCTCTATGCATCACAATTATGGATGAACTCTCAGGTTTATATGCATATATGCATAGAATACAGATTCATAAACATTTGTAAATCAGTAAGAAAGCATGGCAGTGTCAGTGTTACAATGTTAAGTGTACAGTTAGTTCTACAAGAACTTGGAAGAATGCTGGTAGGGGAGGATATGTGGGTAGAGTCAGGCACTCAAAGATGTGCTAATTCTTTAGCTGAGTTTATAATAAGAATAATAATAAATAATACATATCTAGGCAAACAAGAACAAGATAATTCTAAAAGGCTACTAAATTGTGTGGAAATGAAAGAAATCCTTTCTCTTAAAGAATTAGAAGGAATCTAGCATGGGCAGAAGATTTTGCAAGTTTGAAATAGTAACAGAAGCTAGAAAATTTGTGTAACAGCCAGAGCCTGTGCAAGGTCTTAGAAAAGGATTGTGTCAAGGAAGGAAAGCTCATCTGAATGCTGGGAGAATTCGTTGTTTAACAGCACAGACTGAGCCCATGAGATCAGAATCTGGAATGAGACCTCAGCCTGAGAATGCACAGAGAGCAAGCATCATTGACATCCCTGAGGTCCCTGTGGAAAATGGTTCTGTCAGACTGGGAGAACTATGTGATATCCTAGGTTCAGTCTCCAGTACCCAAAGGTGAAAATTATAAAGGCTTTCCCCCATGTACCAAATGCCTTAAAAGGAATATCTGGAAATACACATCTAGATTTGGATCTCCAGAGAGAGCTGCAGGTGGGAGGTCCAGAGATTCTTTTGCTTGTGGTTAATGAAACTGCTCAGAGGAAGGAGAAAGAAGAGGAAAAGATGAAGAAAATCCATAAGGGAACTGGAAAGAATTATCCTCACAGAAAGGAGAAGGGAGACTACCAGGGGAAAGTAGCATCATACAAGCCAGGATAGAATATACCACGGGACTTGTTGAAGTGTGGCATCACAAAGACGGGTCCAGGCAGGTGTCTGCGTTGAACACTGGCAGTGCCACTGGACACTTGAGTCCATAGCAAGTGGCTCAGAGGTGGACACTGGGTTGACTTTTGTGCACAACTCAGATGGCAGTGCATTTGTGATTCAAAGTATGAGGAACAAACATAAAATCAAAGGAAAAAGAAGGCATTGACACACCAATGATGCCATGGAATGGACAAGCACTCATAGATGAAGGAAATAGTGTTCTGGGCATTTAACTGGTAACTTGGGCAAGTACAAGTGAGCAAAAGGTAACCAGGAGGTGAGGGCTGCAGAGTACTCACCAAGACAGGGAGCTGTGTGGAGGATGGCTAAAGCAAGAAAGGCCAGGCAGGGAATATGCATGTATTCCACAGTGTAGGGAAGCTGGTCCTTTTGCTTCGGAGGGAGAGGAAGGAAAGAGGTGGAGGTGGGCAGTATTAGTAACCTCCATTCTATAGAGAAACTTTGGCCAACAGCCTTTCCCCCTGTCATTGTGAGGACAGGAGCTTCCCAAATCGCATTGCCCAGACTACACTTGCCCCTCCATGATATACACTCTACAGTGACTTGTTGAATCATCTTGGGATGATTAAACTTTTTTTTAAAAAGAGATTAGTATGAAAGAAGTTCTTTATTAGCGAACTTGTGCCACATGTCTGATTCAGCCAGAGGGTTCTACTGCTTAACACTTGATCTTGACAAAAATGCTGCAGTCCTATAAAGTTTTATAGAAAGCCTTAAGGTGGTGTTTCCTCTAGAAAAACTATATGTGGCATATCATTTTGATGGTCAGTATCCTTTCCCAAGGATTTCATTATTGGGCTAACCCTGACTTGTTACCTGACCTGCCTGAAGCCATGTTGAAGCAGCACTAGAGGAGCGTGCTCTAGTTAAAAGAATGAAGAGGGGAAGGCTGGATACTAGGAGGTGGCCCTTGCCTTACCTCTGCAGTGCTCACGCGTGGGAGACTTAGGGATGTGTTTTGGGAAGTTGAGACATGATGCCCAAAGAGATGCCTTTCCACCTCCAAAGAACAAGCTGTCTAAGAAATACATTGAAACTGAGGAGTGGTAAATGACATTTAAGGATAGGTTTTTAAAAATATTTTATTTTTATTTATTTATTTGACAGAGAAAGGGGGGGAGAGAGAGAGAGAGAGAGGGAGAGAGAGAGAGAATGAGAATGGGCATGCCAGGGCCTCCAGCCACTGTAGACGAACTCCAGACATGTGCACCCCATTGTGCATCTGGCTAACATGGGTCCTGGGGAATCGAACCAGGGTCCTTTAGCTTTGCAGGCAAATGCCGTAACTGCTAAGCTATCCCTTCAGCCCTGTGAGGATAGTTTTAAAGCACTTCTGTTAAGTTAATGAAATCCCAAGGTGGAGGCTTACTGGACTGTGTTAGGGACTGTGGCACAACAGGAGACAGACAGTTCAGTTTGCTTTGAGTTAGCCAAAATGAGAAAAAGCCAATGTCCTTGGATTCCACTGCCTCTTGGAGTGTTAAACACCGTTGATTTAACTCCGTGTTCTATACTGTCTGTGCTGTTGTAATTTCCAACAAAACATCATCATGTTTTTGTTTTCAGCTGAATTAAATTAGTTGTCTTTTTGTTTTTTCTCCTTTCAGAGAGCATTAGGTAATCAGAAGTCCACAGTAGTTGAATTCAGCAATAAAGATGCCTCTGAAATTAACAGTGAGCAAGATAAAGAAAATTCCTTAATCAAAAGTGAACCAAGAAGAATTAAAATATTTGATGGAGGGCAAGTACATATTTTATTCTTAAATGTGCATTTAAACTTTCCTTTTAAATGTGCATTTGCTTTCATGTGAATGAAGACTTGTCAGTGATGATTTTACTTAAATATTGTGAGGTTTCTTAGTCCACTAACAGAATCTCTTTGACAAGATTTGTTAGTCTTATGTTAAATAATTCAATTATGATGAAGGAAATGGGGATTAGGAAACATTATAGTGCCTGAAAGCCAAAGCTGAACTAATTTCCCAGTGACCCTGGCTTCCATGCTGATGCACAGTACGGAGTGACTAGGGATCTCCAGGAGAGGCCTTCATTGTCCACTTGCTGCTTTACTGTCATGTGTTGGAAGAAAAGCAAGTTGTAAATGCCAGTTTTAGAGCTGGAAATATTTTAGTACTGTCACTGTGACTGAATTTAGCAGTGAGGCAAACTTTCAAACCAGTGTCTTAGAACCAGGGAAATGTTTTTAGGTTAGACATACTGAATGAGTGTGAATAGAATTAACTGTTAGTACATTAAGTGTGAGGTAGAAAAGGGGAAAGTGCTAGTATTATATGCATAAGATTTTTAAAGTATATAAAAGTTATGCATTATCTTTTAGGTTGAATTTAACCAACGTTTTCTCAAAGAGTCAGTGTTTAATCTGATCTCCCTATTCGTTTTTGTTTTTGTTTTTCTTTAAATCAGGTATAAATCAAATGAAGAGTATGTCTATGTCCGAGGCAGGGGAAGAGGAAAGTACATTTGTGAAGAATGTGGAATACGTTGTAAGAAACCCAGCATGTTAAAGAAACACATAAGAACCCACACAGATGTTCGCCCCTACCACTGCACTTACTGTAACTTTTCCTTTAAGACCAAAGGTATGACATGCATGTTGTATGGTCCTGTGTGCGTGCTTAATGCTGGAGAACTAGGCTTCAGCTTCCAATAGATAGTACCTTCAGTGGACTAAATTACATCTTGTTAGCCTTGTAGCTTTATTTTTTATGTTTCTAGATTTGTGGGGGGGGGGAGTATTTTATAATTACAGCTTTTTAGAAAATATCTATGTGTATGTATATATGTGTGTGTGTGTGTATATATATATATATATATATACATATATATATATATATATATGTATATATATGTAGCATTTTCAAATTTTCAGCTGCCTCTTTTTATATTTTAGGCTCCAAGTTATAGTTGCATAACATGATGTTTAACACACTTTCAAAAATATTTACTTTGGGCCTGGAAAAAAAAAAGAAATTTTTGTGACCACAAGTAAATTTATTTGAGTCTTAAAAGATTAAGAGAGATTTAAAATAATCACAATAAATTTTTGTAAGCATTTCATGAACACTTTATTTTCTAATTTTAGACATAAATAGCCATTTTTTATGATGCTTTTTCAAGCTTCAGAAATGGTAAATTGCAGCTTTAAATTTCTGTTTAACCTTTCTACTGATTGTTTTAAAGAGAGATTTCAGAACTAGTCATTAAAATTATATTTAGCAAACTCCTGTTTTCTTTATGCTTTTGTTTACATCATAAGCCTTTATGATGAAGTAATTTTATTCTGCACAAGTTTCTGTTGTATACACTGGATATATAATTATAAAATGTTTGTCGCTTATTAATGAGTCATTATATAATACTTTATTAAGATGTATATTTCATGTGCTCCCTTTGAAAAGACTTTTTTGAAAGCAGTGTAGTCACAGGAATACCTGACTGAAATAGCAATATCTGTAAAAAAAAATTTTTTTATAGAGACTTTTTATTCCTTTTGCATTCACATTTGTGTTTTTCTGTTCTATTGATTGTCTTCACAGAGTTTTGGTAAAGATCAATCATCTCTGTAGCAAAAATTTCTACAGCTTTGGCTAGTATTTATTGGCATTTAACGAAAGTTCTAACTGACAACTGAGTAGCTTCAAATTAGCTCTTCAAATGTCAGTGGTGTCTCAAAGGACAGTGAAAGAAAAACAAATATTCTCCAGACAGCGTTGAATATTTCTGTAAAGTTGCAAGCAACCAAAGGGATTGATGGAGTCCTCACTTGGTGGTCTTTGTTAGTGATGTAGACCCTCCTCCTGGAGGTGGAAGTGTGGGTGTTTCAGGGTGACTACTGAGTCTTGAGTGAGGACTATTAGAGAATCTTTAGCTTTTTTATTGGTTTTGACCTTGTGATATAAAAAGCATCTATTAACTTGTAATATGAGACCAGGAGCCTATTGAAAAGGCTAACATTGCTAATAAAAGATTACCAAGCACACAATATCATTACCAAATCTTAGAAGATCTACATATAATATGAAATGAATAGCTCTCAACAGGAGAAAAAACAAATTATATTACAAAGTCTAGTAATAAAATAAAGGCAAGGAAGAACGAACAATTTAGAACAGAAAACCAAATAAAGCCATAGTGATTCCTTGGCAAGAAAAAATACTGCTATCAGACTTCCCATAGTCTTAGTGAAATGACCCAGAACATTAAAGCAGTCTGAGCACTGTTTGTTAAATGCTAATCAGAGCAGGGGGACCTTTGAAGAGACAGCTGCTAGTAGGTTTCATGTCCTGTATTTCACTAAAATGCTACATAGCTAAATTCACATTTTTTGAAAATACTAGAAATGCATTTACTTCCTATTCTTAACATGATGGTTCTCATTTCTTAGTGACAAATTCAGAAGTCTATCTTTTGTGAGTCTGTTTAAAGTAGATCCTATAATTCCTTTTGAGGGCAACTAAATAGTTGTAGATCTGTAGGGTTGTTCTTTTCTTTTCTTTTTTTTCAATTAGGTTGTAGGTTTTGCCCAACTCTCTCTGTTTCCAGTCCAACCCTGCATCTTCCTGACCGTGCAGAAGCACAGAGCCTACATAAACAGTGTGATGGAGAGCGCTATCGCGAGAGTAGCCCCCAGCGCTAGAAACGGAGGCTTCTTACGGCAGTGCCTATGAGTCTATACTTAATCATATATGTGCTTAGTTTATTAAATGAATTCTCTTCAAGATAATTTTAGCTGATTTATTTTCACGGTCTGCTTTGAATAACAATATGAACTTGAAGCTCTGCAAGATACAGTCCCATTTATTTCACAGAAATCTGGCCTGTGTGTGGCTTTGGGCATCCTGAAACAAAACATCTCCTGCTTCCCAAAAGCATTTAGATAATTGTTTAAATCTTTCAGGTAATTTACCTATAAAAAATAAGTAAAAAGCCTGCCATGGTGGCATGCCCCTTTAATCCCAATACTCGGAAGGCAGAGGTAGGAGGAGGTTGGCCCTGAGTTTGAGGCCATCCTAAGACTACATAGTGAATTCCAGGTCAGCCTGGGCTAGAGTGAGACCCTACCTTGGAAAACAAAACTAACTAAATAAATAACTAATAGACATGGTGTATTATATTGCATCGTAGGGGACATTTGCATCTGAATGTGCATATGATACATTCTTAAAATGCAAATTTTTATTTTAAATTACTTAGGAAGTTGATTAATAAGTAATATCCAAGTTGTGAAAAAATGATTAATAAAGCCTTAAATCCCCAAATTCATCTAGGTACAGTTAATCATTAACTTCTGAGAAAGCAGATAACTTGCTATGGCTGTCTAGGGAACAGAAGTCTCATGAAAGGGAATGGTTAGTGGTCTTTTAAATTTGTTTTATAATACTGTTATACTGAAAGCATTTTGACTTATGCGGAAGTCTCAGCTACAGGAAAGGTGATTCAACCATTTTTATAACTTTCCATGCAAAACCTTTGAAGCTCTTATAGAAAAGTAGTGATTTATATATTACACACACATTGTTTTTATAACTACCCTGTGTTCACTAGCTGTTAATGTTCTTCCAGGTTTGTTTCCTATTCTGTTTTTAAGTATATTGAACTTTGAGTGTCAGCCATAGACAGAACATGTAAGCAGGTGATAACTATAGGATACATCTGGGCAGGAGTCAGAGGCCGGCGCATCTTCGCCCTGCTCTGCTCTTGGAAGCCTCTTTCACTAGGCTCTGAGCACTTAGCATGTGACTGATTGATGAGAGCACAGCACTCAGTCAGAGCCAGCTTGTGCCGCTGTGACCAGCGTCGCAGACCACGTGCACTCATCCGGTGAAGCTGGATGAATGTGGTGATCTGCGTGGGCTTCTGCTGCTGCTAGCCCAGTGTTTGGACAGATGGTCCAGGCACTTGTAGCTCTTCTAATTGGCCCTGTCCATCAAACTCAGCATTTGAATTTTGTCTCACGTCTACTGTACAGCATGGAGTGCCCTGTTGGCAGTGTTTTGGATGGCATTGTCCACTTGGGATGTGTGGCATTCCTCTTCATTCATGGCCACCTCAAGCAGGTGTACCCATTTGTTCCCAGGGACCCAGACACAGAGTTCCAATCCTACGTCGATGCCAGAGAAAACACCTGTAGAGACACTGTTAGGATCTGAATAGCCAATAAGTAAAGTGAAATGCCCAGAACCCTATTTCCTGTACCACACAAAAAGTATTGTTTATAACCCTTTCTCCTGTGCCTAACAGGAAGTACTGCTTATAATGTTAAAATCACCCCAAACAGCTTATCATCAATAGTCAAATTCAAATTGTAAAGATAAAAATTCCTGGGTACCAGAAAAGTAACTCAAAGCTAGCATGGTCGACAGATGTTTAAAAGAATTTAAAAGTCCATAGGGGAATCAAAGCAAGATTCATGCTTACAGGACTGGGATTTTAGTAAAGATTGTCTGAAGTCAATAGCCCCTGAGATAAACCTGTCTGGCTGTTCTGTCCATTCAGGGCTACTTGGAAACCAAGCTTTCTGCTTAAAAACAAAATCCTGTACCTATGCCATGCCAAAACAAAACCAACAGAGTGATCCAAAACCAATGGAACTGTTAAGATCCAAGACAAAATCATCTGGGTTACTGTCATACAGAGATGATTCTATAACTTAAGATCTCTAGGACTCAACAGAAAACTGTGCTATTAAAGACCAGTTTACAATTAAAACTAAAAAAAAAGAAAAGTGTTCAAGGATGTGAACTATGAGAGAGAACCAATAAACACAACTAGTAGAGAATTCACTCCAGGAACTATAGGTCATAATGTATCCTGAAAGCACCATTAAGTATCCACATTACAGGAAATAAATAAGAAACAGTGGCTAGAACACATAAGGCCAAAGTAGACACTGACAAAGAGCAGACTTGAAAGTCCTTTCCCTAATAAACACAAGGTTACATCAACATGTGAATACTAGCATTGTCTTTCATCCAAATGGTAGTCATTGAAATTGTCCAACTACAACCTGTGTATGTATTGGGAATAGGAATGGAATTCTCCAGTGTTGACAAATGCAGTAACAATATAATACTACATACGCTTAGTGAACATTCTTTTCCCTTAAGGAAATCTGACAAAACACATGAAGTCCAAGGCACATAGCAAGAAATGTGTGGATTTAGGCGTCTCAGTAGGTTTAATAGATGAGCAAGACACAGAAGAATCAGGTAAGGTTTTATACCCTACTTTTATACTGCAGTTGACCATGTACTATATATTTTGCACAATTCTCTCCTTCCCATTTCCACTTGGTACTGCTTAACTCCTGCTTCATTACCTCTTCCATGTGACAGATTTCCTAACAGTTTCCTAACTCAAGACTTCCTCCTTCCTCTGTTGACATGCTGTGAGCTTGCAGCAGAAGATATACCTGTGAGAGAATTCACAGTTTAAATGTTACTTTTCCTGGAGCACACTGGTCACACTGCTCAGACCAAAGTTGGTTTAGTGACCCCCATTGCCTGTCAAATAAGTGTGACATGACCTTAGTCCCTATCTTTGTACTCTGCCAGCAGCCTACTTCACCCTGCCATTTCCACTTTCTCGCATCCTGGGCTTTCAGACACTGATCCCTCCCTCGACACCCTGCCCTCACCCCCAATTCATGCCCCCAGCCTGGACCATCCCAGGGTCACCTTCACTGCCCATTCATGCCCCCTGCCTGCACGGTCACAGTGTCACTCTCCTTCAAGGTGAAGCACAGGCCACTGCTGTTGAGAAGCTTCCGTTCCACCTCTTGACCTCCTAGTTCTCTGAAAGGTGTTCCTGCCTGTCTGCCCTGTTCCTTTAATCCCTGTCTGCTTCCCCCTCCCACAGTGCTGCCGCAGCCCAGTTTGAAAAGAGTGCACCACCCGTAGTATCTGCCTCCCTTTAGCATTTAGTGCAGGTCTCAGAGGAAGGCATGGCTGCTGTCTGCCCTGCTGTGTATAGAATATATGTGGGGAATATCCGGCCTGATGGGAGAGCCTACGTGCTTTCAGGTCTCCATCCCTACCCCATAAAAAGAACAAGAAAATGCCACCTTAAATATCTGCAGATAAAACCTTTTGCTTATTTGAAATGTTCATTGTTTTGAAAACATTAATATTTTTTAACAGTGTTAACAACTAAACATTTTATCTCTGACTTATAAGGAGGGAAAGTCAACCTTTTTAAATTTTTTTAAACTTATTTTTATTAGTTGTAGACATACTTAGTATGTAAACAACACAGGCTGGTACCATCCTTTCCCTCATCCCTGCCCCTTCTCTGAAGGGGCCCTCCTTGTTGGGGATGCATGTCATTCCCATGGGAGTTGTGGGTCATGCATTGTGTGTGGCAAGGGAGAGGCAGTGTCTCTGTGGTTAATGTCCCAACTTGTGACTCTAACAATCTTTCGGCTCCCTCTTATGCAAAATTCCCTGAGTCATGTTGGATATGTTTGAAGTCTACTTCAGTGATGGGCTCTTAGGAGCCTCTGGATCTCTGGTTTGGTAGGTGTTCAGTGTCCTTGGTGTCTGTCTCCTTCACCCTTGTGCTGATATCACGTTCACCGAGAAAGCAGCCCTCTTGCTCCTTTCCCCAGTTCCTCTGTGGTTTCAGTTGGGGTCAGGGGGAAGTACGATAGGTCTGTGAGAGGTTGTGATGTATCACATCCACTGTCCCAGGTATGAGTGCTTCAAGATGAGTTCTGAGCACTAGCCAGTGTGTATAGAGCCCTGGAAACTATCAAAAGAGGGTAGGTCTATCTGCTAAGTGTGCAGAGAAAAGTGTACGCATTGATGTTGGCTGGCTGGCTGACCTACACCTCTACAAGTGCATTGTTTGTGGGTTTTGTCGTAGGTTCTAAATTAAAAGTTTATAGCCTGATTTCCTGTTCAGAACAGCTGTTTAGCTAAAGTAAGGATCTTTTCCTTGTTCTTTCTTGTTCAGTTGAATTTTGATACTACCCTATTTATGGAAAGATCTCAGTTCCTTTAGTTTTTATCAAATAGTAAAGTGCAGTGTACAAGGCTGTGTTCTGCAGGAAGCCAACAGCATGCTCCTCTCCTCGCAGTGTAGCTGTCGAGTGTAGTAAGCACTTTGTTCCTTTTGTTCTCTTTTACATCAAATGCTACTTTGAGGGTTTTTTGTTGTTGTTGTTTTTTTTTTTTTTTTTTTTTTTTTTTTTTTTTTTTTTTTGGTTTTTCGAGGTAGGGTCTCGCTCTGGTCCAGGCTGACTTGGAATTAACTATGCAGTCTCAGCGTGGCCTCGAACTCTTGGTGATCCTCCTACCTCTGCCTCCCAAGTGCTGGGATTAAAGGTGTGCGCCACCATACACGGCTTGAGTTTTTTGGTAATACAAAAAGAATAGTTTGCTTATGCACTTATGTGTGCATGCCAGAGATCATGAGTGTAAATATTTTCTCATATTGCTATATCCTTCTCATAATTCAATATTAGTATTTTTAGAATTTAATGTATTGTTTCCTAGTGAATTCCTTGTTTAAAGTTTTGCTATTTAATACTTTGCACTATGCGTTTTCTGGTCTTTGATGATAATTGTTCCAGGTTGATGAAGATCTGTCCCATTTCCCAGTAACTCCTAAGAGAGGATTTGCTCCTTTTGACAGCTCACCACCACAGCCCACATGGATCTGTCTTGAGCGTGTGCACACTTGCTGTCGTCCTGCCCAGAGCTCTCGATCCATGGCTGTAATGCTTAGGTGAACCCAGACACGAGTGCTTAGCAAGGATGACTAGGGTCTCCCAGAAGGAGATGGGAGTGGGCTTATCCTGTGGTTCTATTGGAAAAAGTCTCAGAAGGAAGCTGGGTAACGGAGAGCAGATGTTTTAGATAAGGTCTCTTGGGGAAAGGTACACAGGGTGGAGGAGGAAGAGGACTCGGGAATGATGGAGGACAAGAGAATCAGGTAGGACTCTAACCTGGGAGGGGCTGGCAGGCAGGGAGCACTGTTTAGAGGCGTTCAGAGGGGAAGCAAGTGTGCTAGATTTGATTTTTACTTTTCATAGTGTCCTTAATGTTGTTGGACTTCCTGCGTTGGCAGATTATACCAGTTTCTTCATGCGTTGACCCTTTAGAACCATTATTTCTGTTATTATTTTGACTACTTTTATTCTAAGTAGTCAACTACTTAATCATTTTCTTTGATGGAGTATATATTTTTGTTTTTTAATTGTTTTATATCCACTAAAGTTATGTATAGCCATTGTCTCCTTAGGACCATATCTATCTGACGTTTATACTGTTTTCTCAAATGTTCTGGAAATGTGAAGGCCAAGGAGTAGTAGGGCTTTTACCCTATGACCCTGGCAATTTTTTTCAATATTTTATTTATTTCTTTGCAAGCAGAGAGAGAGAGAGAGAGAATGAGAACAGGCACGCCGGGGCCCCTAGCCACTGCAGACAAACTCCAGGTGCATGCGCCACTTTGTGCACCTGGCTGTACATGGTACTAGGGGAGCAAACCTGTGTCATTAGCTTTGTAGGCAGATGCCTTGACCACTGAGCTCAGCCATCTCTCCAGCCCGCACCCCTGCCATTCCCATTATTGAGGGTTCATTGTGATGAGGATGGCTGCTGCTGCTGCTGCTGCTGCATGATTTTGTGGTGGCAGCTGCGTGCAGGGTGATGTCACTAGGTGAGTAGTTCTGTGCCTTCACAACGGTGGGACTGCAGAGCGCTTTCTCAGTGAGTGCGTGTGTGGACAAAGCACCTCATGGTCCTGCCGTCTCTCAGTTCTCCACCAGGTGGAATTTCACCGTCTGGGTAGGAAGTATATATAGTATGATTTTTTTGTATGTGTGTGACATACATGGCACTTAAAAAGACCAAGTCTCAAAATAACAAACAAAAACCCCCAAAAGAAAGATGTCTAATCTAGATTTGACTAGAGAAGGTACCAAAGGAACAAGAGTTGTGTCACTCACAAGGTCCTGCAGTTCTTTAAGCAAGACTGGTAGAGTGCACATTGTCTGGAAGTCACATAAATATGGACAACTGCGGGCTGTGGCTGAGAGGATACAGGCAGGTTCCCGTGTAGTAACGCTCGGTTATCTTCGATATGTGTGAAATGGCCAGGCCTAGAAAACAAACCGAAGCACATAACTTAGGACATTTGATTCTATATAGAAGCCTAAAGACAATGTGTTTAGATTTATCGGCACATGTGGGGTCTTGTGATCAAACTGATCTTTTCTCTAGAACACACATAATCATTACCAAGAAATGTCTGAGCTTTTCTTTGTTAAACAAAATGAACTAAACCCCTGAGAAGCCACACAGTTTCTCCAAGCCAGCTGCCATGGTGCTTATTGCCAACACCAGCACCCCAAGGTTCTCTGGGTAAGTTCAGGCCCTTGAATCTGTTTGCATTTTTTATTCCTTGCCCTCTGCCTTGTTTTGTTTTTCTCTGAGTTATTTTTTTTCTCCCAGATTGGGTCCTAGTTTACAGTGTTTACTGTCTTCTACTGACATTGTTACCACTTTCTTCTCCTAAGGCACTAAGTCCCCGTCCTGGTCTGCAGCGGGATGGTCTGTGGGGTCTATGGCCCACTTAGTGTGCACAACTTCAAGTGACAGCCTGCCTGCCCATGATAGGAGGATGCAAACATCGGAATGGCCCAGGCCAGAGACCTTGGAGATGTGTGGAGTTTTGCCGCCCCTTAGCAAACTCTCCCTTGTGTCCTACCCTCCAGCACATGATCAGTGCACAAGTTTGGGAGTGTTGGAAGACATTTGTTTTGAACCAAGCAAAGGAAGTCATACATTTTTGTAAACCAGCCATTAAAATTCAGACATTTGGAATTTAGAAATTGTGTCCACTCATTTTAAAATTAACAACTTGAGCTGTAATTATAGACATAAAATGTCAAGTTCTTCTAGGCCCTGGGACTGCACATCCTCTTGCATAACCTCGGGAATTTTGTCCTTGTTACTGGAGATCAGGGCATACATTTTAGTTTCCACCTTTTGGTCAGAAGTCATGCCCCCAGGAATTCGCTTCTCATCCTTTGATCCCAAGAATGTTTTCTTCGGTCTGCGGTGCTGACTTCACAGGGATGTTAGTGCGTGTCCTTCCCTGTGACACCAAGTAAAACTCTGCCTTCATTCTTGTTGGGGTATAAACACTGACTGATGATTTGTGTGAGAAGATGAGATTAGAGCACAGGTTTCAAACCTACATCACATTTACTTTTAAAAATAATTAAACTAAATTTTATAAAATTGTTAGTAAGAGCCTGCTTTCTATATGAAACTGGCATACTATGTTATTATTGGGATTCTGAGAAAAGGCATATATTACTTTATAAGAAACATTTCCTTGCACCATATGAAACAGTATAGGCCTTAGCATTTATGCTGAGTGTGTCACTGGCACCTAAAGTGAATAAATAGTAGATTCTGACCTGCTGTGCTAATGAACGGTGTTTCATCACGTAAACAAAGCTGTCATTTACATGTTTAGAGATATGTTCCCAGGTTTCTATTGTTTGCTTGGCTTTCAAACAAACTGTGAGGAAGACAGAAACAACAGGGAACAAGCTGTAACCATAGTGCTGTACCAAGTGGGGAGGGGCTCTGGCTGCCTGACTCGGGAGGCTCCTGCTCGTCCAGCAGGGGTCGCTGTCCGGCAGCGATGGCGCAGGTCACAGCTCAGCCTCAGGGGAGGGCTTTCAAAATCCAGAGTTCTGAGATATAAATGTGTGAAAGAATTTATTTACAGAGAAAAAAAAAAGTTGCTACATAGAAAGCCTGGTTTTTCCCCCTCATGAGTTAAAATGTTTTTATCTAAGATTTTGGTGCAATGGGAAACATTTATTTATAGTGAATGTCCAATGCATCTAGGAGCACATAAATTCATGGAATTTTTAAGAGCCATTTATGAATGAATTTGGTAAGCAAATAGGGTTTTGCCCCTCTATCTGTTTAACAGTATGTGATGGCTACAGAGGGGTAGGTCACAGCATTTACCGTCTGGGATATGAGCCTGTGGTGTGCGCAACAGAATGGCAGCTGCAGTAGAGCCCCAAGAAGGCCGGCATCCAATGCGTTCTTCCAGTGGTGGCAGGCTTGGCTCACGTGCCGGCCTGAGTAGGACGGGTTCTGTATAGACTCTGTCACAGGGTGGTGTGCACACGTAGTAACATGACTTACGCACCAGCAACCTTTTTCTGCAAAGCGCCAGATAATCAGTATTTCAGGCATGACAGGTCATATGTTCTTTGTCATTTGTCACCACTACTAAAAGTCTGATTCTGGTGCAGTAAACAAGCAGCAGCTCTGGGTAATACATAAACCATCACTCATGTGATGTAGACCAGGCTGTACGCCTGTAGCAGTAGACAGGCTGAATTGAACTCTCTGATGGCCGTGGCACTTGTGATGTGGTCGAGTTAAGTAGGAGGCAGGAGCAAGGCAAGCTGGTCACAGAATCATCTGCGGTCTTTGGAGACATCTTCAACTCCCAGTCCCCCTCTCTGGCATGCTAGTCAGTGGGCTTCTGTGGAGCACAACATCTAACTCAATGCTAGTGAGCCACTTTGGGGACTGAGACTGAAGGAAACTAATATAGAAAGGCAATTGAAAAAATTCTCTATTTCCATGTGTGTATGTGTGCGTAGGTTCGCCAAGGTCTGTTTTTGGCAATCCATCTGGCTTTACGTCAGTGGCTAGGAAATTCAACCGAAGCTGGCAGGCTTCACAAGCTGCCTGTGGTAGTTTGATTCAGGTTATCTCCCATAAACTTATGTGTTCTGAATGTTAGGTCCTCAGCTGGTGGCTATTTCGGAACTGAAGTCTCCTGGGGGCAGTGTATTGTTGGGGGCGGGCCTATAGGTGTGATAGCCAGCTTCCTCTTGCATTGTTTGGCATACTGTCCTGCTGATGTTGGCCAGGAGGTGATGTCCACCCTCTGCTCATACTGTCATCCCCCCTGCCATCATGGAGTCTGTAAGCCAAAATAAACCCTTTACTTCCACAAACTGCTCTTGGCTGGGTATTTTCTGCTAGCATTGCAAATCTAACTACAACAACCACTTTGACTGCTGAGCCATCTCTGCAGCCCTCAGAGGGCTTTTAACTAGCACGGATCCAAATAGAGGAGACAGTTGCTTGGGCTGTTCTGTTGTTGTGTAGATTTAGAAGGATGTTTTTGGAAAACTGACCACTGGACATGACATGACCATTGCCTTAGAGCAGCTGTGGTTACCCACAGGAGACTCTCATGGAACCACTAACAAACACTGCCTTGTGGGAGGACTCAAGATGCAGTGCCCAAGACGCTCTCCTCCCTGAGCACAGTCGGTGACTACCGCTTCCTGGGCAGGACTGGAAGGAGTATTTCAGTGTTGTGCTTGTACACAAGTAGCCTGTTCTCCTGTAAGACATGCTGTTACAGCACTAGTTCACCACGCTCGACGTGTATGGAAATGTTTCTCTGAACTGTTGTCGGGGCCTCCTGGAGTGATAGACATTTTCCATGTCTCTCTAAGCAAAGGCATACAGCATGCCCATGTCATCTGTTCATGAATGATAAAAAGCAGACCTTTTGCTTTTGAAATTTGTAAATATATTTTATTTTATTTGAGAGAAAGAGGCAGATAGAAAGAGAATGGACATGCCAGGGCTTAGCACCTTAACCATTGAGCCATGTCCCCAGCTCAAGGAGACCTTTCCTTTCATCCCACAATAATGATACATTGTGAATTTGTGGATTTCCAAATATCCACATGGTCTGCCCCTTTGGAAATTCCAAACACTGCTCCAGGAAAACCCAGCATTTTCTCCTAACCCTGGGAACTGAAAGAAAAGAATGTCAGCTCCTCCTAAGTTCCCTCTATGCTTCAGTTTAACGACTCTGTCCTGGAAGCTAGTCCAGGGTAGCAACCCTGTGGTTGGCTCCTAGTCCTGACAGCTAACTATTTTTTCTAAAATTTTCATTATTTGCAAGTAGAAGGAGGGAGGGAGAGAAAGGGAGGAGAGTTCTGTAGTTCAGGAAAATGCAGGGTTACTAGGAAGATCAACTTTTAATCTATATTGTCCTTGTTGACTACATTTCATGCTGTTGGTTATGGGTAATCAAATAATCATATGAATCTCTTAATGTCTGTACCTATTAACAGTGAACTCTTACATATTTATAATACATTAGCTTAATGACTATAATCTACTTCTGACCTTTTAGATCACTCTGTAGTTAAGAGTTTTTAAATATGACTGAAAGTGAAATTTTAACAGACTGAAGTGACTGAATCCCAGCTCTGACACTGGTGAGCTGTGGTGTCAACACTTTAACAATCATTAACTGTGTTTTCATTTTTAAAATCATTCTCTGTGAAAAGCTCAAGCCTTTATTTGGCACTTGTTTCATTTATAATCAAGAGGTGATGGCTGTTGCAGTGCTAAGCTGGATTCTCAAACAGTAGAGATGGCTAGAACCAGAGCAGGGCCAGGTTTTCATCCTTCATGCTGCAACCATGTAATAAGAGCACAAGCAGATACAGAATAAGGTGGCAAAGATTTAAAATGTGTATTTAGGTTAGGTTAGGTACTGAAATACCCTCTGCCTCTAAACTAACCAGCAGAAGCATTAGAACTGATTTTAGTAATTGAGGGTTTCTTATTAAACAGTAGGGAAATTACTTACCAGATGTTTTAACAGAGGATAATGAAGAGGTGGATATTGTGTAGGTGTATGAGACAGAATCAAAATCAAGACTTTGAGCTGGATAGGTTTTTCAGTGGTTAAGGCACTACTTTGATTCCCTAGTACCCATATAATGTCAGGTATACAAGGTGGCATATGCATCTGGAGTTCATGTGGAGGGCTGGAGGCCCTGGCACACCCTTTTTTTAAACTTTCTGTCTGCCTCTTTCTCTCTAATAAGTACTAAATAAATATATAAATAAAATCAAAACCTCAAGTATTGACAATTTTTCAAATATATTTTTAAAAATATTTATATATTTGCAAGGAGAGAGAATGGGTACAGCAGGGCCTCCAGATACATGTGCCACCTTGTGCATCTCGCTTACATGGGTACTGGAGAATTGAACCTGGGTCCTTTGGCTTTGCTGTGATCACCTTAACCGCTAAGCAATATCTCCAACCCATTTAAAAAAAAAAACAAAAAACTTTATTTATTTATTTGAGACAGAAAGAGGCAGAGAGAGGGAGAGAATGAGTGTGCCAGGGCCTCTAGCCACTGCAAAGGAACTCCAGATGCATGCGCCCCCTTGTGCATCTATCTGGCTTAGGTCGGTCCTGGGGAATCGAACCAAGGTCCTGTGGCTTTGCAGGCAAATGCCTTAACAGCTAAGCCATGTCTCCAACCCCCAATTTTTAAACTGTATTTTTGAAAGATAATTTCCATCATATGAAAAAAAAATTCTAAGCCAGCATGAGTGCTGAACCCTCTGTGTCCAGCTTCCCCTGATGTCAGCCTCTTCCATGACCATAGAACATTGGTCAACACTAAGAAGATAACCTGTTCTCAGTACTATTGCCAAGTTTATTTTCTTTTATGCTCGCTCTTCCACTGTCCTGTCCTGTCCCAGTGTCCCGTACTGAGCTTAGTTATCACTTCTCCAGCCCTTCCTGTGTGTGTCCCCCACTATGTCGTTACAATCCTGACAGAAGCATTGCTGAACACCTTTCCGTTTGGGTTCTTGTGGTGTGTTTTCTGATTGGGTTGATGATGTTCGTTACTGGGAAGGATTCTGCAGGGCAGTGTGCTTTTCCTGAGATCATGCCAAGGGGCAAGTGAGTTCACCATGTCTCAGTCATACTGACCCTTCTTAGCCACTGGGCTCTCACAGGAGCAATTCTGTGAGCTCACACAGACAGCCTGTTGATATACTACTGGATCTTGTCAACAGTGATATTGTGGCACTTGAATTTATTAAATTTAGTAATTTAATTTACTTTTATACTTTTCCATCCATTCTTGTCATGTTTGTATGGAATCAAGAGCATATATTTTATTCCTTGGGTTTATTTATTGCCTCACTCAGGTCTCAGGTCTCATAGACATTGAGAGCCCAGTTAGGACTGATCTGTGGCCTCTTTTTATTTATTTATTTATTTATGTATTTTATTTTTATTTTTTTGTTTTTCAAGGTGTAGGGTCTTACTATAGCCCAGGTTGGCCTGCAGTTCACTCTGTATTCTCAGGGTGGCCTCGAACTCACAGCGATCCTCCTACTTCTGCCTCTGGAGTGCTGGGACAAAAATCTTCTGTCTCTTTGCCTGCATATAACTACCTTTAAATTTGGGCTGTGTGATTGTGTAGGACCTCAACTCTTCAGTTTTGGTTAAAAGTTATAAAGTTAAACCCACTGTTGTTTTTCTTACGTCACAGCTATCAGAGTAAAGCAGGGCCCAACACAGCTAGAGTTTTCAGCAAGGTCCATCTCTGGCAGAGCCAGCCCTCCTTTCCAGCAGCCTGTTCTCCCAGCCACCTAGTTCCCAGCCATCTCTGCTCCTTTCTCACTTTAAACAAATCAGTGTTGGCAGCAGAAGCGGCACCTGATTTCACACTGATGTGACAGAGCTGAATCAAACTGAGAATGACTCTCCAATATTAGAATCTGTGATATCAGACAAGTGTCTTGGTGCAGGCTCTTAGCCAGACATTACCAGCAGCATGTGCCCAAGTAAAATCAAATTTTCACCACATAGCAGTAGAACCTCAAAAAGAAAAGGAAACCTAAATGCATATTTTATCTTGGAATACCTAAAGGTAATACATATCCTTGATAAATATTCTGTTCTTTCCATCTCCTAGAATTTATCACCCTTTCTCCAATGTTTAAGCACATAGATTCCATGAGACATTTACCTTATCAATTTATCTTTGCCATGCTACAAGATACTACAGCAAATGAATGCTTGGAAAGTCCAGTCAAAATACCTATTAGTTATTTCTCTCTATATATTTTTTTAATAAAAATACAGTAGATTCCCCTTTTCCACAGGTGATAGTCCAAGAATCCCACTGAATACTTTAAGTCTTCAATAGTACTGCATGCCCTGTTCGTTGGGTTTTCTTATGTGCACATACCTGTGGTAAAGCTTAACTTATAAACTGGATGCAATAAGTAATAAGCTAGAAGTGCAGCAATATGCTAGATGAACGTTATGTGGTGTCTCTTGGAATGTTTCCTGTGTTATGCTCACCCTTGTAGTCAGACAGGCAGAACCATAGTTGGTGGAAGTGAGATGAATGGTATGGGTGTTTTTGACAGCATTAGACATGATATCACAGCAATCCTTCTGACAGTACCAGGCCCTCTGTACACATCCTGTAACCAAGACAGCTACAGAGTGACTAACAGGTATGTGTTGCATGCAGAGTGGATACTGTGGATAAAGGGCCGATCCATGCTCCAGGCAAGATTTAATCTATTTTTGGAATTTTCAAATGTTCCTTTTATTTTTTTTCCTCTTCTTTTGAGCCACAAGTGAAAACAAGAGAGGTGATATGATACCACAAATATATCTGGATACTGTTCATGTAAAGGCAAAGTGTACCACAGCTCAAATGTACCTGGTCAGATACCCTTATAGGCCAATGACAAAAAAATGGGGTAGATGTTTCCACTCCTGCCTGAATGTTAGCTCTCTAATTTGCAAGGCTGTAAGTTAGGTGAAGTTTTTCAGAGCTTATGCAGGGGCTGTAACTTGAATCATCTTGAAATTCCTTGACAAACCCAGTCTCATCTGTGCCATGATGTCTGTGTAAAGGACTTTTAGATAATGCTCCCGTTCCCTAAGAAATCACTTCAGTCATATCATAGAAATAATTGACAGTAGAACTTAGCACCTATCAGTCAATTTAAAAATAAGAAGAGGGTTTAAATATCAGATGCTTCCAGGTTACTGAGACCTGGAAACATCTACAGTACAGTTCAAATTAAATAAAAACTATTTTCCTCGTGATCCAAAACTATCAGTTTTTGTTTGCTTTGTTCAATAAAAGGTAGAAAGAATTAAGGAAAAAGAAATGATCTCAGAAAGATTTGACACTTTATACAGTTATCTTACCTTAAGAAATGTCAGAACATCTGAGGCACTTTGCTCCCCTTTCTTTATGTCTCTCCATATTTCTCTGTATGTCACCTGAGCATGCTCATCCCTCTTCCCAGGCTTGTGTCACATTCCTGACCCTCTGCCTGCTGCTCTGGCCATGGCCCTTGCCCTCAGGTCACTCTCTGAGCTGCTGCCACCTGATGCCCCAGTAGGAATATGGTCTTGGGGTTGCCACACTTCTAAAAGTGAAACATTGTGCCCTTGCAGAACATTATGTAAGAAACCCTCTTGATTGTTTTATTAGATGAAAAGCAGAGATTTGGTATTGAGCGGTCTGGATATGACCTTGAAGAATCTGATGGCCCAGATGAGGATGATAATGACAACGAAGACGACGACGAGGACAGCCAGGCAGACTCTGGCCTGTCGGCAGCACCTTCTGTTACAGCCAGCCCACAGCATCTTCCATCCAGGAGTGGCCTTCAGGACCTTGGGTGTCCAGAAGAGGACCTCAGAGTTCCCGAGTACTTCTCAGGGGTACACACAGACCCGATGGACATTCTGCCTAGAGCATTGCTTACCAAAATGACTGTTTTGAGCACGGGGCAGTCCGACCCCCACAAGAGGACACATTCCCCAGCAAAGGCCAGGCAGCATGCTGCCCAAGGCGAGGATGAGGCCATTCCTTCTGCAGATGCTTCCAGGTCCCTCGAAGCAGCCCCAAGGTCTCCCTGTCGTCAGATGTCGGTGGAGTACCCAGGATCTGAAGTTTGGGGAAGTTCTGTGGCCGGAAAGGCTGTTGCTTTAACACAGGTAGATGATGGGTGGTGGTTCCAAATTTCATTTTTGGTAACCCATTACGTGTGGAGACCCTCATAGCTTAAAAAACAAATGTACCTAAATTATCCATTATTGACCAAACTTTTTGTACTTTTTCATGTCTTTCCATTCATGTCTGTGGGAGTCTTGCTAAGCATAATGGTAATAATTCACAGTGTATGGTGTACCTGTGATACTTCTTTAACAATACATCAGTTTATATCATTTGACATGTTTTAAAGTTGCCATAAAATACGTGTGTACCAGCTGTGGACACACATTCTAGGGCTTTCATACCTCAGAATTTACTCTGTTGTTTTTCCACTGGTTTCCAGCACATTATCCTAATCTAGTACTTGGCTCCCATCAGCAAAATAGCTAGCACTTTTCATGATCAAGTTAACATGACCCAAAAATGCTTCACGAATTCATGCTGCTTGAGTGATCAAACTGCTGAAGCACCTTGAGAAAGCTTCTTCCTAGGAGCTAGCTTGGAGCCAGACACCCAGCTCCCCAGAGGCATGTGGAGTAGGATACTGTGTGCTGCCTGCTCTCCCTGGCTGCCTCATGACCAATGAATAATTCTGGGAAGAATGCATTCTTCTCTCGCTGACAGAAGTCTTTGCTTTCCTATGTGCTGAATACTATAGTAGGTTTTATTTGCAAATGTGACAGATATTTTCCACCACAGGAAAAGAAAAGCTTAGACTGCTGAACTATCTAGCTTTAATTAATTCATTTTTACTTTAATATTTAAATTACATTATATTTTAAAATTAAATTATATAAATTAATGCAACTCCCCAACAAATATATAATCCAGAAAAGGGTAATATTTAGAGTGGGAGAGAGGATGGGCAAGATTTATCCGTTCCAACATAACTTTAATATTTTTCACCCATGGTCAGAGTGTCTGGAAACCTGGCAGCCAGGAGATAGAACATCAGCTTGGGCATGAACTGCAGACCTTTGTCTTAATAACAGCTCCTCATTTCATGAGTGAATAGTCTTTTCATTAATTTTCCTCAGTTGAATTGCTGTTCATCGCCAACTAATATGACAATTTCTCAACATTTCCTTAATCTCTAAAATTAAGGTCGTTACTGGTGCCAGGATAACAGCAACAACATAAGAATATAATCATAAACCTGTCAGTTTATAATATGAGATGTGATGATAAACAGGAAGCGGGTTTGATAAGTACAAAGTACTATATGAAATGTGTTCCTGTTATTTATTCTAAGAAAGAAATTAAGATGCAGTAGTTTTTGTTTGTTGTTGTCTATTTTTAAAAGTCCGGCTTTTAGCAGGGTAATAATAAAATGCAACTGTATTCTTATCTCGCTGGGAAGATTAGACTGAGCAGAAGCATTTGAGCTTGGTGATGAGGAAAGCTCAGCCATGGAAAAGGCTCACCTTCTCTTGTCTTCCAGGACACCTCGTACGTGAGACTTCCTTCTGCCGGAGCCCAGCACAGCCCTCAGCCAGCAGCAGGGATTCAGTCTGCAGCCTCACCCCATCTGGACAGCCAAGACAGGAAGGAGCAGCCGCCCTCCTGTCCGCCTCCAGGCCTGCCTTCCTCCCAGACGCACTTGTTCAGCCACCTCCCCTTGCACTCCCAGCAGCAATCAAGGACCCCGTACAACATGGTTCCCGTGGGGGGGATCCACGTGGTGCCTGCCGGACTCACCTACTCCACGTTTGTACCCATCCAGGCGGGGCCTGTGCAGCTCACCATCCCTGCTGTGAGTGTCTTTCACAGAACCGTGGGCACCCCAGGGGACACGGGCACAGACGGCTCGGGCCCTGGCACTGCGAATCCTGCAGGAGTGGCCGAGCTGAGCAGTGTGGTGCCCTGTATCCCCATTGGCCAAATCCGAGTGCCGGGCCTCCCGAACCTCAGCCCCCCGGGCCTGCAGTCGCTTACCTCGCTGGGCATGGAGACGGTGAACATAGTGGGGCTGGCCAGCGCCAACCTCGGCCCGCAGGTGCACCCGCCAGGCCTGGCCCTCAACGCCGTGGGGCTGCAGGTCCTGACTGGCGCGCCTGCGCAGAACAGCC
The DNA here is from genome assembly GCA_036346955.1 of Dipus sagitta. NCBI lineage: Eukaryota > Metazoa > Chordata > Mammalia > Rodentia > Dipodidae > Dipus > Dipus sagitta. The sequence continues at coordinate 59,466,839 of CM070786.1, read as the reverse complement.
CCGGCCTCCAGATCCTCAACATAGCGCTGCCCACCTTGATCCCCTCGGTCAGCCAGGTGCCCGTGGGCGCCCCCGGGGCTCCAGAGACTGCAGCTGCCCTGGGCAAGGCGGAGGCTCAGCCACAGCAGAGCCAGGCCGGCAACCCCGAGTCCCCACACTGCACCCCTGATGGCCAGCTGGAGAATGCAACTGGGCCTGCAGGGGAAAGGCCCAGGCTCGAAGGCCCGGGCAAGATGGACGCGTCGAAGGCCGCCTGTGTAGGCCAGGGGATGTCTGCGCCCGAGGGCACTACCACGCAGGCGCAGGTGCAGCCAATCCGCTCGCCTGAAGCGCCACGGAAGGCCACGCCCTCCGGCCCCCAGCCAGTGCCCGCAGACAGGCCGCCCAGGGTGCCGCTCAGGCAGCCCGTACATTTCAGCGACGTGAGCAGCGACGATGATGAAGACAGGCTCGTGATAGCAACCTAATGGTTTATTTTTTATTTTAATTTTTTAAGAACACAAAGGTTTCTTTGAAAACCCTCCTTTCCTTAAAGCACATTTTTCTGACATAAATTCACAACTAATCTTTGTGCAATCATGAACTTTTGACCAATATTGTTTTATGTCAGCTCCAGCCATTTTTGTACATGTTGTATAGACAATTGTGCCTTTTAGGAGTTTTATGTTTAGAAACTGTACAGATTGTTGAATATCTATATGCATACAAATATGTTATATATGTATATGACAACCAAGTAGTTATTTGTGTTTTTAGTAAGAACCTGTCACATAAATCAAATGATTAAATTATATGTTGCACTGTTAAATATAAATTTTTATGGCTGTGGGGCAGTTTCTGTGTATAAATTAGTATGTAAACCCGTATTTATTGTATTCCTATTAGTCTTTACAAATGGATCTGTCCTCCTTGTGTAAGACAGTAACTTTACACCTCAGACAGATTTTCTGTGTTATGAAATGTTTCAATAAAATATTGTTTACTGACTTTACCACTGCTCAAGTCGTGCTATTTTTAAACCTTTGGTGATCAGTAAATCGCTTTGGGAAAAGAGCCCCAGGCAATGAAGACTTGGATTTCCAGCCCTTAGTTTGAGAGATGAGGTCTCTGCTATGAAGCTGACTGCAGCCAACAATTGAGAGTCCCGTGTTTCTTAATTGTAAGGCAGTTCTGTAGCAACTTGCAGGAGTGGATATTTAAGAGCACTTTCTGTAAGTACATATAGCACAAAATGAAATGAACAAAGTTCCTAAATGTGGACACGAAATCTATAGTAAATGTAAGTGATGAAATACTAGTCCTCTGGTTGGAGGGATGGCTTAGTGGTTAAGACGCCTGCCTGCGAAACCTAATGTAAGGAAGGTGTAAGAGAAAAGCGGATGGGAACACGGGACTTGATCTCTAGCAGCCTTCCCGCGGGATGAAGGCTGAAGCACTGAGCCAAGCTGGCGTTCAAACTTATAAGGACGATCCTAAGAAACAGACTGGACCAGGTGCAGCAGATAAGGAACTTGTAGCTGTTTGTGTCCTTGCTCAGAATAAGCTTTTTCAAGGTTTTCTGAGTTAAGGGAAGTTTATCAATCGGGGGAGTTGTCAGAGCCAAAGGCCTCTGCTTCTTCTTCATGACCTTCTAGTCTTAGGGATAGTTATTAACTCTTCAGTTCCCTCTAGTTTTCAGGGAAAGCTATTGTAGCAGACAGCTTCCGGTTCGCTGAGATGAACTTCCAGACCAGGCACAGTTATGGAGGAAGGGATTTATTGAAGCTTACAGATCCAGGGGAAGTTCCATAAAAGCAGAACAAACTGGCCTGCTTTCACAGGCCCAAGCAGAGAGAGAGAGAGAGACAAGCCTGAAGGTCAAAAGCCACAGCACACTTCAGGAACTCCAGCTAGGCACACTTTGCATATCTTTAGATTGTAATCTGAAATCCACCACCACACCTTAAGATCCACCCAGTGACCTTGCCTCCAGCCAGGTGGCTAGAGATGCAAACTACAAATAAGCAACTGAATATATTGGGGGCCATTTATTCTATTCAAACCACCACAGCTATTAAACTTTCACCTAAGAGCCCAGGTCAATTCCCCAATATCCACATAAGCCAGATGCATAAGGTGGCACATGCGTCTGGAGTTCATTTGCAGTGGCCAGAGGCCCTGGTGTACTCATTCTGTCTATCTGCCTCTCCCCTCCCCTCCCCTCCCCACCTCAAATAAAATAAGTAAATAAAACAGTGGTCCTGAGCACATGGCTTGGATGAGATCCATTAGAATCACCCCTGCCCCCAAGCTGTTCATTAGCCAGGGACTCCTGTTTCTGTCAGTCCTGTTTTTACATAGAGAGCTCTATCCACACAAAACCTCTGAAGACCCAAGACTTAGATCCAAATTCAAACTTCTCACTTTAGTTGAAATTATGAAATTATGTCCCATCTTGGGAAATTCAACTGTCACTCAGAAATCCTGATGGGGATGGGGGGGGGGGGCACAGTTACCACCCTAGCTATTTGCCCTACTAACAAAGGATTACAGATGCTCAGTTTGTGTGAAAAACTGTTTTGATGTCATAAGTTACATAGTTAACATGTGAAGACAGTGTGTTCACAGTTTTAAAGGTCCACTTCATGAAGACTGCAGGCACATAAAGGTGGGGAGACTACTACATAGGGGAGCATGCCTGGAGTTTGTAAACCAGATGCACAAGGTGCTGTATGCATCTGGAGTTTGCTTGCAGTGGCTGGAGGACCTGGTGTGCCCATTCTCTCTATCTGCCTCTTTCTCTCATAAATAAAATGTTTTTTTTTTTTTTTAAAAAGCCTGGAAGATTAATCCTACGAGTTGCTGCCCTAGCCATACATGAAAATGAAATCAGTTATCCAATTCCTCACAGATACTGTTTTAACCTGTCATGACCTTGTACTATATTTTTACTGCATGTTTTTTTTGTTGTTGCTTTTTTTTTTTTTTTCTGAGGTAGGGTTTCACTCTAGCCCAGGCTGACCTGGAATTCACTATGTAGTCTCATGGTGGTTTCAAACTCATGGAGATCCTCCTACTTCTGCCTCCTGAGTGCTGGGATTAAAGGTGTGTGCCACCACGCCCAGCAATTGCATAAAATTTTAAAGCAATATGAGAATCATCCATAGCTCCATAGTTACTCCATGTAAGTAAATACATGTGATTTCTATAAATTCAGAAGTCATGCTTATGTTAAAGCATTAAAGCTTGCTCATTTATTTTCAGTTTAATAGAATTGTATTGATGTGGAACGTTCCTACACTTAACCATGGATTAAATGTAGTGATGCTTTGGATGTTCTCTTGAAAGTTTCATAGCCTAAGATACCTTAACCTTATTTTGCACTTGACAACTCAAGCTTTATTGCATTACACACATAGCATCAATACTAGCCACTTTCTTGTTTGAATGTGGCTTTTGAAGTATTTTTTTCCAGTAGAGTCACTGACTTCTGATTACACTTAGGATTTTCCAACATTACAATGGGGAGGAAGAGATACGCGTTCTGTCGAAACTATATTTGGAATTTGGATCTTTTCCCAGCTATTGATATGTTGAACGGTGAGTGGCAGCAGTGACCTTGGCTCCCAGAGAGCCCTGTTATCCCAAGGGCAAAAAACTGCCACTATAGTGCACTGTGTGAATAACCTAGGATGCTCAGAAGGTTAGGGGTATTTCTGAGTTCACAACATTTTCAGTTTGTGGGAATTTTTATCAAGATATAATCCCATAAGTTGAGAACCATCTCTCTGTTTTCCATCTCTTTGTATGTTGAAATAATAACATGCACAAAATTAATTAAAGTTAATTTTGAGCAGTTTCTCTGGTCAGTTTTTCCAAGGAACACTGTCCACTTGATATTCCCAAGTACAAATGATCTGCAGGTCATGTTATTCACAGAGGTTCTGAGACTCTAACTTTTGTTGCCTTGTGCTTCATACAAAAAAAAAAAAAAGATTTAGGTCAGTATGCCGGTAGAGTGCAATGACATAAAATATCTAACAAGTTATTGGTGAAACTGTAGATGAAAGCCTAATGTTGGACTGGGAATGGAGCTCAGTGGTAGAGTTCTTACCTAACATAAATGAAGCATTAGGTTCAAAACCAAAACAAAAAAGCCATAATATGAAGTTTCTTAATATTATATAATTAATATTATTGTAATATTAGCATCTTGTATGAATCCTCCTCCAGACCACTACCAACAATGTTGAAAAAATATTTTAAGAATTGAAGGTTGTTTTTCTAAGTGTTCAAAGATGAACAAATTAATGATAAGTGACCATAAATCAAGGGCATTCACATCACTTGTTTTCATTCCCCAAACATCGGGCCACTGCAGTAATTACTTCTTTCAGAATAACAATTAATTGATGTGTAAAGTAGAGTTTTTGTGTCCTATTTATCATTTTTTATAGAGCAGCCATGATTTTCCTTTCACAGAATAGTGTAAATAACACTTTTCTTATGAATCCTTGACCTGAATTTTAAATGATGGCACTGAACAAGAATTATCAAGTATGATTGTTATTTTTTGTTGGGAGTCAGTCAAGTAGTGCTTCTTTCCTGACTCATGCCTAGGTCAAATTTAGTCCAGCCCTTCTCTTGGCTTTTCTAATTTTAACTTTTATTTCTTGACATCAGGTTTAAGCAATGCCCAAAAGGTGATTTTCATTTAGTTTGTTAGGAAACCATCTGGGGAGGGAAGGGAGGGTATGGGTGAGGGTGGGGGACACAAAACTGGACCCAAATGGCAATAGTATCATAAAATTCGACATCCTAAAAGACAGACTAAATGGTTGAACCTTCATCATGCCCTTGGAGGGAAAACCTGAATGAATCACAGGGTCCTGGAGAGTGTATGATGAAGACTGATCTTAATCTCCTGTTTCTCTCTCTCTCCCTCTTCTCTCTCTATCTCTTCCATATTACCTATCTTTTTCTTCTTCTTTTCTTTGGTGCTGACCTCTTCTTTTCTTTGGTGCTGACCTGTAACTCCCAGTACCAGCATGTGGCTAACATCCACAATGAGCTGTTGATCAGAGAGACCTACAAGGTTTCCCAAAAGAAGACAGATTTCTGTCAGAGTACTTGATGACCCACCAAAAGTTAGTAGTAAGACCTTACTGCTGATGACACCATATGCTGATGGTACGGAACATGGAGTTACCTTACTGGAACCTGGAAGAGAGTCAGTCCCCAGCTTGTCTAGTGCCTGAAGTTGCTACATGAGCAACTGGGGGAAAAGGACCAACATCTGTCCAAGCAACTTGTGGTCTAAGCTACTCAGCAGCAACAACCTGACTTGATGTTCACACAAGTGCAATAGTGGCACATAGCCTTGGTGAGAAACCAACTGCTCTTGATTTGGCTAACTGATCTGCTCAGTGGAATGGAACCCATAGCTGTTTCTGGGAATCAAGTCAGAACCATATCCAAAAACTAGCCCACTCTCCATTATCAAGTTCCCACCAATTGTGGGCTACAAGAGGGCCTACAGCTATTAAGTTATCTCTAAAAAAAAAACAAAGGTTATCCCATTTATCTGGTGCTAACTTCACTCTTCACTGGAGAATTTGCTTCTCTTTTTCAGATGGATGCAGATTCTAAGGAGAGAACCAGCCCATCACACCTCAAAAGGGCTCCAGCTGAAACTAAGAGTAATTGGGGAAATGAGCAAGAGTGCTTCTTTCTTAGTGAATCTGGTACCAGCACAAGGGTGAAGGAGATAGACACAGAGAATATTCAACTCCTACCAAACCAGATATCCAGAGACACAGAGGCTCCCAAGACCTCATCACTAAAGCAGACCTAATGGCTCATGGAAATTTGCGGAGGAGGGAGTTGAAAGAATGGTAGAGCCACACATTGGGTCATTATGCACAGAGACATTGCCTCTTATCCATATCTGATGACTAACCTTACAATGCACGACCCTTATTCCCCAACAAGGAGGGTCCCTGTGGAGGCACAGAGAGGAAGCTAATGATGGTACCAACGTGACTGTATACACTGTGTACATAACTAATAAAAAATAAAAATAAATAATCATATTAAATGTTAAGACAGAAATCATTTTTCAAAGTGACTTCCCATGACCTTGTTGCCTTATGTAATATTGAAAGACAATTATTAGACCATGGATTTATTTATAATATCTTAATAGCAATGACTTCCTACTATTGTAAAAAAGAGAGAAAATGCATTTAAAGCAAAAATGGTAAAGAATTTGTCTGTACTAATTATATAATCTGAAAATCACAAGGACTTAATAGGTTTCCAGTCCTTTCACACAGAGGCTGATCTGCAACACTGCACATACAAGGTTCTCTGACAGGCATTGTGGGCATGCCTCCATGCACGCCTACTCTTCCCTGTTAACTGTCTTCTAAAGCTGATTCTCAGGCCTCCAGAACTGAGCAGCAATTTAAGTTCCAACCAACCCTAGTACGATTCAAACCATGAAAGATGGAGGATTCACTTTCTATCCTAGAGGAGCCTACTTGTCCCTTCAGTTATATAAATTAGAGGATGGTATTAAACCATGCACATCTTAGAAATCCTAGATTGTAAACATAGGAGAATTAGGAAGGTTTGTATCTTAAGAAATGGAAAGAATGATTTGTGTATGTTGGGGACTTGTATTTGAAGGAGGTGTAGAATTTGAGACTTGAAAACAGACATTATGTCAAGCAGTAGAACAAAAATAATCATGACTTTCCAGGCAGGGTGGCGCACACCTTTAATCCCAGCACTCTGGAGGCCGAGGTAGGAGGGTTGCTGTGAATTTGAGGCCACCCTGAGGCTACATAGTGAATTCCAGGTCAGCCTGAGCTAGAGTGAGACCCTACCTCAAAAAACAAAGAAAAAAAAAAAAGTCATGAAGACTCAGATAAATGAGAAAGAGGATTCACTCACTCATTCAGTATCTAGCACCAACAATGTAGAAAGGACTTTAAATGCAAATGTGATGCAAATTAAATGACATCTGCCTTCCAGGAGCTTAAGCTGTCGAGAGTAAGTAAGCAAGATGCATAGGACCTGGAGTGACATAAAGTGGTACAATCAAGTAGGAATGCAAATGAAGAGCTCTGTCTGAGCTGGTCAGGGAATGCTTCAAGTACAGTGTGACATTTGACGTTGACCTTGGAAGGGTTTTGTGAAGCAGAGACAATAAATGGGATGAACATTATGGGGAGGAGCCAGACATAAGATATGTGCACCATTTATAATCTTACTTCCGTCTTCTAAGCATGAAGGATCTTCTCAGGTCATAGACAAGGAAGTGGCATCGTATAGACATTACAAAACCTCGCCCTGTGGCCCCAGAGCTCGCATTTGATGCCAGGGTTGTGTAGTGAGCAGCAATTTTTACAAATAAGCTGATGTTCAGGACCATGGCAGATGCAGAGACCAAGGCATCTGATATGGCTATAATGCTTTCCTGGAGAACTACAGCTGTATTTAAGGGTGATTAGCACCTTTGGTGCTTCCTTGGTGCAGAGGGTGCTCCATGGGTCAACAACAACATAGTACAGAGAGGAGTGCACAGACTTGAGACCCAAAAGGTCTCCTTCCTCTTCTCTCCAATGTGCTCATAACCAATGGCGCTCACAGGACCTCCAAATCAGGGAAGAAGGAGAAGAAATGCAGAGGCGGGGAGGAAGGAGACCCAAGCTGTCTGTTGCCAAGCCATGGCAGCCATCATTTTGAGTGTGGATCACAATCCAAGGGGGTCTGGTCACCTAAAGAGAGAAACTGAATATGAGACCGAATTAAACAACAACAAACACAGGAAAACAGAGCTCTAGCAGGGTTGAAATTTTGTACTAAATGACACAGAATTTTCATTTCTACCATTTCCCTGGCCTGCCAGGAAACGCGTGATGTTGGGGATGAGAATACATGATTTGGACCTAGGTAAAATTTAGCCACTCATGAGCACAGCACCCTGAGCTACTTCTGTCGACGGATTTCTGGATTCTGAGTTTGAACAGGATACAGGTAAATGAGCACACCGTGAGGTCGTCGCACTCTGGAGGCCGAGTTCAGAGCAGCCCTTAGGAGAAGGCTGGAGGCAGGACAGCTTGGATGTGTCTGTGACATCCAAGAAAGTAGCTCAGGAGAACCGCAGCAGCAGAAATAATGAGGAAGCTGTCTTCGTAGTGGGAGCAAGGCTTATGAGAGAAGCTTGGGCAGGCAATTGTAAGGGGAACCCCATGCCCCTCGTTATTTGATGGTGAAAAAACAAGGTTCATTTTACAACCAGAAGCTGATGGAAACTCATGGCCGACAAGCCAGCACTCTGCATAAATACCCAAGCACCCGTCTGGGTGACCATATTAGTCTTCTGGCTAGACATCAGGATGGGAAGTTCTAGTGTCGTTCCCATCAGTCCTTAAAGCTACACCAGGATCAGGCAAGAAAGGACATTTGTAACTTTTCCCTTCACTTGATTTTGGGGGGAGTCCTGCATCCTACTCCCAGGAGTGGGATTTTGAGAACTGGCTCTGGTCTGGGCAGACACAGGCCACAGAGAAGAGCCCAAAACTGTATCCATGATCCATTCACGTTCCAGTATCAGGCTGAGGGACCAGTACCTTATTTCTTCCAGAATCATGAGTCAAATTCAACTCGTTTTGTGATTTCAGCCTTTCAGACATAATTTGAAAGTTCCTATTATAGTTAATAAACATTTGCTAATTTGTTTTCATTCTCTAAGATGGTCTCATCCCCTCATGCGTATTGGTCACATTAGATATTTTCACACACTTAAGAATTATTCTTCTGAGTCATCCCAAGGTCACTGCCATCTGAAAAGAGAAAGTTCTCTAGCAAAAAATTGAGAGTAGCATTAATATATGGGTATGAACACTAAGAGAAGTGCTTACTTGGCAGTTTGATGAGCATACTATATGTATTTAGTCAGACAGAAGCAAACGTTACACCCCTAGGGCTCATGACTACCCCTGTTGTGGGTTTTCAGTATCAGGGATGTATTCCCTCCCATGGAGTGGGCCTAGGTAGGACTCCTTACAATGTGCTCCTCTGGACACAAAATGGTCTGGATATCCATGACCTCATAGTGCCTGACACTACCTATACAAGACCATCATAATAGGAGGAAAAGATCATGACATCAAAATAAAAGAGACTGATTGAGAGGGGGAGGGGATATGGTGGAGAGTGGAGGTTCAAAGGGCAAAGTGGGGGAAGAGAGGGAATTACCATAGGATATTGTTTACAATCATAGAAGTTGTTAATTATAAAAAAGTAAAAATAAAAGAATTGTTCTTTAACATGTCACATTGTTTCTGATGGAAGGAAGAACTTCATATGAAGAAATGCTAGAAAACTGGGAGTTAGAGACCTAGGTAAATATTTGTTATTATTATTTATTTTCCCACCATCTATACTATATACCTACCTCTGAAAAGGTATAAGTGATTTAAATAAATGCTACAAGGGCTGGGGAAATGGCTTAGCAGTTAAGGCATTTGCCTGCGAAGCCTAAGGACCCCAGTTTGATTCCCCAGGGCCCACGTAAGCCAGATGCACAAGGGGGCACATGCATCTAGAGTTTGTTTGCAGTGGCTAGAGGCCCTGGTGTGCCCATTCTCTCTTTCTGCTTCTTTCTCTCTCTCAAATAAATAAATAAAATAATAAATAAATGCTACAAAATGCCAATCAAGTTAAACAGTAAAGTTGCCTAGCTTCAAAAAATATTGGAGAGCTAGTTATGAATATCAGGTAAATTTTCTTAAATAATAGGATATTCATACTAGTTTTAGTTGGGGATTATATATAGACGATGCTCTTTGCATTATAGTGGAGTATCAGTAAGTCACATTATATGGAACACAACATTTTTATTAGTTACAACAAATACTACATGATGTTATTCATATTTTATGGTTGGGAAAATTGTTCAGGGTTACAAAGCTAATTAAGTAGCAAGGCTAGTATTCAAAAATTCGGCTCTTCCACTGTACCATGCTGCTTTACTGGCAATGATTTGCAGTGATTCTGTTATACTGCATTCATTTTTTAGGTGAAAGTCTACTTAGCATTCAGAAAAAATTCCTTTTAAATTTCCTTCGGAAATGAATATGTCCAATACCATGCATATTTGTGCAGATAATAAGACTTTATAACCTTTTTATATGCCCTTTCTCACAGTTGATATAATAGACACCATAATAATATTTAGTGAGAAAACATTTAATCCAAACAGTGGGAGATAAAAGTGTAATCCAAAGTGACAATTCTAATCAAGCATTAGATATGTAAATTTCCAAGTGCATTAGGTTTCAATTATTAATCATTATTCAGTAAAATGTCTCTGTTACATGTCTTATGATAATAAAAGTTAGATTGAAAGGAAGAAAAATTAACACAGAATGACATTGTTTTGGGTCCAAATATGGTTTAAACACAATCTAGTCGATTGGTAGCATTATTATGTCCTTAAGTTCTGAAATAGTTCCAGAAACAAAGAGAACAGCTTTCATTACTTTGACAGAATAATTGTTTAAACATATTTCTCCTATGGCTTCTTTGATGTGCTAATTTAATTATAGTGAAAAGAAAGCTGTCACAGGAAATTCAGAAGTAAACAAATATATTTTTAAGTTTCTATTTACAAAAGCAGTAAGAAACAAAAATGACATATTAATAACAAATGCTTCACTATCCCAGCATCAGCCAATAGAGGGCAGTATACAGAGTTTAACCTTTTCTGTCTTCTTCCCATTGTACTTTTGGTATCCTTCTTTGTTGACCACGTATTTGTAGAGTCTAAGAAAATATTTCATGAAGACCTACAGGCATTGGTTACTCTTTGTTTTTCTGTTTGACACAAGCCATCTTTCATTTGTTTGTAGTTACTTGAAAGACGGCACGTTTCTGTTTCGTTATTTACCAGTGAATGTTGCCAAATGGTACCTAAGGACAGCAGGCTGGGCAGAAGACAGGGCTTGGCATTCCTGGAGGTCAGTCATGGAAGGAAAACTCAGCTTTGGATCAGTCAATTAGCCAGGCATGCTTAGTTTTCTTTGCTAATAGCAAGGCTTATTTTTGCCCCATAAGGTCAAATGTTAAGACTTGTTTAGATTTAATATTTGTATCCTTGGATATATTTGGATCTAGTTATTTTGGAACAGCAAGATATTTTCAGTTCTTCTGATATTCATGTTCTATGGAGGTGTTTCACAATATCATGCAAATAATCTGGTTATTAATCCTTCATGTGCAATCATAGTAATTACTGGCTCAAAAATCCAATCTTCATTAAAAATAAACTAACTACTTGGATAAAATTACTTGCACCATTTCATAGTCTACAAAAGTTGGAGCCTTTTGCATTCATAATATTGGTGATAATAATGAACTATACTTCGAAAATATTCTGAGTATGAAGAGAAAAATATTTTCAAAACATCACCAAAGAAAAGTTGAATCCCATATCACTACAAACTTTTCTTTGTTAAAGACTGTTCAGCTCAGTGTTTAATAAAATATTTTCTTGGCCTCTGTTTTGCAAATAGTGTACAACATGTCCACCTTCTTTGATGCTTAAGCAACCTGAACTGCCTCAGGTCAGAGCTCTGAAGTCCCTTAAACCGAGATAAAGATCACGACTGACACAGGACCCCAGGGATCTATCCAAGAAAAATGTTCTGTTTGTTTTGTTTTGTGACTAAACAAATTCCTCCAACCCTTTGTTGTCATTTTTCTAAATCCTTCAAAAACGGGGTGAAAAAAGGAAGGTTCTGAAAGACACGACAGACTGTGGAGTCAAAACATGTAAAGGTTCTGCTATAGGTCGAGTCATGAGTTCTTTAGAATTTCACCTGAAACAGATCAAATGTTTCCCCTGACAGATATCTCCTTAAGGCACTGAAAGCTTTTGTTGCTATTATTTTATCTTAGCTATTTGAATAAACTACTTCAGTCTAGAGTATACATGATGAATGTGTTTGTCAATGGTTTACAAAGTAATATGAATTGTTTATATCATGTAAAATCTGTACATTTTTAAAAATTCACCCCATAGATTGGACCCAAGTCAAATGTTCAATGGAATATGAAACAACTAGTTCAATCACTGCCCAAGGTTTATTTCTGTGGGCAGGGATTGTACCCCTCACTGTAATAAGTCATTTCCCGGATTTATGACATAATGGAGTATGGATGAGAAATAATGCATTTGCAAAAAAAAAAAAAAAAAACCCAAGGTTTATAATTTACACATTGCAGCAATATCAGCAGCTACAGAGTTTTCGTGGTCATTGCCTTATCTGTTTGTCAAATCAAAACACAAGCTTAATGTTGGATTCTTTTAAGTATTGAATGACAGAAGCAAGTAACCACATGCTTAAGAATAGACTGCCTAAATGCAGACCCAGTTAGATAAACAGGCCAGCTAATTGTCTAAGTTGCATTATAGTGCCTCAGTTTTCTTCTCGGTCCTCAGCTGAAGAGGGCTTTGAGAAAATTAAAACATTGGTATTCTAAAGCAATTAATACTATTGCACATTTTTATGATAACTAAATGCTTTGCCAAAGAGCATGTACCACCACATCCTGCCTACACTGAGGTTTCTTCTGACTTTTAACTCAAAATGCTCAAGATAATATTTAGATGTGGAATGATAAAACGGGAAGTTATACATTTATTTGGAAAAAATAAAGAATACTTGCTTTGATTTGGATCTTCAGCTCCTAGACCTAAAGCTGATCCCCAGCCTGTAATGCTGTTGGGCGGTAGTGGAACCCTTAGGAGGGGAAGGCTAGAGGTAAAACGACCATTGGGAGCACACCTCTGTGAGAGCCAAAGCCTAACCATTAGACCACCAGGACTGCCGAGGGAGCACACATTTGAAAAGAGATATTGAGACCCCAGACCTTTTTCCTATCCACTCCTCCCCTGTTCTCTTTTCTCCTCTCTTGACCTCTCCTTCCCTTCCCTCCTCTCTCTTACTTTTCCCTTTCGTTCCCTTTCTTGGCCTCTCCTCCTCTTTCTACTCTACGCAACCATCTCCTCCCCTCCCCTCCCTTCTCCTCTCCTATCTGCTTGCCTGGTGGCTATGAGGCAGCATTGTTCAAGGGTGCCCTCTTAGAATACCTCATGCTGTTCTGCTTCATGATGAGCCCACAACAGTGGGTCCAAGTGACCATGGTCTGAAACCACAAGCCAAAATGAACCTTTCCTCTTTGTAAGCTATCATCTCAAATATGTGTCATAGCAATGGAAAGATGACTAGCACAACACCGTATGACACAGATGTAGCATAAGTGCTTTCAAGTAAAAAAAAAAAAATCATGACAGCTCATAAATTTGGAACTCCCCCAAATCATTAAAATGCTGGCAGATGCTGACAGTTTAGATGTGGGGGGAGTATATTTGTCTTAGATATCTGACAGGATTATTTTCCCAAGCATACTTAAAATATTTGGCAAGTCAGTAAGAAGCCAAATTGCTCAATAAGAAAAATGCTTAAAAGTTAAGAATATGCAAGTAATGGCAGGAAAATATAAATGGTCAAATATATGGAAAAAAGACTTCCAATAGAAATGAGGGGAAATAAAATGCAAGTTAAAATGAGATTTAAAGACCTAAGCATGCCTGGTTGTGATGGGGGATGAGTGGAGGACTTGGTATCTTCAGACACACCTGGCCGAGCAAGGTCTGACTTGATGGAGCCATTCAGAAAAAAATAATAAATTTAGCAGCATTCATTACAATGAAACTTGAATTCTATGTTTTGTCAACCCTCATTCTCCCATGTTGACCCTAGAGGAACACTTGTGAATAAGCCGTGAACAATGATAACTAATTCTGTGATTTTTTATATGTATATTAAAAAATTGTAATCAACCTAAATGTAGCTTAGTAGAGTAATGCCTAAATAAACTATGGCATTCTCCTTCTCTAAAAATCTAAGCCTGATTAAACAGAAAAATATTACATAAGTGGGTAGGTGTCCAAGATATATTGTGAGATAAAAATAATCAGCTGCAGAAAAAAAATCCCATGTTGCATATTAAAAGCAAAGGGAGATGCCCAAGTGGAGTGTAGATTTATGAAGTAATGTGTTTATGCAAAAACATAGGAAAAGACATGGAAGGATACATAAAGCTAACAGGATAGATGTGTCCCAGGAGAGGCACTGAGGACCACATTCATAGAATGGTTATATTTGATGGACTAAAGAATAAGATACTGGGCTGGAAAGATGGCTTAGTAGTTAGGTGCTTGCCTGAAAAGCCAAAGGACCCAGGTTTGATTCCCCAGGACCCACATAAGCCAGATGTCCAAGGTGATGCATGTGTCTGGAGTTCATTTGCAGCTGCTAGAGGCCCTCACATACCCATTCTCAATCTCTCTCTCTCTCTCTCTCTCTCTCTCTCTCTCCCTGCCTCTTTCTCTCCAGTAAAAATTAAATAAAAAAGAATAATATACTCATTAGTGTTCAAGAGGGAACAAATGAATAGGAAGATGTAGACCCAAGTGTCAACTTCTATCATGGAACAAATGGCTCAGGTTCATGACCAACGTGTTTGCTGTGGTCTTGCTCCCACACTATTCAACATTCTTGCCTCTGAAACAAGCCACTCATTCCTTCCAGGCTAAGGCTGAGACAGTCCATGAGAAGGGAGTTTAGTTTTGCCTGACTTCACAGTGGTCAGAAGCAGAAAATAGATTGATATTAGTCTTACCGCCTTTTCATAGATTGGCTCCACCTTGTTTCAAAATGTAGCCCAGTAGTCTTTGCTATCAAGTAATAACACATTTCTCCTTCTCACCCTAAGGAGAATAGAAGGTGTACAGCACATAAGCTCTGACCAAGCTTGTTCTTGTTATTCTATTTACTGTTACTTTACTATTATCCCATGAGCATGGTATTTTTCCTCCAACAGTATTACTTGCAAGTAATACCTTAATTTTTTTTTGAAAGAAAATGTGATCAAATCAAGCTTTACAGCCTTCAGCCCTTTTATAACCAGCTGTAAGGTGGGGATCTTCATTACCTAATTGCCTCCAATTACTGTACATTTTAAAAACATTTTATTTTTCATTTATTTATGAGTGAGGGAGAAAGAGGCAGATAGAGAGGGAGATAGATAGATAGATGATAGATAGATAGATAGATAGATAGATAGATAGATAGATAGATAGAGACAGAGAGAGAGAGAGAGAGAGAGAGAGAGTGAGGGAGAGAGAGCGAGAATGGGCATGCCAGGATGCATGTGTCACCTTGTGCATCTGGATTACGTGAGTACTGGGGAATTGAACCTGGGTCCTTAGGCTTCACTGGCAAGTGCCTTAACCACTAAGTTATCCCTCCAGCCCCAAGTACTATGAATTTGAGGATTAAATGTCTAGCACATGCTTTGGAGTAGGCCAGCATTAATGCCATGAAGTTAACACTCTTCAGTTAAAGGCACCAAAGCTTAGAATGGATAAGTATTTGCTCACAGTCATAGAAAGTCTGAGCATATTCTTATTCTATATTTATATAATACAGTTTGATTTCACCATATTAAATTCCAGCTGCAAAGCTCATCATTAAAAGAGATGAATGTATGAATTTAAATTAAAATTCCATTATTTTCATGGCAATCTACACTTGCAGTGATTCACAAACTTTAATTTTCATCTACTGAAAATTTAAAGTATATCCATTTATACCAGGTATTTAACAATCATCTACAGAATTGATAATTGTCAGCTTCTCCAAAATTACTATTGTTTATAAATTTCTTAATAAGTAGTTATAAATAGATGTGCTGGTATGAAAGATGAAAAAGATATTCAATGTTTCCTGAATTTCATAGACACCATGTAATTTCCTCTTATAAAAATTTTACTCAAGCACTGACATAATGTAGGCAACCCTCTGGTCTATATAGAGGAAGCCACAAATTCTTTTCTTTCTGGATTATCTTAGCTCTTATTCTAAAATGCTAAAAATTGCCGGGCGTGGTGGCGCACGCCTTTAATCCCAGCACTCGGGAGGCAGAGGTAGGAGGATTGCCGTGAGTTCGAGGCCACCCTGAGACTCCATAGTGAATTCCAGGTCAGCCTGGGCTAGAGTGAGACCCTACCTCGGAAAACCAAAAAAAAAAAAAATAAATAAATAAAAATAAAATGCTAAAAATTTTATGAGATTAATAGTTGTAGCAGACAGCTTCAGGTTTGCTGAGATGAACTTCCAGACCAGGCACAGTTATGGAGGAAGGGATATTTATTGAAGCTTACAGATCCAGGGGAAGTTCCATAATGGCAGAAGAAACTGGCCTGCCTTCACAGGCCCAAGCAGAGAGAGAGAGAAGTACAAGCCTAAAGGTCAAAAGCCACAGCACACTTCAGGAACTCCAGCTAGGCACACTTTGCATATCTTTAGATTGAAATCTCAAACCCACCAGCACACCTTAAGATCCACACAATGGCATTGCCTCCAGCCAGATGGCTAGAGATGCAAACTATAAACAAATAAACAACTGAATATATTGGGGGCCATCTATTCTATTCAAACCACCACAATAGTCAATAAATGAAGATGTCTGTTTCCACTAATATGAAAGAAGCTGCTATTGTAAATTCTAGTTACTGCTGAGTAGGCTAGGAAGAATACTGCAAGTCTAAGTATGTGATTTCACTTGAGGAGACAGGCTGTATAGCAATGGTGGTCGCCAGGTCAGGATCCTAGGCCAACAAAGCCAAGTCAAGGTAAAAGCAGATGCACTAAGCAAGCAGGTAGCTTTATCATTCTGAGGACATGTACATTTTCTTGGCTCATGAACTTTACTCAGTCTAGTACTGTAGAGCACAACTGAGGGAATCCAACAGAGAAGCAACTGGGGACTTCCAGCCGATTCTAGAGCCAACAGAAACACATTCAAACAACAATCCAGTGATTTTCACTAAAGTCAGTTCCTTAGTATGTGATTGTTACGCCGTATGCTGACACAGTGATACAAGTTGCTGATACACTGATGCAAGTGTGGAGAGGTGAGAGCTCACTTCTGTCAAAATGTCAACTTGGGGCTGGAGAGATGGCTTAATGGCTAAGGCGCTTGGCTGTGAAGTCTCAGGACATAGGTTTGACTCCTCAGAACCCAGGTTAGCCAGATGCACATGATGGTGCACACATCTGGAATTTGTTTGCAGTGGCAGGAGGACATGGCACATCCATGCTCTCTCTCTCTCTCTTATAAATAAATAAAAAAGAACCTTTAAAAATGTAGCCTTGGGCTGGAGGGATGGCGGTTAAGGCGTTTGCCTGCAAAGCCAAGGGACCCAGGTTCGATTCCCCAAGACCCATGTTAGCCAGATGCACAAGTGGGCGCATCTGGAGTTCCTTTGCAGTGGCTGGAGTCCCTAGTGCACCCATTTTTTTCTCTCTCTCTCCTTCTTTCTCTGTTAAATAAATAAATAAATAAAATAAAATAAATAAAATGCTTTTTTTAAAAAAATAGCCTTAGTTCTTGTCATGTCATAAAACATGAATCTGGTAATCTACCTGAAAGGGAAACTACATTTGAGGAACAGGCAATAGAAGCCACTTTCTATCTACAGATAGACTGAGGTCACCATCAGAACAGACAGACAGAGAGAGAGAGAGAGAGAGAGAGAGAAAGGAACACCTCATGTTGCTCCTCCCTAAGCCAAATGCCCTGGATATACAAGTGCTATGATTCTGTACTTTAATTCTCTGCTCCGAATATTTGGAAGTTAGACAGACCCATACTTTGGTCCAGAAGGTACAAGTACCTTCTGTCTTAACACTAAGGAACAATGTGTGATGGAAAGAGTAAAAGCAATTTAAGATGCTGATTGAAACAGATACCTAGAAATCAATTTTTGGAGCTCTTCAAATGATAGGGAAGACAATTCACATATATCATTACCATTTTTATTGTTGTTCTTAAAAGAAACGAGAAAATAAGAGCAAATTAAAAAGATGTATGGTGAAACTCACACAGAAATTGCTTTTGTTTGAGGGCATGAAGGTACAGAGCTGGCAGAATTATCGACAACTGTGACACAGATCCCCAAAGTTATAATCATTTGACCTATTACTATTAAATTGGCTTTTATGGTGATTTCAAACAAAGTTTCCATTTTCGTTCAAGAATGAAGAAAATGCCTGTTTGTTCAGAGGGGAAAGATGATACAACGCAGTGACCGAGTCTTGGCTCGGGGGAGGATTACATGGGGTCAAGCTGGACTTAAAACTTAGGTTCTCTGTGACTTGTGATCTCTGGTCTTCAACTTTGTCCTCCTTGCGGGATAATGTAGGCTTCACCCGTCACAACAGTCAGTGAGGAAGATCCAGTGAGGAAGCACATTACATGTGCCTCACCAGCTAAGCCCTTCTGCATCAGATGATGTCTTCATGGCTACTATGCCTGGGGTGACTCTGTGGCTGCCAACTCAGCAGGGGACCCTCCCCAGTCACTCAGAAAGCACAGCACATCTTATCACCAAAGGTCTTCTGAGTTTTTCAAGGGTAGCTGCAAAATAACGTCAAGACCAAGTGCAGCAGAGTATTATCTTAGAGGCCATTGCCATGGCATGTTGGAAAGGTCATGTATGGAAAAGAGAAGTTGTGGAAAATCTGCTATAAATGATAGTCAATGCAAGTCGGCTGGAAAGAATATTTCAAGTGCATCCGCATCAACAATGTGTGATCGCATGGTGTGGGAAGAGAGCTATAGAGTGATGACAGCAGCCTGGTCAGGTTCAGAGGTCAACAAACGTAAGTCAAGGTAAAAGCTCAAATGCCTAGAAAACTAGAATGGCTAAGAAAAATGAGTTCTACAAAACCTCAAGGAAAAATTTAGGCCAAAGTGCGATGAGAAACTAGAGGAACAGATCAGCCCTAGTTTCGATCCTTTTGACAGGCAGGGCAATTTAAGAAGAGATGAGAAATTGTACATCAACATGGTGAAACAAAGCTGTGTTTTTACTGATCTTAACAGGCCCTGAAAATTCACCAGACACATTAAACACCAGGAGAGGAGACAAGAGGAGAGCAGAGGGGAGGGGAAGAGCTGAAAGGGGAGGGAGAGGAAGGAAGGAGAGTGGAGGAGAGGAGAGGAAAATGGAGTAGAAGAAAGGGCAGGAGAGGAGAGGTGACAGGAGAGTAGAAGAGAGGAGAGGAGAGGAGAAGAAAGGGCAGGAGATGAGAGGAGACAGGAGAGGAGAGGACAGGAGAGGAAAGTAGAGTAGAAGAAAGGACAGGAGAGGAGAGGAGACAGGAGAGGAGAGGACAGGAGAAGAGAGGAGAGGAGAGGAAAAGAAAGGGCAGGAGAGGAAAGGAGACAGGAGAGGAGAGGAGAGGAGAGAAAAGTAGAGTAGAAGAAAGGGCAGGAGAGGAGAGGAGACAGGAGAGGAGAGGAGAGGAGAGGAGAGGAGAGGAGAGGAGAGGAAGGAGAGAGAGGATAAAAGAAAAAGAAGAGAAAAAGACACACACACACATACACACACACACACACACACAGAGAGAGAGAGAGAGAGAGAGAGAGAGAGAGAGAGAGAGAGAGAGAGAAGAAAAGGCCTACTTAGAGGATCCAGTTCCTTTCCCATGGAGCAAACCTCGGCTTCAGCACCCTCTTGTGTTTGTTAAATATTCTGTACAAATGTCTGTATTATGAAAGGCATAGGGAGTTCCAAGACAAGTGTTCGGCAGTGACTTATCAGATACAAGCTGTTATTTTTTGATGAGAAATTGAAATGATAATAAAGTCCTAATCAAATAGATTAACCTTATTCTACTTCTATCAGAATCCAGATGTCTTTATTCTTGATTCTTTTTCTGTTGGCTATCTTTCAGGTTTTTTCACATTTATAAAATATGATTATTTCATTATTAGACAAAGTGATTTCAACTCATTTTTTTGATTCTGCCCAGCCACCATCAATCACTCAAAACCATGTTGTGGTACACATACGTCCTAGAGTCTGGAATTAAAACTATCTGAATACTTTTGTTATATGACTTGATGATACTAGAAACACAAAACAAGGCATGGAATCTATGGTCATAATTGTGCATGTAAAGAAGATACAATGTTTGAGATATAGATAGTTTAAGAAAGTCAAAATGAAAAGTTCTAGATTGTTAAACTCATTATCACTTTAAAGGAATGCAATGGCAGAGCTCTGGACAAAAATTGCATTGTAAATATGAACACATTTATACACAGAGGATAGATTGATATATAAACAGATGACAAAGAGGTACATAATGATATTTTGGGGCAGAAGAAACCATATGTCAGAATATAAAAGGAGACTATTAGAATTCTTTGTCAGGCCATGCTAGATGGGAACAACGATACAAAATATGGGGATGGCTTCCCTTTTCTTTTTGGGGTGTGTGTGTGTGTTACATGTATATATGGTGCACATACATGTGTTTAGAGGACAGAGGACAACTTTGGCATGTCATGCTCAGAAACATTGTACACTTCCTTCGAGACAGAGTCTGTCATTGGCTGGAACTCATAGATGAGGTTAGGCTAGTGTCCAGCCCCAGAGAGCCTCCTTTCTCTGCATTCCCAGCTCTAAGATTACAGGTGGGTACATCTATGCCATGTGTACATTTATGTAGATTCTGGGCACTGAACTCGGGTTAACTGGGCTGTCTTCCCAGCCCAAGGGAATGTCTTTTCTGGTTTCAAGAAAGCAAAGCGATTGCTATGAACGTCTCATGTGGACCTCTAAAGGCCTTTGTAGTGAGAATGTAGTTGATAGACTTTGTAGTGAGAATGCAGTGGATTGATCTGGAATTTCTTAGAATGTTAGCTATTAAAGGGTTAGATAGGAATATCTTTAAGAATCTTCAGTGAAAATGTCAGAAATTGTTTTCTTTTTCACCTACTTACTATTATAATATCATTTCGCTAAAAACAGGCCCAAACAAACTTCATGCCACTCGGCCAGAACAATGCACAAAAATGTATGTTTTTATTGGTATTCATTGCTATTCATTAATGTGGCATTCAGAAACAATTCCATTTTGGCAGACCGTATTTGCATTTTAATTTCACTATATTCAAGATAATGAGGCTATTGATGGTTTCTTTCATTTCCCTTTTATTAGATTCTTAAATTTGAACTGTAGCCCTTTTCTTGTATCCATCTGTTGTCACAGATGAGATTTTTACAAACGCATTTTCTCTTTCTATAAGGCAGTCAGAATAGAATCAAAATCACTTTATACCAATAGGTTTAAAATTCTATCAATAAAATCAAAACTTTTCTATGTGATTACTTAATTGTTCTGCACAGTAATGGGTTTGGCTGGAAAGTGGCGTGTCTTCATATTTTATTGTAACATTAAAGATCTTATTAGAAGAAGTCATTATCTATTTGAGAGTAAAAAGCAATAGAATTCTCACAAAGTTTCAAGCTAAAACGTAATACATACACAAACACACACATATACTTGGATGTGAAATTTCATATTTTGATATCAAAATAGAAGGGACATGACCAAGTGACAGCTGTTGGATTTAACTATTCAAAGGAATCAAGTACCATAGTGGACTAAATGTTTGAGGTTAGTGTTTCCAAGCATTAGACAGCATGTACACCCCAGAGATCTGACATCCGAAAGACAGAGGAGCACAGACACGGGGATCCATCTTACCTTCAGCTTGTCTTCCTGTCTGGGTAACTTTGCAAAATACTCAACAAGCAAGACAACCTAGTTGGAGAGCAGTGGTCAGCATGGGCGGAGGAAATCCATGTCATCACGGCTGCTGCGGCCTCTATCATGTATGCAGAGAAGAACTGGTACACAGGTTCCTTTGAGTGGTTGCCATGACTGCAGGCAGAGAAGCTGCACACAGAGGCTGTGAACCAAACTCGGACACCGCAGCTCATACCGGGCTTGGAAGGACTGAAGCTCTGACCACCAGAGCGGGGTGTTTTCACTTCATACCTCAGACACGTTTTTTTGGAATCACAGAGAAGCCACTTTGTAAAAGTTGTTCAAGTTACTTGTGTGCAAGCTTGTCAGCCCAAATTCAATTCCCCAACACTTGGGGAAACTGCATGTAAAGTGCTGCACACATCTCTGTCCCCAGTGTGAAGTGATGTCATAAGAATCCAGAAGTTCATGGGCCAGTGGGACTGTCACACATGCCACAGGAAAAAAAGGGGGAGATTCTGCCTCAAGAAAGTTAGAAGGAGAAGCCAAACACATAGAAGTTTTCTTCAGACCTCCCCACGCATAGAGGTGCACATGCACACGCACACACACACCATATACACACACTTTGAAAAAATTAGATCTAAGGTGATGGGAAGATGTTTTACTAGTTAAAGGCACTTGAGGGCAAAGCCTGACAGCCCAGAGTTCAATTCCCCAGCACCCATGTAAGCCAATGCAAAAACTGGTACAAACATCTGATGTCCTTTTGCAGTGGCAAGAGGCCATAGTGTGCATGCATATGTGTGTGTAGGTGCACAGACATACATAGAGAAAAATGTAAAAAATTACAGCTGACAGGTTATAATGAAGGTAAAACATTTGAATATATTCTTTGTTTTAAACATACATTTAAGAATAATGAATAAGCTCATCATCACCACTAGTCATTAGGAAAGTGTAAATTAAAATGGTGATGGGGCTGGAGAGGTGGCTTAGCCATGAAGGCGCTTGCTTGCAAAGCCAAAGGACCCAGGTTCAGTTCCCCAGTACCCACATAAAGCCAGATGCACAGCATGTCGCATGGGTCTGGAGTTCATTTGCAGCAGCTAGAGGCCCAAGTGTGCCCATTCTCCCCCCTCTCTGTCTATATATATATATATATATATATATATATACATATATATATATATGTATGTATGTACATATATGTATATATGTATACATGTACAATATAATATAAATACAGTTACTCAGGAAAACATTCTGTTGGTTTCTTTTTTAAAAATGTTTTTATTTATTTTCAGAGAGAGAGAGAGAGAAAGCAAGAAAATGAAAATGAATGGATGCATCAGGGCTTCTAACTACTGCAAACAAACTCCACTTTCATGTGCCACTTTGTGTGTCTGGATTTACATGGATGTTGCAGAATCAAACTGAGCTTGCTGGCTTTGCAAACAAGCACGTTTAACCACTGAGCAATTTCCCCAGCCCATATTTCAGTGTCTTGAAATGACAAATATGAATTTACCACTCAACCTAGAAAATTAATCTCTAGAAATCTACTCACTAGAACTGAAAACACATACCTCTGTATAAACATATACCTTGATGTTCACAGCAACCTTGTTTTTCATAGTTAAAACCAAATAATTTTTCTTTCTTTCTTTCTTTCTTTCTTTTTTTGTTCTTTTCTTTTTTTTTTTTTTTTTTTTTTTTTTTGAGGTAGGGTCTTTTTCTAGCTCAGGCTGACCTAGAATTCACTATGTAGTCTCAGGAAAGTCTCAAACTCATGGAGATCCTCCTACCTCTGCCTCCTGAGAGCTGGGATTAAAGGTATGTGCCACCATGCCAGCAACTATCTATCTTTCAACTGGTGATTGGGTAAACAAAGCTGGTATATCTATGCAACAGAATTGTATATCCAGAATTAAAAGGAGTGGCTACTACTATATATGGTATACAATACATCAAACTCAAGCATAATCAATGAAAGGCAATGTATGCAAAGGATATTCAATTTAGGTGCAAATTCAGAAAAGATAACTTCATAGCCAGCCAGCCTACAGATAAACACATAGTAAACTGGGAGCTAGAATTAACTGCAAGTGACATGTAGAAATTTGGTGAAATCATGGAAATTTTTTTAAACAGAACTGCGTGGTGATGATAAAGTCTTTAGATTGTCTAAAATCCTTGAAGTGTAAACAAATATTTAAAAATAGGAAAGTGGGTGTGGCAGGTTATGCCTTTAATTCCAGCACTCAGAAGGCTGAGGTAGGAGGATCAGTATGAGTTCTAGGCCAGCCTGGGCTATAGAATGAGTTCCAGATCATCTTGAGCTAGAGTGAGACCCTGTTTCAAAAAAAAAGCACCCAAACCAACCAATGAACAAAACTAATGCACTAATACGTGGTCCAGGGGTTGTCCAAGACAGCCCAAAGTTAAGATGACTGTCCAGTGAACGAATTACCGGAGAGATTAAAACTCAACACTGTTTAAAGGAAGGCATCAAATCCAAATTTGGGGCACCAGAGCAGGAATAAGTATTAGACATGTAAATAACTGAAAAACTGTGACTAATCATAGGAGAGAATAAAGCCAAACACAGCAGACCTAAGATGAGCCAGGAGATAGAATCATGAAATAAAAACGTGCTCTGAGTTTTTAAAACTTAATTTGAGGATTGAAAGAACACATGGGCATTTTGAATGAATTCTAACAGAGAAATAATCAAAACCTTTAAATTATATATATATATATATATATATAGAAAATCTGAAACTAAAACTATCAGAAATTAAAATGCCCTTGGGTGGATTAAGTAGAAGATTGGACAAGGCAGAAAAAGCCCAAGAATATTTTAATGCTGAGCAACAAAAACTTAACTTTGTACAATAAAAAAAGTTTTCAGTGGTCTACTATGACATTATCAAGTGGAATGGCATATGTGTTTCCAGGGTCACAGGAAAAGCACGGTGATAACATGGGCCAGAGGAGATACTCATAAAAATAATGGACAGAAATCTTCCATAAGTAAGAATGACCACTGACTTCTCATGTAAAACAATATAAGACAGCCTTCCAGGAAATGGCATGTTTAAAGAGTTGAATTAACGAGGCCTGTAATTCCAGCTTCTTGGAGGACTAAGGTGGTTTGAGTCATGTGTCCACCATAAACTCATGCTTTCAATGCTTGGTCCCCAGCTGATGGTAATTTGGGAGGTGGAGTTTTGCTGGAGGAGGTGTGTTGCGGGGGGAAGACTTTGATGGTTTGGCCCACTGTTCTGCTGCTGTTGTCAACCTGATGTTGTGCTGTCTAGCCTCTGCTCATACCATATTTCCCCCCTACCATCATGGACTTTCCCCTAGAGTGTAAGCCAAAGTAACCTTTTTACTCCCACCAGCAGCTTTGGGTTGGGTGTTTGTCACAGCAACATGACACAAACTACAGCACAGGAGAATCAAAAGTTCAAGGCAAGCCTAAGCTATAGAGTGAGTTTGAAGATAGCTTGGGCATTTTAGCAAGACCCTGTCATAAAATAAAAATGTATAAAAAAAAAGTGTTGGGGTTGAGTGCTTGCCTAGCATGTGTGAGGCTTTGGATTCAGAGGGGAAAAGAAAAATTGAATTGTTAACTCCAAATTCCGCAACTGAAAAATGACCTTTTAAAAATAAAAGCTAAGGTAGCTTTAGTTAAACAAAAGTTGAGAGTAAATGTCATTTATGAGTAACAATGTAAAAGTCAAATATTAGCTAATGAAACTTCTTCAAGAATGCGAACCATGAAATGTAAGTGGGGTTCATATTAACAATGCCAGGGTAGCTCTGCCAGGATATGGAAATGTGTATTTATCATACTAATGTCACAAAGACGAACACTCGTCTGATCACCTCCAGAGATGACATGAAGATACTGGATATGTTCTCTGGTCTTCAAAAAAAGTCATCAACAAATCAAGAATAGTTGAACACTTGAGAAAGGGCTAAGGGGGCTGGAGAGATAACTCAGTGGTTGAGGTGCTTGCCTGAAAAGCCTGACAACCTGAGTTTGATTCCCCAGCACTCACATAAAGCCAGATGCACAAAGTGGCACATACATTTGGAGTTTTGTTTGCAGCAGCTGGAGGCCCCAGTGAACCCATTTTTTTCTCCGTCTCTCTCTGCTTGCAAATAAATGGGAGGATAGGGAGGAGGCTAACAATGGTACCAACATGGCTATATACACACTGTGTACATAACTAATTAAAAAACATTTTTTAAAAGAAAACATTGAGAAACAAATGCACAAGGGGTTCCAAGATTACTAAGTCTTGTAATATGATTGTGAAGGTTATGTACATTTGATCAGAAAAACAGAATGAGAAACAAAAATTAGGAAAGCCAAAAACTATGATGGTTTGGTCCCCTCACACTTGTTTTTAGCTATACTGAGATGCATTCAGTCCCCTGTCTCAGTTTCCTGCTTATGTTAGAGAATACCCCAAACAGACTAATTTATAAACAATAGAGATTTACTTCTCATAGTTCAGGTGTCTGTGTCCACAATAGAGGTGTCAACATCTGATGAGAATCATCTTGTGGTGGCATCACATAGTGGAAGGCAGAAGAGCACATGGAAAAAGAAAAGGTAGACACAAAAGACATTCATAAGGCTCTGGCTAATCGCCTCTGAAAAGCCTCACCTCCCAATATCATTTCACAGGGGATCAGGTTTCCAAAACTTAAACCTCACAGGATGCATTAACACCATAGCCTGCCATTCAAAGTGTGTTTGCATACTTGCTTGCTTTCTGCCTGAATTTACTCTCTCTCTCCTGACTTCCTGTCCTGGCTCCCTCTTGTCCTTACTCTCTTGCCTCTGTTGATCATCTATTCAGAAATCCCTCTTTACTATCCAGTCAAAACTAGGGTACTTAGTAGTATTTGTGATAAAGACAGAGAGAAAGAAGGAGAGAGAGAGAGAAAAGAGAAAGAGAGAGAGAGCGACAGAGAGAGAATGGGCATTCTAGGGTCTCCTGCCACTGCAAAGGAACTCCAGACACATGAACCACTTTGTGCATCTGGCTTTCCATAGGTACTGGGGAATCAAACCTGGGCCATCAGGCTTTGTAAGCAAGTGCCTTTAACTGCTGAGCCATCTTGCCAGCTCATGTCATAGTCTTTCAATAATAACTGTTTCCTTCTTTATTTATTGGCCTATGTAGTGTTGGCCCTCCAAGACTGTAGATCCTTGATTTACCATTTCTATGCTATTTTCTGGTCAACATCTATATTTCCTGACATAGTCATCTGGGTTGGAATACAAACATCCCTTAAATAAATTAATTTAGCTACTAAAACCCAATAGTTTTATAATGAGTTAGCAAAATAAATGTCTCACTGATTGGCTTGTAAGAAGGAAAATATAGCTTCCAACATCCCCTTTGAAGGCATACTCCTCAATTCTTCCCAGTAGGTAACACTTTCTAGTAGCTCCTAAGTTGAGGACCAATCCTTTGACCCATGGGCCTTTGGGAGACATTGAACAATTGAACTATGTATGCTGTTCACCTCATATATCATTCCTCTATTTTTATGACTACTGTAAGTTTTTAATAGTCATGACTTCAATGCATTTTATTATGCCACCTAGTGAACAGAGGATGAATTATTTATCCTATTTCCCAGTTTGGATGTTGAGGTTGTCTCCACTTTTATGAATAATTCTGAATATGCATGTCACATCCAGTCTCTCATAATCTCTATGGGATAGATTCTCTGAAGATTGATTATAGGATCAAATGGAATAAATACATCTAGCATCATTTTTCATATCATCAAAATGTTTTTGAAAGGGTGAGTGAGATGATATCACCAACAGTGTGTTAAAAAAGAATTTTCAAAAGTTTATTTTCTTCATGTATTGTCATTTGCAAGAAGCTTGCTAATTTAATATGTTAAAATAGCACCCAATTGTCTTTTCATTTTGCATTTATTTGCTTCCTATGGAGATCAAACATCTTGCTTTTTGATTGTTTGCTAGATATCTTTTAATGCCAGATTAATCTACTACGAGATTTAATGAACAGCTGAGACAAAAATGATGAAAAGCAACAGATGGAGGTGTTTAGTCACCCCTGCAAAGGAGCCTCGTGTCTCCAGTGATGTTGTCAGGCATGTTAGTGAGCAGGTTATGAGAAAGGAAAAGCAAGTCTCAAAACCTGGGCTCGTATTTTGTTGAATTCTACTTAAAAGTGGCTCAGTTTCAAGAATTTAAGGGACTTTTGTCTATTGTCATAAATTTTACAAATCGAATGCTTTCATGTGACATAGCAAATTTCATATTTAAAGAAGATAACAAACAGCATGAGTACTTTCTGCATACTGACTGGGTGTGAAGATGTGCTAGGCTGTGTGGCAGCCAGCAGAACATGTAGTGATTGAACATTTGAAATGGCCAGTTGAAGCTGAAATATATGCAAGTGCCAAAGCACACACCTGGTTCCAATGATTCCAGAAGAAGAAAGGAAGAAAAAGGGAAGAATAATGCAAGTCAGATGTAGAGGTTTGATTCAGGTGTTCCCCATAGATCCGGGTGTTCTGAATGCTAGGTTTCCAGTTGATGGAGATTTGGGAATTAACACCTTCTGGAGGGAGTGTATTGTTGGGCATGGGCTTATGGGTGTTATAACCAGTTTCCCCATTCCACTGTTTGGCACACTCTCCTGTTCCTGTTGTCCACCTTATGTGGGCCAGGGGGTGATGTCCACCCTCTGCTCATGCCATCGTTTTCCCCTGCCATCGTGGAGCTTCCCCTCAAGCCTGTAAGCCAAAATAAACCTCTTTTTCCCACAAACTGCTTTTGCTCGGGTGATTCCTACCAGCAATGAGAACCTGACTACAACCATGGATCATTTATTTTCATTGATTACATATTCAAAGGGTAATATTTATTTACTGGATTCTATTAGTGTTCTCCAGGAGAGCCAACAGAATGAATACATATTATAAAGGGGTTACAGGATACAGATCGGGCAGTCCAACTCTGGCTTTCTGCAGGCTAGAGAGTTTGAGAACTCAGTAGCTACTAAGTATGTGAGGCTAGATGCCTCAGCAGCCCCAATCTGGAAGGAGGTGTGGAAGATTCCAGGGAGCTGTTGGTCTTCTGTCCACTCTGGGAGGCTGATGAAGTTGAGTGGGTTCCAATGTCCACAAGGGACAGCATGGTAGATGCACTCACTGCGAGTGGCGCAGACAGCCAGGCCAAAGGCCTTGCGTTCTCCTGGACAATCTTTACACATTGACACCAGAAGGGCTACCTACCCCCAATCATTCCTGGAAATGCCACTCAAGAGGCGTGTCTCTTACCTATTTGATTACTGATCCAATCAAGTTGACAATAGAGATTTAACTGTCACACTGGGTAAATAAAAACATGTTACTCAAATCAACTTTATTTTTCATTTTCCTTTTTTTTTAATGTTACTTTTGGGAAATGAATCATTGCATTTATGGCTACTGTTGGCTAGCCCCAGTCTGGAAATTTGTTGTGATCTTGGATTTTAGGAAGGCTGTTAGAAAACTTCAAAACTTCAGCACTTGGCCCAGAGTTCTAAATAAGACTGCGCAGAGAGAAAGATGATAGATAGATGTTAGATGACAGATAGATAATAGATAGATAGATAGATAGATAGATAGATAGATAGATAGACAGATGATAGATGATAGATACATAGTTTCAAGCAAGTAGACAGAACTGCAGCAAGGTACTCCCCAGAAGGTAACTGAAGTTCATTTACAAACACATTTTAAAGGTCCTGTTGTCAAAGGCAGAAGGGAACACAGCAGGCTCTTAGAGCAGAGCAAGGTAGAAACGGCCAAAAGGGCTTTGAAAGCCACATGAAGTTCAGAGGATGAGAAGAGCCAAGAAGGACAGATAGCCTAGGGGAACTCAAACACTGACCAGTGAGAGAGAATTATGTAGCCCTTGTTTTCACTTCTGTTCATTCTATAGAGATGATGACCTTCAAACTCTAAAAGAGAGAAAAAAAGACTAATGAGAAAAATAGATTCAACGTAGAAGAGGAAGTCTGAAAGAACACTTAGGCTGGGCATGGTAGCACACAGCTGTAATTTTAGCACTTGAGAGGTGGAAGCGGGAAGCTTAGAAGTTCAAGTCTAGTCTCAGCTACGTAGCGAGTTCAAGGCTAGCATAAGCTATTTAGAGTGTCCAACTTTAAGTGAGTAAATGAATAAATAAATAAACATGCAGGTATTGTAAATGAATGCTCCTTTATTGCTGCAAATAAATTTTATTTATGGGCAATGAAATCATTGGTTCTCTTTAGAATGTGACTTGTTATGAAATTGAAGCGATGTAGCCACTAGGTGCTCAGTTCCCCTCGGCACTCTCCCAGACACGGTTGTGTCCTCAGAATCTAGAGCACTACTTGAATCTGATAAGAGTTCAATAAATATATGCAACAGAAGTGAAAAGATGACATGGCGTGTCCAGGTGACTGAAATAAGACATTGTATTGACCATCAAAGTGAGGTTAACAAGTTTGATGAACATAGAAACCCAAAATCATCTAAACAAAATATCAATACTTGAAAACACTTTAAATGAATTACTAAAACCACATAATGTTTCAAAATTCCTTCATTTTTTTTTTTTTTTTTTGAGGTAGGGTCTCACTCTAGCCCAGATTTACCTAGAATTCACTATGCAGCCTCAGGCTGGCATGGAACTCACAGTGATCCTCCTACCTCTGCCTCCCAAGTGCTGGGATTAAGAACATATGCCACCACACCTGACCCAAATTTCACATCTGGTATAATCTACACAATAACATAATTCATTGTTCTATAAAATTTGCAAATAAAGAAATATTACTCCCAAGAAAGTTCAGCAACTTGTTTTATGGTCATATAGTTGATATATATACACATACATAAAGCCTGACACATGGGACACATGGATCTGACTCCAAAGTCATATGACTTTTACTCTACTAGCTGTTCTCATAAAGGAAATCATGCTTTGAATTAACCTGTTTACAATATAAATGAGTGCTAAGCTCTCCTACCTTCCTTTCTTAATCAAATTGCTAAATGGTTGACACTATAAACAAATAATTCACACAACATTTTTAGGCAATGAAATTTCTATATCTCACCCACAATCATAAATATAGTATAAGGGATTCCAGCTTAGCATTATTTTGTTTGTAGACAGGGTATCAGGTAGCCTTGTCTACCTTGAAATCATAATGTATTTGAAGTTGGTCTTGAACTCTTGATCCTTCTGCTTTTACCTCCCAAGTGCTGGGATTATAGATGTATGCTATTATGTTCTGTTCTAGTTTTTGCTTTGTGGTTTATTTTTTTGTTTTGTTTTTGAAGTAGGATATTGCTATGTAATTCAGGCGGGCCTCAAACTCTCTTTGTAGCCTGGGCTGGCCTTGAACTCACAACTCTCTTGTCTCAGTCTCCCAAGTGATGGAATCACATGTGTATGCTGGAAGTAGTATATTTAAAAGTGGTAAATTGTTCTGTAATAGTCTTGCAGCAAAGGCTGGCTAGTGACAATAGACCCATTAGTAATTCGTGGACCCATTGGTGCCAAATAGTGTGTGAATAAAGAAATCAATAGATGAAACTAAAGAGAAGTTCTGGTTTGTGCCAAACAGCCCTTTCTTTGGCCTTTCACATTCAAAAGTATGCTTACTGACTTGGAAAAAATAATCACATTCCCACTCTTAATTGACTATGTAAATCAATACCAGTTCTTAAACTTGGGCAACTAGCAAATACATTTCTGTCCACACAGATCCTGTTTTCTTTTCTTTCTTTCTTTCTTTCTTTCTTTCTTTCTTTTTTTTTTTTTTTTTTTTTTTTTTTTTTTTGAGGTAGGGTCTCACTCTAGCCCAGTCTGACCTGGAATTCACTATGGAGTCTCAGGGTGGCCTCGAACTCACGGCAATCCTCCTACCTCTACCTTCTGAGTGCTGGCATTAAAGGCGTGCGCCACCACGCCCAGCTCAGATCCTCTTTTGTACCTCGTGGTTGAGAAGCTTCCTCCAGCTGTTAGAAGCAGAATGCTTCTTCCGTCTTTGGACTCTGACTGCCATTTCATTGTAGCTCTCGGTTTTCCAAGAGTGACCTAATCACCCCTCCCAATTATCATATTCCTGGAATAATCCAGACTACCCATCCCCAATGTCACTTTCCTGGAATGACCCAGACCACCTGTCCAAGGATGATTATCACTTTTCTGAAGTGGCCCAATCCCTGAGGCAAGGTGGGTCACCCTGCAATGAAAGAATTCCAATGACCCCATTGCCCCATAAGTATCCCCTAGTCTGTAACAGAAGTGGTCAGAGCTCTTCTCAGGTTTTCCCGAGTAAAGCCTGTCTGTGCTGTCGAGCCAAGTCTTGTCTCTTGTTTCATTATCCAGTTTTTCTAACACTAACTGAGGGCTGTGGTTATGATCAGGCTTTGATCAACTTGCCTGGCCATACATATACATTGTAAGGAATCTGGCTTGCTAACCTTCAAAAGAGGGATCAAGAGAATCTGATCCTCATTTCCAGAATGAACCCCACAGAATTCTTGGATGTCTATAGACCAGGTGTCTCCTAGATGAGCATCTGAGTTTGCTTTGATAAACAGCAGTCCTGTGTCTCTCCCCTGTGACTCTGGATCATCCCTGCTCATCTTATTCATCCTGCTAATAGAAACTTATCATTAGTGTGTCTTGTGGTTAGTTCTGGATACAATCCACAGTCCTTTCAAATCATTCATGGCTCTGAATTGCATTTTCTCTTCCTTTCCCTCCCTTCCTCCCTCTCTCCATCCCTCTGTACCTACCTACCTTCCTTCCTTCCTCCCTCTCTCTCCCTTCCTCCCTCCCTCCCTCCCTCCTTCCCTTTCTTTCACCCTTCCTTCCTTCCTTCCTTTTGTCTAGTGCAGGGATGAAACTCAGGGCCTGTTTGCTAAGTACCACTGAGCCATGCCCAGCCCTTGCTCCTTACATTTCTGTCATATGGCTTTGGTAGAGACCAAGGAGGAGCCTTCTACTCACACCATTAGAATCCTTTTCGCTGTGATAGTAATCCCTGCTTTGAGTTAATCTCAAGCTGTCCTACATACCACATTCGATTTACCTCATTTAAGTAAGATTTATTTGGCTTCATGCTAGGTTAAGAACTGACAAGAAAGTTACTTTACATTCAAGACTTACCGAGCACTTATTCTGCACCAGAAACTGCGCTAAGAATGAGAGATTTTAAAGAACTGTGTAATGACATATTATTTGTCCTAAACAGTGCAAAGCCTAGAAAGATGGAGACAGTAAGTGCATCAGCTTTAAGTTAAGCCAATGCAAACTAGTAAGAAGCACACGCGCGGTTCTGAGCGAGCTCCAGGAAAGGGCAGCTCTGTCATCCTGAAGGACTGAGTCTTGATGCATGAGTACAAACTAGCCGTGGAGATGAAGGATGGCCATGCCAGGCAGCAGCACCCGCCTGGATCAAGACCACTGCGCTGATGGCATGAAGCTTCAGCGCTGGCCTAGGGAAGTTCAAGGGTAGGGACATGCAGCAAGAAGCAAGGAGGAAAAGGAAGATTGCACTGGGTAATGAAGGGTTGTAAAGTCTTTTCGTAATGCTGTGGTCACTAAGGAAGGCTTTCGAGCTGCAAGGTGACAGGCACTGGTCTGCATGTCAGACACACTACTCCTGGCAGCCCAGGAGGTGAAGATGGTAAGGAAAAGACAAAACATAACAACAACAGCAAAACACACAAAGGAATAGGAGGTGATTTAAAAAAAAAAAGTTATCGAGAGTATGAACTGGGCTCCTAAAATGATTTTGAGACATTTAGAAGATGACACTGAGAGAAGTTTGGATTTAGATACAGAATGAGAAAGAGGGAGGGCTTGCAGGCTGCCTGGGTCTCCAGCTTGGAAAGCTGGATGGATTAGGGTACCAATTACAGGCTCAAAAAGAGTATTACCTGGAAAGGCAGGTTAATGGGAGAAATGATTCTGGCTCCAGGACTGGAAATGTTGAGTCTGCAATGCTTAGAAGCTAGGAGTTCCAGACAGGTATCCGAAAGGATCAACAGTCCAGAACTGTGACATGGGCCAGGGCCACGACTTACCAGTGGGGGCATCCTGACTGGAACCCAGGGCTTAGAGGAAGTCACAGATGTAGTGGTGTAGAGTGAAAGGGGCAGAATGCTAGGAAGACCCAGGAAAAAGGACTCCTGGTTGGTGTTCATTGTCTGGTTTTGTTGGGTTAAAATGGGAGATTTTGAGAATTGTTCTGTTTTGTTTTGTTTGAGGTATTACTATATAGCCCAGGTTGGCTAGGTAGCAGAAACTGGCCTTGAAATTGCAGTCTTCTTGCTTCTGTCTCCCAAATACTGAGATTACAGGTATGCACCATACCATAGCTACGACTTTCTTCTTTCTTTCTCTCTCCCCTTCCTTCCTTCCTTCTTTCCTTCCTTCCTTCTTTCCTTCCTTCCTACCTTCCTTTCTTCTTTCCTTCCTTCCTTCCCTCCTTCTTATACTGGTGTGTATAGCCAAGTTAACATATAAAATCAAACATCTGAGAAGCCAATGAAAGAAACAAGATGATGGATTAAGAAGCCATTGTGTTTAATCAAGACACAGTTTATGGTAACTCAAATGAAGATGTTGTCATGGAGGTGAAGAAAAATGGCCAATACCTGCATATCTTTGCATATGGCAAACATTCATGGGAGTCCAAAGATGACAAGGTATGATTCCTTTGGTCAAGATATTGGGAGTCTGCAATTATTAATAGTATCTCTAATTAACTTGGTTTTCACCTTTCTAGCTCAAATCACATTAACATCTATTCCACTAGAGTGGACCCACCATCAGAAAGAATGCCGTTCACCATGTCACTGTGGAGCATACTTGTTTTGTATTAACCTTGCTCATAATTGACAATGATTGGGATGAATTCTATCAACTCATTAAGTCTTTCATAGAGTGCTTTGGCTGCTAAACAAAACTCAATCAATATGAAGCAGGTTAGTGTCCTCATCAAACGTAACCGTGCTATGCCGTCTCAGGTCATCGTGAGAGGGATATTCTCAGGTCTCTCTTCCACTATGTAAACAGGACATCAAGAAATAGGAGGAAATACAACAGTGGACAGTGTGGGTGGTGGTGATTAGGGGTGATTCAAGAATGGTCTACAGGGGCTGGAGAGACGTCCCAGTGGTTAAAGACACTTGCATGCAAAGCCTGACGGCTTAGATTTGATTCCCCAGTACCCATGTTAAGCCATGTGCCCATGGTACACATGTGTCTGGAGTTTGTTTGCAGTGGCAAGAGGCCCTAGCAAGTCCATATTCATTTATTTTCTCTCTTTTCAAATATTTCATTAACAGAGTGGTCTAGAAATAAGTTGCACCAGTTAATTTAGTGAGAAGAATTTATTCATTGATTTGAAATATTTATTTTCTGTCCTGACTTCCCATAACTGATGGGGTCAGATCTTAGCGAAGCAATAAGAAATCAGTAAAATAGAATAGGGATCAAGACAGGGAATGTCCAGTTTCCATGCGGTCTGAACTGGGATGGAGATTGGTTCATGATGCTATAGAAGCAGACAGAGAAGCCTAAGCTAGTCTTGGGGGGTTGATGTGATAGAAACAGAATTCAGCCATTTAATTAAAAACTTTATAAAAGAGACCCATTTAAATTTAGAATCCTCTGCCCCACTGAGCCTACCATAAGAAAAGCACACTCTTCTCCATCTTTGTTGCTGAGCATGTACCATATTTCCAAGCCTTTAGGGATTTGCACAAATATCAGCCGAAATGAACTCGCAGGGACAATCAGAACTGTTGGACAATGGGTGAAGCTATTCCCGAGGTTGGTCATTGGTCATTGCGATGGGCATTCCAACCCCAAAGAGCAGTAAGGAGGCTGAGATAAGACAAATTCTGAAAATAGACAAACCTGAGAATTAGTTTTTGGAGAGAAGGCATGGTGTAAAAATGTCTGGGATCTGGACTTTGGAGCCAGCAAGACCTGGATATCACTCTCATCTTCAGTTTACTCATCTGTGAGTAAACTAGGCACTAAGAGCAACTCTCTGGGTGTTATTAGATTATGTGAGACACAGCACCATGACAAATGCAGCGGAAGTTGGTTTCCCTCTTGCCTTTAGAAGCACATACATGTGATTGTTCAGAGAAAGCACTTTAGAAAATCCAAATGGAACTGGCATAAATGCATTCTCAATTTTTCATTGTGACAACTGTCACTGAATGTTAACAGAAACATTCTAGTCTCTTTGCAAATTCTGAGACAAGTGGAGTACACCGTGTCAGTGTGTCTGTGGGGAAATGTAAAAGCTGCACACTAGATATTTCTGGCTTTTCTGGAGGATTTTCCAGTCCACAGCCTTTGCTGGCTTAAAACAGAGTTTTGCCTCCTTTGTCCTTATTTCCACTGGATTTAGAGCTGGATGACTGTGATGAGGTCTAGAAATCCATTTTTATCTTCACTATATAGAGAGTAGAGTTGGAACTATACTGCTTTGTTCGAGGTAGGGTCTCCCTCTGGCGCAGGCTGACCAGAAATTCACTATGAAGCCTCAGGGTGGCCTCGAACTCAAGGTGATCCTCCTACCTCTGCCTCCCGAGTGCTGGGATTAAAGGCGTGTGCCACCACACCCAGCTTGGAGCCATGCTCTTAAAATTTTTTTTAAATTTGTTTGAAAGCAGAGAGAGGGATAGAGAAAGAATAGGAGCACCAGGGTCTCTTGCTACTGCAGATAAACTCCAGATGCATGTGCCACTTTGTACATCTGGCTTTCCATGTGTACTGGGGAATTGAACCAAGCTGTTATGCTTTGCAAATTAGCACCTTAACCATGGAGCTATATATAATTTTTTAATGATTTAGACACAAGATGAAATTTAATTCTCAATGTGAAGCAAGAAGAATGTGGTAACTTCGTCCAACTATGTAGTATTTAAATAACAGCTCATTGGGAGATAATTAGATTTAGATAAGGTTATTAGGGTGGGGTTCCCATCATTGAATTCTATACCCTTATAAGTAGGAGAGGGGGCCAGAGATATAGCACACACATATATACACATGTATACCTATTCTCTCTCTCTCTCTCTCCTTGCTCCCCGTTTCTTTCATGTGGTGACCTATGCCACCTGGAGTGTTCTAGTAAGGAGGTCATCCCTATCTATAGATACAGCCTGTCAAGTTTGGACCTGTACAACTACAAATTAAAATGAATCCCTTTGCTTTCTTGTAGCTTACTGATTTATTTATTGTTTGCATTATTGTGACTGAAGCAGTTGGGAGGCAGAGAAAGCGTATAGAGGAGGCAGTGCATCTCATGGCAGAGGAGAAACAGAATATACAGGAAGGGTCAAGACAAGATGTCACGCCCGGGGACACACTCCTGGTGGCTTGCTTCCCCATCTAGGTGCTGCCTACTACTCTTCATCATCTCCCAATAATGCGTCAGATTGTGACTCCATCCAGAGATTAATTTATTTTTTTTGTTTTATTTTTATTTATTTATTTGAAAGCGATGGACACAGAGACAGAGAGAGAGAGAGAAAGAGAGAGAGAGAGAGAGAGAATGGGCACGCCAGGGCTTCCAGCCACTGCAAACGAACTCCAGACGCGTGCGCCCCCTTGTGCATCTGGCTAATGTGGGTCCTGGGGAATCGAGCCTTGAACCGGGGTCTGTAGGCTTCACAGGCAAGCGCTTAACCACTAAGCCATCTCTCCAGCCCCAGAGATTAATTTATTTAATGACAAGGTCAGAGTCCTTAACATCTAATTGCCTCACTGATACAGACAAAGGGGTGCCTTGCTAATCCTCTAGGATTTCCTAAATCTAGTCAGGTTCACAATAAAGATCAACTATGGGGTTGGAGACATGCCTTAACGGTAAAGGCACTTACCTGCAAAGCCAAGGGCCCAGGTTCAATTCCCCAGGATCCACATATGCCAGATGCACAAGGTGGCGTATGTATCTGGAGTTCGTTTGCAGTGGCTAGAGGTCCTGGTGTGCCCATTCTCTCTCTGTCAAATAAATAAATAAATAAAAACAATTTAAAAAAGATTAACAATGACACGGTATTTCATAGTGAAAAAAAATCCAAGTTTAAAGTCCAACTTTGGAGCCTAGATATGAGGAGGAATAAGAGACGAAGAATGTTGTAAAGACAGAGGTGAAGACTTCGGCATGGAGTGAGACCACAGCAGTGGGGGTTAAGGTTTGAGAACATCTGGAGACTAGCTGCTAGGGAAGCATTATCTGGGGAAGCTTTCCCTGTGTGTTATACATCCATTCTTACAGAGCATCACAGATCTGTCTGTTTAAAGTGATATAGAGATGTACTACTTACACTGCCCTCTAAGTGTCCCCTTAAGCAATGAGGATGGCCTCACAACTCCAAACAGTATAGAACAGATTTGAAGTCTTCTGTTTTATTTTAAAAATCCAGTATGGGACTGGAGAGATGGTTTAGCAATTAAGGCATTTGCCTGCAAAGCCTAAGGACACAGGTTCGATTCCCCAGTGCATATGTATAGCCAGATGCACAAGGTGTCACATGTGTCTGGGTTCATTTGCATTGCCTGGAGGCTCTGGTGCACCCATTCTCTCTCTCTCTCTCTCTCTCACACACACACACACATACACACAAATAAGTAAATAAGATAAAATAAAATAAACATGTTTAAAATTCAAATATGGATGACATTGCATTCTACTTTATAATAACACCATGATTTAATGACTCTTTCCCCAAAAAGCCTTTGCAGAAAATAAGCACTCCGATGGTCTGGAGAGATGGCTTAGAGGTTAAGGCACTTTCCTGTGAAGCCTAGGGACCCAGGTTTGATTCCCTAGAGCCCACGTAAGCCAAATGCACATGGTGGTGCATGAGTCTGGAGTTCTTTTGCAGTGGCTAGAGGCTCTGGAATGCCCATTCTCTCTCGCTCTCAATTAAGTAAAACTTTTTTTAAAAAGTTTAAGAAAATAAGCACTCTGAGAAATTGTCTGTATTTATCCATACCTTACATGAGCCTTGATATACAACTTTACCCAAGGCAGGATAGCATAGAGAGGCATGAACCTTGAGATTAACACCCAATGACTCATTCAATTCATAGCATTCTTTTTTTAAAAAAATCTTTTATTTATTTGAAAGAAGGAAAGAAGCAGAGAGAAAAAGAGACAGAGAGAGAGAATGAGCATGCCAGGGTCTCCAGCCACTCCAAACGAACTCCAGATGCATGTGCCACCTTGTGCATCTGGCTTATGTGAGTCCTGGGGAATCCAACCGAGGTCCTTTGGCTTTGTAGGCAAGCACCTTAACTGCTAAGCCATCTCTCCAGCCCAAGGAGGTGATTGGTAAATCATGGTTGATTTGACATGAGACTTCTCATTTTGCTATAGTAATCTACACATCTTTTCTTTTGTCTAAACTTTGTTTGTTTGCAAGGAGAGAGAGAGAGAGAAACTGAGAGAGAAGAATGGATGTGCCAGGGCATCTTGCTATTGCAAACGAACTCCAGATGCATGCACCACTTTGTGGCATCTGGCTTTATGTGGGTAATGGAGAACTGAACCCTGGTCATTAGGGTTTTCAGGCAAGCACCTTAATGACTGAACCATCTCTCCAGCCCTAGGCATCTTTTCTCTAAAATTTTATCCCCATCCATTTAAAGTTAAACACTTTATTGAACTTTGCAAGGTGTGTTCTGTTGTGTTAATGAATTTTAATGTCTATTAATTTGGGTTTTATGCACATAATTTTCATTTTCACCGATAGCTTGGTGAGAAATCCCTAATACACCCTCTGATAATCCAGTTTTATTCTTTTCTTTTGATCCTAATAATGTTATTGGAATTACTTTTATCATCTTATTTTTTGTCATAAAGAGTTTGAAAAAGGCTTAGCTGGGAGGCTAAAAATTAAGTCCTGCAAGTACTTAAAATGAGAAGTTCCTTTAAAAAGTTGTGGCCTTAGCTGTTACTTACTAATATAGTTTTGGTAAGCTTTTTGTAGATTGGCTGTATCTCTTGAGAATGCTCCTAAAATAAACTAATTAAAATGAAAGGAATCAAAATGCCTTCCACCATGACAGGAATGGTTCCCTCTGCATTTAAGAAATTATTTTTCTACAATTCAGTGATTTGGAAAACCATTTTGATCTAAATCCATATTTTCTAGTTTCCCAGGGGTCAAAAATAATTTAAAACAACTTTACAAACTACAGGGGACAGATTTGAATTTTCTACTATTTTCCATCATTAGACAGTCTTTTCTATATTGTTTTATTATTCTATTTCACAATTTGGAGTGTGTCCTATTTTCTTGTTATGTTTCTGGCAAAGCAAAACTATTGACTGTTTTACATAGCTTCTGTTCTTAGTTCTCTTGAGACAGGCTATGAAGCAGCCCCACCTGGCCTTGAACTCTCTGTGTACCTGAGAATGGCTTTGAACTCCTGCCTGTCCTGCCTGTACCTCCACAGTGTTGGGATCAAAGGCCTGTGCCCACTCAGCTTTAGCACAAGTTATTAGTTCTTCTCTGATGTTTGATGTTGGACATTTCCATTTCCTGTCACCATTCCCTCTGCCTGTCCTTTCTCTTCCCTCCCAGCTCTGTCACGCCAGCAGCACATGTTTCAATGAATCTGGCTGCCCAATCGAAGGAGTGGGTAGGAACATCAAAATCACATTTATTCTAATGCTTTGTTTCATCTTATTTGTGGTAGACTTAGCATGTCACCCTGGTTGGTCTTGGATCCACAGTCCCTCTGCCTCAGCCATTTCAGGTACAGGTGTTTGTTTCCACATCTGGCTCTCTTAGATATTAAAATTAGAAGAGCATCCCAAGGAAGAAAAATGTACTCCCACCCATATCTAATCGTTAGTACTTGCTTCCTTAGGTCTCAGCAAGAACCATCCTTGGTGGCACCAGCTTTGGTCAAATGTCAGAAACATCGTAGTGCATCAAGGGAAGGTTACTAGACATCACAATCCTTCTTCCTCCAACTTCCTTGAAAATTAAATAATCATAGGCTATATCATTTCAAGCTATATAATGAGCCCAAATACAGAACATGCGTTTGTGAACCTGAAGCCCTGGTTTCTAGATTTCAAAAAGAGGTACACATTTTCACATGCCATCTGCAGGTTCATATCAGGAATGGCATAAACACACGGAGGCACATTTTAGCACTGGTGACCTCGCTCTCCAACCATGTCACCCAAGATGTCTCTCCCTTTGGTCTTGACATTGGTGGGAGACGATGTCGGAGATGAAGCTTTGGCCCCGAGAACAGCATTAGACAGCTGGGAATGACCTTATATGGCAGGATTGCTTTGTGAGCCCAGTTCCAGAAAGGTCTGTGAGGAATGTAGTGACTTCAGATGCTGATAAGGAAATTCTGTAACAGAGTGCTGGGGTCCAGGGGAGGTGGGCTCACTGACACAATTTCCCATGAACGCTGGCTCTGCC
This sequence comes from Dipus sagitta, assembly GCA_036346955.1. Lineage (NCBI taxonomy): Eukaryota > Metazoa > Chordata > Mammalia > Rodentia > Dipodidae > Dipus > Dipus sagitta. Next base: position 59,425,611 of record CM070786.1, on the reverse strand, counting down.
ACACTTCAGTGACAAGTGTTGTGTCATTTTCATTAGTCCCAGACATCAACACCTGGATTCGGTCTATTTTTCCTTGAAACATTTGGAATTGGCTAGTCAGTATGCACTTCTCATGGCATGAGTTTGCCTATGGAAGCCTTTCAGGGAGGTCATTTATTACAGAGAAGAGGCACAGACACCCAGTGCCTGGAAAGCTAATGTTTTTCCTTTGCGGTGAATAGGAACAGACAGAGAAGCTTTCAGAGTGTACTTGATCTGCGCTTCTGCAAGGCAACGAGGAAGAAAATTGACATTGGGCCGAGACAGCTGTTCTCACCGAGGAGAGAAAATATCCCTGAAGGTCACTCATGTCTAAGACGTTTCAGGCCGAGCTTGATATAATGGAGGCTTAAAACACGTAGTTCAGGTGTTCAAAGAAAATTCCTTCTCCTCTTCAATGGAGAATGGGTGTATTCAGAAGTCACTTCAGTGCAGACAGCCTGCTGACAACCTCTGCAGAGTGGCTTTGTCACAGTGTGTCTCATTATGTCATATCATGGGCCTTCTAGCTACTAGTCAGGAAGTTCCTCACAGGCCCATTTCAGCAGCACCTTGGGCCACTGCCCGGCACGTACTTGGTTGGTACACTGTGCCCCAGGTCCTCTTCCACTCCTTACCTCCTGTCTTAGTCCATGTTGCATTTCTATACCAGAGTGCTTATGGCCGGGTATTTTATAGCTGTTGGTTAGCTCGGTTTTGCGGCCTTAAAGTCCAAGATCAGGCAACCACATCTGGTCTGCCTCTGGCAAGGGCCTTCTGGCTACTTTGCAGCTTGGTGAATGTGGTGGCTTGAATGTAAAATGTCACCCATAGTCGTCTGTGACTGCGTACTTGATCCTCAGTTGGTGGGGCTGTTCAGGAAGGTTGTGGAACATACAGAAGGCGGAGCCTGGCTGGAGGATGTGTGTCAGTGGAGGGGGTGGTCTTAAGCTGATAGAGACCCGCCACACTTACCAGACTCTCTCTCCAAGTCTTCCCTGCTGCTGTGATGATGTGAGCCAGTCTCCTGCACCTGCCATGCGTTCCCCACCATGACAGACTTGCCCTCAAAAGGGAAACTGACAATAAACACTTTCCTTCCTTAGATGTCTCCGACTGTCTGAATGATGAGAGTAATTAACAGAGCAGAGAAATCAAAGGTAACAAATGTGAAGGAGCTAAGCTTGTGGGGTGCGCTTACTTTACCACATGGGGTAGCTGACTTTACCACATGGGGTGGCTTACTTTACCACATGGGGTGGCTTACTTTACCACATGGGGTAGCTTACTTTACCGCATGGGGTGGCTTACTTTACCGCATGGGGTGGCTTCCTTTACCACATGGAGTGGCTTCCTTTACCACATGGGGTGGCTTACGTTACCACATGGTATGGCTTCCTTTACCACATGGGGTGGCCTACTTTACCACACGGGGTGGCTAACTTTACCATATGGGGTGCTTACTTTACCAGGGCCTGCTCTCTCAGCAACTGAGCTGGTCAATGGCGTCCCAACTTGCTTGCAGGAGGCAGCCATTAATCCCTTCCAAGGGTGGCCCATTGTGCCCTGACCTCCTCCTTCCACCTCTTACCATGTACACCTCCTCAGTGCCTGGACACTGAGGAACAAGCTTCCAGTGCATGGATAGCTGTGACAACCCCCACTAAAATAAACTTTTTGAGAGATTTATCCTGTTGAATAGTTTGGAGTATATGTCTCATTTTCTTGTTGTTTCTGGTAAGGCAACATTGTCAACTGTTTTAGGTGGCATCATTCAGATTGTAGCACCCCAGCCACCTCTATTCTCTCCTTTTCCTCACCCTCTCCTCATACTTTCCTCGACCCTCATCCTCTGGGTGCTTCTTGCCAACCTCTATACTCAGGGAAATTTGGAAATCCCCATGCTGTGCACATGGAATCTCAGCAGCATGGTCCCCCAAAACATTATGAAAAAGTTCCCTCAATAGGAGTGATTTTGCTTTTAACCCATTTCTGTATTGCTGTTTTTTACATTAAAAAAATTCATTCATGGGCTGGAGAGATAGCTTAGCAGTTAAGGTGCATGCCTGTGAAGCCTGAGGACACAGGTTCAATTCTCTAGTTCCCACATAAGCCAGATGCACATGGTGGCACTTATGTCTGTAGTTCATTTTTAGTGGCTAGAGGCCCTGAAGAGCCCATTCTCTCTCTCTCTTTCTCCCTCTCTCATTTTCTTATTAATAAATAAAAATAAGTTAGAAATACGTTCATCATCTATGGAACATGACCTGTGGCCAGCCAGGCTATACTAATTCTTTAATTCATTTGTCCATTTGCAGATTTTTATTGAATAGCTATCATTTTTTAAATGCTGGCCTTATAGCAGTGAATAACTATGCAGAGTCTCTTGAAGCTCATGAGTCTCCTCTTATGTATCACATGGCTCAGGGACCTTACGGAGAAAACAAAGAATAAGTGTACATGACATTGAGTGGTATTGAGTGACATGAAGAAATATGAAACAGTGTAACGTGCATGGAGAGTATAAGGAGCCAGGAACTGCAGCAGCTCCTATGACAGCTATGTGAAGAAAAGCATCACAAGCAGAAGGAACAGCAGATGCAAAAGCGTTGAGGCAGAGAGAGAGACTGCTTGCAGTTCAAAAAATGCAGTTTGGCTGGAGCAGAGGTGGTGAGGGGGAAATGATAGGAAAGAGGTCCAGAGGTGTCAAGGGTAAGCCTGTAAGTCCTTGTAAGCTAGGGACTCGCGCTGTCTCTCTGAGTGAGATGAAAAATAAGTAACAAGGTTTAACTTCTTGTTGACTTTTTCATAAGTGTACATAGTATATTTTGATCACAATCCTCTCCAATTACCTTCTTTTGTCCTCCATTCCCCTTCTAGTAGACCTTCTTTTCTTCCCAAGTGGTCTTTCTTCTATGTTTTAATATTTAATGTATTTATTTGAGGGAGAAAGAGAGAGGGAGAGAGAAAGAGAGAGAGAGAGAGTGGGGTTGGGTACACCAGGGCCTCCAACCACTGAAAACCAACTCCAGACAGTGATTCACCTTGTGCATCTAGTTTTACATGGATACTGGGGAATCGAGGCCAAGTCCTTAGGCTTTGCAGGCAAGTGCCTTAACCACTGAGATATCTGTCCAGCCCTTTTCTTCTATTCTGATGCTTTTTTTTGCCCTCCTCCTCCATCCATGACAAAATACTGATGGGCTCAATATTGTACAGATCCTGTCCAAGTCATGACAGCGGCAATGAGCTCCTGAATGCAACGGCCGCTTTGTGTCCAGAAGTCAGCATCCCAAAATGCTCCTTCCCATCCTCTTGGTCTTACATTATTTTCTGCTTCTTCTTCCACCACGTTCCCTGAACCTTGGAGGGAAAAACAGAGATGTCTCATATAATGCCGAGCACTAAAAAATCACACATACTAAGCTCTTTGACAAGTTTTGAGTCTCCTCAAAAGTCACCACTATTTGCACAAAGAAGCTTTGTTGAACAACAGTGAGAACAAAACTAAAGGGTGTGTATAGATATATATACTTAGGGCTGGAGAGATGGCTTAGTGGTTAAGCGCTTGCTTGTGAAGCCTAAGGACCCTGGTTCAAAGATCAAGGCTCAATTCCCTAGGACCCAAGTTAGCCAGAGGCACAAAGGGGTGCATGCATCTGGAGTTCATTTGCAGTGGCTGGAGGCCCTGGCGCGCCCATCTTCTTCCTCTCTCTCTCTTTCTCTCTCTCTCTCTCTGTGCCTCTTTCTCTCTCTCTCTCTCTGTGCCTCTTTCTCTCTCTGTCTGTCACTCTCAAATAAGTAAATAAAAATAAACAAAAAATTTAAGTATAAATACTTAGAGGGCATTTTGATGGGCACAACATATCCATTTAGCCAAATAAGAGTAGCAGCTTCATGCCTAGGGCCTTCCCAACCACGGGCATTTGACTAGATTTTCAGTCCCAGACATGAATTCTCTCCAAGGGAGTGGGCCTCAAATCCAAGCAGGGAACAGTTGGTCACCCCATAACTGTCATGCCACTACTGCACCAGTGGACACATCTTGCCTGGCTGGCTGGTTGAATAACCAGTTTTGAGCAAAGACACAGGGCACAATCTACTTCATGTCCATGCTACCTCAGCCCTTAGGTGTTGAGACACAAGGCCAGTTTGGAATCCTGCCTCTGCCTCTTACTGGGTGTATGACTAGCTAATGGCTCAACTGATGTGTCTCCTGTATTACAACTGTACCTATCTTCTATGGTTTTTATAAGGATTAAATAAGTTAATATTTGTGTATATATATATATATATATATATATATATATATTTAAAATTCTAGGATAATTATGATGTACATTTTAGCAATTAATCAAGTGACCACCCAGAGGCCATGATCAGTAATTTATATGCAGATCTGCAGGGTTTGGATGTCCATATTTTTGTCATCTAACATAGTACCTGTCTCTTTCCCGCTGTAATTTTGGCTGTGTATTAATCCAGTTAATGCCTAAGCCATCATTATTCAGATAGTAACACTGTGGTATGGACTGAATTATACATGAGTTGGCCTCCTAATCCCTAATACCTCTTAATGTGACTTGACTTAGTAAAGGGTTTTTTTTTTTTTTAAAGATGCAATCAAGTTAACATGAGCTCATGAGGATGGGCGCCAACCCAATATGACTGGTGTGTCCTTTTTAACAAGAGGAACTTGGTGTGGACAGATGGCTAAGCAGTCAGAGCACTTGCTACACAAGTATGAGGGTCTGATAGGGCCTGAGCTTGATCCCCAGCACCCACATAAAAAGCCAGCCATGGCTATGCATGCCTGTAACCCCAGTCCTGTGGCAGGGGTGGAGACAGGGGACTCGCTGAAGCTCACTGGGGCCTCTAGTCTAGCTTAAAAACAGCATCTCTGGGTTCAGTGAGAGACTGTACTTCAAGGAAACAACACAAAAAAGCAAAAGAGGGGCATATTCAACATCCTTCTTTGTGAGGAATAAATTTTAAGGAAGACAAGTTATCCTGAATGAGGTGAGATTACATGACCTGGAGCCTATGACACCATGCTCAACTTGCCTGTCCTCTGGCCCCCATGCATATGAGAATGGGACATGTACATCTGCATGCACACCTTATACACTGTACACACACACACACACACACACACACAGAGAGAGAGACTTCCATGATCCAAGCAATTTCCCCAAGTCAGGAGAGAGATAGAGAACATGCCTTTCTCTGGCATCTCTCGTGGATCATGGCCATGCCAGCACCTTGATTTGATTTGCCTTTACAGCTCCAGAGAAGGGACAGAGTAAATATTTGGTGTCTAAGCATCCCATCGTGGTACTTCATTTGGGAGCCCTAGAAAATGAATAGTTATGCTTCAGTGATTTAAAATATTTTATGCACACGTCTCAGTTCTGGACAAATTTCTAGTGATGATGTAGCCTCGGACGGTACCTCGTGCAGCAGTCTGGGGTCTGTGGAGCTTTTGTGTTAACCAAACCCTAATGGTAAGCTGTAACAAGTCATTTACAATTAGAGGTGACTGCAAGCGGGAGTGATCTCCTACATCTCTCATGTACGCTAATTCCCTCCTGTAATTAACCTGTCAGCACCACCTGTTAATAAACCTAGGGGGTTGCCAACATTGATCAAGTAAAATGTGAGGAAATTGGATCTTGTGGGGGAAAAAATGTCACATCAAAGTATGGGAAGCATTTTTAGAAATCAGCTTGCATTCTGCTCAGTTTGTAAGGAAGACAAGTTATCCCAGCCGAGCTGAGACGGCCGCACCTGGAGCCTGTGAAACACCTCGCTCTGGTTGCCTGTCGGCTGGTTTCAATTCAGCCTGAGATCTTCCTGCTAGCGGTGATTTCTTGGAGCATCGAGAGATAGAGCGCTTGTGCCCCTGGATCTAACCGCATCCATCTCTCCCTTACAGACCTTGTCAGAGACTCTGTTACTTGTAAACTTTTGTCTGGGGCTCGCACTCGCATTCCTCAGTCTCAATGGCTTGAGGCCACTCATGTTACTAATGGAGCAAGAACCCTTCAAATCTTCATTTGCACTTGGCAGATCCCCGTGTCGCTACCTGTGATGCAGTCCCAGAAGCAGGTAGGATGACCAGATGAAAGTCTAACAGGTTACTCAACAACCACATACCTATTTTTCAAGCAAGAATTGAAATTTAAAGATCGTGTTTGTGTGTGTGTGTGTGTGCTAGTTTACTATGCTATGAAAAATACCTCACCTCCCTAACTTATAAGAAGGAAAGGTATATTTCGGCTCACAGTTTCAGAGGTTTCAATGGATGGTCAGTTGCCCAAGTGCCTCTGGGCTTGTAGCAGGAGACCACATGGTGGTTAAGTCATGCTGCTCAGCTCTAGGCAGCCAGGAAGGGGGACAAGGTCCCATTATCCCTTCCAAGGGCACTCCCCCGAAGATCTCGCTTCCTTCCACCAGACCCACCTCCTAGAGGGCCCAGCACTTCTCAGTGGCACCAAAAGCTGGTGACCAACTTTTCAGCAAAGCCGAACTGTGACAGGGTGGAAGATTACCGAGCAGCCTTGAGTTGAGTTCAGCTCTGTCACCCACTATAACATTTTAAAAATTACCTTCTGAAAACATATTTTTAAAAACAATATAGAGGCTGGAGAGATGGCTCAGGGGTCAACTGCATTTACTTAAAACATCTGATGGCTTGGATTCAATTCCACAGTACCCATGGAAGGCTAGATACACAAAGTGGCATATGCGTCTGGGATTCATTTGCAGTGGCAGGATGCCCTGGTGCATCCATTTCCTCTATGTCTTTCTGCCTGCGAATATAAATAAACCAGCATAATTTATTACTTAAGAATAAATTGCTAAAGGGTAATGAAGGTAAATTTGATTAAAATATTATATGTGTGTGTGTGTGTGTATGAAATTGTTAAAAGTAAAATAAAAATAAAATAAACTTAAAGGATCAATTACCCAAGAGAAGAAAGCTCAGAATGATGACGTCACTGATGATGATTCCCCTCCGATAATGTTGGTTAAGTTTTGCCAGCTCCTGATTCGCAGGTCCCAGTGGCCTAGCTGAACTCTCGGCTGCACTCAATGCTTCACCCCCCATCTGGAAAATTTCCTGGAAGGAGATGGTGACAAAAGCAGCAGGCTTTTTATGTGGTGCTTGCTGGGAACCAATTACTATTACAAACACCCAGGCACATGTGCATATGCGTACACACACACAGTTTAAACTTCCTGTCCCCCTAAGTAGAGACATCTCCCATGTTCCAAGGGAGCTAGCTGAGACACAGAGGAGTCTGGGCAACTTGCTGGGGGTTACACAGCAAGTGGCAGACACCAGAGCCTACGTGTTAACTTCCTCATCCCCGTGTCAGAATACCTCACAAAAGCAACTTACAAGAGTAAGGGTGTGCTTTAAGTTCACACTCTGAGATAAAGTGCAGCATCTCAAAGAAGGCCGGTTTGTCCTTGTGTCAGCAAGAGCACGAGGGTGACTGCTGACACCTTGGAACAGCAGGAAGCAGAGGACAAACAGGAAGTGAGACTACAACCTTTACGCCCACTCCCTTCAGCGCACGTTCTCCAGCGAGGCTCCACCTGCTGGAGGTTCTACAGCCTCCAAAAACCAGCTGGGGGTCAAGTGTTCACATGAGCCTGTGAGGGGCATTCCACATTCACTCCCAGCAGTAGAGGAGCGAGTGTGGGTCAGAAATGTATGTATAAATTACTGTGTATATGACTAAGGCAAAATGAAAATTGGAACAAAATTCAAATACTTTTTTTCTCCTTTTCATTTGTCTTTCTCTGAGGCCCTGAATGTATGGGGTGAAGTAAGAATTGAAGGACAATTTTGAAAGAAGAAAGCCATGTGGTTAAGTCATGAGTTTCGGTAGGGATAAGAATAGGACATTTAGGTAGACCTTGAGTTTGGTCTAAAGCTCATGACTTGACCAAAAGACAGCTTAAACTGAAGGAAAGGTATACAAAGAATGGTTGCACTTATTCTCCAGCGAGACCTTTGTGAGTTTATATAGTGCTTGCCAGGAACTGCTCGCTGGTGTGAACACACATACACGTGCTCACACATTCACACAGATACACATTCTCGAGCTTTGAAAACCATCCCAAGAAGCAGGCACATCTAATCCCCCTTTGCTAAGCGAGTTAACAGATGCACAGAGGGGTGTAGGACACTTGCTCAAGGTCATACGAAATACCTGAGAAAAAGCAACTAAAGGGAGGGAGGGCTTATTTTGGCTCACAGTTTGACGTCATAGCCCATCGTGGAGGGGGAGGTGTGGTGGCAGAAGGGGTTCATGGCTGTGGCAGAAGAATCTTGAGCCTAATTGTTCAGGTCAGGATGTGAAGGCATCCTGGGAACATGGCTAAAGTCCATGAGATCAGTCAGTAAATACATGCTAATTAAAAGGTGATTTGGCTGCATGGAAATGAGGTAGTGGGGTCACCTGAAGCTAGGCTCTCATCATAAGACATTTGCTGGAGGAAGGAAGCCTGGTTTTAAGCAATTTCAACATCATATATGTGACCAGAAAGGAGATTAATGGGACTAAATTGTGTCCCTCCAAAATTCATACTGACAGCCTAATCCCAGTGCTTCACAGTGTGACTGTATATTGAGGTAAGGTCCTTCAAATTAATCAAAGTAAGATGGAATTATGAGGGTGGGCCTTGATCCAATATAAACTGTGTCCTTATAAGAGGATGGATGGAGACACAGGATACAGACTTTTACAGTCAGGTTCTCATTGCTGGTAGAAATCACCCAACTAAGAGCAGCTTGTGGGAAAAAAAGAGGTTTATTTTGGCTTACAGGCTCGAGGGGGAAGCTCCATGATGGCAGGGAAAATAACAACGTGGACAGAGTGTGGACATCACCCCTTGGCCAACATCAGATGGACAACAGGAACAGGAGAGTGTGCCAAACACTGGCCAGGGGAAACTGGCTATAACACCCATAAGCCCACCCCCAACAATACACCGCCTCTAGGAGGTGTAAATTCCCAAATCTCCATCAGCTGGGAACCTAGCATTCAGAACACCTAAGTTTATGGTTTATGAATCAAACCACCACACAGACAGATCAAACACTGTGTGAAGAAGACCAGAGAGAAGATGCCATCTGCAGGCCAGGGAGAGAGGACTCAGGAAAAACCTGTTCTGCTCACACCTTGACTTTGGACTTCCAGTCTCCATCGTCATCACCTGAGTCTATGGTATTTGTCGTGGTAACGTCAGCCAATCGTCCTCCTGAGTGTGTAGTGTTTGTACTACTTTAATGCAGAGAACGCAGGGTAGTGAATGCCCACCTCCTTGTCTCTGGCCTTCCTCAGCTTTCACTGCCCTGGCCTCCTCGCTGTCCTTCTTCCATGCTGTCTCTGCCTACAACAGACTTCGCTCAGATCTCTAATTCCTTCAAGTCACTGTTCTGGTATCATCCGCCTCAGCCAGGTCTTCTCTGGTCGCTTCATTCACAATTACAAGCTGACCTTTCCTACAATGTTCCAGAGAACTCTTTTATGTTCCTTTGTTATAGTTGTACTTAACTTCTTCGTTGCTGGGACAAAACACCTGACCAAAAGCGCTGATGGCAAGAAAGGATTTGTTCCGGCTTACAGTCTTGAGGGGAAGCTCCACGACGGCAGGGAAAGCGGGGCATGAGCGGAGGCTGTGGCTACAGCAGGTGGAAATCAGCAGCAGGACAGTGGGCTGAGCTAACGCTGGCAAGCAAGGGGCTAATAGACCTCAAGGTCAGCGATACACCTCCTCTAGCAGGGGCACACAGGCCAAGTTGCCATCAGCTTGGGGCCAAGCTTGCAGAACACGATTTTGTGGGGGGCACCTGGCTCAAATCATCACAGTTACTTGAGCTTTCTGTATAGTGCTCATCATCTCGAAACGTCCTATAATTATTAGTACTTATTGTACTATTAGTATTATATTAGTACCTACTGAATCAGCTGGCTTCCATATGGTAATACACATGCTCTTAGGAAGAGCTTTTTATCTGTTTCACTCACTAATGCACACTCAGCCCCAGGCCACTGCTTGGTGCATGTTACGTATTAAGTAGTTAGTGAAGGAATGTATTAACAACAATGCTAATGTGACTTGAGCAATGTGTGTCCAACACAAAGTGCTTTTCAGGAGTTGATTCACTACCTCTTAGTAGGTATGACTTAGTACATCGTACAGGATGTAACATAACTTGTTTCATGCATATGATCAAAAATTTCTATGCTGTTCCAAAATATTGACGCTTTCCCTTTTTATTACATATTGTAAATGTGTGAGAAGCGGCCAGGATAAGCAGCTCATCTAAAGCCAAATGGTAGGCGATAAAGCCTCCAAGGAAACCTTAGTTGAGGACAAAGAACGAATTGTCTTCTCACAAAAGAGATTGTGATAAATCGAAGCCAGTTTTTCCCAGCAACTGTGCTCCAGGGCCATGTGTGACGCACAGTCCTTGCCTTAACAGACCAGGGGAGGGACGAATGAAAGAATAATAATAAAATGCACAAATTAAATACAAAGTTGGAATATAAAGGGACACTAGGCCTTGGTTCATAACTTCCTACCTTTGTTACTGTCATTAAGATAAAAAATGAGGGGCCTAGAGAGATAGCTCAGTGGCAGTGCTGACAAAGCCTAACCACCCAGGTTTGATTCCCCAGCACCCATGTAAAGCCAGATACACATGCATCTGGAGTTCATTTGCAGTGGCTGGAGGCCCTGGCATGCCCATTCTCTCTGTCTCTCTTCTCTCTAGCTCTCTCTGTTTGCAAACAAGTAAAAAAGGTTTAAAAGAAAATGGACTTTGATGAGCTGCTATAATTTTTAAAGTTGATAATTTCTTTGAAACATTGAATGCCAACTCTCTGTTGTTTCCATGCACTGTGAATTATATTTATTGAACGTTTCAGCAGAGTCACTTGTAGTGGCTAAGGTCAATTTCAATCCAGAAAACATCAATAAGACTGAAATAGTTTTGAAGGAAGAAAATAGCTAGCTAATGAAACTGTAATGCAAAGGCCTGACAGGCGTGAGAGCGCCGCCTTCCGTCCTGAGCACCCGTCATTCCCGGCGTACAGTACGCTGAAGACAACGCCTGAGGTTGAGTTAAATGATCTGAAGGGGAAAGTGATCCATCTCTGTAAATTATGGAGGAGTGCAAGGAAGATTGATTGAATACAACTTCACTGAAGTCTATTACATATTCAGATGAAATTCCCTGCCAGTCTTTCTTTAGAAAATGAAAGAATACATAGCTTTGTAATTTGGTTGTGGCTTCCCCTTTCAAAAACCCAGAAGACTTTCTCTCTCTGTGTCTCTCTGTCTCTCTCTCCTGTGTGTGTGTGTGTGTGTGTGTGTGTTTGTGTGTGTAGGCCAGAGGACAACTTCTGGTGTCATTCCTCAGGATGGCTGTCTACTTCTTTTTAGATGGGCTCTCTCTCTCTCTCTTTCTTTTTTTTTGGGGGGGGGGGGTTAGAGATAGGGTCTCATACTAGTCCAGGCTGACCTGAAATTTACTATGTAGTCTCAGGGTGGCCTCGAACTCATGGCGATCCTCCTATCTCTGCCTCCCCAGGGCTAGGATTAAAGGCATGTGCCACCACACCTGGCTTTAGACGGGCTCTCTCATTGGTCTAGAGCTCACTAATATTAGGCCTGACTGCCTGGCTAGCAAGCCCCAGGGATCTGCATGTCTCCTCCTCCCTAGCACTGTAGACACATACATCCACACCTGACTTTTTTTTCTAAAATATTTTTATTTATTTATTTGCAAGCAGAAAGAGAGATAGAAGAGAGACATACAGAGAGGATGGGCATGCCAGGGCCTTCAGCCACTGCAAATGAACTCCAGATGCATCTACCAGTTTGTGCATCTGGGTCTACATGGGTACTGAGGAATCAAACCCAGGTCATTAGACTTTTCAGGCAAGCACCTTAACCACTGAGCCTTCTCACCAGCCCCCACACTTGGTTCTTTTAAATAGGTACTGGGACTCAAACTCAGGTCTTCATGTTTGTGAGGCAAGCACTTTACCAGCTGAGCTATCTAACCCCATGAAAAGTCTTAATGTTGATGAATGAATGTCTCATTTATGACTCACACTGACTTTTATGTATGCATGTAGTAGACTCTCTAGAGGACATCTGAACGTTTTAATGAAGACTCTCATCTTATTAACTCAGGGGAGGAAGGTTTTCTGACATCTGCCAGGGTTCTGCACTTCCCTCTCTTCTAGGAGAACTTTATAAATCATTTCTATTTCCATTTCTCAGGTACTGATTTGTTATAATGTCTATATCAACATATGTATGTATGTGTATATGTTTATATAAACATATCTACATGTTTTATTATATACATGCCTATATATGTAAGTATATAACATCTACTTTTTAAAGGTTTTTGAAGCATTTTAAAATTTTATTTTATTTATTCCAGAGAGAAAGGGAGAGAGAAAAGGAGGCAGAGAGTGAGAGCAAGTGAGAGAGAGAGAGAGAGAGCGAGAGAGCGAGAGAGCGACCATGCCACGGCCTTTGGTCACTACAAACAAACTTGAGATGTATGCACCACTTTGTACATCTGGCTTATGTGGGTCCTGAGGAATTTAACCTGGGTTCTTTGACTTTGCAGGCAAGTGCCTTAACCACTAAGCCATCTCTCCAGTCTAACATCTATTTTTCAATTAAATGATGAATTTGCATTGTAAAGAAAACTCACATAATGCAGAAAGATAAAAAAGTAACAATACATAATCACATCCACTAAGGAAAGCAAACATTATCATCCCTTAGTAAGCAACTTTTTAGACCTCTCTCCAAGCCTGTATTGCAAACAAAAAGAAAAAATTCTTCAAGAGTTAGAAGGAACTTTAGTGGTTGAGATGGGCTTTGTGTAAGAAAATTCACTCAAGTTGGGTGTGGTGTTGCATGCCTTTAATCTCAGCCCTTGGGAGGCAGAGGTAGGAGGATCACTGTGAATTCGAGGTCACCTTGAGACTACACAGTGAATTCCAGGTCAGCCTGAGCTAAAGTGAGACCCTACCTTAAAAAAATAAAACAAAACAAAGAAAGAAAGAAAGTCATTCATTCCTCTCAGTCTAACGTGGGATTTTTCCACGTGGGCATGGAGAACTATTTCTCTAAGGAACAGTTCTGTGAACGCAGGTGATAAACAGCATGCTCTTTGCATTGCTGGAACACAAGCGTAATACAGTTGGCCGCGTTATATACACAGCAGCCTCATCAAGCGTCTAACACAGCATCTTTTGATTATATCAGGAGGTCACGGGCAGGGGCTGACGTGGACGACGTAGCTAGTTCAAGTGCGCTCTGGGATGCTCTCGCAGAATCTCCGCCTTGGCCTGGTTCTCAGCATGTTTCATCATGCTCGTTCAATGATGCGCATCTGTGCCCTAAATCTGCTTGATTGTTTGAAAACAGCAGATGCTACACATGAGCCATGGAAGCAGTTGCCCTACCGTATCGTTCAAGGAATGATGGGTAGCGGAGGTCTGCGCAAGTTCGTTGCTGACAGGGCTCGTGTAAAGCCCGGATGTGAGGGTGATGGCACCTGCAGGCGGTCCGTGGGTGCTGGGCCCACTTTGCCTTCTTTGCTTTCAGAATTAGTTTGACTTCCGGGTTTTGGAAAACTTCCACTCTTTAGACATTTTCTTTTTCCATTTCTGCCAAGATATTACCAATGCCAGTCCACTTTACCAAAATGATGTGACAAGGCTCTCATGGTGTTATTTGACCTTCTTTCCCCAGTATTCTAGGAAGAAAGTGCTCGAAGAACCTGTGAAGGCCCTCCAGAATCTTCTCTCTGTTGTTCTGAACACTATTTTCGTAATGTGTAGGACATAATGTCGTGCTCTTATCTGGTTTCTGTTGGAGAACATTTGCTTTCTAAAACATGTGTTTTATCTAGAAGTATCACAGAAAGAGGTTTCTATAATCTTACATCACCTTGTTATATTTTTTTCTGGAAACTTGCATCAGCTATCACTAACACTAGCAAAGTATTTATGAAGAAACTGTAACGTGCAATAAAATTTATGGTGTTGGGTAGCGTGGCTCATGGCATCGGTTCTGCAGCACTTCCAGGTGTATTGTTCATTTAGCAATTATACTACCCTATGTAATGAGGTTGTCTGTCTTTGTGTAACCAACCATATGAGTTACATACCAATTTTCTACATTACTCAATGGTGTCACCAATAAAATTTTTAGAATTGAATTTTTTATGACTAAAAAAGATCTTATAAGTTAGCTGACTTTTTCATCTTATATATGATGCACCGATACTCAGAGATCAACCTGAAAGCTATTTAAACCTTGATGGGGGTGAGTTAGAAATCAGTCCATCATCTGTCCTACTGTGTGAAAACAGCACCTTGTGACCTTGTGTGGTTGTCTCCCAGTAAACAATCTGCTGCTCCCAGCTGCTGTGTGCAGAGAACACAGGTGCTCAGTAAGGAGGTGTCTCACTCTTCCAAAGTCACCTGCCATTCCGTGGCTTCACATCCACATTGACCATGTCCATCTGTAGGTCAAGTGTTGGATTTTATGCTAGGTAAAGTATTATGTCTATAGCTTTGGTATGATACATAACTTAGAGAAATAGAACTGCAAAAAATTGCCTCTTGTTTTAACATGACCTAAGAGAATTTTCACATTGTAATATCTTAACCATTTGGGGAAGGTCTGTGGTTGAAAAAAAAATCCAGTTACTTTATATCTGCTTGAAATACTTTTAGGGGTATTATGTGCCTACTTTTGGGGACAAGGTATCACTCTGTAGTTCAGGCTGGCTTTAAAATCATGACAACGCTCCTGTCTCAGCCCCCTGAATGCTAGATTTTGTAGGCTTGTGCCACCATGCCCAGCTATATTGTGCCCTTCAAAATGTTTTTTGGAGGTCACCCACCTACCCGCACATACAGACAACGCTTTATGGTTTTGTTTTCACATTTTGTGAGGATGGACTATAGTCAATACAAACAATCCAACAGTCTTTTACTCTTCATACTGACTCCCTTTTACCTTTAAAGGTGCTTTTGCCTGACACTTAAAACTGTAGGCACAAACTTGAATACTATAGTCAGCCAAAATATCATGGCCATACATAACATATTCCACTGTGTGAAGTCAAGCTTAGTGTTCACTTCAGGGTACATTGGTGCATATACCACAGGTATAGTATGGGCATGGTCAATGGAGCAATATTTAACCAACTGTGGATACTTTCTACCAAAGGAGTAAAGAATAGTACTGGTATGAAGTGGAATATCAATAATTTATTTTTAAGGAAATTCCATCCATTTCAATAAGCATTCCTTATAGTTATTTATGCAAGGAATGGTGTTATGTTTCTAGTTTTAGTATGCATGTCTTCAGTAGCCACATAGATCCTCCATCAAAGCCCTGGCATCTCAGGGCTAAGGTTCCCTTGAATCTCTGAACCAATCTGTTCCTTTCCCATGCTTTTGCTGTTTATTCTCAGGTCATACCAAGGGCCTATCACTCTCATTAACTGCACCACCTCAAAAATCCCAGCGCCAATTACCACCTTCATGGATTCCCGCCTCCCCACACTCCAACTCCCTCCCCCAAATAAACTTTCTCCCATGACATTTTAGCCTTCCAAGACTGCTAATTCATTATCCTTGCCTTATTTTTTAAGTCACACTCATTATTATTTTAAAATATGTCATGAATATGTCATATTTAAAATTTAAAATATGTCAAACATCCACAAATGTTTAAAAATAACCCAACCCTCATGTACCCGTCACACAGCTCAAGATGGAAAATATCACCAATGACATTGAGCCTGGCGTTGTAACCTTCCCTCCTGCATCCCTAGATGAACACCATCAGAATTTTGTCTCTTTTTTCTTTTATCCCTCTTCACAGTGGTGCTTAGTGTTCCACGCTTTGGAGCTTATAACTGCTGTCATCATACAGATTGTCTTCCTAGTCCATTTCCTTTCCCTTCCCTATATATGATGGAAGAATGGTCCTTCTTGGCCTACAGCTCTGACTCTTCATTTTCACTGCCATATGTTATTCTCTGGTGTGATGATTTCATAATTATTTTCAGCATTTTTTTTTTGGCTAGTAGGTACTTGTGGGTTTTTTCCAATTGTTTGTTTTCTATTTTGAATGACTGAATGAACATTTTTGTACCTCTCCTTCTGCTTGGGCATCTAAGCTTTCTCTGAATGTGATGATCATAACATAGGGTATACCTCCCTCCATCTCCTTTACTGGAGGCTCAAGTCCTTCAAGGCACTTATGCCTGAGGCCTGACTACCTTCTCTTCATTAAGCAACACCTGTCCTTTCTTCCTTTCTTCTTTCTTACCAGTTTTGCACAGCCCTGACCCCTCACTAAAACGATTCCTTTCTGTATAGTGTGGCCAGTTGCCTTTTTCTCTTTCATTCAGCCTCCCTAATAGAAGCCTTATCTTTGGTGCAATAAAATTCTTATTATAGCCATATTCCAAGAGATGATATCTGGGTCAATGGCACATATATGATCATGGTTTGGTAAGAGTATAATAGAGCTAAAAGGTCCCTCTTGCCTTTTGATGTCATAACTGTGATAAAGCCATGTAGCACAATGCGTTCTTCATTTGTTTGTGTTATTGCTGGTGTAAATAAGCCTATTGTGATGACAGTAGTATAAAAGCATAGCACACACAATTATGCCTATTACATAGTATCATTTGGTAGTGAGAAGCATGTAAGTTACTTGGCTATATAGTTCTTATATAGTAATTTTATTATCATTTTAGAGTATGCTCCTACTAATAAGAGTGTATTGCAGCATTCTGATCTGTGATATGACATGTCTTGTTTATTATATATCTTGATTGAATCATTTTCTCTCATGCTTGGTTTTTGTGTTTGTTCCTTTGTTTGTTTTGAGACAGAGACTTACAATGTGCCCTAGTCTTCCCAGGGCCTGATGTTATTACCTTCCTGTTACTGGGCCCAAACTTCCAACCAAAGGCAGCTGATGAGGGAAAGGGCTTATTTTGGTGTGCAGTTTCAAGGGGAAGCTTCATGATGGCAGGGACAGGATGGGAGAGGAAAGGCTGAACACCACATTTTGCCATAGCAGGTGGAAGACAGCAGGAAAAAGAGAGCTGAGCTCTGGCAAGGGGGAAAGCTGGGCTCCAACACTCCAAAGCCTGTTCTTAGAACACAGCTGAAGCAAGAATGCACCTCCCAAGTTGCCACTACCTGGGGACCAAGCATTCAAAATGTGTACGTTTATGGAGTACATCTGATTCAAACTGCCACACTGATATTGAACTCATGATGATACAGCTGACCTTGAACTCACTGTGTAGCCCAGGCTGACCTTGAACTCAGGATCCATTTTCCTTGACCTCTTGAGTTTACTGAGGTGAGTGCCACCATGCCAACTTCTTCTATTTGATTTAATTTCCTGTCATTTTCTTTTCTACTTCTTTTTATTTTGATTTTTCGAGGTAGGGTCTCACTCTAGCTCAGGCTGACCTGGAATTCACTATGTAATCTCAGCGTGGTCTTGAACTCATGGTGATCCTCCTACCTCAGCCTCTAAATTGTTGGGATTAAAGGTGTGTGCCACCATGCCTGGCTCCTGTCATTTTCTTTTTCTTGTCCTCAAAAGAAATTCATCAACACACATGCATGTGTGCATGTGTGCATGTGTGCGTGCACACACACACACACACACACACACACACACTGGTTTATATCGATTATCATCTGGAGAGAACCTACAGTCACCAAGGAAATGAGTCTCTGGGCATGCTTGCGGAATACTGATTATATATCGTTTGGGCTTCCAAGGACCCTCTAACCCTGCACATATACCAAACAGAATTCCAGTAAGTCTTCCTGTTGCCCCTGGTCCACTTTTGGGTCTGTCACAACCCTCTCCTTGCTTTCCCAGACTACAACACTCTACAGAGCTCCTGACTTGTCTTCTTCTTCTTCTTTTTTAAATATTTATTTCTTTGAGAAAGAGACAGAGAGAAAGGAAGAGAGAGAAAGAGAGAGAGAATGAGAATCATCATGCCTGGGCATTCTGCCACTGCAAACGTATTCTAGACAAATGGACCACTTCGTGCATCTGGCTTTACGTGGGTACTGGTGAATCCAAACCAGGTCATCGGGCTTTACAAGCAAGTGCCTTTAACTGCTGAGCCATTTCAACCCCCACCCCAGCTCTGCTTTTGATTTTCCATTCCACAACAAACCTGCAGTGTGTCTTGTCATCTCACATTAGCCTGTTTTTAAAACCTTCCCACCTCCATCATAGCCCAAGCCTTTATTGGTCTCTCAAGCCATTGCAACATCACTCTACCTCAGTTTTGACCCTACACAGTGTGTTTACAGGGCAGCAGGTTAATCTCTTGTGTTTTCCTTAATCCTTTAAAGACACTGAAAGAACAGATGCTCAGCAAGGTGTGCAGATTTTGTGTTCAGCTCAATTTTTACATATGCTACTTACTCACATGCTGGGCTCTAAATGTTGGCATCTCCCAACCACTGAATACATATTTCAAGACATAACCTCGAATGCAGTAGTGTTAATAGGTGAGGCATATAGAAGATGACTAGGTCATGAGGGCTAGAGCCCTTGACAATGAGATTAGCCTTGGAAGAGATGACACCTGGATTGTTTTCCCTCCAATCTTGTACCATGTGAGGACACAGGCAGGAAACAACCTTTACAAAACAGAAAAGAAATCCTGACCAGACACTAAACCTTGGTTTTCCCACTATTCAGAGCTACGAGCAATTGTTTTTCTGTTTTTTAAAAAATGACTCAGTGTGGGCTGGAGAAGTGGCTTAGCGGTTAAGGCATTTGCCTGCGAAGCCAAAGGACCCAGGTTCGATTCCTCAGGACCCATGTAAGCCAGATGCACAAGGGGCACATGCATCTGGAGTTCGTTTGCGGTGGCTAGAGGCTCTGGCATGCCCATTCTCTCTCTCTCTCTGTCTCTTGCTCTGTCTCTTTCTCTCTGATTGCAAATAAATAAATAAATAAAAATGACTCAGTGTAAGATTGTTTTAGCAGCCTGAACTGTGTAGGGTTAGGCTGTGTAGGGACCATAGGTGGGAAACTATAGACCACTCCCAGCATCCCAGAGTTGACGTTTTCACTCATCACCTCTGCAAGTTAGAAACCCACAAATGTGACAACTCTTGTGACTTCTGTCACTATGAACAACTTTTGCTTTTATGAGATTGGTGTCCAGCTGTTGCATGTAGCTACACTTTGTGATCACTCATTGCTGTGTTACATCCCATCAAATGACCGTGCCTCAATTTCTTTTTGCATAGTCAGCTAATGAATATACCAAGTGTTACTGTCACCTTCATGTCACTAGGACAAAGCATATTATCTCGGCTTACAGTTCTGAGGGGAAGTTTCATTGTGGCAGTGGAAGCATGGCAGGAGCAGACAGCCATGTGTCACATCTTTTTCATAAGCAAGGAAGAAGTAGAGAGAGATAGAGAAAGGGAGAGAGAGGGAGAGAGAGATCTCACTGTGGAACACCTTCTCCAGCAAGACTCTGGCAGCTGGAGATTAAGTATGAGGTTCAATGACAAACACAGAAGACTCTTTACATTACAATCACCACAGTTACTACAGCTAGTTACTAATTTCATTGCCGTGACAAGATCCCTGGCCTGGGGCAACTTAAGGAAAACGGGGATTATTTTGGCTGTGTTTGAGGATACAGTACATTCTGGCAGGGAAAGTCCTGGCAAAAGGCACACGAGGTGGCTGGCCACACGGAGTCCCCACTCAGGGAGGCAGAGGGAGATGGATGCTGGTGCTCAGCCTACTTTTCCTCTCTACTCAGCCTCTGACCTCAGCTCCTAGATCATGTGTCTGTGAAAGTGAGTAGGCACGTGGATGTGGGTGGCTGATGCCTACTCACTTTCACAGACACACTCCGAGATGTGTGTCCATTGTGCTTCTAAATCTCCATCAGGTTCACAATCTAGATTGAGCACACCTAGATTACTTCCGGTTTGGAGTCACTGTAAATATGAACAGTATGAATGAGCTTTTGCACGCTGCTTGGCGAACACATCTGTTCTTTCTGTTGGATGTGTCACCAGGCTGCTTGTCAAAGGCGTTCAGGCGTTTCACTTCAGTAGATACTGACAGTGCCCTTTGCAAGTAGCTTTACCAATTCATACCAATTCATACTCCATAGACCCAGAGATTCTGTTCCTCAGACAATGCTTTAATGATAGCCATCCTTTACAGGCCCTGGCCACATTGTGAACAAGAGACTCGAGGAAGAACTTGATCCCCGTTCACAATTTCCTAGCAGTGTCTTCTTACACTTTCTGATATAATTCCCCTCTCTCTCCTGTTCCCTGGCCTCCCAGCTCCATGCTCTGCTCACTGGCATGTGGCTGTCTCTGGATACTTTCTGTTGTCTGAAGCCTGGGGTGCTCTACATTTCAGTCTACACTCTGTCATTTCCATAAATTTCCTTTGATAAATTTCTTGCTCAAAGAAACATCATCCTTTCTCTGCTTGGCTTCATTTTCCTTCACAATCCTTAGCTTCTGACCTTATACTATAGACTTGTTTATTTGTTTTTTACTTGGTCTCCCTGGATAGAATGTGCATTTCATGATATCACATAGTGTCTTTCTAGGTCTGTTGCGGTTACCTTGGTACTGCTGAGGCAAAGCACCTGACCAGAAGCAGCTGAGGGGAGGAGGGGGTTTGTTTTGGCTTACAGTCTAGAGGGCAAACTTCATGATGGTGGGGATAGCATAGCATGAGTACAGGCTGGACAGTCACCTTTGTCACAGCAGGTGGAAAACAGCAGCAGGAGAGTGAGCTGAACTAATACTGGCAAGCTAGAGGCTAAGAAAACTTAAGGTACAGAAACACACCTCCTCCAGCAAGGCTCCACCTCACTAGTTTCCATCAGCTAGGGACCAAGCATTCAGAAACAGGAGTTTATGGGGGGGTGCATCTGATCCAAACCAACACAGGTCAATAGTTGGCATTCAGTGGATCTGAAGTTCAGAAGGCATTCAAATGTATGGTCCACGGGGCTTCTCTACTTGGACTAGTCCTTTCTCTCCGGGAAGTTTATCCCATTATTTATTCTTACAGCAATGGACCTATTATTTCTCTTCCTTCTTCCCTTCTTCCCTTCCTCCATGTCTCTCTCTCTCTCCCTCTCTTTTCTCCTTTTCCTTTCTCCATCCTCCCTTCCTTTATTGCTTTCTTTTTTTAAACATATTTTATTTATTTATTTGAGAGGGAGAAAGGTGGGGGAGGAAAGGAAACAGAAAGAGACAGAGAGAGAGAGAATGAGAGAGAGAGAGAGAGAGAGAGAGAGAATGGGATTGTCACGGCCACCAGCCTCTGCAAACGGACTCCAGATGCATGTGCCACCTTGTGTATCTGGATAACGTGGGTCCTGGAGAGTCAAACTGGTATCCTTTGGCTTTGCAGGAAAGTGCCTTAACTGCTAAGCCATCTGTTGCAATCAGGTTTGCATTGCTGGTAAAAATCACCCAACCAAGAGCAGTTTGTGGAAAAGCGAGTTTTATTTTGGCTTAAAGGCTTTAGGGTGAAGCTCCATGATGGCAGGGGAAAATGATGTCATGAGCAGAGGGTGGACACCACCTCCTGGCCAACATCAGATGGACAACAGGAATGGGAGAGTGTGCCAAACACTGGAAAGAGGAAATTGGATATAACACCCACAAGCCTGTCCCAACAATATGCTGCCTCTTAGAGGTGTTAATCCCAAATCTCTACCAGCTGGGAACCTAGCATAGTGTGCATGCATGTGTACAGCTGTGCAAACTCCATGTGTGTACATGAGGAGGCCAGAGGAGGACGTGAGGCAGTCTTCTCTTACCACTCATCTGCATGTTTTCTTGAGGTGGAGTCTCTTTCTTAATCTGGAGTGGCTGTCTCTCAGCTAGCCTCAGTGTTTCTCAGGGCTCTGCCCCCCCACACACAGGGGTTACAGATGTGTGTGGCCATACCCAGCTTTGAAAAAAAAATATTTTATTTACTTTTTTGAGAGAGAGAGAGAGAGAGAGACAGAGGAAGAGGCAGAGAGAAAGAGAGAATGGGTGCACCAGAGTTCTCCAACCACTGCAAAGGAACTCCAGATGCATGTGCCTACTTGCGCATCTGGCTTACGTGGGTCCTGGGAGATCAAACCAGGGTCCTTATGCTTTTCAGGCAAATGCCTTAACCACTAAGCCATTTCCCCAGCCCACCATACCCAGCTCTTGACATGGTTTCTGAAGAATGGAGCTTGATATCTCCAGCCTGAAGAAAGAGCCTCATGCTTATGCAACAAAGATTCTTTTTATAAAATATTTTTAAATTTTTCATTTTATTTATTTATTATTTGAGAGAGAGAGAGGGAGAGAGAGAGAGAGAGAGAGAGAGAGAGAGAGAGAGAGAGAGAATGGGTGTGCCAGGGCCTCCAGCCACTGCAAACGAACTCCAGTTGCATGTGTCACCTTGTGCATCTGGCTGTATGTGGGTGCTGGAGAATCAAATCTGGGTCTTTTGGCTTTGCAGGCAAATGCCTTAACTGCTAAGCCATCTCTCCAGCCCATGACAAGGATTCTTAACCATAGATCCATCTATGACCTATGATCTGGAGCCCAGCTTGAGGGTTTATCAAGATTCTCCTCTCCGTACCTCTATTCCTCTGCCTTCTTCCTTTTCTCCACCGCTCCTCCTGGACAGCTCACAGACACGTTTCTCTGATGGAGTCAATGCTACTTGACAGCAAGCTCCTCTCTGGTGGAGTCACAGGACCACACAGTCTCAGCCAGCCACAGCCTGTAAACATGGCCCTCCTGGATGGAGACTAGCTGGAGCCCAGGGTTTGGTGGAGCTAGCCGAAGTTGTATTAGGAAAAGTGAGATGGAAACAGAAGAGGCAGATGGGTCTCCTTGAGGGCATTGCTGTGGGTTACAGGAAGTGATCCACATTTGCCGTTGTTTTGCAATCTGGCAGGATAGTCGGCATGTTTCCAGTGTGTCCTAGAAAGAAGCAGAAAAATAACATATACCTGAGGGTTTGCTGGTTAGCCCATCTCTTATGCAAACAATAGTCACTGGAAAATATGACTTACCCACTCTAAGGGGAGGGAGAAATTTGGAACTATTTTGAGATGAGGAAACAATGAAGCTAGATGAGGTGTTTCAAGTGGAGTTCTGAGTCTGAGAAAGAGGATTGAGTCATCTATGATAACATTAACTGTGGGAGTCCCACTGGCCAGTAGAAGGCTCACGTGCTGGCACTACGTCAGGCAGAACAGGGACACGAACACGGGACAGACTCACACGCATGGAAGAGGTCAAGCTGTGACCAGGGTGGCCGGTAGAGGTAGGTGAGAACAGCTCTTCCCAGGCCTCTGTCTGGTGGGCAGGTGTTGTGTACTGTAAGCACCTCTCATTAGGTTTTCATCACCACATGAATATACTTATGGGTGAATTCATAAGCAGTTACTAAGTAGCATAATGACCCTGAGAAAATGATTGATTTACACAAGTGTGCTTTCAATTTCAGCCACTTTGTTCTTGCTTTGGGGACTTCCCAGTGACTCCTGGCTAGACAGGTCCCAACAAGCACCGGTCCTGCTCTTGTTTGTCTCCAACCTAGGAGTGGGGGATTTGAGTAGTGCGGTTTATTGTTGCAATGAAATAGAGCCTTGGAATTCACTATGGCTGCCTAATGAAATCCATCCCCTCCTCCCTCCTTCTGTAGAATCAGAAAATATGAGAGAATAATTTTCTTTTTTTAAGAAAATATCTTATTTTTATTTTATTTTTTTATTTAAGAGAGAGAGGGAGTGAAAGAGGCAGAGAGACTGGAAGAGAGAGAGAATGGGCGCACCAGGGCATCCAGCCACTGCAAATGAACTCCAGATGCATGCGCTACCTTGTGCATCTGGCTTTTGTGGGTCCTGGGGAATCGAACCTGAGTCCTTTAGCTTTGCAGGCAAATGCCTTAACTCCTTAACCATCTCTCTGGCCCGAGAATGATTTTCCTATCGTAGTTTGAGTTTGGTGGCAGGTGGAAGTGTGGTGGGGGCTCAGTTCTGAACAAAGAAAGTTTTCAGGATTTCTAGGAGATTTCCAAGGAGAGGTTCATTTTCCTTCCTACCTTCTGTGAAGGAGGCATGGGATGGTTGGCATTGCAGCCACAATTTGGTGATCAAATATGAACATTCCAAGGACCGTTCAAGAGATCACCAGCGCTCAGCCACCGCTGAGTGGCGATGACAAGCTGGAGCTGCCTCTTTCTACTCTTCCTCTACTCCACCCTCCTGTCCCCACTGGCTGCCCCAGATGCTTTTACGTGGAGATGACGGCAGACACCGAGAGACTCAAAGTCCATCAACGCTGAATGTAAGAGGCTGTTGAGAGCTTAGCACTAAATGAGACATCTCTGTCGTACTGTCAACGGCTCAGAGAACGTTGCAGAAGTGGGGGAGGAGAGTCAGAAAGCACGGAAGAGCCACGGGATAAGGAGAACTACTTTGAGACACCGTCCTTTGATCATGAACCTGCTGCTGCAATCATGACCTGACAGATGTTGTCATTTTCCCCCATCAGACATGCACAATTCTGAGCTGAACAGCATTTTGACATAGAGGACAGAAGATGACAAAGAGACATCAATATAGAAGGAAGTGCCTGGGGAGGGTTGACAGACAGGATGAGTGGGCTACAGGCAGGACATAGACAATGGCAGTTCAGTCATAGCAGGGTTGAAAATGGAAAAAAGAACAACAACAACAAAAAAAAAAAAACAAAGGGAAATGTGTGGAAAGGGGGTGTTCAGCCACTTGGGGAAGAGGGAGGAAACAGGAGGGGTTGGCTCCTCTCAAAGCAGATGCCTTAAACTGG
This sequence comes from Dipus sagitta, assembly GCA_036346955.1. Classification (NCBI taxonomy): domain Eukaryota; kingdom Metazoa; phylum Chordata; class Mammalia; order Rodentia; family Dipodidae; genus Dipus; species Dipus sagitta. The sequence continues at coordinate 59,400,619 of CM070786.1, read as the reverse complement.
ACAAGATTTTTGCCAAAGCTATTCCTGAGTTTTCTATCTATTCAGGGACCAATAATAAAGATTGTGGCCAGGGGCACTCCAAAATCTATTATGTCATAAATAAGAAAGAACACAGCCTTCCAGAAACTGTCCTCAAGATTGTAATATTTATAAGTTGTAATTTATTAGGTCCATGACTGTGCCAACCTCTAAGACTCAGAAGAAGGAGTAGGATGTCAAGAGGTCTATAGCCCAGTAGAGAGACAGACAGTAATTAGGTGACTATGAAACAATCTGAAGAGGACCATCCTTTTCTTTTGGTTGAATTCGCTTTCCACAGCATTTTGTGGTCTCCTCATAATTAAAAGCAAACCCTTCCATGCAGCGACTTGTTTAATCTTGCCTCCCCTGAAATATGGTTCACTACAAGAAACAGGACTTGCGAACTGCTACTCACTGGCGCCTCATGCTGGGAACTGCTTCATAAATACACATGACCTCCAGCTTATGATGGCTCAACCTCTACTCTTTTGACTTTACAATGGTACAAAAGTGATATGTTCCCAATTGAATCCCAAATCAGAGTTTCAAGCCTCCATCTTTTCCTGGGCTAGTGATGCTGGGCAGAGGTAGAGCGCACAGATCACAATCAGTCACAGATCACTAGGGAAAAGGAACCCCATGCTTCAGGGTAATACGAAACAAAGCTGGGATGTTCCAAAGGTTGTGTGAACTAAATGAAATGTTGATTTATAACATTTTCTATTTACGATGGGCATAGCAGGATATAACCCCATTGCAAGTCAAGGAGCATTTGCAATCTCTGAACATATAAATGATGAAGTGAACAAATGTACGTTAGAAGAAAGGCAAGCATGGATGGCTGAGGGCTTTTCACTGCCCGGGGAGTTAGGCATACAGAAGTAATGGTGTTTGGTCATGTAAGAAAAGAGTAGTTGTGTGAAGGGCCAGAAATAAGACAAAAAGAGAACGACCTGGTTGAACTAAGAGATTATCTCTTTGCATGGGCTCTGGTACAAGCCATGATGGAATGTTAACCCAGGATGGATAAATTACAAAACACTGACTGTTGTTGAGGCCAAACAAGTAGAACAAAGAGATTTTCCTCTAGTGTGATGGAGTCTCTCTGCTGTGTCTATACCTGAGTCTGTCAGCCACCTGCACCGTGACAGCCAGTGGCCCTGGGATCTGGGAAAAGAGAGTCCAGAGCCAAGCTGGACTGCTAAGCATGAGCCTGCTTAATGACTCTTATGGCACCCTGAGGAGTTTAACCTTTACTCTGTGCAGTGATGCTCTCCTGAGGAATTTTAACCAGGGTTTGACTCTAAGCAGAGGCTATTGCACAGGTATGTCTTCAGTCTAGCTTCTGAAGGACATAGCTGGTGAAACTGGGTTCTGATGGCACATGCAGCAGGCAATAGGAACCTTGTCCCTGGCCTGATAGAATTTACCACTCACTGGCCAGAGAATAATGGGTTGTACAGAGGGCATGTAAGAGTTAGGAAGACCGAAGAGGATGAATAAGTCACTGCTTCACACACACACACACACACCACACACACACCATCCAATGCATAGGAGTGGAATAAGAACTGACAAGTCTTACTTTCTAGGAAATACCATTTGGAAAATATTGGTCAGAGCACTGTCCTTGGCCTAGACTCAATCCCTATGTGAGTTTTAAAAGATTCATTCATACAATCTTTCCAGCACATGGTGTATTCATATGAAATATGTTGTTAATAATAGTAATAAAGATACAAAGACTAGTTCATTCCATCTCAGGAAACAAAATCCTGCCTCACGGACCCTGCCTCTCCACTGAGAAGGACCCTTTACAGAGGACCTCCTTCATGGGATCCCAGAGCACAGAACTCCAGACTGAGAAGACCTGTTCTGGAGTTCTCAGGTTCATATAAGTGATTTTACAAATGAGTGTCAGTTATTTTTTTTCTATTGTTGAAGCTCTCTAAGGATGGAAACTTCATGTTCCAAATTCCGTTATCCCTATCAGCAAACCATTCCGTAGCCCCGACAGTCATCCCTGCTTTAATGGAAGACTGTCCTGATTATTTGAGCATGTGCTTAGGTAAAGATAGAAAAATTGTGTCTCTTTTTCAAACTCAACAAACCCCATTCTTCATATTCTTCTTATTTTCTCTGTTCATAAAGAGACCTTTCTCTCCTCTGATGGACTAGTTGCCTTTCCTTCCTTTCAAACAGACATCTACATTTTAGGAAAGAAAAGAGCTACCAATGCTAGTTACAATTCTCATTATTTATGGGACTTTTATTGGTCTTATTCTCATTATAGGCATGTTCTATAAGGCGGTTGTGGACACCGAGTTAGTAAGTACTGAACTATATTCCTAGAGGAATATAGGATTAGGTTCCTGTGAGCCTCTGCTTGCAGCATTTTTAATCAATCAGTTAATCAATGTATAACTGTTGTGTATATATTTAAAGACATTTTATGTCGTATATATTGTAAGACTGAACTTCATTACCATTAAGCTCAGCAACAGTAATTCTATAGCTTATACCTGGATGAAAGCTCATATTTCTTTTTTTCAGAAATATTTATTTATTGGACAGAGAGCAAGATGCAGATAGAGAGACAGAGGGAATAGGCACAGCAGGGCCTCTAGCCTCTGCAGATGAATTCCAGATGCATGTGCCACCTTGTGCATCTGGCCTATTTGGGTACTGGAGGATCGAACCTGGGTCCTTTGGATCAGCAGGCAAGCACCTTAATGGCTAAGCCATCTCTCCAGCCTGAAAGTTCATGTTTCTATGTGTATTTAGCTACATCAAAACTTGCTAGCACTTCAAGTTGCAGCTTAGCCCATTAGTACTACACTGGGGAACCATTTTTAACAACAAAATCTCTCTCTCTCTCTCCCCTGCCCACACACACACACGAAAGCATGAGGAACAAATAAGGCATGAAATGGATGACAAAAGGTCACATTTATAGTAGCATGAGAGCTGAAATAATAAAATAGAATATCACCTTGTTTGAGCTCAACTATCAATGTGCATGTTCATAGCTCAACAATTTCGCCTCCATGCATGACCGTGAATCCCTCTGGAATGTCATAAGCATGGACTTTGGGATCATAAATAAATTTTGCCAAGTAGGCAAACCAGCAAATAATGGGACTCCTGAGAATCAACTGAATCTGTTCCTCCCTGTTAAGTACTAGAGTCTCTTGCTAATCTTAGAAAGAAAGGCTGGAAGAGTGTTGGAGATGTCGACTTCTGAAAATGATTTATTCAAGGCACAGAACCAAAACAGTAGTCAACTGGCCTAAGGTAGGGAACTCTAACTCCTTGCATCTCCAGCAATCTGTCTGCAGCTCCCTTCACGTGAAAAATGACATGCCATACCATGCGAGCTTTGTTAGCTTGTAAGTGCAATTATATTCTAATAAATAGATTTATGGCCAGACAATGAACTGGGAGATTAAGCAGCCCACACTTGGCTGTGAATTCGGAGCCATCCAACCCTGGATCTCTTTCCTCTGCAGCGCTGACTTCCTGCCCAGGGTGAGTGATTGAACAGGGCTGACCCGCGGGGGCTCCTGGGAGCCACATTCTTTGGCTACCGCTTAAACAGAAAAGACCACTGACTCATCACTACTCCAGTTCATTGAAAATCAAACCCAAACTTCACAGCATAATATACAAGTGCCAGTTTGAAGAAATGAGAAAAATCTGTATCTGATCAAAAATGAAAGTTACAGGGAGAAAAATCCGTCCATGACCTACTTTTTTGGTTGCTCTCTTTCCATTTGCAGCTTGGGTGACTTATTAAAAAGATTTTTTTTCCCTCTGTGAGAACTTGACTATAGTTTTTGACTGCTATGTTCTTCCAAGGTCCTGCTTTTGAACAGAAGCTAAATGAATCTATTCCAGTGACTTCTTTAGACACTGCCACAGAAGAAAACACCTGGTTATCCACAGTGTTGTTGAATGAGGCTATAAATGTATGCTATTAAACAGAAAATAAATGATTGGAGTTTAAAGAGATGTACTCATGACCTTGCTTTCTTGGAACTGAATCCCTTTCTGATTTATTCCTTTAGTTTTTACTCACAGATGGAGCTAAGTGCCCATGTGTGTACACACACACACACACACACACACACACACGAATGCTGATTCTTGTTTTAAATAAGTTCTAATCTCTCACAAAATTTCATGTATTTAGTCTTGAATGCAGATCCAATCACATACTCCTGATTATTTTACTTGAAAGTGAACATTATTATCAAAAGTTCCTGGATATTTCCTTGCCACAAATAAGTTTAACATAAAAATATGAGTTTCAAATCATAAAGGGCTTGTTACTGTTTGCATTAAGTGAAAGAAAGGGTAAAGTGTTGGCCTTGCTCCAAGAGATAGCAGTTCTCTACATTTTTACTGTGGTCTCTTAACATGTAACCTACAATATATATGTATAATAACTATAACTTCAATATATAATTATATCTCCATATAAAATATCACTTCTGATAACAAGATCAAAGGCTCTACTAATACATATGCCTAGTTAAATCACCAGGTGAGAAACATGTGTACACTGTTAGTTGTGGAACCTATTTTTTTTTACTAGACCACAAAATGTTCAGCATTAAATAAACAAGGTCCAAATGACACAACCAAGTGGTTCATAAAATTCAAAGGTGTAGAGTCAGGTCATTTTGCAGGACACAAGCAGTGCTCCTCCAAATCCAGTACCTTCTGTAATGCATCACTTGCTTACATTGCAGCCTGGTGCTATTAAGATTGAATTTTATCCTCTCTGTCTTCCCCAAGTGTTAGTGTTTTCATTATTAGGAAAAAAAAAAAAATCATGACTGTCTTAATTAGAAAGAAATTGTGTCTATTAAAGTGGGGTTGATCCTAACTGACTCTCTCACTCACAAGATTCACGGACTAAAGGAACACTCTGCAAGACAGGAATTCACGGCGATGTCGTTGGTTAACCCCAGCTATTGTGAGTCGTGCATAGGATTCTTCAGTGGTTTTTGCTGAAAGGTTTTTGGGTGCAGCCTAAGAGCAGTGGGAATCAGTAGAATGTTCTTGGAAAGGCTGCCGGCCAATTTTCCTCTCTTTTTTTCTAGTCTCATTAGTGGAAGGAATGGGCAGGTTACTTTCAGAAGGATTAAAAGGTCAGGGAACTTAGTCAAGGGAAGTCTCCACAGCCGTTGAAAGCTGTTACCAGAGGATTGGCTATAATACAATCTGGGAGCTAATCCTTTGGGTAAAAGCTGACTCATTTGGGACCCCCCCCTTCTCTTTACAGGGGCTGTTGCTCCAAAAAGAAACCTTCCATTTACCTTCATGTTGATCCTGAGCTGCAGGGACTCTGTTGTCCTCTCGTGTTATCTTCCTTCTCTTCAGAGTTATGTCCCCCAAACCTCACCCTCACAGCACTGACCTTCTATCTTTTTCTGACCTCAATCAACTTTGACTAGTTTTGCTGAGGGGCCTCCTATATTGGTTCTACCCTCTGCAGTCACCCAAACTAGCATTAATATGGAAGCTTTTTGGAGATGAAGCGAGACTCACTGTAGAACACCAGTTTTTGTCTTTCTGAGACACAGTTTCACTATATCACCCTGCTCGGCCTGACAATCTCACAGCCTCAGCCTGAAGAGTGGCTGTGATGGCAGGTGTGAGCCTTGAGGCCCAGCGTCACGGCCAGCACTCAAGAGGACTTCTGCGAAGCCACCTGCCCCACCACTCGTGAATAAACAGGATCCAGGGGACTGACTGACCAAAGTCATATGGTCAGGTGGTGATGGAGCCACAGTTACTCCAACTGTCTATTCTGCACTGCCTCTTGATAGCAGCTGTGGATTAGCCACAGAGTCCTGCAGACAGGCTAACTGACCCTTCTCGTCTAAGGAAACTGCGGTGTCATTGTCATTTATAGTTGTCCCTCGGTCTCTGGTTCCAGGACCCCTGCCGTACCCACGATCCCTTGATGCTCCAGTCTCTTTTCTAAGGTGATAATGTGTTTTCTACAGAATCCATACGTCTTCTCACATACTGCAAATCTTCTCTGCTATTTATTATTATTTGGGTGCAATGATGGTGCTAACCAAGGAGTTGTTAGACTGCTGTTCAGAAAATGATAGGAAAAAAACTACATAAGTACAGAGAAGTTTTTTCAAAAAAAAAAGTTTTTTCCCCTGTGCATGTGGTGTGGAGGGAGGGGCACACAGATGTGCACATGAAGGAGGCCAGAGGTCAACATCAAGTGTCTTCCTCAGTTGCTCTCTATTTTTGTTTAACCTTATTAACCATCTCCATACATATGCACAATGTACTCTGATCATAATCCTCTCTTGCCACCCTCCTTTGTCCCCTGTCTTCTATCCCACCACCACTGAACCCTTTCTTATTTCCAATTCGTCCCTCCTCTATTTTCATGTCATCATTTTTTTCTGACCCTCCTATTATGCAAGTCTTACGTAGGTAGCATCAGCCACTGTGAGGTCATGAAAGCAGTGGCCACTTTGTGTCTGGAAGACAGTATTGTAAGCGGGCCTCCCCTTCCTTTGGCTCTTACCTTCCTTCTGCCACCTCTTCCGCAGTGCTCTCTTGAGTCCTGAGGTATGTGATAGAGATGTTAACACTTCACTGTCACTTCTTCTTAACACATTGATGAGTTTTCAGTGTCCCTAGTAGTCACTACCATCTGAAAAGGAAACTGCTTTAACCCAAAGTAGGAGTAATGTTACTAGATGGGTGTAGCAGTAGTAGCCCCCCCCCCCCGGCCCTAGGGCTTATAACCTCCTCAGCCATAGACTTGGGACTAAATTTTCAATACCAGGCATGAATTCTCTTTCATGGAGCAGGCCTCAAATACAATTAAAGAGCAGTTTGTTTCCCCCATAACTGTCATGCTGTCATTGAACCAGTGGACACATTTTGCCTGGCTGGCCAGCCATGAATCTTCCAGGGTCCACTGTCCACTTTATTTATTTATTTATTTCTTTTATTTATTTTGAGACAGCATTTCTCACTAAACCCACATTTCACTGATTCATCAAGACAAGCTAGCCAGCAGATTCCAGGGACCCTCCTCACCAAGAATGAGATCACAGAAACACCCGTCATGCTCCGCTCTTCTGTGGGTTCTGGGGTTCTAAACTCAGGTCTTTGTGCTTGTATTGCAATTGCTTTACCCACCGAGCCAACTTCACAGCTCCTATGAAACCTCTCCGATGTTCCGCCCACCAAGCCCGCAGATGCAGAGGCGGCACATGCGAAGGGGGACGTTTTCAAAGGACAAGCTGATGTTGGTTGCTAGCTCGTGGAGATGAGTTGGCATAATGTTGGCAAGTTGAAAACGTAGGGGGGTTGGTGATGTGCTTTGTATGCAAGCCCCAATGCTGGGACTCATGCTCAGTGCCGGAGCCATCAGATTCTGTGTTCTAACGGAGAAGGGGACACTTCCCACTTCAGGGTCAACATCACAAGGAGGATCCTCATCCCTGCAGTTGTGGGACTGCTGCTCACTAGGGGTCTGGGTAGCAGACATTTGGAGAAAGAACACAGGTACAAGTGAAGGTCTTCATAATGCCACACAGATAAAGGCCCCGGTGTTGCTGAGGCTCTTACCACTTGCTCTCTTACCCAGCATTGCCCTCATGGCATGTGCTTCATGATGATTCATCGCAGGGTGCAGTAGTCACCCCATGTTTGTATCACAGTTAAGGAGTTGGTACTTGGGCTAGAGAGATGGCTTAGTAGTTAACGCACTTGCCTGCAAAGCCTAAGGACCCAGGTTCGATTCCCCAGAACCCACATAAGCCAGATGTACAAGATGGTGCACATATCTGGAGCTTGTTTGCAGTGGCTGGAGGCCCTGGCACACCCATTCCCTCCCCACTGTGATAAATAAATAAATAAAAATGAAGCAAAAATAACAGAAAGAGAAGTTGTTGCTTAATAGTGACCTCAGATGCACTTGCTGCATGCATACATTTCCACAGTGATATCAAACTTTAGAATAAAGCACCACCTTGTGGTCTGAAGCATTTATTAAAGTGTCGGAATTTGAGAGCTGAGGCTGGAAAGGCTCCCTCAGCTGGTGGTGAAGAAGCCCGGATCGGAAAACAGACTTGCTGGAAGGTGACAGAGGAAAGCGACTCCAGGTGCCTTTCGGCTGCTGCTTGGGGTTCTTAGTGCTGCAGATAACGGCGTTCCTTTTCATGGAGTGAGCCCCATGTTTCTAACATGAATATGCTGTGGTAGTCACACATCATAACTATTTTAAATATGTCTAATAACTTTATAAGTTTTGAAGCTGACACTAAAGTCACCAAGTGGCCCAGTCACATCTAAGTGGCAACTGTGACTGGAAATCATGTTCTTCTGGAACCAAGTCCTGGCTCTGAAGCTTCTCTGTTAAACGCAAGACCGAGGCCGGGATCAGAGCCAGGCTGGGCGGGAGTATATCGGCTCCGGCCCCACCACCCCACCTGCTAGACGTGTACTTGGGGTGCATTTAGGACACTGGGGTCGCCTGCTTTGCAGCATTGCACTGGGCAGCATTCGAGTGGCCACTTCACTACCACCCATCCACCTTCGGAGAAAGCCAGGCATAATGTTTCTTTTTGGCCTGTAAAGATCTATAAGACAAGGGCCATGCCCTCAATCATTTACAAGGAAACAAAACCGAGAAGACATATTTGACAAATATTCATGTGGACAATAAGAAAGAGGTTTTTTTTTTCTTTTTTTCTTTATTAGATAGTTTTGTATTCAGCAAATACAGTCAGTTTGGTACCATTATTAGGCTTATCCATGACCTACCCCCTCCCCTTGGCCCCTCCTTGTTGAGGTATAAGGGGGAAGGAGATCAACACAGAGAAAAATAAACTCCTACCAAATCAGAGAGCCAGAACCTCAGAGGTCCCCAACACCTCATCACTGAAGCAGACCAAAAATGAACCCAACATGGCTCAGGGAAATTTTGGGGAAGAGGGGGCGGAAAGAATGTCAGAGCCACATGTTGGGTCATGATATGCAGAGACATTTATCTTACACATAACTGTGGGCTAACTCCACAATGCATGACCCATATACCTCAACAAGAAAGAGTTTTTAAAAAATGCTTATATTTAAAAAATATATTTATGAGGAAGAGAGAGAAAGAGAGAGAGAGAGAGAGAGAGAGAGAGAGAGGCAGATAGAGGAGAGAATGGGCATGCCAGGGCCTCCAGCCACTGCAAACAAACTCCAGAGGCATGCACCACCTTGTGCATCTGGTTTACGTGGGTCCTGGAGAAATCAAACCTGGGTCCTTTGGCTTTTCAGGCAAGCACCTTAAACAATAAACCATCTCTCCAGCCCAAGAATGACTTTTTTTGAGCCAGGATATATTCTTTACAAAGTAATTATTTTGGGCTGGAGAGATGGCTTAGCAGTTAAACGCTTGCCTGTGAAGCCTAAGGACCCCGGTTCAAGGCTCAGTTCCCTAGGACCCACGTTAGCCAGATGCACAAGGGGGCACATACATCTGGAGTTTGTTTGCAGAGGCTTGAAGCTCTGGCGCACCCATTCTCTCTCTCTCTCTCTCCTCTCTGTCGCTCTCAAATAAATAAACAAACAAAAAAATTTAAAATAAATAAATAAATAAAAAAGTAATTATTTTATCATTTATGTTTCTTAAAGGTAGGGCTGTGGTACCTATTTGACTAGTACGTGTGGTAAGTAGTGTGGTGGTTTGAATTAGGTATCCCTCATAAACTCATGTGTTCCCAGCTGGGGGCAGTTTGGTACTTGGAGCCTTGCTTTGTTTGGGGGGGGCAGAGAACTTGAGGCTTATTCGCCCCTACCTTGTCAGAATTCCGCTTACTGTCATGCTGCGGAGTCCCGCCTGCTGTGGCAGAGGTGATGTGCAGCTTCAGCTCATGCCATGGTGTCCCCTGCCATCATGGAGCCTTCCTCTCAAGCTTTGCAAGCCAAAATAAACTCTAAACCCTTTCCTCTCATGAGCTGCTTTGGTTTGGGTGTTTCGTGCCAGCAATGAGAAAGTAACTGCAATAAGTAGTAATATGAGTACAATGCTCTTAGGAGGGAGATCTTGCACTGGTCTTCTTCTAGTGACTCTTGGGAGAGTTACTGCTTTGTCCCCGAGGCACTGCGCTCTTGCTCACAGATAGGGGACAGTGTAATGGATGGAAAGGGTGAGTTGGGACTCACTGTCTCCGCTTCCTGAGAAAGTCTGCCCTTCCCACGCTTCCTTCCCAGTCGCGGCTGATTCTGCTGCTAACTTTTGGTAACAAAACGTTTCACTTCCAGTCGTGTTTGATGACATTTTTCTAGGAACAATGATTAGGGGGAATGGTGTAGCTCTGTTTTTCCGAAGGAGATTAATCTATATAGTTCATGACAACACAAGGGCCAGGAAAGCCCCTTTCCAGCCCCCAAAGGAATATGGAAAGCATTTAAAGTACTATAAAAAGTGGAAGTATTGTCAACCGCTGTCTCTCCTTGGATGTGACACCAAGACCTTTGTCAGTTTATCCCCAGTTCCCTGTTTTGGATCTCTATTTGTCTTTTTAAAAATTAATTGAAAATAATTATTTACAGTCAGAGAGAGAGATTGAGAGAGAGAGAGAGAGAGAGAGAGAGAGAGAGAGAGAGAGAATGGGCACACTAAGGCCTCTTGCCACTGCAAACTCCAGATGCATGTGCCACTTTGTGCATCTGGCTTTCCTCGGTACTAGGGAATCCAACCTGGGCCATCAGGCTTTGCCAGCAAGTGCGTTTAACCACTGAGCCATTTCCACAGCCCTGAATTGCTATTTCTTGAGTTATCCCTTTAACAGAAAAACCTACCCATTAGAGTAGTAGAGTGCTGTCCAGTAGAACTTTCTGAAATAGTCAAAATCTTATTTGTACTCTATAGTAGGCGCAGGGAGAGAGAGAGAGAGAGAGAGAGAGAGAGAGAGAGCATTTAACATGTAGTTATGAAGACTGGCAGACTGGCAGACTAAACGACGTTCTTCATTAACTTATCCATGTCGGACCACGGGGCCAGAGGCCACCGCACTGGACGGTGTGGTCTGCAGTATTGTCTCTGCACAGGGTTTCTAAGGATATTGTGGCTCTCTTGGTCACAAAGTGTGTTTCACAACAGAGATGATCTTGACATTAACTTTAAAAGCAGACTTTAAAAACGATTCATTTTCTATGTTGTTGAAAACAGGATTTCAGAAAACTCATGTTCTATTAATCTTGGAGGAATGAACTCTGATTTGTTAAAGTTTTTCTTAAAGAAGCTCAATTACTACTCACTTCTTTTTTTTTTTTTTTTTGGCTTTTTGAGGTAGTGTCTCACTCTAGCCCAGGCTGACCTGGAATTCACTATGGAGTCTCAGGGTGGCCTCGAACTCACGGCAATCCTCCTACTTTGGCCTCCCGAGTGCTGGGATTAAAGGCATGTGCCACCACGCCTGGCTCAATTACTATTCAATTATATTCATTCCAATGGTGATAAGATGTACTTTTTGAAGACAAGTAGAAATAAAGGCAATTTCTCACTCTGTGGATTTTTCTAATCAATAATAGAATAAATTTGAATATATACTTTATAATGTTTCCATTTAATCAGTACTTTTTAAGACTTAGAGAGACTTTCTTATACTAAGAAAAGGAAAGAGAAGAAAATGCAGAGAGTTCCTGCCACGTGGAAGGTGGGGCGGGGTGGGAGTAGAGAGCCCACATGAGAGTAGGGACCCCCGTCTCCCCAGGCCCCTGGGCTGAGATGAAAGGTGCTTGCTTACCAGAGCAGGGACTGGAGGTTCAGGAGAGGTGAAATGCTAAGAAGAATTTAGTGAATATCTTTATGTCAAGACTTAGTAATAAAAATAGATTCTCTTCTTCAAAGTAAGGTTTTTTTTAAAAAAATATAAATGCATTTTCCCCAAAACTTTCATAAGAAGGATGAAATGGATGGGGAAAGGGCACCCAGCAAAAGTCTGAATGTTGTTTCATACAACTCTATCTTGAGCAAGCTGGGGTAACATTCCCAATATGCTTCTTAATTTTTAGGCTGGTGTTTCTTACCTGATAAATATCGAACAATATCAGCCTTTCTTATCTCACATTAAAACCCCTTATCCTTAAAGATTATGAAGGGGATTTCTGGTAGGCCACAGTTCTGTGAAAGTGATGTCTGCGCTAGGCTACAAAGCTGGAAAAAACCTTACAAAATTATGAACAAACGTGACAACTAGACACTTTTACAAAAATCACATGTTTTTAAAATTGGTGGGTGAAGTCCAGGAAACAAGCCACTATAACTTCTAATGTGTATCAATTAGTTCCTCATTTGGGGGACAAATTTCCTCACCCGAAGCAGAAGCAGCTCCTGGAAGGAGAGAGTTTATTTTCGCTTAGAATTCCAGAGGCTGGAGTCCACCGTGGTGGGCGAACACTCGGCAAGAGCAGCAGGCTGAGGCTGGTCGTCACAGCAGCAGAGAAGTCAAGAAACAGCAAGCAGGGCCAGGCCGGCCACCACTCCGCAAGGCTCACTTCCAGGTGACACAATTCCTATGACAAGGTTCCACTTTCTAGTTTCCACAGTTTTCCCCAACAGCTAAGGACCAAGGGTGTCAACACATTAGTCTACGGGGGACATTTAACATTCAAACCATCACAGTACAGACTGATGGAGTATAGTGCATAGGTGTTTCCTCTTAGCACATGCTTACATGACTGAGCAGTTATGACCGCTCCCCTTGGATGGCCTGCTAGTTGTGCAAAGTTTTGATGTCTCTACAGACAATGTTCTTATAGGACCCGAACTCTGTTCAAAGAGTTCATCTGCTTTTAACTTATTATTTTTCTATTTTCCTTTACTTTTGCGTAACATCATCTCTACTCCATGAAGTGACCTAACAATTCACGAAGCTCACTTACTGAGGATGAGAGCTTCTCACGTGTGCAAAGCAATAATGGAAATTAGACCCTGGCTCTTGAAAAATCTCTAAGTGTTGTAGGCAACCACATTAAACCTGCATTTCTCTCTGTGTGTGTAATTGGATTTTCAAGGGATGACAGAGTTTGGACCGCAGAGGATGTAGATGTTCCTCTGTGGTATGACAGTCCATTTATTCCATGACAAAGTCTGCCCGTGTCAGCGTCCTTTGTCATGTGGAGGAACTGGAGGCTTCCCCGCTCACGTGGCTGCAGCACAGGGGACGTTCAGTGGGACAGAACTCCACAGACTCAATGTTTGTGGAGGTGGTTTTCCAAGAAAGCATTTGTCAGAGATTCACCACAGAGCATGCACAGAGATAAAGCCTTTTCCAGGACTGACCAGTACAACCCTCAGATACCAGGTGTCCTTGTGGAAGGAAACAAACCAACCCTTGCTAGAAACTGTGGTTAAGTTGTAGTTAGGGCACAAGGACATTTAGTTTTTTTTTTTTTTTTCAAGGTAGGGTCTCACTCTAGCCCAGGCTGACCTGGAATTTACTATGTAGTCTCAGAGTGGCCTTGACCTCATTGCGATCCTTCTACCTCTGCCTCCCAAGTGCCCAAGTGCTGGGATTAAAGGTGTGTGCCTCTACACCGGGCCCAGGCATTTATTTTTTATAGAAAGGGAAACTTACCATTATTCTACTGCTATCCACGGGACAGCTATTATAGGAGGATACTATCTTTATCACCCCATAAAATGCAACATAAAATGGTATGTTATTCCATTTCCATTGTGATAACAAGATACTGATTCTGGGTAGCTTCTAAAGAGTTTTCTGAGAAGGCTGATATCCCAAAGTCAGGCAGCTTGGTCTGTTTGTCCCCTACTGAGGGCCTCATGGCAGATGTTGTTCATGGTAGGGCTCACGTGACAGGAGCTCCTGTGAGACAGGAAGCCACAGAGTGGCAAGGACTGGTCCTGTTCACTTACAACAACTCACTGTTGTGGGAACGAACTAGAGTCCCATGAAAACTACCTTAATGCCTTCTGAGGCCAGTATCCCAATGTCCTAGCCACCTCCTCCTACTTCCTTACCTCTTAAAGATTTCATGCCTGGAAAATACTCTTAAACCATCACAAAGAGGAAAGTGGAAGAATGGGTAGGATCTGCAATGTGACACTTCCTTTAGCTCCATCTGACTGAAACTGTCTCAAATGGGGAAAAAAATATATGAATTAAGGGCCGGAGAGATGGCTCAGTTGTTAAGGCGCTTGCCTACAAAGCCTAATGACCGGGGTTCAGTTCCCCAGTACCCACGTACAGCCAGATGCACAAAAGTGGTGCATTTATCTGAAGTTTGTTTGCAGTGGCTAGAGGCCCTGGCATGTCCATTCATTCTCTTTTGCAAATAAATAACATATTTTTAAAAATGAGTCAGAGATTACATGAGATCCATTTGTATATTATTTATAGGTTGATTATACATGTATTCAGTGCTGGGGCCAGTTGTTCGAAAAACTATATATGGTAGTAAATTAGGAGAGCTTAGCTATTCTCAATTGATGTTTTGGTAGTTGGAATAAAACTCCAACATTTACAAGCTCTTCAGCATGTATGTATTGGACAGATGCTTGGCAAATCCAAATGGAAAACACTATTTATTTTATGTTGGCTGAAGAATCACAGTTGTGAGTTCTGTTACAACCAGTGTGCCCAGAGCAGGTACATGCGGCAAGCAGCACCTTGCCCAGGATAGCGCCGCAGTCATGCCTGCTCGTTTCTGGCTGAAACACATGGCAATCTCTGGAGTTGTCTATCTCCCCAAACCCATTTCAAATCCCAGCACTCGGGAGGCAGAGGTAGGAGGATCGCCGTGAGTTCCAGGCCACCCTAAGACTACATAGTGAATTCCAGGTCATCCTGGGCCAGAGTGAGACCTTACCTCGAAAAACCAAAAAAGAAAAAAATATATAGATGTAACGGCAGCAGGATGCTAGTTGTCCTCTAGCCACTGAGTGCTGGCTTGGTCACGACCTCCTAGAAGAAGAGCCATGTGTCCTTGTCCCCCTGGTAGTAGATATGGCAGAGTGACTAAGCTTCTGGGGATGCCTAGGAACAAAGAGGACTGTGTTGGGCTCTCAGGGAGTGTCTGCACGGGGAAAGGCCAGCTCCCTTCTCACTCGTTCTTACTTCCTGGAGTGAGAACACAAACAGGTTGGCTTGTGTTGGAAGAACCTTCCTGGACCACAAGGGTTACACTTTCTTGAGAACTATGATGATGAAAAGAGTCTAAGATAGGAGAGATAGGATGAGCAAAGGGAAAGATTCACAGCATTGTGGTTACACCATGAAATACGACGGACATACAGACATCATGTGGAGACAAGACAGTTGTGCCTGCTTATAAGCAGAATTGACCGAATTCACACGGAAAACCCAGGGCTATGGTTTGTATTAAAGAGACCACGAGCCTGGCCTGCAAAGACTTGACCATCCACCCACTCCTGGTCGAGGCTGGCAGGAAGGCTGTGCTGTGATTGCTGAGAAGGCTGCTGGAAGGTTACGTGCTTTCAAGTGTCACGGACAAGAAAACATGTCAAAGTGGGAGAGCCAAGGCTTCAAGGTGACAGTGAACAAAGGCGTCCTTCCCAAGATGCAGATCTTATAACTTTCTCTTTTTGTCTATTGAGATCTGATCACTTTTAGTGACAAATGGTTATTAATGGGATTTTGACTTATTTTATTGTATTTTTTTTGTTTTTTCGAGATAGGGTCTCACTCTAGCCCAGGCTGACCTGGAATTTACTATGGAGTCTCAGGCTGGCCTTGAACTCACAGCGATCCTCTTACCTCTGCCTCCCAAGTGCTGGGATTAAAGGTATGTGCCACCATGCCCCGCTCTGTTGTTTTTATTTTTTTCCCCATTGGGAGAACTGGCTCTGGTTTGTCATGCTCTTAAGGTATTCTTGAATATGTCCCATCATGGAACTTGTATGTGTCATCTGTCCCCAAAACAGAAGTAGCCACACTCAGGCCTGGTGAAGACTGCTAAATGACACCCCCAAATCTTTAGCTGAGAATCAGATGCATGAATTTGATGGAACTCTGGGAATTTTCCTTGGGACAAGGGTTTATTTTAAACATGAAAATAAAGACCACATAGATAAGTGAGGAGTCAAGGGAAGACATAATTGTTCTCCAGAATGTATCCTTTCTTCTTCAGTTAAAGAGACAGGGACCATCAGCAATGATTGATATGTATGACTTCTAGAAGGAATTGTTAACAGGAAATGAAACTTTATCCTGACTTTAAAAACATACCTGACTTGGGCTGCTGGAGAGATATCTTAGTGGTTAGAGCATTTTCCTGAGAAGCCTGAAGATCCAAGTTCAGTTCCCCAATACCCATGTTAAGCCAGATGCATAAGATGGCACATACATCTAGAGTTTGTTTGCAGCAGCTAAAGGCTCTGGCATACCCATTCTCTCTCTCTCTTGCTCTTTTGTCTGTGTATTTGCCTCTTTCTCTCTCAAATAAATAATAGATAAAATATTTAAGAAACACCTAACTTACAAAACCTTTCAATCGACATTTTTCATACATGTACACAATGTATTCTGATAATAATCTCCTCCCCTTACCTTCTTTTTGCTCCCACTCCATCCCTCTTCCACTGAACTTCCTTCTTCTTTCTGACTAGTCCCTATCAACTTTAAAATCTCTTTTTTTTTAACCCTCCACCATTGTTCATGCTGAAATGTTGATATGCCCAATATTGTGTAGATCGGGTGTGGCTGATGTCAGCTGCTGTAACGTACCATTCTCTGGCCACACTTCCCTGAATTTAACATACCGACCTCTTTTGACCTTGGAAGCTGAGTTGGGCCCCACTTGGTACTGACTGTTTTTTGTTTGTTTGTTGTTTGTTTAATTCTGCTGCCTGGAATGTAGATGAGATGGCCAGTGTCTGTCGGGTTATGTACTGAAGAAGTGAAATGTAGCTCACAAGTGAAACCAGTTTGGTTCCTTTCTTACTAAGCTCCATAGGCCACAATCACATGGCTCGCACTTTCTTGAGGACTCCCCTATGGTTTTTGTTGTCTAATAAGCGCTTTCACTTACTCAACTTTTGCAAATTGCCTCAACACACATGCCTGGTGCAGACTGAAACTGAGTGCACCGAAGTCAGTCAGGGTGCAGAGGTGGGAATTTCTCTAGAAACAGCCACTCCATGCTGGGCAGAGATAGCTGTGTCTGTCTTTATGGCTTTTCCATAAAAGGCTTGAGAGAAGGAAGCTAAGCCACAACCCCATTAGGTAACTGCACATTAATGCAATTTATCTGGAATGAGGAAGGAAAAGATTTGGTTTTGAGAGAATTTCCTCAATAGCCTATTTCTCTGTGCTGCAGAGTTGTTCCGGAACTATCATGAGGTAAATGTCCTCTGCATGTACCAAGGGCTTCCAGGAGGCACGTGGTCTTCAGGGGTATTGAAGGAAGTGTTCAATAGATGGTACAATTCTATGGCGAGTCTCACCAGGCTTATTTTTTTTAAATTTATTTTATTTCAGTGGCTTACGTGGGTCCTGGAGAATCGAACCTGGGTTCTTTGGCTTCTCAGGCAAATGCCTTAACCGCTAGGCCATCTCTGTAGCCCAACCAGGCTTATTTCTAAGTCCAAGAGTGGGAGTTGTCAGGCAGAAGACAGCTGAAAGCTTTCGCTTTAACCCAAGCCTGACTGTGAGCCCTGCATCTGCAGGTGGCCTAGGCGAGGAGGCAGCGTGGTGCACGGTGACACACGTGAGCGTGCGATGCATGTGAACTTTACAGTCAGACCATTTTGGTTCCAATTTGCCTTTCTTATTTTCTGTGAAGTTGGGATGCCTCCGTCATTTCATCTATAAAATGGGGTGTTTATATGCATAACCCTTCAGAGGGTGCTAATCACATCTTTGAATGTGTGGTAAAGGGTATCATATGGTTTGCATAGCACATTGTAAGTGCTACACTGTAACTTCTGTCTAAATTGTCAGTGGTGTTATTAAGATGCTAATGAAACACTTTGGAAGGCAGCTCTGCTAACCACTAGCCAAACAGCATCTCACGAAACCCTTTAGCGTGAGGTCACTCCTGCTCCAGACCCCAGACTTGCTACCCGCCACTTTGTTGACCTTTTATCTGTGTTCACTCTGCCACTTGGCTCTGTCTTCCTCCTTCCTCTTGCCATCCTTGCTTTGATCACGACCTTTCTGTCTTCCCAGGCTTCTTGATGGTCTGCATGCAATATTTTCTCTGGTTGGAATTTCCCTGTTAGTTCATTCTTTCCCTTGCGAAGGCTTCCTCCCAGAACAGGTGCAGGAATGTACTGTATCTCCAAACCTCCCTTTGCCTGTCTTCAAGAGTCCTTGCAATTGTGGTGATGCACTCATTTTTATAATTACGCCTGCCTTTGCTGAGGGACGGTCAGCTCCAAGCAAAGGTAACAGGCTCTGTGTCTGCCAAATCCACCACCTTCCCAGCATGTGGCTCAGATCACACACCAGAGGGAATGCATACATGGGCAGTGTGAATCTGTGAGGAATTTCTTCTGCTGGTTTTGTAAGCCTGGGTCTCTTATCTTTGTCTCCTTAAGAGTCTAATACCTTATGTGGCAATTCATAGACCTCAGTGTATGCACTGTGGAAGTACGTAAATTGTATGAGCATGATTCACGTTCAGTCCATTAAATGTAACATTATAATTTAAATAGAGCTATTGTTGAATATAATATAATTTTTAAATAAATCTAATAGCATTATCTAAATGAATATAGTTATTGTTGGATATAACAGTTTCTAAACTGGGAGAGAAGGATAGTTATATGGATTAGGTTATAGTCACTCATGTTGATTATTTTCAGTTGGCTGCTGCAATAGTCATATAGATTAGGTTAAGTCAACACATGTAGTTGAATCGCTGTTTTCTAATAATAACACTGTTTGGGGAGGAGACATATTACATGTTTAAAATTAATAAAAATTATGTTTTTAAAAAATAATAGTATTTTAAATAAGCACTAAGAATTAAGGGAAAATGATTAATATATATTTTGGGGGCCTGAACATATGGCTTAGTGGTTAAGGCAGTTGCCTACAAAGCCAAAGAACTGTACTTTGATTCCCCAGGACCCATGTAAGCTAGATGCACAAGGAGGTGCATGCATCTGGAGTTCATTTTCAGTGGGCAAAGGCCCTGGCATTCCCATTCTCTCTCTATCTACCTTTCTTTCTCCCTCTTTATCTCTCAAATAAATAAGTGAATCATAAAATTGTAAAGATATATTTTGATCTCAGGATTTCTTTATGCTCTTAAAAATTATTGAGGATCTCAAGGAGTTATTTCTATGTGGGTCATATTTGTCACATTAGGAAATAAAACTGAAGACCTGGGAGATGACTCAGTATGTAAAAGCATTTGCTGTGCAAGCATGAAAACCTGAGGTCAGGTCTCCAGAACTTGTGTGGAGGTAGATATGGTCGGGTGAGTGTCTCTGTAATCCCAGCATGCCTATGACAAGACAGGAGCTTCCCCAAATGCTCACATGTCAGCTAGCTTGGAGAATGCAGTGAGACCACGGAGACCCTGGCCCCCCATAAAGATGGAAGGTGAGGAGTGCGTGTGTACCCACACTCGTGCACACACATATACACGCAGATTAAAAAAAGAAGGAAAACTGAGCAACTAAAATAATTGTTTAAACTTACAATGATATATATTTTACATAAAATAACCATTTTGTGAAATTACATTTTCCTAATGGATCTTTTGCCCAAGAATGGTTTTTGCTATATAATACATTGATCATCTGGAAAATATTAACTTAGTAAATGAATGTTGAACCTTTCAAATATTGACAACCAAATTTTCAAAAACATTATTTGCTATTACCATTGATAATAGGAGAAAAAATCTTTAAATCATAGGGAAGCTGTTTATGTATCTTTATGTCAGCTTATACAATTTCCCAACATTCCAAGTTTAATTGGAAATTTCAGAATTTACTTTTAGCAACAAATAATGTCTGTCATTTTCATTGAAGTGACAATGCGTCTGTATTCAGTCTCAAGGAAAGTTTGTCAGGCAACCAAGCCTAAATAATAACAGTTTGCTGTCAGTTGTCTTTCAAAGATAAAATGGCATTCCATGAAAATGAAAGGTGATTTCAGCCTGTACCTCAAAACAATTATATGTAATTAGAGTACAAGCTGGGTAATTATGCATACTTCCTGTCTCATCTTATAGAATATTTAAAAGACATATGGTCAAAAGATGAAATGTATTAAGCTTCATCACTTTTCCAGTTTCACCGTGCAGCTGAGGAATACAGTGACCCAAGGTGCTGTGCGGGGGAGTCCTTGGCTTGACCAGTTCTAGCACCATAGGAGTTTTGCCCTACTATTACTGTTGCTTTTACACAATTATGGCCTAAGTTAACACAGACTTATAAAAAAAAGGCAGGTAACCATAGAGTTTTAGATAGTTTAGATAGTTTTGGATCTTGGAGACAGCCACGGGTGTGCAGATCCCACTTTGAGACTGGTTCTCTTAGAGTGTGCTAACATTAACAAAAACACTCATTGACATCACATAGATGAAAGATGATAGATGAAATATTCCCAAGTAAGTATCGTTCACTATGTCCTCTACCCACTGGGTATAGGAAAACCAAGAGCACAGTGTTACTAATGTTTGTGATATTTGAGTTCTAGATCAATGCACAAGAACAATCTTAACCAATAATCATTTTAGGGTGAAAAATATGTAGCCTCAAAATGGGTTTTAAAAAATTCTATCCCTAAGGAACATTTCTTTTTTTTTTATTTTTTTTTATTTTTTTAATTTTTTATCTTTTTAAAAATATTTATTTATTTATTTATTTGAGAGCAACAGAGAGAAAGAGGCAGAGAGAGAGAGAGAGAGAGAATGGGCGCGCCAGGGCCTCCAGCCACTGCAAATGAACTCCAGATGCGTGCACCCCCTTGTACATCTGGCTAACGTGGGTCCTGGGGAGTTGAGCCTCGAACCGGGGTCCCTAAGGAACATTTCAAAATATAACTAGTGACAAAAATTGTGATAACTACGTACAGAATTATTACTAAGTATAGAACGTACTTTGAAGGTAATTCAGTAGCACTTTCCCTCAAAATGTATCATGTCTGATGTCATTTCATATTGCAATGTCTCTGAGTGTACAGGTGTGCGCAGGACTGGATTCCATGTTATGGGTGAGGAAATGGGTGAAAATGGACTGGATGTACCCACAGTTGCCTAGGCAGTCCTCCACTGGTATCTTCTTTTTCTCCAGTCTCATCCCCTGACCAACTGCTGGTCAGCATCTGTAAACATGACTTATTATACTAAGTCAAGGAATTCGGTGATTCCCTAACTAACTTTGCATGTTCCGAGTAACTGAAGCCCACAGGGAAAGTGTGAGTCCTGTGAGCATTGCCAGCAATCATTTCTGTTGGTAGGTGGGAGTTCATGGAAAGAAATTCTCTCAGCCTGAACCTGTGACTTGCTAAATTTAGACTTCCACATGACAGAAACGCCCTTGGATGACAGAGCCTTCTGCCCCCGATGTTCTGGAAACTCTCATTCTGAAAGCACACACATAATTTTTTCTTCTTCTTTGGTACCAGAGGGGAAATTTGGCCATGGTTTCTGCACCCACTGGCTTGTTGTGAGTGAGAGCAGCTGTTCTCTGGAGGTTTGAGCAGAATGTGGTGAAGGAGAAGAGGACGTGGGTGGAATGGATAAGATGAATCCTTTGTCCTGTTGAAGGATAGTTTGAAAATGCCCTGTTGTTATTTGCTAGCCTGTTACAGGTAACAGGATCTTCTCTACTTGTCACCAATGAGTAACTGTCACAACAACACTGTATTTATGTGACCCGTGTTTTACCTCCCAGAGGTGAAGGAAGAGCTTTAAGGAAACTCACTCCTCCCACTGTGTGCAGACAAGGGCTAGGAGCGGAGCACCTCACTGTCTGCTCATGGTGTTCTTGCTCTTAATAGTATTCTTCTAGTATATATTCTACCTTTTTATTTCCATCATGCTTTCTGCTTTTTAACTCCTCACCCAAAGTTTAAATGGAAGGTGCAGGCGAAGTGCTTGTGAATGGAGCTGCTTGATGCAAGCCATCTGGTGGGTGGAGGGCAGCATCGAAGGCCCCTTTCTGCACAGGCCACGTCTCAGGGCCAGGGAGATAACAAGAACACAGGGCCTCAAATGCAGTCACTCCTTAACATTTGACAAAACTCACCTGGGTGGAAAAGCAATTTCTCAGACAGCAGTTTGCCTAGGAGTTGAAATGACATGATCCTCATGTGGCAAGAATACCAACCTTTCCAAAAGTCCCTTTACCAAGTGTCACGGTGAGGCTATGGGCATGCCCACACAAGCAAGTTATACCTGTAACCCACTGTTTGGGGCCAGTGTAAATGCCATGAAGGAATATTGGTATTAATTGTTCTTTCTTTTGACTTTTTTTTCTCCCTTTTGATCTTGTTGTTTCTAGCTTTACTATTTTTGCTTTAGAAGCGTAAGTGCTTTGGGATGAAAACTACTGTGAACTCAAGAGGAGGGAAGAATACTGGATCATGTTCCTGAGGTCTTAGGCACTAGCTTACACTGTCATATATTACCTTAGACTAAGTCATTGGCCTTGCTCTGTCTCATTTGTCTGTTTTATACTAGAGGCAACAGTTTTCTACAGACGGGGTGATTTAAGGTCTAGGACTCTCTATTGCACCAGAGATTTTTTTTTTTTAAGATAAGGTCTTGCTCTATCCCTGGCTGACCTGGAATTCACTATGTAGTTTCAAGGTGGCCTCAAACTCATGGTGCTCCTTCTACAGGCATGCACCACCACACCCAGCTTGTACCAGGGGTTCTTTAAGCACTCTTTGTAAAGCTAGCAAGGATGGATTGATTTTGCTCACGTCACAGCTGTTGCTATTTGAATGCATTGGGTGGAACTGCAGTGCCTTGTGAAGGAAAGCGATTTTTTGAAACAGTGAAAATGTATTTATGATGCAATACTAGATCAAATATGAAGAATGAATTTAGGGAAGTTGAGTTTAACTCATAGCATCTAATTTTAAAAATATTTTATTTATTTGATAGAGAAAATGAGGCAGTCAGAGAAAGAGAGAATGGGCATGCCAGGACCTCCAGCCACTGCAAACAACCTCCAGACGCCTGCATACCCCCCATGCATCTGGCTTACATGGGTACTGGAGAACCAAACGTGGGTCCTTAGGCTTTGCAAGTAAGTGCCTAAACTGCTAAGCCATCTCTCCAGCCCCTAATACTTTTTAATTATTTATTTATTTGAGAGAGAGAGAGAAACAAGCAGACAGTGTGAGAGAGCCAAGAGGGAAAGGGAAAGGGAGAGAGAGAGAGAGAGAGAGAGAATGGGCATTTCAGGGCCTCTAGCCACTGCAAAGGACCTCCAGACACATGCACCACCTTGTACAGTAGGCTTATGTGGGTACTGAGGAATTGAACCTGAGTGCTTAGGCTTTGCAGGCAAGTGGCTTAACCACTAAGCCATCTCTGCAGTCTAGCATCTAATATTTTAAAAGATCAGTACTATAATCTTTTCAAAAATTATCACAGAAGTTCAACTGCTTATACATGTGAGGCAAAATTAAGCTGTCACAATCTTTCTTAATAATGTCTCTAAAAACTACCTGGAAAGCATATGGAGACACACAGTTTGACCCAGTGCATTTGGAAAGAACCTCAGATTCTGAATTTCTAACTACTTCTACTCATATTCCTGGTCCATGGGTGACTTTCAGACTCACAAAATCGGTTGTAATACATGTGAAAATGAAAGATGAAGCACTTTGGCTTTCTCCATGAATAAAATATTATGTAATACCCATTGTTTTATTTTGCAGTATACAAGAATTCCTTTTAAAAATGACTCAAAACACCCTGCTGTGAAACATTCCACGGCAAAATTACTTGATCAGCAAATAGCTGACATGAGCATGTGCCTAATAGATCTCGATTAGTTGGTTTCTGGAAAGTATATCTTCAGAGATGGCAAATGTCTGCCAGCATATAAAATGACAGAAACCCATATTGGAAAGTCTGAATTCAGTGCACTAGACAAGACAGAACTGATAGTGTCTGAGCCAAGGGAAGGCAAGGATCACCTGAGCTGAGCAACCGGGCTCTTTGTAAATGTCCATTCATATGGTATTGGGCAGCTGATTAACGAGTACTGGATATGGAAGGAAGGCTCTTGTCATTGTTTTATGACTGTACCTCTTGGAGTGAAGGAACATCACTGAACGATTTGGCAACAGCTAGGAAAACTGGAATACTGATTTGCAAGGCTTGGTAAGTATGTGGGCGTGCCATTGTTTATTTCATTGAGATTTATGACAAGCAAATTTCTCTTGCTGATCACACCTTCCTAGCCCACTTGGGGTTGAGTTAGGATATGTTCAGATGCTTCTTTTCTCTCCCAGACACTAGACACTGCCAGAAGCCGGCTTGCCTGTGGGTGAGACAAGGAAATTCCCAGGGTCAAGGGAAGGCTGAAACTTGAAGCAATCTTTGGTACTTTCAGACTACATGTTCACACATAAACATATGTTTGCATATTAGGTAAGAGATTCTTACTAAAATTCGTGAGGATTTTTGACCTTTAAAAAAGTTCTATACATCCAACTCTTATTGAACTAAGTCCCTCCAAAGTATGCAAGGGAAATCGAATTCACAGTTTCAAGTTCATTGGCATTGACTGCTGTAATGTGTATGGTGTCCCACTTGTGGTCCGTGGATAACAGTGTTACTCATTGAGGGCATTTCTTTTTAATTTTTGTTTTCTCTCTCTCTGTTTTCTAAAACAGAATCTTACCATTCATGCAACCCAGGCTGACCTTGAACTTGAGATTCTCTTGCCTAGCTTCCTGAGTAATGGAAATACAGTTTTGAGCCACCACACTGAACTTTATTTAATCCTTTTATTTATTTTTTTTGTTAGATTGATTTTGGGATTAAAACTATCAAACATGTCTTTGTTTCTCTCATTATAACTTGTGGTTAAAATAGCTAAATATTTTCCAGGATGACTGACTCAGAACAAATTTATTCAGAATCAATTCAGTTAAAAGTCTTTGCCACAGTAATTCATACTTTATGGTTGTTAATGAGTGTATACTTGTAAAATTAATAAAGGTTTGTTCTATTCCATGGGAGAAATGGTGAGAGAAGATGAGTGTTTCATGTCATATAACCTGGAATAATGTCTATTCCCAGGCATTTTGTGGTGGTTTGTAAAGGAAAAAGATTTCAAGTTCCAAATTTTTCAGATGGGAATATATCTAGTACTCCTTTATAGAATATTTTTAAAAGAAAAAAAAAACACAGTATGGCCTTAAAAGGTTTCTCTCAAATTATACTCTGGAAGAGAAGTTAAAGAATGAGGTTGATTACCTGCAAGGTAGAAAAGGCAACGGCTTCCTAAGCACAAATATTTTACTTCTTGGCGTGTTTATATGCATTACCTGGAGATTAGCCATGTATTCATTGCTTACAGTGTTATTGAAATGAATAATAAGACCCAACAATTCCCTTCTGCTTAACTGATGAAGCACTGGTAACTGATAAACTATGCTTACAGAGACTGGAAAGCTTGCATAAATATGTGCCTCAGACTGTTCTGTGTTGCTATGACATAGTATCTGAAAAGAGGTAATTTATATAAAATAAACTTATGGCCTCATAGTTCTGAAGGCTGGGAAGTCCAAGATCAGGGTGCTGACTTCTAGCCAGGGCACTTTTGCTAAAGCAACTCATGGCAGAAGGACAGAGATTGGATGGTGGGGGTGGAGGTGGTAGGGGGAAGAGGGACTGAATCACCTTTTGTAAGAATCTACCCATGTCCTAAGGACATAGCCTAACCAGCTGTTAAGAGTTCCCACTTCTTAATACTATTACAGCCGCAGTTAAGTTTGCCGCATATGCCTTTGAGTGGGGGACATTAAGACTCTAGCAATCTGGTTAGGGAAAATGCCTTTCAAATTGCCACAAGTATAAAATAGAAAAATACTGAGCCAACAGAAAGCACAGAGTAGCAAAATGTTGTGGTTGGGGAGGTTTCACCTTCACTGTTGACCTCTGAAAAACATCGGACGCGAAGGGGCAGCTCATAATGTGTGTGTAATTCAAACTGTCAAGATCAGATAGAAACAAGACAGCACTCTGAGCAAAACAAGTACACCCTGGGTATCCCTTACAGAAGTGGGCTTATTTTTGGTGTACTTGTGCATACAATGAATGCTCTCCTTTTAATGCTCTGCATTTATATAAGGCCAAATTCCTCCTTCATCTTCTTTGATTAGACTCAGTATGCCCTTTTCTCCCTTTCCCTTTCTTTCTCTCTCTTTTCCCCTTTGTCTGTCTTTTGTTTTTTCAAGGTAGGGTCTTGCTCTAGCCCAAGCTATCCTGGAATTCACTATGTAGTCTTAGCCTTTCTCTTAATATCTGGTTGTAACATAAGACTTCACGACATGGTATATTCACAAAGTCACTGGCAGCTGAAATTCTGGTAGCTAGCCATGGGAAGATAAGAGAATAAAAAAGACGTAAGGGGAGTTCTAATTTCACATAGAATTGTTTCCTGTATTTGTTTATTTTGTTTTTGACACATTTTTGTTCTATTTTTTTGTTTCATACAAACCACGAAATATGAAAAACTATTTTTGTTCCTTACCATGTCAAAAGCTCTTCAGTGTAACAAATGATGTGTATACAGAGGGTGAGAGAAGAAGGGAGATGGAGAGAGTGGATGAACAAGAGGGAGAAAAACTTGAAGTAGGGCTCTGAGATTTGCTAGATAATCAACATATTGGAGGAAGTTAATTGGGTTGGATTCTAATGGTGGCAAAGCTTTCTCCAGGTTCAGAATGGTTTTCCAGGACATTCCAGCCATTGCAATTCTGTAGGAATGTAGAGTGTCCACCTGACTTCTCTTTGGGTGCAGCAATGTCCTCTAAACTTGGAGTTGTAAGCAAGGTGGAAGAGGAGTCGGCTGTCCATTTGCTGGACTTGGTCAGTGTCTTCTTGCATGTAAGTAGTCACGGTGCTCGCACCGGCAACAAGCCATGGCTCTGCACGATGCTGGCAGAACAAAGATGAATCCATGAATCCTCAAGAAGCAAAGTTTTACACTGCAAAGGTAAGGAGACAAATGCGAACTGGATCCAAGAAGGAGAAAAGCTGATCTACAGAGAAACTGTATTTTGAATAATTTCCAAATGGTTCCTTCAAATTCCTAAATGTCAAAGATAGCGGGGCCAATTACAGGACTGTAGAGGAAAGTTTGTGATCAAATAATGGTCTATGTATAGTCTCTAGTAAAGATCAGAAAATACTCTTGCAAGCTAGAGAGATGGATTAGTGGTTAAGGTGCTTGCGTGTGAAGCCCAAGTACCCAGGTTCGATTCCCTAGTACCTATGCAAGCCAGATGCACAAGGTGTTGCATGTGTCTATAGTTCGTGTGCAATGGCTGGAAGCCCTGGAACACCCATTCTCTTTCTCTATTTGTATCTTTCTTTCTCACTTTCTCCCTCTCCAATAAATGAATAAATATATAAATAAATAAAACTTTAAAAAATAAATATATATATACTCTTGCATATGTACTTAGTTGGGAAATACATGAAGACGTACTAGTGCATACCAAGATGTAAGTCTGTTTAGCTGCTTATATCGTGTTAGAGTTAGAACTGATAAACTGAATGTAAGTGTCACAAAAGGGAGAGAGAACTACATCATGGAAAATGATCTTTCCAGAAGTATTGATCATATCTCTCCTATAAGCTAGATACTATTTGTTTGTTGTTAATTTATTATTTTTTTTCTTTTCTTGTTTTTTAGAGGTAGGGTTTCATTCTAGCCCAGGATGACCTGGAATTCTCTATGTAGTCTCAAGGTAGCCTCAAACTCACAGCAATCCTACCTCTGCCTCCCAAGTGATGGGACTAAAAGTGTCTGCTGCCTTAATTTTTATTTTATTTTTTTACTTATTTTCAAGCAGAGAGAGACAAACACATTGGGAGAGAGATAGAGAGAGCGAATGGACATACCAGGGCCTCCAGGTGCTGAAAACAAACCTCAGATGCATGCAACAATTTGTGCATCTGGCTTGATGTGGGTACTGGGGAATTGAACCAGAGTCATTAGGCTTTGCAGGCAAATGCCTTAGCCACCGAGCCATCTCTTCAGCCCCTAGATAGTATCATAGTCAGTGAAATTACAATCATAAATTATATAGATAAGAGTAAAGGATGAGCTCTTTGTTTATGAAGTCTATGTTCTTCAGAGGAACCAGAAGGTAGATGAGAGGAAATAAATGAAATGCAAACTATAAAATCACATTATTGCTATGATCTTGGCAAAATACCACAGATTTTAATGGTGAAAATTAAAATATGGATGTAAATTTATAGGAGGAGTGAGGGGTAAACTCCTCTATCTGATAGAGAAGAGAACAAAAAGGGTTGGTGATTTGTAGGCATTTACCACATGTGCACACACAAAACAAAGAGAAGTGAAAGTTGGCAGCACTACACATGACTTGAAAAAGCATGACTCACGGTCATCACCAGAGAGGTCAGCCTCCCCGAAGCCCATGTTCTCCTCCTCTGTGTGCATTTCTGTTCCTGCTTTTCTAACTCATGAAACTGCTTAACAGCCTCTAAGTCACACCTAAAACCTACACCTCTCTCCTTACTGTCTGTCTCCTCTTACCCACACACGTAAATGACCCACTGGTGATCATGGTTTTTACACCTGGTAAGCACGTCTCAACCCCTCTCCTTCCATGCTGACTGATGACTGGCTCATTTAGGACACCACCATTTCTTACCTAGATTTCTACCAGAACCACTTAAAAAAACATTTATTTAGTGTGCATCTGTATGGTATATATGTGTTTGTGTGTGAGGGTGGGCACACACGTACCACACAGCACGTGTGTAGAAGTGAGAGGACAACTTTCATGTAGGTCTTCCTCTTCCACCTTCTTGGAGGCAGGCTCTCTAGTTGTTCAATGCTCCCTTTGCAGGCTTCTGGAAAGTTCTCCTGTCTCCATGCCCTCTTTCATAGGCATACTCACTAAGATTTCAGAAGCCCATCACACTATCCAGATTTTCTGTGGGGTTTGGGGATATATATATATATATATATATATATATATATATATATATATATATGCACACACACACATATATATACACACACACACACACACACATATGTGTGTGTGTCTGTGTGTGTGTGTGTCTGGTTTATTGAGGTAGGGTCTCCCTCTAGCCCAGGCTGACCTGGAATTCACTATGTAGTCTCAGGGTGGCCTTGGACTCATGGCGATCCTCCTACCTCTGCCTCCTAAGTGCTATGATAAAAGGCATGCGCCATCATTGGGGATTTTATTCAGGTACTCAGAGTTGAATGGCAAGTGCTTCATCCACTGAGCCATCTATGCAGCCCTCCACTATACAACCTTTTAACTGGTTCCCCAGCCTTGTCTTTTTTACATCAAATCTACTTTACACCAAGTCAAAGTAATCCTTTGAAATACCAAACTGACTGTGTCATTATTTTCATTTCTGTAGCTATTTTCACATTGTTGGCATCCCATTGTCCAAATTCCTTCATGCCATATTTTATAGTTTGACTGTCAATGATCTTTCCAGCTGATAAGACTTTTGGAGCTCTGTATACTGAAGTGGTCAAGTGGAATTTTATTTCCTAGCTAAGGATGAGGCTGCTTCTCAGCCTGGATCCCAGCACAGGCTGTTTTCCTCTGCCCAGTTGCCTCTCTTCCCATCTCCCTTTGCCGGGCCAATTCCTGCTTTGACACTGGACATCACTCCTACTTGCAGGCCCCTCCTGACCCCTCTTCTCCCACACGAGGTTGAGCTGTGTTACTCTGTAGGTCCCAGGAGGCCCTGAACATCCCTCTCATAGCACCTTTTCCATTTCATTGTACCAGGCTGTTGATGTGTCTGAACTAGAATGCAAACTCCATGCAGCTGTAAGCCGTACCCCCAGGACAAAAATCTGCCCAGGAGAGTTTCAGTTGTTAAGCAATTTTTTAAGGAAGTAAAAATTTAATATTAGAATTCAGAAGACAGAATAATAAAACAAGCCAAAGAAAAACTACCTAAGTGTTCAAACTAAATAAAAAATATAATACATAAAAATAGAAAATGGGGACTGGAGAGATGGCTTAGCGGTTAAGCACTTGCCTGTGAAGCCTAAGAACCCCGGTTCGAGGCTCAATTCCCCAGGATCCACTTTAGCCAGTTGCACAAGGGGGCTCACGCGTCTGGAGTTTGTTTGCAGTGGCTGGAAGTCCTGGCTTGCCCATTCTCTCTCTCTCTCTCTATCTGCCTATTTCTCTCTCTTTCTCTCTCTGTCACTCTCAAATAAATAAATAAAAATGAACAAAAAAATTAGAAAATGGTGTTTCTTTGAAAGGAAACATGCACGTAGTACAACGCATGCACCTGTGGCCAACGTAATCAAGAGGAAATGCACACGCACAGTGGGAAATGTGGTGGGAGCAACAACAGCATAGTGAGGATATTTGAAATTAGGCTTCCTCCAGGCTCAGTGGTGCCTGTCTATAGTCCTAGCTACTGGAGAGGCTGAGGTAGGCGGAGCATCTGAGTCCAGGCGTTCCTAGCTACAGTGCACTTGCTATGCTGCTTGGGTGTCGGCATGAAGTTCAGCCTCAGTATGATGACCTCCCAGGAGCAGGGGACCATCAGGTTGCTTAAGGAGGGGTGAACAGGCTCAGATTGAAAATGCACCAGGTCAAAACTCCCATGTTGATCATGCACTTATATTTATGAGTTAAAGCAACTTTTAAACTGACATGTTTCTTAGCTAAACATAGATGACCAAAAGTGTCCTAACCATTAAGTCTGAAAAATCCCATTTAATTCTGAAAGAATTTTAAATCCTTTAAAAATTCTTAGCCCAAAGGGGAAAAAAATGACAGAAAGTTGAACAGCTTAGTAGCTTTCGTATTTTCAACATGCAGATAATTTCTTTTGAGAATTTTTTTCCCATGGAATATAATAAGAAAAATAAAACTCACCAGATTCATTTTACCAAAATGAAATTATTGTACTTCAGAGAGCTGAATAAATAATTCAAAGCTTCTGAATTGAGTCTTATCTTTGAATGCAATGTGAAGTCCTTTTAACAATTGTAATCCAAATATAAACCATCTTATTAAACTGTCCATTAAATCCAAGAGGAGTTGCCTTAGAATTCAAAAATGGCTTGATGAAGGAAATAAGCTACCCTATTAAATCAATGACCTAATGAGAAAAATATCAGAAAGCTAATAAAACCATTCCAATATCATTCTGAATAATAACTCCCAGAGAACCAAGGTGAAAAGGTATTATTGTTATTAATAATTATTCAAGCTGTGAATAAACATCTTTGGGCTAAACAGCAGGGATCCTCATTCATTAGGACCACAGCAGGAGCAGGATCACATATGATCACTTTATGTACACGACTGCTCTCAATATTAATTTTGGCACAGAATTGGTCAATATCTAGTAGTAGGTTTCACTATGATTTTGGCTGTGGAAGACTGAGCAGACAAAGCCTGCTTCAGCCAGATTCCTGGCATGCCTAAGATCTTTCTGGTCAAAAATCAGGTGCATATATAGATTACCATCACACATAATCAATGGTGATTGGCAGCTATCAATATAAGCCCTCTGAAATGCTAATTTTTTTCAGGTTAAAATGACTACCAGAAATTTCTTACTGTTGAGTATAGCACAAATATCAAGAGTATATTTGCTAAATAACTCTAGAACTAAACTCTAATCTGAAGAGGTTAGCAGGAACATTTCACTGGTAAGCCAGATTGTCACAGGTGCATGTTAAAGACGACTTGGCATCTAAGTTTGCCTCTCTTGTCCAGACACAGACCAGCATTTCCCAGCTTTCTTAAAAAAAAAAACTTACAGCAGAACACAAGACTGCTTGGCACATGAACTCACAATGCTCTTCTTTTTCACCCACTCCCTTCTTCACAATGAGCCCTCAGCCACATTAACTCTTGCTGGGGCACAGTTCCAGGGTTCCTCCAGCTATGACTAGGTAAAACATTTGTGTTTCACCACTGTGTCATTTGGTAAACAGTTCTGGGAGTGAATCTCAGGATTTTCATGGTGAAGAAAAGGTTATTCCTATTATAATGTTCATAGTTATTCTGTAGATCTTTAGACATCGTGTACTCAATAACTCTTTTAACTTTACCTCTACTCATTTACAGGCAGCATATATTCAGAAGGTCATACAACAATACACCTCCATCTATGCAGGCCCCCTTGCTCACACTTTTAGGGCTGATCACTTGCCACTTCTAACAGGACTACCAACCATCCCTCCCTTACAATGTTAAACTTCCTGGACCCCAAGATAGGCTCCAATCCTTAATGTTACTAATATCTGTAATTCTTTTTTACGCCAGGTCCATCAAGCCTACATACAGATAGCGATGAGACATCTGATTGACTCACAGCTTTCTCTCTTGGACCTTCAGCTAGCACCCCTCCTTGGAGAGACTCTAGCTTCCACCCTCTATGACCCCATTCAGCCAGAAGTAGCTAAAGAAGGGTCATTGCCCCCTTTCCTTTCACAGCAGGTAAGAGTTTCTTCTCAAGATATGGGAAATGAGGGAGGACTACTCAGATAGCTTTAT
This sequence comes from Dipus sagitta, assembly GCA_036346955.1. Lineage (NCBI taxonomy): Eukaryota > Metazoa > Chordata > Mammalia > Rodentia > Dipodidae > Dipus > Dipus sagitta. The sequence continues at coordinate 59,367,857 of CM070786.1, read as the reverse complement.
TATGAGGTACACAGTGAGGAGAATGGGCCCAAAGAAGGAACTCGGCCTGCCTGCTTCAGCAGAACCAGAGTTCAGCTTCTGAGGCAGCCATCCAATCAGCTCTCTTCCCTACCAATCAGCTTTCTCAGGTTCACTTTGGCCTTAAGGTAAAGCTCATCACAATTATATTATAAAGAGATGCTTACCATGTGGGCAGGCCTTATTATTATTATTATTATTATTTTGTTTTGAGGCCTTTAGCCTCTCCTGAACTTCCAGGCCCTTGCTCCGGTAAGCCCCCTTCATCTCAGGCTGGGCTAAGGTGGGGGAGCCCATACTCCCTCACTGGCTCTCTACCTCCTCCCGCCTTCCAAATGACAGGAGCTCTCTGCACTTTTTATCTCTTTTCTTCTCTGAGGGTAATGAAGTTTCTGCAAGTCTTAAACAAACATGCATGTTTCCAAGAGGTCGAGTGAATGGATATAAAACCGACAACTCTTCCTTTGAACTCCGCCATGCCCTGAGTGATAACGGCAGAGGCTCAACCGAGTGTAAGACACAGAAATGTCAATTTTAACTTAACTTATATCTATGGAAAAATATCAAATGGCAACATATTAGAAGACTAGAACTACTATAAGTTTTTCAGGTCCCACTTAAAATTATTCACATCTGGTAAAGATGTCTTAAAAGCAGTAGAAAAACAAAACAAACAAATAATTAAAAAATGCAGCACCAGGAATTGCATGAACAGTAAAATCTAACATTCAACATCAATCTCAATAATTTTTAATGATATGATGACAAGAATGGAAAGACATGTAAGAGAAAAAATGATATTTGAACTTCAAAAGGGTGGACTAACCAAGAATGCTGGAAGTGGGTAATCTTTTATATCTCTGAGTCATCAGAGGTGGAATATTTTTGCTAAAGACTTATTGGAATGCTTGGTACAGATTGTTAAAGATGTTTAACATTTTGCAATGGAAGATTATTCAGATTTACAGTCTATGAGTTCTGGGTATAATGTTTATACACATTTTATACATATTTTACCAAATATGCTTTTCTAAATTTGCTTTTGCTATGCACAAAGCATTATTTAGGCTTAGGGGTATAGCTCAGTGGTAGAACATGTGCATTGCATCTGCAAGGCCCTTCGGTCTCTAGCAAAAATAATGAAAAAAATCATTGATATTGTTAAATGTATCTGGTTGCTATAATTCAGGTTGGGAATGTCCTTCAAAGGCCCATGTGTTAGAAGTCTTATCCTCAGTCTGTGGAACTATTAGGAAGTGGTGGAAATGTTTCAGAGGTGGGGCCAAACGCAAGGTCTTAGGTCACAGGTTGTGCCCTTGAAGGTTGTGGGTCTCTCTTTCTCTTCATGGCCACAGTTAGATGAGATTTCTCTTTTTCCTGTGTCGCCACCATGATGTACTTTCTTGACACAGATCCCAAAGCACGAGGGCATACTCAAAGTCCACTGAGACCTCCAAAACTGAGTCAAAACAAATCTTTCCTCTTTTAAAGTTACTAATCAAAGGCATTTTTTTAACATTAGTGGAAAGATGGTCAATACCTTTGCTTTATATATTCTCCACCATATATATTAGTCATCAGAGCAAACAGAGTTCACTAGGAATCCTTCTAAATTTGACAGTATGGTGGGTTTATGCTGAATTTGATAAGTTGGTCTTTTGTCTGTCTAGTGAAGGATTTGGGGGTAGAAGCTAGCAAAATCACCTACTTCAGAAGAAAGAGCACAGGATTCTTCAATTCTTATTTTCTAATCAAAGATGAACTTGAAACATTTTGGAAAAGGACTGTTGTGGTCATCAAAGTCTACAAAACATCTGTTACATATAAAAAGGCTGAGTGAGAAAAATAAAACCCCAGTAGTACAAACTGCAGGCAATGGTTGGCGTCAACAGGACAGCATTTTTTCAGAGAAATTAATTTAGAACCTGTTTAAGAAATCATCAAAGGATCAAACCAAATCAAACTAATCTTAAGGGTACTAATATTTCTTATATTATCCCTGATATAAAAACAATCCTACAAATTTGCTCCAGGAAAGAAAAGGGGGAAAAAAGATGCTTCTGTGAGTACAGGCACTGGATGCTGAGTTGCAGAGAGAAAAATATCAGATCATTCTGTAATCCTGAAAGCTGATTACTTTCCATTGCATCATTTCTAGATCCAAAGTTTGGGAATATATTTTTATTAAATCATTTGTCTGTCTGACTATGAACTATGCCAGAAATCAAAGAATAAGTAAAGGTCAGAATCTTAAGTGTGGTGCTGAAAGCATTCAGACATCGTCTTGTTCAGTTCTGCATACAGTTTCTGTTGGAGGGGTTATGTCAAGGAAACAACAGCATCACTGTAGACCACATCTTCAAGGTGAGGAACTTAGGAGTAAATGTATGTATCAGGGTTCTCTATAGAAACAGAACTGACAGAATGAACAGATATGATACAGGGGTTTGTTACCGATTGGCCCACATCATGCCGCTGGGCAGGCCAACGATGGCTGTCTGCTTGCTGGGGAGTGAGAACCCAGCCTCAATTTATGAGGCCGGATGCCTCAGCAGTCTCAATCTGGCATTGAAGATCTGGAAAGTTCCTGCAGAGTAACTATTCTTCTGACCATGTTGGAAGGTTGAGGGAGTTAGGTTCCCGTGTTAGTGAAGGATGGCAGCAACAGGGTAGGTGCACTCAGCAGCAATGGGCGAAAGCAATCGGGCAATAGCATTGTTTATCCTGGGACTTCTTTTTACTATATGGGCTGCTGCCAGAAGGGCTGCCCCCTCTGAAGAAGAGTCTTTCCTTTCAGTGAATCCTTCCTGAAAGTGCCCTCCCAGGGCTGCCCAAGAGTCATGGCATCTCTTACTTGATTTAGTCAAGTTGATCAGCTATTTCAGTACCTTTTCCTTCTTTGGTGCCAGAAGATGAGAAGGAAAGCTTGCTACCAGCCCTGTGCACCCTGTTCTCTCTCTCTTTCCCAAATAAATAAATAAAAATAAAATATAAAAAATTAGACTACTGAAATTTTAATGATAGCATTTCACAGGTGCTTCTCAACTTTCCATGAGATAATGTTGATAACCCATCATGGGTTGAAAGTATCGTAAATTGACAAACTCAGTTAACGCATCTAAACTATGGCCCATCCTAAGCCTAACCACATAGCATCCTGTGGACTATGACTGTTTCCTCGTGATTGTACTGCTGGCCTGGAGCTGCCACTGTGTAGCAGTGCCAGGCAGAATTGAACCACACACTGCCAGCCTGCAGCCAGATCCAAGTCAAACTTCCAGGAATGGCTCTTACTTAACGTGCATTGTTTTCCTGACACTGTGACATCACAATGACAAATTGAACCACTGCACATTGACAGCTGTCTATTAAGATGACTCTAATGAATAACAGGTTAGGTTTGCATTCCTGCTATTTATCCCATGCTGATAATTTATAGTTTGGATAAATATTACTTTCTAACATTTGGCCTCTTGATATTTCTCCAAAATGTACAGTCACTACCCCTGTACATAATAGAGTTCTGATGATACTGGCTAATACAGGAAATAGAAAGGAAGTATAATTCCTAAAAGAGAATAAATTATCATGCACAGATGATGTGAATATACTGTTAGAAGACCTTCAGGCATAAGCTGAGAGATTATAAGATTTGATGGTTGTCCACTAACAATCTAAAAATTTATCACGTTAAAATTTTAAAAATATTTAAATGCTTTAAAATATATAAGTTGGAGCTAGAAATGTTTTTAAGTTGGCAGAGTGCTTGCTTCGAACACATGAAGCCCTGAGTTCAATCTCCAGCATTGCATAAAACTGGACGTGGTGGTGTATACCATCCTCAGCTACAGAGCAGGTTAGAGGCCAGCCTGAGTATGTGAGACATGTTCTCTCTCTTCCTCCCCAACACATCTCTCTATATATATTATATACATCACTCAAATTATGCATTTACTTAATTTATATAATTATATATAATTTATGAATGAAACAAATCAACATATAAATACTTTAAATATATAAATACTTCTCAATTAATTTGTACAATTAATAAGCTCCTAGTCACAATTATAAGGAAATATTCTTTGGAGTTCAATTAAAACATAGAATAAGTGGGTAAAGTGTTTAAGAAATTTTTTTATTAGTTATGTACACAGTGTGTATACAGCCATGTTGGTACCATTGTTAGCCTCCTCCCTGTCCTCCCTTCTCCGCAGGGACCCTCCTCGTTGGGGAATGTGGGTTGTACATCAGTTATGGGTAAGAGGCAATGTCTCTGTGCATAATGTTCCAACATGTGGCTCTAACAATCTTTCTGCCCTCTTCCACAAATTTCCCTGAGCCATGCTGGGATTGTTTTAGGTCTATTTCAGTGATGAGGTCTTGGGAGCCTCTGTGTCTCTGGATATCTGATTTGGTAGGAGTTGAGTGTTCTCTGTGTCTATCTCCTTCACTCTTGTGCTGGTACCAGGTTCATCAAGAAAGCAGCATTCTTGCTCATTTCTCCAATTACTCTTGGTTTCAGCAGGGGCCCTGTTGAGGTGTGATGAGCTGATTCCCTCCTCAGGATCTGTGTCCATCTGAAAAAGAGAAGCAAATTCTCCGATGGAGAGTGAAGTCAGTACCAGATAAATGGGATAACCATTATTATTTTAGAGAGAATTTAAGAGGTGTAGGCTCTCTTGTATCCCACAATTGGTGATAGTTTGATAATGGAGAGTGGGCTCACTTTTCGGATATGGTTCTGCCTTGTTTCCCAGCTTGAGCTATGGGTTCCATTCCACTGAACGGATCAGTTAGCCAAATCAAGAGCAGTTGGTTTCCCACCATGGCTGTGTGCCACTATTGCACTTGTGTGAGCATCATGTCACATTGTTTGCTGCTGAGTAGCTTAGACCATGAGTTGCTTGGGCAGATGTTGGTCATCTTCCCCCAGTTGCTCATGTAGCACCTTCTGGCACTAGATAATCTAAATATCTGGGGACTGACTCTCTTCCAGAATCCAGACACGTCACTCCATGTTCCATACCAACAGCATATAGTGTCTTTATCAGTAGAATCTTACCACTAACCTTTGGTGGTTCATCAAGTACTCTGACAGAAATCTGTCTTCTTTTGGGACACTTTGTAGGTCTCTCTGATCAACAGCTCATTGTGGATGTTAACCACATGCTGGTAACTGGGAATTACAGGCCAACGCCAAGGAAAAGAAGGAAGAGAAAAATAGGTAATATAAGAGATAGAGAGGTGGAGGAGAGAGAGAAACAAGAGAAGATTAAACTTAGTGTTCATCATATCCTCTCCGGGGCCCTGTGATTCAGGTGTTCTCTCTAAGGACCTGATGAAGTTTCAACCATTGAGTCTGTCTTTTAGGATGTATAATTTTATGTTACCATTGCCATTTCTGTCCAGTTTTGTGATGTGAAGAAAATGATTCTTTCAGTTATAATCTATATTATAAAATAACACAGTGAAATTTTTTGTTTTGCCTTTAAAATAGAAAGGTAAGTCTGAAATAAAATAGAGAATCAGAAACACCTGGATCCTGTATAACTATTAAAAGGAACACTGGTTCTCTGAACACACTAAATCTTGTCCCATTGATGGTGTGAATACCTAAGGAGAGCTTGCAACAGTACCAGCACAAAGTATCTTCTATGTTTGTTTATTACATAAACAAAGCAATCAGACTCCAAAATGAATTTTAATACCTTGAAGCAAAACAAATTCAACCTTTAGAAATAAAATTAAAAAATACTGATGAATGCTTAACTCATTTGGGAATTTCTCTACAAAACAGTTGATATATTGGGCTATGTTTTACCCCACACCATGAACAAAAGAAAAAACATGCAACTTAGTAAATTATTTCTTAGCAAATATGGTAGTTGCATATATAAAGAGTTCCTACAAATCAATAAGAAAACTAGTGAGATCTCTTGATAAATGAGGTATATGAATAGACAAGTGAAAAAACCACAGTATTAGAGTATTCTGATAAATACATGAAAATAATATTCTCCAATGTAATAAAAATTAAAAGCTGATAATGGCTTCAAATAATCTACATATTCTAAAAAATGTTAATTATTTTGTTTTTTTTTTTGTGGGTTTTTTCCATGGTGGGGGGTCTCTAACCCAGGCTGACCTGGAACTCATGGTAAACCTCCTATCTCAGCCTCCACAGAGCTGGGATTTAAGGGCATGCACCATCATCCCTGGTTTATACTGTTAATTTGTGAAATCAAATCTAAAGTGTTCACAGAGTTTGCAATGAAAATCAATACACTTGACTGTACAAGCAAGCTTTTAACCCTGATGTGCTTCCTGTATTTGTCTTCAGATCTCTGAATAATAAGCTTCAATTGCTTTTTGATATTTAGTGAGTTTTATACCTTGAGGTACTGATTTCTACAAGGACAAATGAGGTATCAGCTTTCATTCCACACCCTCTTTCCCTTCCTACTCAGGTAATTGTATCACTTTTCAGCCATTATATTATTATGACCATGTAAATGTTTTTCCCTGCAAGATCCTGTAATGGTTTATGATTACACGTCTTTTATGGCTTTTTCTCCTCTGCCTTTCTAGAGTTTCTAATTGCTTTTTTATAGCACTTATTGCTTTTATCATACTGTTTTATAAACAAAGTCTTTATCATAGAAGGAATACAAGAAAATTCTATCATGGGCTAAGCCCACTATCCCATAATCCTAGTTCTTTCTGCTTCAATCCAGGGTGATTGTCCTGATGAGATTGGTTAAAATGATTCTATGGAGAAGAAGGGTGTGGTGAGGCATTCACACCATCAGAAGGTGTAAGTGGAATGTGAATTGTCACAGAGACTCTACCAAGCAAAACGTCATCGTGTGATAAAAGGTATAAATGGTCAAAGACTTTGACCCTACGTTTCACTCATATAAATTTCTTCTAAAAATAATTCAAGGGTTTTTTTTCCAGATTTATGTGCCAGGAGAATTACTGTAATAATGGAAAAAAAGGGTAGAACCAGCCAGAGTGAATTCTTGTGATGATGGGATTAGAAGATGGGTTGGGTCCCTGATTCAGTACGTGGACATGATTTTCAACTTTACAATGGTGTGATAGCCATATGCATTCAGTAGAAACCACACGTGAGACTTAGAATTCAGATGTTTTCCTGGCCTTAACAACAAGTGATCGAATCCTCTCCCAAGATGCTGAGGAGTACTTTCCCATAGCTTTGGAGGACCCCTAGGGAATTCAACCAGTGCTGTAGAGCATACTCCATTTGGTTAATCACTGTATTATAAAGCTGGATGTGTGTGTGATGGTTTTGTCCAACTATAGGTATGAATATTCTAAACACATTTAAGGTCAGCTACCTAGGCTACATAGCTAACTAGTTAGGTATAGTAAATGCACTTTTGTTTGAACTGCTTCAACTTACAGTATATTTTTAGCATGCAACCCCATCATACATTGAAAAGCATTCACTTTCTATTCATTGGTAGAATGAGTTTTGAAATATACTTGTGGAAACAACTCCAAAAGAGAAGGAGTTATTTTTCAGCAGCTAATACTCAGGTGTCATCAGGGAACCATAGGAACTTCAAGAGTCAGAACCATATTGCACACATTCAGAAGTCCCAGACAGAGTCTGCGAAGCAATCTGCAAATTGAAAGACACAAGCTTCAACATTTTTGATGTTAAGTTAACCATACTGTTCCTACCAGCACTCTAGGCAGCAGGCATGTCCCAAATGGGACCCAGCAGCTTTATTTTAAATTATAATGATGCTTCTGAGCAATGAGAAAGAGGATAGCCATGAAAGAATGGGCATTGGGAGGTAGTTATGTGAAACCAACAAAGAGGGGAAAAGATTTTAATGTAGAAAAGCTGAAAGTTCACACAGATGCCCAAAAGATCCTTGCCCTAGTGCTAGGGCAACAAGAACAGGGTGTGTGGGGAGGAAGTGGACTCACCTTGAGCATTACAGGGATGTTATGTCATCAGGGGAATTCCAGGTTTCCTCTGGGATGAACCAGAGAAGGCGTTTTTCAAGGCAAGATTGCAAATGTCTGAGTGCTTATGACTGCATATTAGGGCTTCAGAGGGCATAAGGCATGGCTAGGGTTAAGAGAGGGTCAAGAGGTGAGGATGTTCCCCCTAATGGTCAGGTTGCTTTTAATAATATAGTCAAGAGTTTGCCATCAGGCTTTTGAATAGCCAAGGAATTAGAAATTCTGAGAGTCAAAGGAAAGAGGAAGGAAAAGGACAGAACCAATGGGATAGAACGGGCACCCCCCACATTTCAACTGTAACTTTGGAATGAACTTGGGACAATGCCGCCACATACTACTGTCTCAACTCTCCTGGGTCCACCTAATTGCCTTAGGCATATCAGGATTTTTGTGGCTCATCTCATGTGCCTATAATGTTGGGGGAAAACCCTCATAGCTAACTAATTTGAATGAATAATTTGAAAAAGAAAGAAGTGGTAAGGAGGATGGATGAGTTTAAGATTATGTATTAAGGTAAAACTGAGATGAGAGAAGGTATGAGAATGCTCCCGCTAAAAGACTGAACATCTGGAATTAGATCAAGGCATCTGAAATAGGCTGTAAGCCCAGAAAAAACAAGTGGCTTTGGGTAGGAGCCTTTTTGCAACTGTGTGAAATACTGGCTAAGTTTTCACTCGTGGTTGAACAAGGGTCTGGCTCCCTACCAGAATGAAACTCACTCTTTTATTGAGACAAAAATGTGCAGAAATAATTGTGAGCTTGGATTGAGAAACCTTTAGCCATAACTAAGATAAAGAAAGACCCAAATAAACAAAATTAGAGGTGAAAATAGAGTTGCTACAATTGGCCCCAATGAATCCAGAAGATCATTAAGGAATACTATGAAAATGCATATTCCAAAAACCTGGAAAACTTGAGTGAAATGGATAAATTTGTAAATGTATAGTGTATAATCTACCAAAATTAAAACCAGAAGACATACGTAATTTAAACATACCCATAGCAAACAAATTGAAGCAGAAATTAAAAGTCTTCCCACAAAGAAAAGCCCAGGACCACATGGAGTCACTGCTGAATTCTACCAAACTTTTAAGGAAAGTCTAATGCCACTACTACTCACAATGTTATTCAAAATAGAAGGGGAAGTAACATTACCAAACTCATTCTATGAAGCCAGTATTATCCTGATACAAAACTGGATAAAGACACAATAGAAAAATATAGATCAATTTCCATGATGATCATAGACACAAAAATTACAATAAAATATGTGCAAACTAAACTCAAGAACACATTAAGAAGATAATTAATATATTATGACTAATTTGTTTTTATCCCAGGGATACAAGTTTGGTTTAATATACAACAATCATGAAGTGTATTTCATCGCATAAAAAAATTTAAATACAGAAGCCAAATGATCATCTCAATAGATGCAATAGGAAAGACATTTGGCAAAGTTCAACATGCCTTCCTGATGAAAGTTCTAGAAAAATTAGGAATAGATGCAACATACCTCCAAATAATAAAGGCTATATATCACAAACCTGGGCCCAATCTTATACCAAATCTGAGAAAACTGAAAATTTTTCTTCTAAAATCTTGAAGGAGACAAGGGTACTCACTGTCTCTACCTCTATTCAAAGTAGTACTTGTAGTTTTAGCTAGAGCAATAAGACAAGAAAAAGACAGACAAGAAATAAAAATAGGAAATGAGTAATGGAATTATTCTTATTTGCTGATGACATAATTCTATACTTAACAGACCCTCCCGATTCTACCAGAAACCCTTATATTTAATAAACAGCTTCAGCAATGTTGTAAGATGTGAAATCAATGTACAAAAATCAGTAACTTTCATATATTCCAGCCATGAATATGCTGAGATAGAAAGTAGGAATAATATCCAATTCACTACAGTTCACCCCAAAATAAAGTACCTAGGAATAAACATTACTAAGGTCTTTTAGACCTCTACAAAGAAAACTTTAAGACATTATAAAAAGAAATAAAAGATACCAGATCTTGGAAAGACCTTCCATGCTCCTGGATTTGCAGAATCAATGTTATGAAAATGGGCTATGCTATTAAAGTTAATCTGCAGATTCCATGCATTTCTCATCAAATTTCCAATGATATTCTTTTTAGAGGTAGAAAAAAGTTCTTCAATTCATATGGAAGCACAAAGGACCATGAATAGGCAAATAAAACCTATGTAAAAAGAATACTACTGGGGGATAGAAATCATAATTCCTGACTTAAAATTATAGTATAGCACCATAGTGACTAAATAACATGGTACTGGCACAAAAACAGACATATATACTAATGGAATAGAATTGTGTAAACTGTACAGCCACTATATAAATCAGTATGGCGGTTTCTCAAAAAGCAAGAAATTAAATGAACATATGGCTCAGCTATACCATTCCTGAGTATATACTGGAAGCATTAGGTATCTTAACACAGAGATACTTCAACATCCATGTTCACTGCTGCTGTATTATAGTAGCTAAGAAAGGGAATCAACTTAGATGTTCATCAACTGATGACTGGATAATGAAAATGTGGTACATATATTCAATAAATTTGTACTTGGCTATAAATAAAAATGATTCATTAAATTTACAGGAAAATAAATTGAACTGGAAGTGAAGTAACACAGGCCCAGGAAGACAAAAATTGTATGCTCTTTCTTATATGCAGATCCTAACTTTTCATGTTTGCATATATGTAAATAAAGGAATACAAGAGTGAGTATAGGTTATAAGTTGAGATAAGAGAACACAAGATAGGACCAAATGGTGTTCAGATACTTGGGGAAGAACACAGAAAGCATTGTATGAAAATGGGAAGAAGGCTGTGGTGGGCGAGGCCTCCAGCAGGGAGAAGAGCTGGGGAAGGAAAACAAAACTCAAAATTTGTTTTTGAAAAAAAAAAAAAAAACCTAAACGTCTAATTCTTAGTATGCTATTAAATACTAATAAATGATAAAAAAAAAAGAAGGAATATAAGTAACTCAGTCGAGGAAGGCAAATGTTTCAATAATATACCTGATGTTTTCTTCTTTTCATTTTACTCTTCCAATTCTCTATGCTTATTTCTAACCTAGGGCATAATTCAACATGGGTGAAGTGGTGTTAGATATGGGTCATATATATACTTTCTTATTTCTGGGTAATTATATGGAACCGATGTACACAAACCCCCTATAGAGTAGACAACATAACTGTGAGATGATAGCCCTCCATCTTACCTTCATTTGCATTTTAGTATTTCCTTGGCACAAATTTGGTTTATATAGACAATAGTGTCCTGCACATTCTGTAATTTTAGTGTAATCATTTTCTTTGTTCTTTCCAGCTTCTTGCTATAAGCAGAGGCAGAATATGTTTCTTAAAGTTGACTTAGTGCAAGGACCTTTGTGTTGTAAATGAGGATTGTGTTGTTTTGATTTTAAGAGAGAATGGAAAAGACTGAGCTGAGATTGGTCTAACAGATGTGAGTTTAATTAAGCTCATAGATATCTTTTCTTTTAGAACTCATTTAAATGCTTGATGGTATTGACAAAATGAAACAAAATGTAATTCTACTCACAGAACGTATATAATTACTCTTTCCTGTTACATTCAAGGGCTTCTAGTAAGTAAAAAAAATAGAGTAATTTCTAACCTAAACTTAAGATGTGCAAGCTCTGATAACAGTGGATATTCTTATGTTTGATATGACTAGATCTTTGCTCTTCAAAACTCACATGGCTTGATAAACAGAAGAAACTTGAGTACCTAAAGTTTTGTAGTTAGGAGCAGGACTTCATGATTAAGAGCTAGAGGTTCAGAGTAAAGACACCTGCATCATGAATCCATAGCTCCATTCCCTGTACAACAAAGAAAAGTTCCTTCTTCTTTCTGAGCTGCTAGGTGTAAATGTTGGTGGTATGGATTAGTGGTGGTCAGGTCATGTTCTAGAAGGGAGTGGATAATTTCTGTTTTTTTAAAGATAGACATACATTGTATTTCTCAGTTTTTTGCTGTTGTTTTTTTTTTTTAATTTTTTGCAAAATACCTGAGCCAGTCAACTTTTTATAGAGGGAAGGTTTATTTTGCCTCATGGAAGTGAGTTCAGGGTAGAGAGTGAGAAGAAGAGAGAAAAAGAGAGAGAGAAAGAGACGAGAAGGAAAAGGAGGAAGATTATTAGTTGTTCTTCAAGAACACACCCTCAGTAATTGAACTTCCATTAGTCCACACCTCTAAAGTTTCTCCCACCTTCTAATAGCTCTGCAAGATGGACACCCGGCTTTTACTGCACGGGCATTTTGGAGACATTCCATGCAAACTAAAGCACATATATAGTAGAAGTTATTATTGGAATTTCTTGTTCACCTCAACAAGCAGGAAAGAGAACTTCAGAAACTACTGTATATAGAAGCCAATGGGCAGTGAGTTTCCTAAGAGCCTGAAAGTGGAAAGAACAGAGAAGATAGGCTGCAGAGTTAAGAGGAAATAAAGGAAAGATGACTCAGACAGTCCTCTCGGCCCATGTGTTCAGAATTGTTAGCAAGCCATCTTTTCAGTAGAATTTGGCATCTTGAGGTGTGGCTTCTTTACTGGGGATTTTTTTATGAACCCTTTTCTCCACATTGCTGCTACTTCTCTACTATTCAATAATATAAGTCCAATACTTAGAAAATAAGGAAAGAAGGAAGGCCAGAGTCAGAAGGGGATATAGGTTGGAGTTTGTGGCAAGCTTCACGGGCAAAGTCAGTTTTGGTGGGGGCTCCATAGGTACCATAGCTTCGACTGGTTGGTAGACACCTTTGCCCTACACCTGGATGATGCCAAGCCAAGTGCCTGTCATGTCATCATTTCTGAACCTTTGAAAGAATGAAAAGGAGAATCTTCTGTGATGGGCTGAGCAGTGTCCCCCAAATTCTAAACTTGAAGCACTAATGGGGAACCATTCCTCAGAATGTGAGTGCATTTGAGGTAGAATTTTAAGGAGGAATTATTATAAATAATTATATTTTTATATTTATATATTTATATTTAGATATATATAAATAATTATATAATTTTATATAAGTATAAAAAAAGAGGATTCCCTAGGCCTTAACCTAAAGTCTAGTGATCATATAAGAAATGGAGATAGGATGTGGACCATGACCCCAGGAGTGTGCACGCACATAGAGAGATGTTCATCAAAGGACAGAAGTAGACAGTGGCCATTTGTAAGCCAAGGAGAAAGCCTTTAGAAGACATATAGCCTTCCTGGCATCATGATCTTGGACTTGGAGCCTCTAAATACATTTCTTTTGTGTCAGTCTCCTGATGTGTAATATTTGTCACAGCAGTCCCAACAAGAAAATATACTACCCTTCTCATTCATTCCACTCTCCTTGCAGATGACAATTATGTCTTTGTTGTCTATTCCCATGGAAGGAACTCAGATTTTAAGTCCTAAATGACTAAGGTTGGAGGACAGGCCAAAGGAAAGATGGGTAATTGGAGGATATAAGTAGAAGGGAACAGAAACAAAAGTCTACATGAAAATTCAAGTTGGTAACCTTGCACCATGAATCAGGATATAGGGAACCCTTCCCTTCTTCTCTGTGACTCAGAGGCTGGTCACTGCTTGAATGGATTTTTCCCTAGAGAGTCAACAAGTGTTTCAGATGGGAGGATGGGGTGGAGGATGAGGCCGAGAAGCTGGGATCTGGGTGTTGGTTAGGGAAATGAGGAGACCGTGGAAAAGCTGAGGAAAGGTGTAATTAATCATGTGCCTGCATCTTGAATGTTCACAAATGCAAAATGAAGTTCAGAAAAAAGGTGAAGAAAGAAAAGAGACCTGATAACTACTGAGTCATCTTTGTTTTGGAATGTGGGAAAAGAAGTGGAGTACCCCCAAGGTTTGAATAACAGGTGTGGCCAAAAGCAGTTGGAATCAGAGCAGGGAAATGTTGCATGTAGAGGAGAGCAGAAGGGAAGAGCAGACAGGAGTGGCACTGTTCCATTATTAGCAAACACCGTTGAATTATTCCCATGAGTCAATGGACATCCAGGTATGAAAGACACTGTCCAACCCCTGAGGATTCCCAGCCCAGTGACAGACACGGACAAGTCATTTGTGAATACACTACAATGTCCTAAGTACTAAGACAGGGCAAGCAGTGTCCAGGAGGGGCACAGGGAGGGATACATTGCTGGTCCTGGGAGGAAGAGCAGACCAGAAGTGATGCCCAAGTCGAGTAGAAAGGAGGAACAGGCGGGTCTAGTGATGGGTGGAAGCACAATTTGCACATGGGGAAATACATGAAGTGGAGCCTGCCCACAGGTACTTACGGGTAATTCAGAACAATATGGGCACAGGACAATATTTCCAAAACTTGGTCTTTTCTCGCTCATCTAGAGGGAGCCCTAGTGTCCCTTGTATGCTGTTTTACATAGAGGATGTGTTTAACTATTGGTGGGAGAGGCAGCTAATAATGCTTAGGTGAACCAGAGGGACAGCTGGTTGGTTAGGGCTGGCCTCAAACTCATGGTGATTCTCTGACCTCTGTTTCCCAGTGTTGGGATTAAAGGCATGTGCCACCACACCTGGCCAAATATGTTTTAATTTTTTAATATTTTATTTCTTTATTTATTTGAGAGAGACAGAAAGAAACAGATGGAGAGAAAGAGAATAGGCTCATGGGCTCACCAGGGCCTCTAGCCACCACAAATAAACTCCAATTGCATGTGCCACCATGTACATCTGGCTTTATGTGGGTACTGAGGAATCAAACCTGAGTCCTTAGGCTTTGCAGGCAGGTGTCTTAACCACCAAACCATCTCTCCAACCCTGTGCTGGGTTTTTTTCTAAAGCATGTGTTGGATTTGCCTTCTACTTTATCTGAGTGAAGTTTCTTCTGTTAGCTTTACTATTATTACATGCATGCACACACACACACACACACACACACTCACTCACAGCAAACCTGCTCAGGAGTCCATTTATTTAGTGTGTTCTAAATGACTTATCTTTTTTTAGGGAATTATTACTATGTGATCCCCTATGAGACTTACTGGGCCAGATAAACTTCGACTTTGAGATACAACAAATTCTAATAATTTTCCTTTAGATACAGGTAACTACTAATATTTGAAGGCTTGTGAAACAATTAACAACTTAAGACCTCTTTAGAAAGAAGAAGGTATTCAGTGGAAGGGGATAAGGCATGAGGAACAAAAGAAAATGATGGAAGGTTATTATAATCATGTATGAAATCTGTCAATCAAAAAGATTTTTAAGCTGGGTGTGGTGGTGCACACCTTTAATCCCAGCACTCAGGAGTCAGAGGCAGAAGGATTGCCATGAGTTCAAGGCCACCCTGAGACTACATAGTGAATTCCAGGTCAGCCTGGGCTAGAGTGAGACCCAACCTAAAAAAAAAAAAAAAAGGAAAAAAAAGATTTTTAAAAAGATCTTTTGAATACATCCTCTTGGACTTCCAGCAGGAAATATGATAGAGAGACTGACTATAAGCCTGAACTGGTTGATTATTAGTGCAGAGTTCCATGAGATATCAAGATATATCGGGACATTTAATATATCACTGGAAGTACTTACTAAAATAAGAGAACTCCCCTGATAGGAAAAAAAAAAAAGGACAATTCTGAAAGTATTTGTTTTGCCATGTTCTTCATGTTTGTTTTCTCCCCTGATTAGAAGATTTAGATTAATTAGTTTAGATTAATTAGATGAATTCGAATATAAGGATATGAGAAGAAGGCTGGAAAGATGTCTTGGCAGGTTAAATGCTTGCCTTGCATGCCTGAGTACCTGAATTCAGACTCCCAGTGTCCTTACAGTGTGGGCCTGTAAGTCCAGCCTTCCCAAGGTGGGAAGGTGGACACGGGAGAAAAGTTCACAGGCCACCTACTCTGGAGTATACAACAGCCAGCATACAGGATGAAAAGTGCTAAGTAACACAACTAGTTGTCCTCTGACCTCCGCACATGCTCTGTGGTGCATGCATGGAGACACACACACACACACACACACACACACACGAAAAAGAACCCAAGCTCAGGGGGTCCTATGGCCTACAACTATATCTCAAGCTTTAGAACTCTACTTCATTCTTCATATACCCTCCATAAATATTTTTTCAGAACAAATTGAGTCATCTGTACACCAACTTTGGGTCAGGTGCTTTCAAATCTTTCTCATTTAATCTCTATCAGAGCTAGTTAGTTGGCCCACTAAGCTCCTATGGAAACTGAGGCTCCAAGAGTCTAATTTTCCAGGAAAAAATTAGCATGTGTCAGGCCTGGCCTTTAACCCAGGCCTCTTAATTTATCTGTCCAAAATGTTTTCTTATCTACCTTGGATGTAAGGAGTAATTCTGGATCTTTACTGGAGAGTGAGACAATGAGGCCTTGGCTATTGAAAAACTTGTTGAATTCTTTTTTGCTCCTGGAATCCATCCCCTAGAGACCAGTGACATGAACTGTGCAAGTTACTCATGGAGTTCCTTCTAGGGATTGACCAAGAAGTCATACTACCTTAAACACTTCTAGCCCCAGAGCACCCTCAGTGGTACCCATGGGGTTTCCCAAAGAACTGTTGCTCAAGATGGCCAGCAAATATGATGGCTCGTTGCTGGCAACCCCACTACCTTCTCACAGACTTGCTTCCTCCTGCCACACGGGCAGACAGAAAGCACAGAGCTGATGAGTCATTTTTGGCCCTGAAGTCTCTTCTTACTCAGGAGGCAGGAGAGGGATGGGATATGGTCTTGGCATGGGTTCTTGAAGGAAGAGACTTGGCCTGGTTACATGCATTTCTATTGTTATAAATACAATTAAAACAGGTATGCTTTGCTTGACACAGAATTCTTGCAGTAGCACTTTTTTTTCCCTGCTGTAACCAAATTTACTTTCTCCCTAATCTTTGGATTGGCCATTTTGGATCACTCTGAACTTGCTATTTTATGTATTTATATACTACACATAACATATCTAATGTACGAGTTATCTGTGTTTTACAAGATGTCTAACATAGTAAGAAGGCAAGTTATTTCAGGTAGGTTAAAAATGCTATTTTTTTTTTTTTTTTTGAGGCAGGATCACTCTAGCCCAGGCTGACTTGGAATTCACTGTGGAGTCTCAGGGTGGCGTTGAACTCACGGCAATCTTCCTACCTCTACCTCCTGAGTGCTGGGATTAGAGGTATGTGCCACCATACCCAACTAAAAAATGCTATTTTTAATATATTTATTTGCTTATTTGAGAGAGATAGAGAAAGACTGGGGAGAGAGAGAGAGAGAATGGGTGCACCAGGGCCTCCAGCCACTGCAAATGAACTCCAGATGCAAGCACCATCTTGTGCATCTGGTTTACGTGGGCTCTGGGGAATCAAGCTTTGAACCGGGATCCTTAGGCTTCACAGCAAGTGCTTAACTGCTAAGCCATCTCTTTAGCCCCGCCCCCCACAAGAATGCTATTTTAGAAACATTGCTGGGGCTGTCAAGGAGTCTAAGAGAGGAGGTCTTGGCTCGTGGGTGTCTAAGATGAAGAAGCAGAGATCTCACACACAGGGGATTTGCAATACAAAGAGGCTGATTATTTCAGGAAAATTTCAAGGAAGGAGAGTTTCCATCTGGGTGGCATGTTCTAATAGGAGAAATAGAAGGGGCCTGTGTGACTGTTAATAAAAGCATTGCACTGGGGACTTTATGCACATTGGGATTTCAGCTTTAATTTAAAAATGTTTTGCCAAATGCCTCTTAAAAGCAACTTGCTGTGCAGAAGCTGGGCAAACAAAGGTGAATGATATACCTTCCGTGGCACCAAGGAATTTACAGTCTAGAAGGTGAGGCAGTGAATGACTGGCAATCAGAGCCAGTGTGATAAGTGTTACGCAAGAAGTCCCTGCAGAGTTATTATGCAGAAGGATGTAGGAGGGGCGCCTACACTCCGGCTTAGCCAGAAGATGACAGGGTTTAGTGCTGGCAGCCAGACCAGGTTTGGTCAACACATAGATGGAGGGCTTCAGAAGACTTCCTCCAAGAGGCCACAGCCACCTTGGATCTTCAAACATCCATGTAGAAGTGGGAGCAAAGTCACTACAGACCAAGGGAGAAAACATGTAAGGCCTCCCATAGGCAAAGGAGAGCTGGACAAGTTCAAGGACTGTGTTTACGTACACTGGGCTGGGGGGAAGGTTGTAAAGAATTCCGATTCGTTTGGATGGCTGCGGGGAACAAGTAAAGGATCTGAAAACAGGGAGAAACAGATTTGCTTTTTCGTTTTATGAATAGAAATATACATACCTCAATATTTTGAGTCAGGCATATGATGTGTAAATTTTGTGGGGTGTTTTATTAATAAAATGATAAGAAATGAGAAACCAGGATTTTGCAATAAATGGACATTCACATAATCTCATGATTATGCCATTATGTATTGGTCTAATTCATTCTCTCATCAGAAAACTGATGTGGAAATATCTGATGTTACAAACCAGGATAACTTAATTGTCTTGCAATGCAGTGAATGGGTCTTGGAGAACGGGGCACTGAAGGCACAAAACCAGCAGTGAGCTTGTCTGAGACATTCCGCGAGTGGTCATGCTCCCAGAGCGTGCACTTGGTAGCGCTGGAAAGGAAGGGCAGAGGAGACACCGATGTCAAGAGTGGCTTGCTGATTTCTGACTTGGGCAATTAAAAGGATAATCAAACAGTAACTAGCATGAATTGAGTGCCACTTTGTGCCTGTTCTGTTCTATAAGCTTCAGGAATGTAAGTGTGTTCAGTTCTTGCAGCAGTATAATGATGCAAGAACATCTCTTTCCATAGTTTTGCACACAGACAAGCAGAAACAAAAAGGATTAGAAACTTCCCCACATTTGAACAGATTTGGGTACTATCAGCCTATAAAGGTCTTGAAAATCAAAACATAATTAAATAAGCAGAATTACCCAGGGGACA
This sequence comes from Dipus sagitta, assembly GCA_036346955.1. NCBI lineage: Eukaryota > Metazoa > Chordata > Mammalia > Rodentia > Dipodidae > Dipus > Dipus sagitta. The sequence continues at coordinate 59,348,866 of CM070786.1, read as the reverse complement.
TCTACTTGGTGAAGAAAGGAAGGGGCCACAGGCACAACTGGGGAAATCCCATTATTTCAGGAATAGGCCTGTCTGTGCGAGAGACTGAGGTGGATCTGCGTGGTGGGTTGGTGCTTTCAGAAGACAATGGTGTGACAAGTGCCAAAGCCTGAAGGTAGGGGACTGCGCTTGCCCCTGCCAGGTGAGGAGGCAAGACATGAGATGGCAAAGGTGGGACCCTCAATGCTGTGGTCTTCCCAGAATTCCTCAACCCCTTTGTGATCAAGACAGCACTGGAGGACAGGCTCATGAGTGGTGGTTATTTTGGGGTTCTTGATGATCTAAATGGTGAGGGATGAGGGATGGAGGCTCAGTGATGAGTTCACACTCAGGTTACTTCCTTATTCCTATGAAACCATTTATTGGAACACTGACAGACTTAGGAAATTGCTTGGTTTAAGTGGTAGCCCCTCTTTCCTCTCCACTTCAACTACCAGCTAGGAAGTATCTAGGGGAAAGAAGTACAAGACCTTAATTATTCCAGAAATAGTCACTGTCATAGAAAACCTAGGTGGTCTGTGGCTCGTAAAATATGTAAGCCAGCCTTATTCTTTGTAATAACTGGTAGAATGACCTTATTTAATATTTCCCTAGAGTTATAATTAGCTAACTACATCAATTCTCAGCGATCTTTTCTTTGCTCTGCTGAGTAGGTAGTAGTCGGCTGCTTCTTTCCAATTCACTGGATAGAAAGGGCTGAGCTAGTGTCGCCTTGGTCCCTATAGCACCTGCGCAGCTCCTAAGCCCCACCCCACCTCTCCCCACCCCAGGGTCTTTAGATACTGATGTCTGGCCTCTACACACACACACACACACACACACACACGCACGCACGCACACACGCACGCACGCACGCATGCACACACAATACATTTTACTTTCCTTCAAAAGAGAAGGAAACAGGACTGGAGAAATGGCTTAGTGGTTAGGCGCTTGTCTGTGAAGTCTAAGGACCCTGGTTCGAGGCTCGATTCCCCAGGACCCACGTTAGCCAGATGCACAAGGGGGCGCACGCGTCTGGAGTTCGTTTGCAGTGGCTGGAAGCCCTGGTGCGCCCATTCTTTCTCTCTCTCTGCCTCTTTCTCTCTCTGTCGCTCTCAAATAAATAAGAATAAACAAAAAAATTTAAAAAGAAAATAAAAAAAGAGAAGGAAGCAGTAGTGTCAACATTGAAAATTCTCTATCAGAAGCTAACTTGAGTCCTTTATCCAATTTATCACTTGACATATGTTTTGAAAGGCTACCACTTTTTCTCCTAAAGTTTTATATTTTTATTTTCTCCCTCTCTCTGCTGTGCTTGCTGCCCAACTCCCAACATGGTTGTCATAAAACCATCATGGTTATAAAACTGGCTTATATAGCCCTTAGCAGAACTTGTCAGTTTTTATTTGCTTGTTTTCATGCTTGGCTGTCTCTCCCACTACCTTAAAGCATCATGCTTTTTCCCCTCTTTTTATTCACTGTTGCAAATCCTACTTGTAGTTCAAATTCACTGTTCTTTTTGCTCCCAACAAGCTGGCACAAGAGGCAGAAAGGGGAGGCCTTTGGGAAAGGAGATGGGAAGGTGAAAAGATGTTGAGACTGATCAGGGAAGAGGCTGGTCAGCGGATAGTGTGAGGAAATGGCCCTGGGCTGTGGGGGCCAGGGCCTCAGAGGACTAGAGGATAGAGTGTTGGGTTTGATGACAGAGGTGTCTACGAGATACATCAGGAGCTAAAGTAAGTGCAACACTATGGGACAGGGGGCAGAACCAATGACCAGAGACATCAGAATTGGGGTTTGTGGAGGGCAGATTTTGATAAGCCAGGATGCTGTGAACATTTGACCATTTTTTATTCTCACGTTCTGAGAGAGCTGTGTGCTTCCTCAGAGGAAGATGCCAAACTGGAACATGTGAATAGGATAGGGAAGAACTGCCTGGGGAAATGAGACTCACCACCACCTTCAATGAAACTCTATGGGAAGACAGTGCTCAGTGAAGACTGGCATGCACCTTAGAGTCTTAGGGAGCAGATTCCAAAATGTACAGTAAAAATTAGGTGCAACCTTCCAGGGACTGTTCTGAAGGAAGCTGTTCAAGAAGGATGGAAAAACAAAACAAAACAAACACCTAAAACAGGCAAACCCTGAACTTGGAAGGCAGAGGTGTAGAGGAAGGAGAAGCAGAAATTTAAGGCCTAGAACTACATAGCTAGTTCAAGGCTTATTAGTGCTGTTTTTAAAAAGAAAAAAAGAGCCTATAAAAATAATGTACGACCTGTCACATATAATCATATAATCAAGTACAGATGTAAAGATGGCTTTAATCTGACTGTGAACAAATAGTTCTGCAAGAACATAAGAGAAAGAAAATCTGGTTTCTAGACCAAGCTGAGGCTTGTGAGAATATTTCGTCAGAACAATGAAAATCATTTTAAAAATCTACATGCTCAATGACGTCTACCCTCAGCAACCCCTCCTTCTTCAGTATTGATTTTTCTTTTGAGACAAGCCCAATAGACTGTCCTTTTTTATGCAAGAGAGCAACAGTGAGACAGAGAGAGAGAGAGAGTGCCAGAGCTTCCAGCCACTGCAAATGAACTCCAGAAAACGTGGGTCCTGGGGAATCGAGCCTCAAACCGGGTTCCTTAGGCTTCACAAGCAAGTGCTTAACCGCTAAGCCATCTCTCCAGCCCTGATATAATTTTTTAATAGTATAAAACTTTAAGGCTAAGGGCTGGGGAGATGGTTCAAAAAGAAAGAATGTTTGCTACACAAGCATAGGGACCTGAGTTCAACCCCCAATCCTTCTAAAAAGCTATCAGTGGCCACACATGCCTATAACCCCAGTTCTGAGGTGGGGAGGCAGACAGGTGCATTGGTGGGTCCTGCTGGTCCAGTTGAGAGAGAGATTCCCTGTCAAGGAGATAAAGCAGAAGCATGATAGAGGACACACGGTGTTCTTTGGCTTCTGCGTGTGTGCTCATGGGACATACTCATCTGTACACATATGTGCATGCAACACACACAAATTTAAGGCTAAGAGAGAAAACTCCTTCATTCTGTCGTGTAGTAACTTGGTTTAATTAATAGCATATCCTTCTGTTAACAGTAACTTCGTGATCCACACACATATATTTTCATTTAGTGATGTTTGACTATTTTCTTCTAAAACATTTTCAGAATTTAGAAAAATATAAATGACTTTATTGCCTACCTTCTTCATGACAGCATTTTAATGCTTTGATGTGCTCCTGCTTGGTTAGGTAGCTCTACAGCCCAGTAGAAAACTGCTGTAGCAAATTTAGGTCCTAATAAGGAAGCCATTTTAGGCAACAGAAGGGACAGGAATCAGGACTCATTTCCCTCAGATAGTTGTCTTCTTTTTAAGATAATTTGCAAATTTCATACCTGTGTGATATCATGTTCTTTTGTGGTACTGGAGGATCGAACCCAGACATTGGCACATGCTTAGCAAGCATAATGTTACAGCATGTTACAGCAATGTGTTACAATGTGTTACAGCAATGACAGACCTTATATTAATGTTAGTGTTATACAGCATAAAGCTACATGTGTGGTGGGCTTTAACATCTAGGTTAAGCACACTCTATGATGTTTGTGCAAAGATGAAGTCACACAATAACACATTACTAGGTGTCCATGGCCTATTACACAGCTCAGGCCCGGCACTTTCAGCAAGAACTGGGAAGATCTGTGCTCGGCCTCACGGTGCCTCTTCCTTCTAACAGCCTTAGCATCCTTCAGACTCTGTGCACAACGTCCTCCGTGCTTCAGCTTGTGACTTTTCCAGATGAAGACTCTGATCTTAATTATGATTTCGATAGTGAGTGCTGTCCCTCTCAGCCAGCAAGCACCCTCTTAGAGTGCTTATACAGAGCCACTTTTCCTCTTCCTTTTTATACCTCTTATTTTACATTATGCATTTGATGGCATCTTACTTTTCCTTACTTTCTGGGTCTTTGATATATATATATATATATATATATATATATATATATATACATTTAAATATATATTTATATATGTATATAATTTGCAAGCAGAGAGAGAGAGAATGGGCATACTAAGGCCTCTTGCTATTGCAAGCAACTCCAGATACATGTACCACTTTGAACATTTGACTTCATATGAGTACTTGGGAATTGAACCCAGCATGCAGACTCTGCAAGCCAGAGCAGTTAATCACTGAGAAATCTCTGCTGACTACTTTTTTGTGTATTTTTATTTATCTTTTGAGAGTGACAGACAGAGAAAGAGAGAAAGAGAGAGAGAGAGAGAGAGAGAGAGAGAGAGAGAGAGAATGGGTGCACCAGGGCCTCCAACAACTGCAAATGAACTCTCGATGCATGTACCACCTTGTGTATCTGGCTTATGTGGGTCCTGGGGAATTGAGCCTTGAACCGTGGTCCTTAGGCTTCACAGGCAAGCATTTAAGCACTAAGCCATCTCTCCAGCCCTCCCCTGACCTTACTACTTCCATCCAAACAACCTCCAAATTTTCAGAAACTCGGTTTCTACTCTTTGACTTAATTAACCACTATCATTTAAGCATCTTATGATAAGTAGCATGTAATCTTTTCTCAATTTGCAATGGGAAAATGGGAACAAGAAAGGGAAGGAGGGAAAGAGAGGGAGAATATTACATGGATATTAATTCCTGTTGAGTAGGATAATCTATATTTGGACTGTGCTTTTATTAGGAGTTTCACTTCATTATTAAGAGTTTCATTTTCCTATTAACGAGTATTCTCATAATTTTCCATTCTAGTTAAATTATAGCTTAGGCACTTTCTCTAGTTACACTCTATTTTTTTTTCTAATAAAAATACTCTAATTTTTCCTTCTTCTTAAACTGGGTAATACCTACCACAAAGATGGTTATCCTTCCTTACAGATTCCATCCTTTTAGACATGATCAGAACCTTTTAAAAACATTGAGAATTTATTAATTATTATCTTTTGGTATTTTGTATAAGATTTTAAACCAATAACAACATTTTAAAATTTAAAGAAATATAATAAATATCCATTTAATTAAAAGAAATAAAAATAATAGTTGCAATTGGAATGTCCTAGATATTTTCAGATCAACCTCTGAGAGAAATAAAAACTTCATATCTACTTTGGCTAGTTCTCTCTCTCTCTCTCTGTGTGTGTGTGTGTGTGTGTGTGTATTTGTGTGTGTGTGTGTACGCACATATAAAAATGCTAACCAATTAACAATGGGGACCAAGAGGTTGCTGGAATTCTCTCTGTGTGTTTGGGGACCTTGACTTTCTTTGTCCCATTTTGTTGGACACAAGTTGTCTTTGGGTGCTTTGTGAAAGAGGGAGGGGCAGGGGAGAGCTGAGAAAAATGAAACTACTGGTGCAGAGACCTGGTCTTTAGCCCAAAGAGACACTTATTTCTAGATAATGGACAAAATTAGAATGGATGGTGGGGGAGAAAGAACAGGCTGAAAAGGGAAAGAAAAACAAGGCTATAAAAATGTTTTATCTAGAAAATGTTAGCCCTCTCTGAGAAATCTTAAACAGTCTAGTTGTGTTACTGGCTGTTCGTGAGATTATTTCTGCTTTGTAGCACGGCTCTGTGTCTTACACAACTAGCCTGAGCATCTTCAGTCACTCCTCCCCCCTCTCTTACACACCAGGAAGGGCACAGGTGAGAAAGGGGCCTGATCTCTCTCCTTCTTACTTTCTCCCACCTCTTTTGCTTTCTTCTTTTAGAATGATGTTCCAATACTGGCTTCATGAAGTCTTGAAATAACCTAACGTGCACCCACCACTTTTATTTTTTATTTATTTATTTTTGGCATGTGTATGTCTGGGTGGCATGTGTGTGTGTGTATGTGTATGAGTATTCCCGTGTGTGTGTGCGTGCGTGCCAGAAGTTGACTCCAGATGTTTTCCTCAATCACTCGCCACCTTACTTTTTGAGACAGGGTCTCTCACTAAGCCTAGAGCTCACTGATGCCCCTAGACTAGCTACCCAGTGGGTCCTAGGGGGCCCATCTGTTCCTGCACTGGGGTTACAGGTGCAGGCTTCCATGTTTGACATTTTTATGTGAGTGTTGGGGATCCAAACTCAGACCTTCATACTTGTACCATAAGCATTGTACCCACTGACCGTCTGTCCAGCCCTCATTCCTTTCCTTTTCTCTTCCCTCTCTTCCCCTCCCATCTCCCTCTTTCCTTCTTTCTTTCTTTCTTTCTTTCTTTCTTTCTTTCTTTCTTTCTTTCTTTCTTTTTCTTTCTTTCTTTCTTCTTTCTTTCCTCTTTCTCTTTCTTTTTTCTTTCTCTCTCCCTCCTTTCCTTCTCTCTCTCTCTTTCTTTCTTTCTTTCTCAGAACAGAGTTGGTCTCAGAGTGGCTTCGGATTCCCCATCTAGCTCAGGATGACTGTGACCTTTTGAACCTCTTCTGTCCACCTCCAGAAGTCTGGGATTCCAAGTGTATACCTCGGGCCCAGTAAATGTGGTTCTGGGGATGGAATCCAAAATTTTCCCACATCTTTCTAAAGTAATCCAACATGTTAAGGCCATGACAGACACATCCTATTACTCTTCATCCTTTGCTCTGGCAAGTGCTATGTGGAGAAAGAATGGATTCAATGCCTGTTGTGACTGTCCTTGGGAAAAACTACAGTTAAGAAAATACTTGTGATTAATAAATGTTAAGTAATATTAATAAAAAGCAGGCAGAAGTTTTAAGCTTCACGAAATTAATAATAAATTAAAAACATCAGTTTCTAGGAAAATTATTCTTGAAACTACCCCAAAAGTTGCTGTTTTTCTGCCAATCAGAAGAATAAATGGAGGAGAACAGAAATGCCAAATCAAACAAAACCCTTAGTATTGGATAAATGTATTCTAGAGTTTTTGGAATTGAATTTGCATTTTTAAGTGAATCCAAATGCCCCTTATAGAAGTAATTCACTTTTTCCCTATAATGACAACCAGTACAAATATTCCTTTCTTTTTCACAGGATACTTATATTTGGGAGAAAAGTGATTATTTGAAGAGAAGTTTACTCTTATAATTTAGAGGGAGAGATGTCTTAAATTCCTTGTTGGATAGCAGGTAGGAATCATAAAACTCATCTTTTTATTAAATCTCTTCTCATGAAAAAGAAAGAGGGAAGGAATGCTGAGAGACAAATAAGTTTTGTAAAACTCTATAATAATTTTCCCCTGCAAATAGTTGAGTTAAAAACAATAAAAGACTTGTAAAATGTGAGAATCATCTTAACTCATTAATAGTTTCTAAATGACAATAAAATCCAGAGTTTTCAATGGTGTTGGCAGTGAGGGGGGACATGGTCCACCAGGTGAACTGTCGAAACCATCTGGGTCTCTGCACTGGGAAGGAGTTCCTTGTGGAACTTGACTGGTTTTTACCTGAAGAGCTCCGTGATCCTCTTTGGATCCTCTTTGTGTGGAAACTGTAGTGTGGGGACACCCTGCATTCCACTGGCACATTACAGTGACTGGGCACTTCCACTACATACTTTACCTCTGTAATCTCCCCTTGCAGCCGTCCGCCCTCACTGAAGCTGTAAAGCTCACCACCAAGACATGCTGCTAAAATTCTTGCCCTCTTCTTTCTCTTTTCTTTTTCTCCTCTTCCTTCTAGTTCTCCTTCTACTTTGTTTTAGTTTATTTTATTGGCTTAGTGACAGGCATCCATGAAGCCCAGGTCTGCCTCCAACTCTTTATGTAGCTGAGGGTGACTTTGAACCCCCGATCCTCCTGCCTCCACCACACAAGTATTGGAATTACAGGCATATACTCTCTTTGCTGTCTCTCCTTAGCCACTTACTGACTGTTGTCACGGACCTGCTATATTTGGCACAGTACTAAAGGCCTTTTTTTTTTTCAAATTTATTTATTTATGTGTTTGTGTACATGCATGGGGATGTGTGTGTTCATGTGTGTGCGTGTTATCACAGGGGTGTGCGTGTCGGGGCACATTTGTGGAGATCAGGCAGCAGCTTTAAGGTGTCTGTGCTATGCATTCTTTGAGACTGGGTCTTTTGCCACAGCAAACAAATGTCACACTAGCTGGCCTGTAAGCTTTGGATTCTCCTGGCTCTGCCTTCCATGCAACATGGCTTTGGGATCACAGATGCATGTACCAACTCGCACCTGCCTTCACTTGATAACGGGGAGTTGAATCATGACCTGCAGGCTTTGCAAAAAATAAAAAAGTACTTTTAATCACTGGGCCAGCTCCAAAGAAATATAAAAAGGATTAAAAACTTTTTGCTTATTTTTTACTACCATATGTGAGTTCAAGTAAAGATTTTTTAAAAAGCATTTATTTATCTGAGAAAGAGACAAAGAGGGAGGGAGGGAGGGAGGAGAGAGAGAGAGAGAGAGAGAGAGAGAGAGAGAGAGAGAATGGGCATGCCAGGGCTTCCAGCCACTGCAAATGAACTCCAGACACATGCGCCACCTTTTGCATCTGGCTTACATAGGTCCTGGGGAATTGAACCTGAGTCCTTTGGCTTTCCAGGCAAGCACCTTAACTACTAAGCCATCTATCCAGCTCTCAAATGAGGATTTAAAAAAAAAAAACACAATCATTAATGATATGGCCTCACTGAAAACAAGATTTTAAGCCAGGCATAGTGATTCATGTCTGTCATCCTCGAAGACAGGAGGCTGAGAAAGGGAGAGAAGGGCTGGGAATTAACAGCCAGCCTAGGTTACATGGACTGAGGTCTAGGCCAACCTGGGTTACAGAGTGAGAGCTTATCACAAAAAAGCAAAAATGAAGAGAAACAGTAGATTTTGACAGGAGTCAACAAAAAATTTTGACAGGAGTCGACTTAACAAGAGACACTGAACTTTAGCCACTCATGTGCTGTTTTTTTAAGAAAGCATTGAAGGTAGCCACCGTATGTTCATGAAAAATGCCCTTCAGAATCTGTTTGGTACTGGCTGTGGAGGCACATACCAGTGATCCCAGTACTGGGGAGCAGGAGTCCAAGGTCTTTGGATACATAGTGAGTTGAGGCCAGCCTGGGCTACATGTCAACAAAACAAGACAACAGGATCAGTTCCTTCTGCTGCCCACCTTGGTTCATTCTTGGCTGCTGACGCACAGGACCCAAGAGTGGGCTGGTGTGTAGTACACAGAGTTCTATTTGGTTGATGTACAATAGGCAGAGTTCTATTTGGGCTACAGTGCTAAAGTCTGAGCAGTCCATCAACACGGCAGTAGCATCTGCTGGGCTTCTGGGGAGGGCATGAGCTGGCTCATCAAGTAGCCAGGAAAAGAAAGAGGAAGAGAATGGGCAAGGAAAAATGGAAACACTGGAGACTGCCTGCTTCCTAACAACTTGCTCTCACTCCCAGGAAAGCCACTGATCACTTGTCATGACCCCATGTCCTGTAAAGACCCCATCTCCCACCATGACAATGGGAATTGAAGGTCTGTGCATTTCAGAAGGGACAAACTGCATCACCCCACTATCCGCAGCATAACCCTTTAGATAGATGGAGGGAGAGCTTGTTTAGAATTGTTCCATTAGTTATGTTTAACGAAGCGACCCTACTCTATCCAGCTTCCTTCAAGTGGGTCTTTTAATCCTCTGTTTCAGAATCTCCTTAGTTCCAAGCGCCATGAATGACATCACAGTGTAATTAAAAAGAAGATGGGAAGGCATCAGCTCTCCCGTTTTGTCTGTGATGTGTGAGACAGTATTATTGCACTTGCATCCATATCTATAGACATGCATATGCAAGCGTGTATGTCAGTGTAGCACTTGTAGGTTGGAAGTGACTCTGCCATCTAGACCTATAGGTTTGTGTATGCATGTGTGTATGTCAGTGTAGCACTTGGAAAGTCCGAAGTGACTCTGACAAGTCAGTCAGGACCTTGTGGTGTGAATCATTTGTTTTCCCTCTTTCTGGATGTCAGAGCACCTATTCCTTTGATGTGTGTCAACAGTAAGGCTCTCATGGAAGCTCTTTGGAGTTTGTCTTGAAAGCAGAACCATGCTGAACCACACGTCGGCATTGCATTCTTCCTTATGACAAGCAGTCCACAGAGCGGCTCTGGAGCACTAGCTTTATCCATTCACCCATCCACGAATGCTTGAGTTATATCTGTCTTTACACACACACACACGCACACACACACACACACCACAAATGTCATTGGGATTTTGAGGATTGCTTTACCTAGGCAGATCACTGGAGGTAATATTGATGCCTTCACAATATGAAGTTTTCCAACCCATAAGCACAGAATGTCTTTTCATGTATTTGTGTATTCTTTTCTTGCTAAGAGAAATAAGCCATTCATAAAATTTTAAGATCAAATTAAAAGTACTTTGTAACTGTATGCATATTGGGTACTAAACTAGTCAACTTCATAAAAGCAGAAAAAGGAATGTCGGCTGCAAGGCGCTGTCGGAGGGAAAGAGAAGGATTGTTGAATGGGTGCAGGACTTCAGCTTTATAAGACAAAACACTTCTAGATATTGGCTGCAATGTATACTCGGTGCTAAACTGTTAAATTTTATGTGCATTTTTATAACAACAAAAAATTTAAGAAGAAAGAAAAAGAGAGGGGAATCAAAATCAACCCTTAGCATCACAAGACATATGATAACTTAGTGAATGAAACAGTATTTACATGCTAAGAGCAGGAAGTATGTTAGAGTTTGTGTAGAAGGAAGAGTGATATATAAGAGCATCTTGATTTCTAAAAGCTTAATGAGTACACAACTAAATGCTCAACTTGAATTAAACCATGATTTCATGTATATTGTTACTAAGGATGTAAATATCTCTTTAAAATTATTCGAGTAGAGCTAGAGAGAGTATTATTCAATTAGGTGTTGGCAGCAAAGCCAAATGACCCGGGTTCAATTCCCCAATACCCACGTAAAGCTAGATGCATAAGGTGGCGTATGTGTCTGGAGCTTGTCTGCAGTGGTTGGAGGTCCTGGTGTTTCCATTCTCTCTCTCTCTCTCTCTCTCTCTCTCTCTGCCTCTCAAGTAAATAAATAAAATGCTTAAAAAATGACCCAAGTAAAAGAAGGCAGCTGGTTTAAGAACACAAAATTTCAAGAAAACAATGTACAGATGGCACATACTTGGCTGAGCTTTGAAAGTGCTCGGTTAGAGACCCACCCTAGATCCCTTAAGCTTGGTGTACAACATATATTGTATTTCTTAAATGCCTGGGGTGGACATTGATACTGAGCATCATTGTATTTCCTGTGCATAATCCACCATTATTTCTGAACTGCAGGAGAAGCTTTGCTCATTCCTGGCTCCTCAGGGTGTGTAATGCGGAGTGGGCAGAGTGAAGATAATATCCAAATTTTCACAAGTCCCATTCCAAAGCCGGCTAGAGGCCTGGTCTAGAGGCCAGGTGACTTTACACTGCCTGCAGAAAACTGATTTCCATCCTGGGCAGGCGACCTCACAGTTCTCTTCCTTGAGCAAAGTGTAACAACTCACTGGAGATTTATTGGCTTGGCAGTGTTGCAGGTTTGATTACGCAGAGTGGAGAAAGCAAAGTCAAGTCGCACTAAAAACAGTCCGCTTTGCTACTGTGCTCTATCTGTGTCTGCAGCCCCGGCTGTTATTTATAGATATCTATTAATACCCGCCAGAGATACAGCAAGAAATACATACAAAATAGCCTTATCAAATCGTTTCCAGTATTCAAGGTAACCTCACGATTCAAGACAACAAGGGAGCACTGTTGTATTGGAGGAAAATACCTCCAATGTCTCTGCTCTTCGAAGAGCATGACCCTGGGAGTTCTTTGCAGGGTGGGGAGCAGTGAAGGCTCCCCCATATCTCTAAACCATGTGTATTTCTATCTCCAGCTCTGTAACCTCCCCCTCTCCAGCCTCCTGCTCTAATACCGCCCTGAGTGGAGGTGGGGTGGGAGCCTCTAGCTTGTCAAACTGGTTTGTGGGGTTCCCCTCCCCTCCCCTTGATTCTTGGCAACATTTCTTTCTTGAAAGCTGCTTAGTGGCCTAAGCTGCCTTCTCTGGCCTTGAAGGGAGATCTTCCTTCACCCCACGGCAGGAAAACGGGGGCTGCTGCAAGAGGCAAAGGTGGAGAGACAGAGGGCAGAAGTTTACAGCCCTGGCCCCACATCCCGCAGAAAGGACACACACACACACACACACACACACACACACACACCCTAAATCCTAAGTTTCCAGGCCTTGGAAACTCAGGATTCAAACTCTGAGGGCAGGGTCGGCCTTGGAAAGATGAGACCCTCCCAGCCTGAAATCTTCCTGTTCATAGAACTCTTTGTATCTGTAATTAGCATACAGTCAGTTGCAGGCTGACATGGGTAGTGGGCTGAGAGGGTAGGGAGGTCAGGCGGTGGGAACTCTTCCCTTGCTGCCAGCACCTGCAGGGGCGAGGGTCCTAGACGGACTCTCCAGCTGAAGGGTGGCTGGGGCTGGACACAAGAGGGTACCTGTGAGGCCTGGGGTGGCGTTTCCCAGGAGGGGCCAAGGACAGGTTGGTCCTGACAGTTGTCAGTGTTTGGTCAAACTAGCCAGAAGGTTAAAAAGGAGGGGCCGGGGAGTGTCCACCAAGTCACATTTTCTAGCCAGCCTTCTGTAATGGGAGGCTTGGACTTTGCGAAGGTGACATCAGCTAGCTCTCTCCTCTCCCAGGTTGCCTGCCAAGCTGGGGTGGGCAGAGCTGACTTCCTGCTGGGGCATGGTTCTAAGGGGCAGCTGTCCCCGGCCCCCACCCCTGTCCCCAGTGCTGGGCTGAGGTAAGCAAGGCCGAGGCTGTCGCTGGAGGGATGCGTCCTTTTCTGGGCTTTTACTGCAGTGCTTCAGAGAACAACATCTTCAGGGGCCTGATATTACCCTAGTCCACACTTCGCTGTTGGGATACAAACTGCGTTGGTCGCGTGTGGTGATCGTGTTAGACACAAACCAGTACTAGCATCCGCTGCACCCCTAGGAAAACGTGGAGTCAGGCAAGACAAGGCGGGGAAGGAGGGTCCTGCTGGTGGCATCACGGGCCTGGCTGCACACCCCCCTTTCCTCACCGAGCATGGGGCTGATTGAAGCGGCCAACGTGGCCCGTGTGTGTCTTGCTGTATTCGTTCAGACATGTTGTCACCTGCACATGAACAGTCCTATGGGCACCTCCGGGGGTATTTCAAGGTTAAATAGACAGGAAACTGTTTGGAAAACGTAAACACCTTATTAAATGTGGAGGTATTATCTGATCTCTTTATTCGGCATGGGAGGTTCCCAACACCGCCCTGCATATTGGTAACCCTGCAGCACAACACCCTTTTGCTCTCCATGGGGTAACCAAGGAGGGGTGGGGGCACGTAGCAGAGCTGCTCTGGGTCGAGTACTGGAATACCCTGGGGCGCACCCCCTTTCCTATGCCAGGCGCCATGCCATTCTCGGTCTTTCCCCCGCCTGGCTGCAGCTCGTTTCCTTCTGGCCTTTAGAAGCCAAGGTTTCTTTCTTTCTTTTTTTTATTTGTCCTAATAAAACTTAAGCCCCGGTAGCTCTTCATCTCCCCCTGGTGTTCTTCTCCTGCCATTTCTTGTGAGTGGTGGTGTTGACAGTGTGACTGGAGAGAGGTTGGGCACTAAAAAGAGAATTTATGGGAAGCGGGGGGGGGGCTGACATAAATGATATTAGGAAATAGGTATGCACTTGAAAAAGCATTGTTGTTAGTAATAATAATAATAGCAATAATGGTTTTTTTTTTTCTTGCCAATTCCTCACTGGTCTTTCTCAGCCTTCAAGGGGGGGGGGAAGACCTGGGTTAGGAGGGGGGGGGGGTTCTTGAAATAAAAGAAAAGATAATTTACCAAAATTATCTGACCCTTGTGTGTGTGTGTGGGGGGGGGGGTTGGAGAGCTTAAGGGTCCCATTTTTGTTTGCCGAGTAAGAAATCAGAGACATAAAAGAGAAAGCCAGCGAACAATGTACCCCCCTCCCGACACACAATACAATCTATTTAAACTGTGCCTCATACTTTTCATTCCAATGGCATGACTTTTTTTTTTTTTTTTTCCTGGAGAACCTCTTGATTCTTGAACTCCGGGCTGGCCCGCGCGGAGGGGAAGGCGCGTCCAGGCCGGCGGCGGGCCCGCGGAGGTCTCTGTCTGCGGGGTGTTGTCCTCCTTGGCCCTGCCCCCCGATTGTCAGACCGCGGGCGTCTGCCTCTGAAGTTAGCCCCGATTTCCTTTCGAGCCCGGCCTTATCTCCAGCTGCACGTTGCCTGTGGGTGACTAATCACACAAAAACATTGTCTGGGGCTGGAATAAAGTCGGAGCTGTTCACCCCCACTCTATAGGGGTTCGATATAAAAAGGCTGCCGAGAGCTGTCCAAGACAGACGCGCTGCTGCCGGGCGCCGAGCGAGCACCGGTCTGCGCTCCGCCTCCTCCGCGCCGCGCTCCGCCGCCCGCCGCCGCAGCCGCCCGGCCAGGACCCCCGAGGCCCCTAGCACCCGCGCTCCGAGGCACCAGAAGCTGTCCTCGCCCTTTACCACCGAACTCACCTTGCACGGCGAGGTGTTCTGATTTTGTTTTGATTTTATTTTTGAGTTTTGATCGTTTTTTTATTTTCTCCAGAATGGATTATTTCCCCATGATTTTCTCGCTGCTGTTTGCGGCGCTCCAAGGATCTGCAGGAACAGGTAGGCACCCTGACTCGTCCCTCCCCAGGCGCTCAGGTCCTCTGACGGCCGCTTGGCTCCAGCCTGCTTTCAGACCATCTTAATTTACTGCGGCGCAAACTGCAAGTGTCCTCCTGCAAGTGCTGCTTAACGCTACTAATGGGTCCAGGGAGAACGCAGACTTTCCTCTGGCAACTGCAGTGAAAGGTCGCGTAGCTTTAAATTAACATAGTGCCAACATTGTACAATGCACTTCCTTCGCTTAAAAAAAAAACCAAAACCCAAGAGCAGCAGCACCTTAGGCTAAAGGCGTATCTGCAATGGAGATTTCTCAGGGGGGCTTATTCAAACACTATCTTAATAGTGTGCTATGCAAAATATTTAAGCTTTCAGTGTGATGGGAAGGAATTTTATTCAGGTCATTCAAGCAATAGGCTAGCAGTAAATTCACCTGCCCAGCAGGGTGTTGAGTAAGCCCGCAGGCGGTTTCAGGGTGAAGCACATATTTTCTTTAATATTTATCCTATTGACTTTAAGTTTCATTTGGCAAGTTTGAGGCATCCCCAAACAGTGCGAGCTCTATTTTTTCATGGCATTCACCTGTCCCGGAGAGGAGCTGGGAGAATTCTTGGCTACTTAAGGATTTAGACCGTGTGTGTCTCTGTTGGTTCCTCCCCACCCCATCCCCCTTTTTGAGGGTCAGTGCACTTGTTTTGTCTTTTGATGACCCTAACCAAAGAGAAAGGATGTCAAAGGAATGAAAATCCTGGAATGTGTCTGATCATTTGAAATGTACAAAATTGGGCAGATAAGCTGCATGGCTAAATTGTCAGTAGGGAGGGGCAGTGCTGAATCGGGACAGAGGGAGGTGGTGTGTCCCCCACCAGAGACTGACTCTCAAGCCCCTGAGCCTCCCTTAGTCCCTCGGGGTGCAGCGCAGCTTTCTGTGAAGCTCCCTGCTTTTTGTGTCCCATCCTCTCCCACCTGACCTGAGCATTGCAGAGTTAATTTCTCTTCTATTTCCAACCATTTCCTGGGTGTTCTGTCATTCTGTCTAATGTCCAGCATGTGTCCTTTAGGCCACTTCTGTGTCCTGCACAAGCCTGGAAATGGTGGGTTCCCTAAATCTTGAAAAGTTCATCCCAAGTGGGGAAGTGACTTCAGCTTGGAGTAGGCAGTACATTTTGCTTGCTGTGGCTATCAGTCAGTTTCACCTGCCCTAGGTTGTGCCATCCTAAAATTTCAAGCAGGGAGCTACCCTAAATCTCTACCAGGCAGCATTTCCTCAAGGGACTGGTGGGTCCCTTCCCAGAGTAATGTCCTTTGCCTGCAGTCACTCTCCTGCAGGTGGGGGTCACCCAGCGGGAGGTTGAAGTCCTTCCATTGGGGTTCTGTGCCTCTCTACGGTAGCCCTATACCTGTCTGCTTGTGTCTGCCCTGCTAGATCTAGTGTGAAAACTGTGATGTAGGTATGCCGGGCTGCCCAGGAGATCCCCACACACCGACCTGCTCTTTTTCTCCGCAGTGGTCCTGGGAGCTGAGCTCAGCACCCCTGCTGAGGGGGGAGGGGAAAGGCCCCCTCCCACTGCGCCCTGGAGGCCCCGCCGGTCCAAGCGCTGTTCCTGCTCGTCTCTGATGGACAAGGAGTGCGTCTACTTCTGCCACCTGGACATCATCTGGGTCAACACTCCCGAGTGAGTCTCTAGAGGGCATTGTAACTCTAGCCATTCCTGAGCTCTGCCTTCCCCTTCCCAGAGTCCACGGGCTGGAGCTGCTATCTCAGCTCCCGGGGTTTAGCACTTCTGACGGCAGCACCTCCCAGGGGACACGATGCTGGCACAGGGGGGCAGCTTTTTGCCTAGTCACCAAGAACAGGAAGGTCCTGTGGCTCAGGCTACTCCTTGTGGGAGAGGTAGTTGGATCTGACTGAGGATAAGTAGGGCATCAAGAAGGGACACCAGGATGCTTGTGGGGAAGTTTGAAGGAGTGAGTGGCACAGGCTCCCTAAGGGGCAGCCCAACCTGTGCCTCTTACAGGAGCGTGGGGTCTGAGAGGCAGAGGTGGCTGTGGAGTGTTATAATCCACTTCTCTCATTTTACTTATGGAAAAGCTACGACCCAAAGTATTAAAGTCCCTGTGCAGGAAAAGCAGAACTAGAAGGGGACACTTGGTCTCCTTGTCTCTCCTGTGTCTAGATAAACTTATTTCAAGATAGAACTAGGAATGCTGCCCATATGTCTCTTCTCCCACCTCCAGAGCAAACAAAGGAAGTTTTCATCCTGTTGTGCTCTAACACTAGTTTCTCCCTCAACACCAGTCATAAGAAAGAGAAAAAGAAAACCAAGTTTATTCTGTGTACAATGTCCATTATGGCAAGGGATGGCCAATTTCCAAACAAAATCATATCCAAACAAACCAAACCCAAACCACAACAAACCTAATACTTAGTAAGAGGAGGAGATGACTTTATGCTTTAATGTGAGAATTGAAGTGGACACACCACAAGTCAGGGGTCAGTGAGTCCTTCCTAGCCATCTGATTTCAAATACTGGAGAAATGAGCCAACATGCCCTGTTGCACTAGGTGGCACTTTCAAAGTGACCGAATATGATTGAGATTGAAATCTTAATCTTAATTGTGGTTTTCTGTTGAAGTCTCTCCACTCTCTGCTGCTCCCCCTAAGTCGCTGCTAATTACATAGCGCATTTGAAAAGGAAAAGCAGATGAAACAGAGACCAAAGCCGAGATGTCATGATGTTGAACAAAAAACAAAGTTGCAGTATCAAAAGAAAATTGAACTTTGGTGAACTTTGAGATGGAATTTGACTGAATTCGAAAAATGGTTTCCCTTCCATTTTGGGTACATAGGCTGAGGGCCATTGATTGGCACATGTTCCAAATCACTGCCACACTTTGCTACCATGGGCTGTCCAAGTGTTGTCAGACTTGCTTCCAAAGAAAGTCATTTGTGAGACTATTAATTATGCTAATAGCTTTTTGTTGCTCTCTTGATAATAGGCACATTGTTCCGTATGGACTTGGAAGCCCTTCTAGGTCCAAGAGATCCTTGAAGGATTTATTTTCTATGAAGTCTGCAGACCACAAGACTAGATGTCAATGTGCCAGCCAAAAAGACAAGAAGTGCTGGAACTTTTGCCAAACAGGAAGAGAACTCAGGTGAGTAGAAACACCCCAGATTTTTAACAGTTGCACAGCCGCCTGACTTCCTAAGTAGTATGAATGCCTTCTTTACTTTCAAGAGGATGGCAGGGGTGTTGAGAGTCAAAGTGAGCTTGAACATCCCATCGCTGAAATTGTTCTTCCCCGTTTCTTAACAGAGTCCAAGACACGACCCAGAAAGGCTGGAATAACGACAAGAAAGGAAAAGACTGTTCCAAGCTGGGAAAGAGGTGTGTCTACCAGCAACTGGTAGATGGAAGGAAAAGAAGGTAAGAGGCTCACAAGAACAGTTAGCCCTGGTCACCAGTACTAATGGTTTCCTCTAGAGTCTATCCCATGAGGGAGAAAGCCCAAGAACACAGTGACAAAGGGTATCTTGATAGTCTGTGGCATTAAAAGAGCAGAGAAAGCCTTCTCAAATGTCATGCAGGTCTACAAGGCAGATGCCTGCCCACTGTACTTTAGGACATCCTGTTCAGTTTGCAGGTAGATTTTCCAAACTATGAGACACCTCTGTCATTTGTTCAAATCCAGCCCTTCCTTCTCTGAGTTCATGTAAATGCTTAAAATAATTTCAGGAAAAAAAAAGTATTTAAAAGAAAAATCAAAGTGGTATATGTAGTCACATTCTTGGAGAAGTAGCAGTTATTCAAATGCCCAAAGGGAAAATAAAGCCATTAGGTAAGGTTGGTGAGATTTAGAACACACTGTTTTTCAGGGTTATTCCTATGATTTCCTATGGAAATTTGTGGGGCGCCACTGTCACTCCTAAAAGCTGGGAACTGGATTAGACACTCCCTTAGGGTGGCTGTGAGCAGGTTTATAGGTGATCCTTCCACATCCTAAACTTCTGAAACTCATGAGCTGAGGGAAGAAGCTCACACTGACATCTGTCATGTGTTCCTACCTATGGAAATGCTTCCAAGAAATCCAGGGGCAAGAAGTTCTGTGATCAAAGTGTTCTGAGCCTAGCTTGGCAGCCGTGAGACTTCTGAGTTGTTTATTGCTCCTGTGGGCACAGTCTCAGTGTTCCTTCACACTTGCCTCTTTAGTCTGGGCTGACACCATGTCAGGCCCACTAGATCAGGCTGCCTCACTGAAGAAGATATCCCTGATCATTTGAAACTGTTCCTGAGGTGGGGATGGGCTTCTAGAAGATACTAGATCAGTTCTGATTTATTTAAAACGTGTTCAGGGACAGGGGAGCTCACTCAGTGGGTTAAGAGTGCTTGTCTCAAGCATGAGGGTCTGAGATAGCATGAGTCTGATTCCCCAGAATCCAGGTAAATAGCTGGGCATGGCCACACGCATCTATAACCCCAGTCCTGTGGGGAGCAAAGACTGGAGAATGGCTAGAGCTTGCAAAAACTTCAGCTTTGCATTCAGAGGGTCAAGGAAATATGTGGATGAGAAACAGAGGAAGGATATATGATATATTTCTCTGACATCTACACACCTGTGAGAACATCTGCACATACACATGTATACACCACACACACACACACACACACACACACACACACACCATACCGCACATAAGAAACATGCAAAGAGTATTGTATTTAGTAACCAATTCCCCCACAGACTCATCCACATGACCCCCATCCCCAGTTGTAAGCGTAATGGGCAGAGTTTATTTTCACATAAGTAACAGACACCACTCGAGGTTTTATTGGTGGTGAAAACTCAGGAATCACTCTTAGATTTGTTTGTGCCAGATTCTAGCTTTAAATGTTTCTTTAGCCAAAAAAGTCATTTCTTTTCTTTATGGGTGTGTCTTGAATAACCTTTGCTGTCTCTTGTCTTGTTTTCATAGGTTGGAGGCCATCAGCAACAGCATCAAGACATCTTTTCGTATTGCCAAGTTGAAAGCTGAGCTCTACAGAGGACATAAAGTGACCCACAACCGAACACATTGACTACAGACTTTCTAGATCCATCCAAAGCCATCACCTCCACAGAGGGAACCTCACAACCCTGCACTATGCATGCTGGCTGGGACCAGAGCGAGGACGACTGTCCTGCTGAAACCACTTCTTGTCCCAGACTGGCAAAGGACCAGCATCCTCCTTCGAAACATTCCAAGAAAGGCTAAGCGGGTTCGCGGCCTGCCTTCATTTGCTTCCGCTGGTAGTGACTGCTTTGCTCCTCTTGCTGTCGGGGATGACCGTGGACCTCTCAGAGCAGAGACACAATGACAGTCGAACTAGGGTGGCATCTTCCAGGGTGAGGAAGGAGATTCCATACCAGGGTGGAGCTTCAGAAGAAATTCCTAAGGGAGTGTTTGTGTCTGACTCAGGCGCCTGGCACATTTCAGGGAGAAACTCCAAAGTCCATGCAAAGATTTTCTAAGGAATGCACAAATTGAAAACATACTCAAAGGACAAACACTTGAGTTAATTTAAGGAAAAAAAAAAGAACGAAAGAAGAGACTTTTGAGTCATAAAATGCAAAACTCAAAGAAGCTGTTACTACTGTAAGTTAGAAAGAAGGTGTTTCATGAATATGAGTCTACCTCGCCTCCATTGCACTGTCACAATTGTCCCCCACCTTTAATTATTACCCCCCCCATACTCTTTTCTCCTTCTGGCCTCCTCCCAACCCTCCATGCTGAATCCTAGCTTCCTTGAAGTCTGGTCCAATGTGTCAGTAGTAGATAAAACATTTTATGCTAGTCTGCTAGCTCTGACCCATATGCAGAAAAGAAAAAAAAAAAAGATCATGGAATCACAAGAGTCCGTCCCTTGGCTTCTAGAAACATAATGGTAAAGGCTGTTTATGAAAGACATTGAAGAGTTGGTTGTGCTTTAAAGCAGTAAAATTACTTCCCCATATGTAACCTGCTAACAGAAAAGGTTAGATTGAATTTTGATGTACTTATTTTTTTAATAGATATTTATATTCAAACAATTTATTCCTTATATTTACCATGTTGAATATATGTCTGGGCAGGCCATATTGGTCTATGTATTTTTTTAAAAAAATGTATTTCTGAATGAAATTGAGAATATGCTTTGTTTTGCCTGTCAAGGTAATGATTTTAGAAAATAAATATTTTTCCCTACTGTACTGTTCTTTCTTTAAAAATTATTTCTGGAATCTCTAAGGAGTGAACCAATGGGGTAAGAATTATGGTGAGACATGGTTAAAGATGTCCTAGAAAGGTGGAAATTCAAAAGAAAATAGGCTCAATTAAAAAAGAGTCTGAATCTGTTTCCTAAAAATTACTTTTAGACTGTAAAGAAAAAAAAAAAAAAAAACCCTTTGGATCTTTGGATAGCAGCCTTCTGGTTCCCCTTTGCCTGAAAAGCAAAGTCTCCAGGGACTTCACCATTAATGTGGCCTCGCAGGCTGTTACACAGGGTCCAACAGTTTAAGCTGACATGTGGTGAGAGGTGCTTTCTCCATGTTAGTGGCCGGAGGAAGTTATGGAAAGAGGATCCCCAGCGCACACAGGGATGCATCCGCAGTCCCACACAGGCGGAGCTGGTAGAAATGATCTGTCTGCGGAGGGCAAATGGAGGCTCTCGATGCCTTTGAGTTTGCTTAGACTGAGTATTGTGCTTGTTAAGGAACATAAAGTACCATTGCTTCTTCCAAGCCCAGGACTGGCCACATGCCCACCGAGCAGAAACTCCCACTGCTGACCTGAGGCCACCTGCCTTGCAGCCCTGCCCTGCTCTCGTCTCTCCACTGTCCCTTCTCTGGCCTTGTCCACTATTGGCAGGAGCAGTAGTACAGGGGGCCAGTAGCTACAACGTCTGGTAGGAGCGTGACCACCTGTCTCTAAAAGCTGCTGGAGGGAGTCAACAAGTCTCAGCTCACAGTGTCCTCACAGTGATACGTCGGGAGGGTGTCAAACAGCACACTTCTGGCACACAGCCAATACTTTGAGCATTATCTTGATTAGAATTCTGTTTCTTCTTTTTTTAAAAAATAATTTTAAAGCACAAAGGTCTTTGGGAATTTACTGTATGATCTCACAGGACCTAACAAATTTCTCTGTACGGTTCTCAAGGGAATCCTGTAGCTGCCCACATTGACAAGGGCCTGTGCTTGAACTTGAGTACCAGTTACTCTTGAGCAACCTGTTCACTCTTCTCTCTTCAGGAGCTTCTTCATCTGTTCAACAAGAAAAAGGTTGTTTGTTGTTTTCTTTTCCTAACAGTTCCAAGAAAAAGCCCAAGATGACATGGAGACGTTGAGGTGGTGTATAAACAGAAGCTGAGGATCCAAGCTTAGGAAATATAGGTGTCAGATATTTACGAGGAAGGCGAGGTAGGGAAAGCCACCGAGTAGAAGAGCACAAAGAACGACCCAGTTAGCCAGAGCGATGGAGGAAAACTCATGTCCTCTTTCCCCATGACTCCCACTTCGAAACCGGGCAGGACCAGTGAAGGATACAGACCAGCTTTTCTCCCCGTGAGGATCAGCAGTTGAGAGTTGAGAGTTGAGAGGCTCACGGGCAATGCCTACTTGTCTTCAGGCACAGTAAGAGGAAAGGGTGAAAGCCGGGCGTGATGGTGCACGCCTGTCAATCCCAGCACTTTGGAGGAAGAGGTAGGAGGGTTGCCGTGAGATCAGGGCCACTCGGAGGGGCTTGAGTGAGACCCTACCTTGAAAAAAAATAAAACAGAGGGAAGGGCACAGTAATCACAGCTCCAGCAAGCCAGAGGAGCGCGCTCACACGGCTGGGCACATGCCTGCTTCTTTTCTGTTCAAAGCATGCTTTCTGTGGGGCAGATTTTTCTCTTCACACTAAGGGCCCAGCAGAGCTTTGATGTCAGGACTCCCAAGGATGAACAGGGTCCTAGGCAGGAAGTGATGACCTTTGGCAGGGAAGGGGGAAGAGGACCCCACTAATGAGTACCTCCCTTTCCCCCAGGGATTAGCTTTCTTTGTGACGGAGACCATTGGCTTAGTTCCACCTGTGATCCCTGGAACTCAACTCGGGGAATTGGACCCAGCTAGAATTCCCTTAGGAAGAGTTTTGCTCACATAAAGAAAGAGCACATTTTGTCTTTCTAGGAGAAAACGTCAAGACCCAGAGAGGGCAGTAACTGGTCTAAAAAAAAATCGCACAGCAAGCTGGAGCAGCTCTGGAGTCTGACCTCCTGGGCTCCCGAGGTCATTTGAAACAGATGTTTAAGCAAACTTTAACAAGAGCTCTGGGAAGTGAAGGAACCAAAATTGTCTTTATGAAAGTCTCACCTTTCTACCTTACTGATAATGTTGGCAGATCCAGCTGGAGTTAATACTCAGCGGTGGAACATTTTGCCTAGAACACACCATTCCCTGGATTCCAATCTTGACATTACCCCAAAAAATAGAGCAAGAGGGCTGGAGAGATGGCTTAGTGGTAAGGCGCTTGCCCGCAAAGCCAAAGGACCTATGTTAAATTCCCTAGGACCCATGTAAGCCAGATATATGAGGTGGCATGTGTGTCTGGAGTTCATTTGCAGGAGCTAGAGGCCCTGGTGCATCTATTCTCTCTCCATCTGCCTCTCTCTCTCTTTCTCTGCTTCTTTCTTTCTTTCTTTCCCTTTCTCAAATAAATCAATAAATAAAATATTTTCAAAGCTAGAGGAAGAGAAACGAGGCTTACAGAGCCATATATATATACATATATATTAATTTTTATTGCATCATCAAATGAGTTTCTAAAAATGAAACTGAGTTTAACTAGAAGCTTTTCATTATACTTTTAGATTTAACAATCAAATCATTCTTGTATAATTAGACTGACAGGGAATTCTGTGTGAGTGTGTGTGTGTGTGTGTGTGAGTGCGTGCACGTGTGTGTGCAGGCGGGTGTGTGGAGACGAGAGACGACGAAGGTCAGAGGTCCTTCTCTGTTGCTCATGTGCATGTTTTCTTGAGACCAGCCTCTCACTGAGCCTGGAGCTGCTAGTTTTGCTCAGCGACTGGCTGACGAGCAAACCCCAACTATCCTCTGGTCTCTGCCCCACACAGGACTGAGGTTACAGATGTGTGTGGCCATGCCCAGATGTTTCTGTGCTTGCTGGGGAATCAAACTCAGGGCAAATCAAGCCTCTCAGGCTCTCATGCTTGTGGAGCAACTTCTCCTGCCTGTTGACCCATCTTCCCACCCCTGAAAGGACCTTCTCTCCTCCCTCCCTCCCTCCCTTCCTTCTCTCCTTCCTTCCTTTCTTTTTCTCTCTTCCTTCTTCCCTCCCTCCTTTCCCCCTCTCTCTCTTTCTCTTAAGAGGGAGAATGCCAGAGATAGGGAGAGAGAGAGAGAGAGAATTGGCACGCCAGGGTCTCAACGTAGTGGGCATGAGGGACCTTGAGTTAGTGTCACTTTGGGCATCTGGCTTATGTGTGATCATCTGGAGAGGCCAACATAGGACCTCAGACTTTGCAGGCAAGAGCCTTAACTGCTAATCCATCTCTCCAGCTCAGGATCATCTTTTGATCCATTTCCTTTCACTCTATAGTGCAAAGCAGGATTTTTTTTTCATTTTTTACTTTTTTTATTTTTGTGGTTAGTGAATTTAGCCTCCTCCCTGTCCTCCCCCTCCACAGGAACCCTCCTTGTTGGGGTATATGGGTCGTGCATTGTGGGATTATCCTTTAGTTTTGGGTAGGAGGAAATGTCTCTGTGTGTCATGACCCAACATGTGGCTCTGACATTCTTTCCACCCCTTCTTCCGCAAATTTCCCTGAGCCATGTTGGGTTCATACTAGGTCTGCTTCTGTGTTGAGATCTTGGGCGCCTCTGTGTCTCTGGATATCTGGTTTGGTAGGGGTTGATTGTTCTCTGTGTCTATCTCCTTCACCATTGTGCTGGTTCCTGGTTCACTAAGAAAACAGCATTCTTGCATGTTTCCCCAATTATTCTTAGTTTCAGCTGGGGCCCTTTTGAGGTATGATGGGGTGGTTCTCTCCTTAGGATATGCGTCTATCTGAAAAACAGAAGCAGATTCTGCAATGGAGACTAAAGTTAGCACCAAGTAAATGTGGTAGCCATACACTGTTGGCACATATCATGGAGTGACATGGCTGGAAGCTGGAAGAGAGTCAGTTCCCAGACAGTTAGTGCTTCTAGTGCCAGAAGGGGCTACATGAGCCACTGGGGGAACATGGCTAATATTTTTCCAAGCAATGCATGGTCTAAGCTACTTGGCTGCAAACAATCTGAAGTGATGCTCACACAAGTGCAATAGTGGTACACAGCCATGGTGGGAAACCAACTACTCTCAATTTGGCTAACTGATCTACTCAGTGGAATGCAACCCATAGCTGGAGCTGGGAAACAAGTCAGAACCATATCCAAAAATGAGCCCACTCTCCATTAAACTGTCTTTAAAAAATAATGGTTATCACTTCAGGGATTTCTTTCTTTTAAAATTTTTTGTTTATTTTTATTTATTTATGTAAGAGTGACAGACAGAGAGAGAGAAAGAGGCAGGGTGGGAGGAGAATAGGCGTGCCAGGGCCTCCAGCCACTGCAGATGAACTTCAGACACGTGCATCCCCTTGTGCATCTGGCTTATATGGGTCCTGGGGAATCGAGCCTCAAACTGGGGTCCTTAGGCTTCACAGGCAAGTGCTTAACCGCTAAGCCATCTCTCCAGCCCCACTTCAGGCATTTCTAAGACCGTTGGTTATCCATCAAGAGCCAGATGATAAGACCCTATTGCTAAAGACTTCATAGTCATGAGATGCAGGACACTGGGAACTCAAGCAGCAGCAAAGCTGGCCGCCTCCTCCCAGTTAGCTGGTTATCAGTACACTGCGGAGCGCTCTCACTTGGGCACACTGGCCGTGGCCGCCTCCTCCGCCATCCCCCAGACTAGTCTCCAAGGCAGGATTTTTTTTTAAAAAGTTTCTGTGCCTAAAGTCTTGAAAAATGCCTTTTTTTTTTTTTTTTTTTTTTGGTTTTTCGAGGTAGGGTCTCCCTCTAGCCCAGGCTGACCTGGAATTCACTATGGAGTCTCAGGGTAGCATCAAACTCTCGGTGATCCTCCTACCTCTGCCTCCTGAGTGCTGGGATTAAAGGCGTGTGTCACCACGCCAGGCCCGAAAATGCTTATTTTTGAAGCCTACATTCTCAACGTGTGCAACATGTTGTTTTCATCCCATATTTTCAGTGGAATTTGTTCTTTCTCTTACCTTCGACTCATATAGTTCCTGGGATCCTGAGTGTGGCCTCCAGGACAAATCTATTCCAAGACAAAATTCATCCTCCCGTGACCTAATAATCACCTTGATCTTTGTACAGAACATTGTTTCCCATACCATTGTCACCTACCTTCATCTTTGACCCCCCCTTCCCACCGTGATCCTTTCAGGAAGCTAGACCATATTAATACACATTTGACAATCGAGGGAACAGACTTATTGACCTGTCCAGAGCCCTATATCATGCAATAGTGACTCTCAGGATGCCAACTTTTTGTCCATAAACTTATCTAGATAAGACTAGGCAGCCCTGGCTCTGAAGCAGGGAAAAGGGAGGTTATTTCTGGTTGGTGAGTGAGCTATAAGTGGAATTAACAGTATTACCTTTGGAATACTCTTTGGAAGACCAAGCTTCCACGTGTGCCTGGGCTTTCATTATAAGCATTTCTGTTTATGACATTTTGTTTCTACTTCGTTTTCATTAGGCCAGTGGGCAGAACCCTGGCTATAATGATCAGTTCCCATCTCTAGCCACGGTGCCATGCAAGGCTTCACTTACTAATCTTGCTCATGAAGGTGACACAGGGAAGAAGCTGCAGCAATGAATGTGATGGCAGGGACCTCAAATCTTAGGCAAAGATAAGAGAAAACCTTAGGATTACTGCCACTGGACAATGAGAAAAGAATGTATCAGAAAAAAAAATAAATTAAAGGGCTGGAAAGATGGCTTACCTGCCCTGGTGCACTCATTCTCTCTCTCTCCTTCTTTCTCTCTCTTTCTCAAAGAAATAAATAAGTAAAATATAAAAATAAAGCCTTTTTTTTTTTAAACAAAGAATGTACCAGGCCTTGACACTGAGTGATGGGAATGGTAGATCCCAAACATGACAGAATGACCACAGTGAGAAGAGACAACACACCAGCAATCTGATGTGCAGTTTTGATGGCTCAGAATTTTCCATTTCTGTATTGTAGAATCTTCCATTTCTGTATTGTATTCTGGTCTTTTCCATTCCGAGTAAACCCAGACCTCTTCTGTCCAAATAACTAGGAAAGTATCCAGGGATGATATCCACAGTGTTGCGCTATCACTTGCAGGGCACAAGCAATGATCAGTTGCATTGGGTTAAGAAAAATTGTGGGATAAGCCTGAGGGATGTTCCTCGGAATTTTCAAGCTGCTTGCTCCTGTGACTGTTTACTAACCAGCATGAAATCATTTCTGTATTTCATGAGCTATAAAAGTCTCACTGGTGTGTCCTGATGTATGCCAGCCTCAGAAGAGTCAGGCTATTTTCTGCTTGGTGATTTATCCTCTCGAGAGCATGTCTCTACAGTGAGAAGCCATTGTCTTCACACCCACAGGAGGTAGGGGCCAGATTGTTATCCGTCTCATCGCATGTGTTCCTCACTCACACTCTGGGCTCCTTTGGTAGAAGTGGAAATATTCTAATGCTTTGAATCCTTTGAACCTTTAAACAAGACCATTTTATGGCTGCCAAACTCAAGGTTTTCTCTAAGCCAGGACTTGATAAGGTTTACTCTAAGCCAGGACTAGGAAAGGGGCTGCTTAAGAGGTTGAGTCTTATGTCCTCAGATCAACTTTGGACACCCAGAGTGGCCCACTGATTTGTTTCTAACACCAAGAAGCATCTCATGAATGCATACAGAAGCTCTTTACAATCCTCATGAAACCATGGGCTGTGGTGGCAGCTGGAACATATTGTCATCTTAGATCAGGATAGCTCCAGAAGCAGATCCGAATTTCAGAGCTACGGGGTCCTGGAGATGCCCTAAACCTAGGCTCTACTTAAGAGGTGTCAGTGCCTAGATGAGCAGGCATCTGAAGAGCAGGCTAATAAATGTTAATAAATAATGTTAATAAACACAGAGGCTATGGAAATCAATGACAGTGAGGTAAATATTATATTCCCCTGAACAGATGAGACTAATGGAGTTATCTAAGATCCTCACATAGGGCTCTCTGGAAAGCATTTTTAAAAATATTTATTTATTTATTTGAGAGAGAGAGAGAGAGAGAGAGAGAATGGGCATACCAGGGCCTCTAGCCACTGCAAACAAACTCTGGACACATGTACCACCTTTTGTGTCTGGATTATATGGGTCCTGGGGAATTGAACCTGGGTCCATAGAATTAGCAGCCAAGTGCCTTAACCACTAAGTCATCTCTCCAGCTCCTGAAAAGCTTTTAAAAAATGTTTTATTCATTTATTTATTTGGAGAGAGAGACCGGGGGGGGGGGGGGTAGAGAATATAGGTGTCCCAGGGCTTCCAGCCACTGCGAATGAACTCCAGATGCACACACCACTTTGTGCATCTGGCTTTTTGTGGGTATCAGGGAATTGAACCATAGTCACTAGGCTTTGCAGATACACACCCTAACCACTGAGCAATCTCTCCAGCCCTGAAGTTTTTTTTAAAGAGTCCACTTATTTGTTTATAATTTTTATTTTATTTATTTATTTATTAAAGAGATAGATAGACAGAGAGAGAGAGAAGACAATGGGCATGCCAGGGCCTCCAGCCACTGCAAACGAATTCCGGACACATGCGCCCTCATGTATCTGGCTTACGTAGGACCTGGAGAATCGAACTGGGATCCTTAGACTTCGTAGGCAAATGCCTTAACCACTAAGCCATCTCTCCAGCCACCCTGTAGTAGTTTATTTGCTGCAAGGGGAGTTCTTTCTAGTTCTCTATTCTCCGACTCATCTGGTACATCTCTGTCATAATAAGTTCTCCAAAGTGTCAATCGCAATTTCAGTGAATACAAAGACAGAATGAGCTTAAAATGTTTTATGCTGTATTTCCTTTGCAGAAGTCTTCCACTGTCTCCCTCTACTTGTAGAATAAAACAATGTCATGGATTCAGACCAGAACCATGAGAGAAACAACTTGCTGGAAAGAAAGTGGAAAGTGTCAGAATTTCAATATCGTATATGCTCAGTTCTGAATTTTCTTCTCATGAACTGTGTATTCAGACATATCCTACATTTGAGAGAACAGTATAAACAACCCAATATACTATCATGTAGCCTGAATAGCTGTCAAGGCATAGTTGATTTTATTTTACCTGTTCCAGTTACCTGTTTACCTGTTACACTTTACCTGTTCCATTCTATCCCGCACTTTCCTGGATTACTTTGAAGCCAGCCCGCCCCAGGAATCATTCACATCTCATCTATAAATGTTTCAGTGCAGATATAGGGAATTTGATATGCTTTATTCAACCCACTAGAATGTCGAACTAGTCAACAGTATATGTGCCTGCAGATCTTTAAGGGAACAAGCCATTTCCAGCCCCATGAAACTTGTAATAACATACATATGGCAGTTAACACTTACTTAGTGCCCATTCTACACCAGATGCTCTTGGGGGGCTTTGGAAGTGCCAGCACATCTGCTCTGTGAGGCGGGAATGACCGTTTGCTTTACTTTGTAGCTGAAGAAGCTCTTTGACGTAAACTCCATGAGAGTGAGGGGTGCTTTATCTAAGCTGAAGCAGCAGGCTAGGATATAAACCAGGACTCTAAATCACTGTGGTTTTTTTTTGATACACAGGATTATAAACTTATTAAGGCTACATGCTGAACTAATCAAGTCTCATGATGTTATGAAGTGACAGGGTTTAGGGAGGGGGAAAGCAGTGAGGTTTTAAAAAATATTTTATTTTTATTTACTTGACAGAGAAAGAGGGAGATGGAGAGAGAGAGAGAGAGAGAGAGAGGGAGGGGGAGGGAGAGAGAGAAAGAATGGGAGCGCCAGGGCCTCCAGCCACTGCAAATGAACTCCAGATGTGTGCACCCCCTTGTGCATCTGGCTAACATGGGTCCTGGGGAATAGAACCTGGGTCCGTTGGCTTTGCAGACAAGAGCCTCAACCGCTAAGCCATCCCTCCAGCACAGCAGTGGTTTTAAGGAAGGGTTCATGGAGAAAAATGAGTGAGGAATATGCCTTGAGCCACTAACACAGCAAGATCCCACTCAGGAGACTCAAAGCCCAATCAAAGGCATGGAGGAGTCTCAACAGAATGTTTTGTCTATAGATTACTTGATAAGAACATAACCCACCACACTCTCACAATTGACTCATCAGAAAGGTAAACAGAACTCTGGATCATTGAGAGGTGATTCACTCTGCTAGAATTCAAAAGTGATAATTAATTCAGTGATATGAAAAGTCTTAAAGAAACATAATGGGAATAGGTATGACAGGCAGTTTTAGTTTCTCTTTTAAATTATCCTGCTAAAACCATCAATTTAACAATAGTCAAAACTGTAAAAAGCAACACACCAACAACTGGACAGAACCTAAAATGATATTGAATGGGCTGAAATTTTCAGACATAGTTTTAAATTTTTTTGTTCATTTTTATTTATTTATTTGAGAGTGACAGAGAGAGAGAGAAAGAGGTAGATAGAGAGAGAGAGAGAGAGAGAGAGAGAGAGAGAGAGAGAGAATGGGCACACCAGGGCCTCCAGCCACTGCAAATGAACTCCAGATGTGTGAGCCCCTTTGTGCATCTGGCTAATGTGGGTCCTGGGGAATCAAGCCTCGAATCGGGGTCCTTAGGCTTCACAGGCAAGCGCTTAACTGCTAAGCCATCTCTCCAGCCCCAGACATAGTTTTAAAAAGAAAGAGAAAAGGATGCCAACAGGTTTTAACTAAATTTTGAAAATTCAATTTATGACTAATGCATTGAACTAATTTCACTGAAAGTCTGTTCTTAATTAAAAGTAAAATTAAGGCTCGGGAAATGGCTCAGTAATGAAAGGCACTTGTTTGCAAAGCTTGCTGGTTCTATTCCATTCCCCAAGACCCACAGAAAGCCCGATGCACAAAGTAGCACATGCATCTGGAGTTCATTTACAATGGCAAGAGGCCCTGGAGCACCTGGTCTTATTTTCCTCTACCTCTCTCTGTTTTCTCTCTTTCTTCTCAAATAAACTGATAAATTACTTTTTAAAGAAAAATTATTTTATAGTTCAAAGGCTCTACCAATCTTGTATTTGTTACCATATGATCACAGAATTCCCACTGGATACGTGGGACGCATGGCTTAATGCATTTATCAACTTGTATATTGTCTTAGGCTTGTGCACCTTACTCAGATACTATTAGGCATAAGCATGGCTGTGGATATTGGTGTCTGGTTGGATCCCCAATGATCTGCTCATTGGCTCTGATTATGATCACAGAGTGCTGCGTGTTGTTACCAGACAGAATGTACTAGACAATTAAGGACATGGTTGTTTTGGGCTGGTGCATTAAGGAAATTGTTCAGTAGTGAAGTGTCTCTCAAGAAACATAGGGGTCCTGAATTTTTTCTTTTAATATTTTATTTTTATTTATTTGACAGAGAGAAAGAGAGAGAGAGAATGGGCTCACCAGGGCCTCTAGCCACTGCAAACGAACTCCAGGCACGTGTACCGCCTTGTGCATCTGGCTAATGTGAGTCCTGGGGAATCGAACCTTGGTCCTTTGACTTTGCAGGCAAACACTTTAACTGCTAAGCCATCCCTCCAGCCCGGGGTCCTGGCATTTTATAGATGCAGATGCCCACGGGATCCACTCGTGAGTCCTTGGGAGCTACTGGGAAAGCTGGAGATGGTCTCTCTCTACCAAAAAAAGCATAGCAGGAACTGGCCGTTTCTTTACGGGTGGCCATTTTCCAGAGCAGAAAAGGGTGGGTGGTATCTCGAGGAACACAGAGCTCAGATAAAACCAAACCTCCTTTTTGTTCAAGATGAATATTCAACTTGGAAACTCTCTGCGGTGGTCATAAATCTCCTGAGTGAGGTGAAGTAAAGTCTCAGAATAGTTTCCCAAGGAAATTGGTGTTGTTCCTGCTAAACCAGTTGTTCCATCTGCACTGAGGCAATGGCAAAAGTCAGTAGTTTTAGGGAATTCAGGCACATTAACAGAAAGATGCCTTAATGAAAAAGAAGTAAAACTATGACTATCAAAGGTACATTAAAGAGCTGTGTGATAAACACTGAGAGTAGCCAGTCCAGCGGTTTCTAAGGGGTTTTTGGCACTCCTGACAGGCTAGGCTCAGCCACCCATTCACAATATGTAAATGCAAGAAACAGAGAACAGAGAAAAACAGAGAAAAGCGATGTATGCAACAGGGCCACACTGGAATGCACATAGAGGTTCAGTGGTGCCCTAGTCCATCCTGACATGAGGTTTAAGTTTAGATAGAGGTCAAGAGAAATGCCTAATGATGCAGTCTGGGTCAATTTGATCCTTCCCACTCATCGCTGACCCACCACTGCCTCCGCTCTAGTCAGTCTTATGAGGTGGTCAGTACCTTATCAGAACTGGGTGCAATCTCTTCCTCAGAATCTGCATGCTCATCGGTTATACACCTTTTAAAAAGAATTCACAATCTGGGCTGGAGAGTTTGCTCAGTGGCTACGGCACTTCCTCGCACAGCCTACCAGCCTGAATTAGATTCCCAAGTACTCACATAAAGCCAGATACATAAAGTAGCTTGTATGTCCGGAGTTTGTTTGCAGTGGCAGTAGGCCCTGGAGGGCTCAGTCACTCTCTCTCTCTCTGTAAATAAATAAAGTTTTTTTTTTTTTTTAAAGAATCAAAATTACATACAAGTGATGAATTGACTTAAATTTGGGCAACCTGAAAAAAAGCATGCCATTTGATGTGTGGGGTTCTGTTAAAAAAATGAAATTTATCTCCATGTCATTCACTTCCAATTAAAACAATTTCTGAGTCCATTATTAGTATCATTATAAAATTAGAGTACTCTCATTAGGCTTGGCTTAGCCATTTAGATTAGAACAACAAAAATGGCATTTTATTACATACTTATTTTGAATTGGCTATTTGGAAATTTTCATAGGACATTTCAAACTTGATTTAAAAAAACAAACAAACAGCATTTTAAGACTAGAAATGGAAGCTACTAGATTACACCTGCAGTTTATATAAGTTTGAGGAAATACCTTTTTTTTTTCTAAAATTTCTAAACCTTCCATACACACATGTACAGCTTAGGATCTAAGCTAGAAATATTTTCCAGTGAGGATTTTTATAGACATCATCTAAAGTTAAACTTAGCTCTTAAAAAGTGCCTTGTTATGGGCTGGAGAGATGACTTAGCAGTTAAGGTGCTTGTCTGCAAAGCCTGATGACCTATGATCGATTCCCCAGTACTCACATAATGCTCAATGCACAAAATGGTACATGTGTCTGGAGTTTATTTGCAGTGGTTTGAGTTCCTGGCACACCCACTGTCTGTCTATATGTCTCTCTCTGCTTGCAAATTAATAAAAATGTTTTTTATTTTTAAAAAATGTCTTGTTATGTCTGCTAAATAATTATTATCAAATATGACATCCCAGACAGGTCCCTAGCCAAAATTTTCAATAATGTCATGTAATGAGATCAGATACTTAAATAATTGTTTTGTGATAAAAAAAAATTACTCGACTAGTTTCTCAAATTTGGAGAGGCAGGGAAAGTTACTTACAAATGTCTCATTTAAGATTATACATAAAAGCAGAAAATAATTAGCCACTCTATAGATAGCTTATGAGGGAAAATAAAGGGCTTCCTTATAGATAGATCCAGAAAATGGGACAACTAACTTCCAAAGAACAAATGCAACCACTCCACCTCAGATCATTTTCCCCATGCAGTTAATTCTCGTGCCATGCTGTAGTGAGTGAACAGCCTCAGGAATTCATCTATATTGCAGCTAGAGGTTTGAAGAAGCTGGCTCAGCCTGCTGGCAGGTTCCCAATTGCTAAGTGACACCATCAGAAGTCTGTGCCCCAGAGATTCTGGCACAGTCCTTTTCTACAAGGTTCTAAGAGGGTCTTCTATCCTGGAGACAAAGCCATCTGACCTGTGGCTGATTTCTCAGAAGCTCCTAGGGTACATCAGAGGAAAACAACACTAGAAATTATATACAAATGACAAAAAGTATAAGATGTCCAGGCTTGATTTGTTACTGATAATTACAAGTTGGCAAATCATTATGAAATAATGCCCCTGACAAGAAAATCTGGTTGCTCATGTGACAAAACAAGGTCAGAAAGTCAACAGAATTTTTTTAGATAAGGCAATCTAGAACCTGAAATTTCTTGTATTCTCAAAGAAGAGTTCATGCATTTGACATAAATGGACAAACATTGCTTTTATTAATTAAAACTACTTCAAGTAGACCTATATTAACTCTGACACATATATCATGAAGATGTCAAACTTATGGTGAATATGCCAACAATATATCAAAAGGTAAGGAGATTTTGTAAGTCTGGGGTACATCCTAAGTATGTTAATAAAAGTCCATAGATAAGAGATATGAATTGCTAGTCAAAAAAACACTGGCCTAGACTGCCCACAAAAAGATGCCCCACATCTAATACCTCACCTGGGGCCCAGGAGACATTGCAGAGGAGTCAGAAACACAAATCCAGCTCGCACTGCTAGCTTGACAACCAGCACCAAGGAGATAGCATCAGTTAGGATGGCCCATCAAAACCCATCAAAGCAGAAACCCAGAAGCCACAGAAAACTCAACACTAAATCAGACTGCCAAGAGGGCCACTGTGGCTCATGGACCATTATGGAAGAGGGGACAGAAAGATTTTAAGAGTGGGTAGAAATATCTGAGGCACAGTACCCCATATAGAAGGAGGTCTTCATGACCCCATAGTGAATAGCAATGCCAAGGTGTGGCGGATGAGGGGATCTAGAATTTAACCTTTTATAAAATCAAAATTTAAAAAAACCCACTGGCCTATAAGATACTAGATTCACATTCAAGAAGTAAAACTGTAAAGGTGAATTTTTTTTTTTAGACAAAAATCTCACTTTGTAGCCCAGACTGACCTCAAACTCATGGCAATCCTTCTGACTCAATTTCATTACTGTTGGGATTACAAATTGGTGCCACTACACTTTGAATCAAGTTTTTAAAGTAACTGAAATTTATCACTTACAGTTTTTGTGGGGTCCCTTCTTATCTCTTGTTTACTTTCTGTAAATTCAGTTACCCTTCACTGACTATGGCTCAACATTTAGTAACTGAAAAATTCCAGAACTAAACAATTCATAAATTTGAGATCATGCACTGTTCTGTATATAGGAAGGAAATCTCCCACAATCCTTCTCTTTCTGGCTCAGGGTGTGTTTCTTCCCTTGTTCGGTTTATCCCCACTGTTTACCTACCCATTACCCAACTGTTAGCCATCTGGATTATTGGATTAACTGTCATGCTATTGGAATACTTGTATTCAATTATCTTTATTTTCATTATCTCCCCAACCTATGATCTTTCAGAGAAAAGGTATATAGTGCTGCTTTTAAGTAAAAATGCAAAGCTCCTCACTCAGTTAAATAAATAAAATAAAAAGCATGCTGAGGTTGGTAGAATCTATGGCAAGAATAAATCCTGTACCTGTAAAATAGTGAAAAAGGAAATAGAAGTTCATGTTAGTTCTGCTGCTACCACGAAGTACAAGATTCATGTCCATGTCACATGACAAGTGCTTTATTCTGACGGAGAAGGTGTGAACTTATAGGTCTTGGTGCAATCTAACTGAAGGCATTTTTCAGGGTTCTGCAATCTGCCCTGATGGGTAAGAAAACACCATTATCTACTGCTGTGTAATATTAGGCAAGCCTGGACTAGCACGATGACAAATGTATATATATCACGGGCAGAGATGACATTCATGATTCTCTAGGAATTTCTCACTCGGCACACAAAATTTCCAAAATATTCATGCCATTTTATCCATGTGCATTCTACCATATGAAAGCCAAGTAAACTTAATTTGCTAAGGCCCCTAGAATATCTCAGATCCAGGTTTAGGTACAAAAGACATCAGTCAGTAAGATTTGACTTTGAAAAGGCTAAACTCCAGAGTGTCAGGAGATTTGAAACTTGATTCAGAGGAGATGTGTTAGCTAAGAAACAACACATGACTGCCTAATTAATCAAAAAGGGCAACAAAAGAGATGGGGACAATCAGAAGCAAATATTCCTAAAAAGACATAAACTTTCCTTAGTGAGAAATTTTTTCTTACATAACCAAGGATGCTTGTGGGAGTGTTTGTGTCCTCATATGAAACTTATCACCCACACAGGGTATTAGGAGATGAGGCCATGCTGAGAGCCCCTCACAGAAGAGATAGCACTCTGTCAAAGGGGCATCTGAGAATTATGCCAGGACCTGGGAAGCCAGCAAGGAGGCACTATCTGTGACTCAGAAGACTCTGGCCAGAAGTTGAATCCACTTTTTTCTTGATCTTGGTCTTCTAGCTTCTGTTCTTATTGTTTATAAGCTTTCCAGTTTATAGCATTTCTGTTATAGCAACCCAAAGGCTGCAGATGACATAAGCTCCGCATAAACCATGGTTGATATGTTGGTGAGGTGCAGGAGCGTTTACTATCCAGACAGTTACACAAACGACAATGAAGAGCCTTCTATGAGCTTTTGATAGGAGAAAAAAACAGCAATCCAAGAACAACAGTTTTTTGTATATGCAAGTGTATGGTAGGTGGAATGTGGTGTGTGTGTAGGGGTAGCATGTGTTGTGTATGCACATACGTGTGCAGATATAGCTTCCATGAACATCTGGAGGCCAGAGGATATTGGGTGTACCCTTCCACCTCGTTTCCTGGAGATACTCTTTCTGTCCCTGATTTTTTTGGACTTTGTGATTTTTTTTTTCCACCAATAGTTCTCAGGTCTCCATTCCCCACAGGAATGGGGTTACAGATGTGTGTGTCCTTGCCCAGCTTTTTAAATGGTTTCTGGGTAACGGAATGGAAGGGTCTCAGGCCCTCATGCTTATACATCTCTTTAGCTTAGGGAAAAAAAAGTAGATAACAGTGCCGGGCATGGTGGTGCACACCTTTAATCCCAGCACTCGGGAGGCAGAGGTAGGAGGATCGCCGTGAGTTCAAGGCCACCCTGAGTCTCCATAGTGAATCCCATGTCAGCCTGGGCTAGAGTGAGACCCTACCTCGAAAACAAAACAAAACAAAAAAAAGTAGGTAACAGAACACAAAAGTCATAGCTAGCCTTGACTAGGACAGATATAACTCCCCCCCTGAGAAGTTTCTATATTTTATGTCCACATGTTTCCTCTGAAGTCTGACATCTCAAAATACCAGACCCTAATTAACAGATTCTTGCTCAGTTAAAAGAAGAAACATAATTATGTACACTTTAAAATTATGATTTGCAATGAATGTTTCAGTTTCTTATCTTTGTAGAAAGGATCTGAATTTCTGGTGATATTCATTTGTTACCTCAATTTCTTATTGATCTCGCAGTTGCCTTCTCGTTGCTGGCACAAAGCAGCCAGCCAAAGCAGCTTGTGGAAGGAAAGGGTTTATTTTGGCTTACAGACTAGAGGGGAAACTTCATGGTGTCAGGGGCAAATGTGCAATGAGCAGAGGCTTGACATCGCCTCCTGGCCAACATCAAGTGGACAATAGCAACAGAAGAGTGTCTCAAACACTGGCAAGGGGAAACTGGCTTCCCCATTTCCTCATCTTATGTCTTAATACCCTGCATGGTTTACTCACCCTCAACAATACACCCCTTCCAGGAGGCTACAATTCACAAACTGTCACCAGCTGGGGAACCAGCACCCAGTACACATGGATTCAAGCCACAACACATTCCAAGGCTTTAAGGATCTTTCAAATTATTTTTAGGATGATAACAAAACATAATTACTGCTAAAATAAAATTTGTCAGCTAAAATTTAACTCAATTAAACAAAAATTTATATTTCTTATCACCTTGAAAATTTAGCAGAAGTGAGGCTAGCTCAGTCAATAAATAAATTTGTCAATTTTTAGAAAGAACATTTGTAAATAGAATAACAGTCTATACTTATATTGAACACTGACAAATACAAGAAGACATATGCTCTTTTATTTAACCAAAAGTTTAAAACTAGTTTGCCAAAACCATACCTAAATTAAATGTGAACTTGAATTCTAAAATTGCTTCGGAATCTTATGAGGGTTTTGTGTGATACCTCTGAATTTGGCCTGGTGGAGGTGACATACTTACAGTCCCATCACTGAGGCTGAGACAGGAAGATTGCATTGGAGGCCAGCCTGGGCTATGTAATAAAACTCTACATAATGAGAAAAATGCAAATAACTTTTCCCCACTGAAAGTACAAGTACTAGAGGACGATAGTTGTGAATTCCTGTGAATTTCAGGATAGTCAATTTGTGTGGTCACTCAGACAATTATATCAGAGATCTTTAGTTTAAGGTATTTTGTTTGTTTACTAATACCATCAGGAGGTAGGAAAATATCACAGAACCAGAGGTAATATACTTCTCTATTACATACACAGATATCATGGACATGTTTACAGAGAACTTTCATGGTTTCAGTACTGAAATGTCAGCCTTATTTGTGGCACAAATCCAGAAAAGCAAACCTCACAAATCCAGACATTAGCTTCCTGGTTATACTCTTACCACAAGGGAGGTACTGCTATCTGTGTATTAGGGACTACTAAACAAAGTCTCAAAAAGACAAAATAGCTTCCCAGTGGTCACAATGGTGGCAGACCCATGAACTGAATTCAGTTGTGTGTGAACACATTCAAATCAATTCTTAATTGCTCTGAGCTCAAAAAAAAAAAAAAGACAAAAATAGAAAAGGCAAACCAAATTCTGTTACTTCATGCAACAGTGATCACATCAGAGATTGTCAGATGGCTAGACCATGTGATCAAAAGAGAAGTTTGGGCTGCAGAGATGGTGCAGTGTTAAGGTGCTTGCCTGCAAAGCCTAACGACCTGGGTTTGATTCTCCAGTACCCATGAAACGCCAGATGCACAAAGTGGCACATGCATCTGGAGTTCATTTGTAGCACCTAAAGACCCTGGTGTTCCCATTCTCTCTGCTTGCAAATAATAGAAAAATAAATAAATTAGATGTGACCAGGAATCAAGTGAGTGATAGTAAAAAATGTTAAATTAAATTTCTACTGGACTAGAGTCCAGAGAACAAGAATTGGACTCACTTTGGGTCCTGAAATTTTATCAAAGTCATCACTCTTAGTAGATAGAGTTCTTGCTTATGAGGAGATTGGGCCCAGAGCAGCAGCCAGGCCAGTGTCATCAGACGGAAGAAAGCAGCCCAGGGTAGTTGGGTGACTAAGGACGTGACCATTGTTTTGTGTTCAGACCTAGTTGTAGTCAAACGTTAGACCCATCAGCACTGGGACTTGCGAAACCTCTTTTGCGTCAAGAGTCTTTGTCTATCTGTCTATAATATAGGGACAATAACACCCACCACATAGTGTGATTGCAAAGATTAACATTTCATATAGAACATTAGAGACCAGCCTTTTGTATTACATCACAGTAACCCCTCACCAAGTGCCTCCAACCCACGTTTCCTGTTTTACTTTCCCTCTTCCACCACTACCTTCGAGCTGCAATATTATAGGCAACTGTCCTCAACTTTTCTGTGCAACAGAATTACATAGAAAGATTGTCAAAATGGGGCTGGAGGGTTGGCTTAGAGGTTAAGACCCACGTTAGTCAGATGCACAAGGGGGCTCACACATCTGGAGTTTGTTTGCAGTGGCTAGAGGCCCTGGTGTGCCATTCTCCCCCACCCTCTCTCCCTCCCTCTTCCTCTGTCAAATAAATAAATAAATAAATAAATAAATAAATAAATAAATAAATAAAAAGAAAAGAAATATTGCTAAAATGAAGAGTCCCAGGCCACAAGCTCCAGGAATTAAGATCCAGTAGTGATGGAGCCCAGAACTAGTCTCAGCGAGTATCTATGTTGCTCAGACCTATGTATTCAGATTATAATGGAAAATAATACCATATATCTGCTATTTGTCTACATGGCTTTGAATTTTTCCTTATCTGAATTTTTTTTTTTTAATGCTACTTTCTCAGACAAGAGTGTCCTTTTTTTTTTTCATGATTCTACTGGGAAAATCTTGTTTCTTCTTTAAGACTCTCTTCAAATGTTTTGTTTTGCGTGAGGCCTCCCCACACTCCTCAAGGCACGGGGCTTTGCGTCTCTGTCCTTGTATTTGTTTACATGTCTGATTTCTCACTTGACAGTGAGCTCTTGTGCAAGATGAACTGGGCTATATTTATCTCTCTCTCTAGCATTCAGAGAAGGCATGCTTTGAATGTCTGTTAACTGAAGGGACAATCCCAACACTCTATGCAAAGAGAATTCTTGGAATCTCTCCTGTCCTTGGCATTCAACCCATCTATAGGCCTGAACTAAGAGTCTCACAAGGTTACCACCAGAGAAGAAGGTAAAGTTTATCAAGCTACAGGCCAAAGAAGAACTTCTGTGATGCATATATCCGATAAAAGAGAGGGTGACTCTCTGGATTACCAGTCAGTTATAAACGGTATTAACTCCTTCACTGTCATAAATAAGGAAAGGTGCCTATTTACTCAAATTTATCCTCTATTCAAAACTCTACTTCTGACAAGGTGCCTGGGGCTCTTGAATAGAAACAGCCACCTTACCTTTACTGCCTTTGCACATGTATATACATTAGCCACCTGCTCATTTCTCTTTTTTTTTAATTCTCCAGAGTAATTTAATCACAGTCTGACATGTTTAATAAAAAATCCTAGGGAAAAAAGTTTTCCGTAAGTTTTAAATTACATGTATTTCCCAGTAATGTAATAAAACCTCCCTCAGTTTTGCTTTATCCCAAAATATTTGCACTGTATACATGACCCACTGTTGATGGCCTTACAGCCATCTCGGTTATACCAGTGTACTCGTGCCTATGTTCAACTAACACTAGCTTTATTTTGAAATGGTTCTAAAGTGGTAGAGTAATATTGTTGGCGATTTTTATATGCCAAAGAGAAGCTGAAAGGTGCCACTTTTAAGAGAAAAGGTGATAGATTATATGCTGTGGTTGCTGAGATCCATGGTGTAAATGGATTTCCATCTGTAGAATTAAGAAAAAGGAAAAAGTAATTCACACTAGTTTTATTCTCGTAGACAAGCCACGGTGCTCAGTTAAGATGGGAAAGGCACTGCATTATAGGATTCAGTATTACCTCTGGTTTCAGGCATCCCACAGAAATCTTAGAACTTTTACCCATAGAAATGGGCTTCTACCCTCCCCAGCCATTAGAGTGTCACCCAAAGTCAGCAGAAACAAACATCTGGAATTCTGAAATCAAATAAAGCATGACCAGGTCTTATGTCTAGGAAACAATGCTTTGGCACTTACGCATGCCACTATCCTTAACTTAAGTGTGAGTGAAAACTGCCGTCTGCTCATGGACAAGCAAGGTATGCCAAGAAAGGAAAGATAACTCCAAATGATTTAAAATGAGAAAACTAGTAAGATGTAGACATGAAGAGCTTTACAAGTTCATGAATTAAGAACAAACAAACAAACAAACAAAAAATTTAGCAGTTAGGAGAGCAGCTCTCTTTGAGGGCTGTCCGTGTGTAGAAGATTGCCCGGGCTCTTCTGGTCTTCTACTTGCTCTGCATGTGGAAAACCCGGGTGTGGTCATGTTGCGGGGGTCTTTCATCATGATCTGTCCACTTTCACATATGCTTCTTCTCTGTGTTTATATTTCCAGAAGAGTCACCCCTATCTTCTCAAAAAAAAAAAGCCATTATGTTTTTTCATGAAATAAATGCTGAACAAATAGGCAGATAATCACTTAAAGGGCTGCCAGGATCTCGGCATGCCTCAGGGAGCTTGTGTGTGTCTTGGTCTTGTGTTCGTCTGGCCGTGGTGTTGCATGCACATGATCCCTCTCAGTTCACCTAGCTGCCCAGGATCTTACTTTTCTCCTCAGGTAAAGGCTTCCCCAGCATTTTTTTTTAGGCAAGGCCCCCACCTGTCACATCCAGGAAGCCTTGTCCAGCACCACAGCCTTGCCTTAGATTCGTTTCCTTGTACGTGTTGCCTGGCTTTGTCAGGTCCTGACGCCATCCTGAAGCTGGTAAAATGAGCCAAGTGACTTCATCGCATGGCACACCTTGAGGACATTTCTTGGGCAATTGCCAATTTACTGCTCACAGCCTGAAAGACAATTTTTTTTTTTTTTCCCACGAGCTAACTCACCTCCCCCTCGCTCAGCAAGAACTTCCTCGATGGGAAAGGACACTTCAAAGAATATGGAGAGCTGTAACGAGTGAGAAATATGCTTGACATGAAGAGGGCAATGCGGTCCCCACTCCCTCTTGCCCCACCCACTCCCCACTGATGTGTAAACTCTCGCTGCTCGCTAAGCTTGGGTTTCACTCTAAGCTCGCTCTGCTTGCTCATGCCCAGGGACAAAGAGACACAGGGAAGTGAGGGAGCGGTGGGGAAGAATGGTGGGTGGGTAAGCAATCTAAGGGGCTGGGGGAATGTCGCCTTTGGAACTCGTGGACCCCAGCAGAGTCCCCGAGACACTGCTTTCTCTGTATGGGATGCTGGAAGCCAATGAGGAACACTGGGTAGCAATTGGCACGACCCATTTGTTGGCTGGCACATAGTTTCAAGATCAAACTGAACATTTGCTCTCGTTGGGTCGGTGCCACTGGTTGGTCTACTTGCCAGTCTGATGACAATGAGGTCAGGCAAGTGAGTGCAGCATCTGTCCTGACTGACACAGACTTGTCACAGCAAAGTGTAAGGAAGTCGTCCCGGTCATCCCATTGTGGCATGGCAGCAGAGTCCAGCAGCTGTTCCCAGGTGGTTCTCCTCCAATGGAAGGTTTTCAGAGACTTTTTTTTGCCTTTTTGTAAATATGTAAATTACAGGCCTTTAAAAATAATTTAATGCAATAAACTTAATGTAATTAAATAATTGAGAGGCAAGAAAATAGCTAGACCTTATTTAGTTTGGTGAAAGTTGAACATATTATCTGTTATATGTGACACATTATACACTATACATTATATGTTTGATGTTTAAGTAAACATATGGAACTCTACCACCTAGAAAAAGCCCTTATTTTTTTTTTTTCTGGCTTTCTTTCACAGACATACTTCTGGGGATTTCTGTTTGTCAGAAATTAATTTTTCTGTATAAAATGTATTAATGCAGTATATGTTCTTTACAGCTTGGCCAATTTTGTTCACCAGTGCTTTTGACCTTTTTCTGTTACTGCCTTCATCAGTAATCTATTCTG
This sequence comes from Dipus sagitta, assembly GCA_036346955.1. Taxonomy (NCBI): domain Eukaryota; kingdom Metazoa; phylum Chordata; class Mammalia; order Rodentia; family Dipodidae; genus Dipus; species Dipus sagitta. The sequence goes on along the minus strand of CM070786.1, from coordinate 59,305,676 downwards.
CCTTCCTCCTGAGTACTTTTATATGGATATTTTATAATATATTATTAAAGTTTGGATCTCGAATGTTGCTCAGAGATTTCTGGGTGAAGGCAATGTTCACTGGTGAAACTTTGGGGAAGAGATTGGATCTCATCAGGGGATTAATTCTGTTAGGAGGTGGTGGAAACTACGGGAAAGCACGGCTTTAGTTGTTCCCTCTTGAGTCAACACCTAGGAATCGAATTCCAGGGTGATAGTAGATATGATGGTGAGCTTTCTATGTAACTTCCAAAACTTTTCTAAAGCGATCGCACCAGTCTACTGCAATGTATGTGGCTCCCATTTGCTTCAAATGTCTCTCGGCTAACATTTGGTATTACCACCTTTATTCACCTCAGCCAGCATGATCTGTGTGAAGTGGCCTCTTATGGTGACACCAACTATCACTTCCCTGATCATCTACAATCTGAACACCTTTCCACATGCCGATTGGCCATGTGCACTTCTTATGTGACATATGTGTTCAAATATTTTGCTGATTTTGACAAGTTGTATTGTGTTTTCGGTGTTGCTTTTTAGGAGTTCTTTATGTTCCCTAGACATGAGGACTTCATCAGGTGTGTGCAGTGCACATGGACTTTCCAGTTTGGGTTTGGCAATTCATTTCATGAATCCTGATGTACACAAATGGTTAATTTTTATCAAGTCCAACTTATCAATTTCTTTTCTTATTAGTGCATTTGTGTCTTTATATCCTGTTAAAAAAGTATTGTCTTCATTCCTAAGTTTCATCCTGCAAACCTTATATTTAAGTCTATGTTCAAAATCAAATTATTTTTTATCATGAGGTAGGGGAATCATGTTCATTTTTCTCAGTATCCTCGTGCTTTGGAATTATTTGTGCAGTTGTCTAATTACCTTTTGGGGTGACTTAGTGCTTCCTTTGAAAATTAGTTAGTATGTATGCTTTAAATTATTTTTGGATGTTCTTCTATAGATTCTTATCTTAGTAGTGTTAAAATTGGATAGCTTAACTTTTTAAAATCATACTGATTTTGCTATTCCAGATTTTATGAGTGTCTATATCTATTTTACAATCAATTTTCCAACTTCTTAAAAATCTGATGGCCTTTTCATTGAAATTAAAATTGGGTTGAATTTATCAACAGCTTAGAAAGAGTGAACATTATAGATATATCTACTTTTCTAATTTATGAAATTGCTGAATTTTTACATTTATTTAGGCCTTTCATTTCTCTTAACAATGTACAATTTTCAAAGTAGAGACATTGCACATCTTTCATTATATTTATTCTTATATAATTTTTAGCAATATTTAAAATTTTATTTCTTAACTGATTTTAATATAGTGTGTGCTGCCTTTCTTCAAAAATATTTTATTTACTTATTTGACAGAGAGAGAGAGAGAAAGGCAGGTGGAGAGAAAAAGAGGGGGCATGCCAGGGCCTCTAACAGCTGCAAATGAATTCCAGATGCATGCACCACCTTGTGCATCTGGCATTATGTGGGTATTGCGAAACTGAACCTGGGTCCCTTGGTTTTACCAGCAAATGCTTAACAACTAAGCAATCTCTCCAGCCCTGTGCTGACTTTTCATTCTGAAGCTTTATTAAATTCTTTTTCTTTTCTTTTTTTTATTGGCCTGAGTCTCATTATGTAGACCAGTCTTTCCTTGAACTCATAATCCTGCTTCCTTGGTCACCTACTTTGCTTTTTTCTTTTTGAGATAGATGGTATTTACTACATCATTCAAACTGATCTTGAACTTGAGATCTTATTGCTTCTGCTTTCCCAATTCTGGGATTACAGGCATGGGCTGTTATGCCTCAATTTTCATGGAGTTTACAATGACCTATATTCCTTGGAGACAAAATTTGATATCCTCCTTTAGAATCTTGTGCTTTTAATTCAATTTACTTTATAAAATTGGTTGATCTGCCAAATGTGGCAGTTCACACCTTTAATCTCAGCTCTTGGGAGGCTGAGGTAGAACAATCACTGTGAGTTCAAGCCTGAGACTACATAGTGAATTCCAAGTCAACCTGGGCTATAGTGAGACCCTACCTTGAAAAAGAAATTGGTGTATCTTCTAGAATATTCCTAAACAGAAGTGTGAAGAGTTGGTGTACTCTACCTGCCCTCAGTTTTGGAGGACAAGCATTCAATATTACTAATTTGAAGAATGAGAGACAGTTATATTGAAAACAGTTTTCTCCTATTTCTAGTTTACTTATAATTGATTTTCATCAGATGGATTTTGTACATCTATTGAGATGATATTTTTCCTTTACTTAATATGGCAAATTATATTGATTGAGTTTTACACATTGAATCAGTCTTATACTTCTGGGTCTGCTCCACTAACTCATGATTTATTACTTGTTAGTTATGATTTTTCTATGTTTCTGGATGTGATTTACTAATATGTCACTTAAAAAGAAAGAAGGTACACTGGGTGTGGTGACGCATGCCTTTAATCCCAGCACTCAGGAGGCAGAGGTAGGAGGATTGCCATGAGTTCGAGGCCACCCAGAGACTACATAGTGAATTCCAGGTCAGCCTGCACTAGAGCACTACCCTACCTCAAAAAAAAAAAAAAAAAGAAAAAAAAGGAAAGAAAAAAGAAAGTAGGAAAAAAGATAGTAGATAGATGATAAATGGATGGGTAGATGATGATAGATAGGTAGGTAGATAGACAGACAGACAGATAGATACAAAGTTTTTTCTGAAGGAACTCACATTTGTATCATCTTGAGATCTGGTATGTTGACTTTTTGTCTCACTTTTTCATGTATTTCCTAATTTCACATTCAATGTCTGATGCTGTATATGAAAAGAGAAGTATTATATATAGTCAAAAAAAATGGCATGCCTCACCTTCTTCTAAGCTGCTGGTGGGAGAGCCAGTGAAGCATACAGTGGAGGTGGCCCTAAGCTCTGTCCTTGGTTCCATTGTATCAATACACCCTGGGTCTTAAATACCTTCTGCTGCCTCCTACTTAGTGTAAGGGTGGTGGTGCCACAGGGTGTCCCCTCACGTCCTCTGCTTAGGTCACAGACTTCAGAGGGCCCGTGTTCTACACTTAGGGAGTTTTTCTCTTAGCATTCCTGCTACTCTTCTAGGGTCCACCTCTGCTTCCTGGTGCTTGTGATAAATCCAGGTATGCACAAGATTTCTCCAGGCTCTCCCCGGTCATGTGGCTCTGTCGGAAGCAGATGGTCACATGCCTCATACTTCACACACAATTCCTGGTGTAGGACAGACACTTCGCTTTCCTGTCCTCCCCTTACCCGGATGTGGCCCTGTGTTCCCATCCTCAGGGAAGCACCTCACAGCTCTGAACTTCCTCTCAGAGACAGACCACTGTGACTGACCTTTGGGCCTGAAGGGGAAAAGGGTCCTCTACTTCTTTACTCTTCCTTTGGCCTGAGGAGCTGGAAAACTTGGATTTCTTTCACCATCAGTTTTCAGTCTTCGACAGCATCGCTTTGCAAGAAATAAGAGAATGCATTTCCCACATTGTTCTCAGGACAGCAGATTTCAGGTTCTAGGACACTTGCTCTCAGTCCTCGGTGGAAAGACTTGAGGAGGGTTCTGGTTATCTGATCAGCACTGACCTTGTTTCCTCAGGCTGACTGTGTCGTGGGCTCAGAGCTTGGGCTGCATTGGAGAATTGAGGAATTAAAGGGAGCCAGGATGTTCCTTTTTCAGCTTCCTCCTCCCTCCATCACATCCCTGAAACCGTGGCTGCTGGTTGAGCTCTGGCAGGATGATTGGATCTCACACAGGCCCTCCCGAGTGATCTCTCTCTACTGGGGTTTTCTCTTTGTTCACTCCCTCAGTTTTCTGAACCCTGTGAACTCTTTCCCTTCTCTTTTCTTCTATCCTTACAGTTGAGTAGCTGTATCTTGCTGTCGATGAAAGCCTGGTATGGCTGGGTCGAAGCCTCAGTGGACCACTGAGGGGAGGCCGGGTCTGCAGTTCCCTTACTCTGCTTCTAGTGAAGGCTTTGAGATAACAGATCCCTGTTAGGGATGCTGTTTCTTCCCATGGGGACAGATGGCAACATCTGGAGACCCTTTTGATTTTCCCAGCTGGGGAGATGATGCCATTGACATCCAGGGAGAAGATATTAGGGCTGATGATAAACATCTCACAGTGAAAAGGTCAGCCCTCAATAGGAACTGTCTGGCGCAAAATAATGGGGTTGATGAATTGTGCAGAGCAAAGTCTACCAGACACTAACATTGAGAAGGCGTTCCACAGGAGTATGAGCAGATTTCATGGTAGATACATTATTGTTTTTCCACCAACAAATTCTGGTAACTGCTAAGCAATTTTGAAAATAAGGAAAAGAAAATCATGTACATTATTCTCTTGATCCCAGAAAGGCAATGATGGATCTCAAACATGACTCCATAGCATTCCAAGTGACTCATCATGGTAGGGTCACTAATAAATACTGTCTGAATGAGTACATGAGTGAGTAAGTGGGCTGCTGAGAATAAAAACAACCTAGTCCAATATCCAGCACTTTTCATTTATTTGGGCCTAAATAGGGCTAAAAGCTGGGAAAACACAGATTCAAATAGCCTCGATCATGTGTTCTGATGTTTTAAGATGGCAGTTGTATTTATGGCTTTAAACCATGTAGGTAGGGGTGGTTGGCAATAACTTCATTTGTTAATCTGGAGTTATGGTTGTTTCTGGAAAACCTTAGGCCGTCTTCTCAGAAAGGGATGAGGTATAGCCTCTGTCTCTAATTTAGGGACAGTGATCTTTTACACAGAGGTTAACAAGCAATGAATCAGGTAAGTGTGCATCTTGATAATGCCAGTGAGAGCTAGCATTTAAGTGTGGGAATGTCTGAAACTCAGCTCAAAGGTTCAGATGGGCATGTGTATGACTGGATTTCACAATGTCCACCCACTCCATTGTAAGTGCCCCAAGTCAATAGAACTCCACTATGATTTTCTCCCTTACTTAGTGACTGATGCGGTCATAGAGTTGAAGGTTCCACCTGAGACCTGACAGGTTGCTGCAAAGCCTTCCCCTGAGCATGCATAGACTTATCAAAGGGCAAGTACATTTGGAATTGGTGTCCCCTGAGTTAATACAATCATCATTTTCCTTTTGAAGTTAATAAGTTGAAGTGTCTCTTCATTCATCTTGGGTGACATTTAAAAATCATTCTCTTTTTGCTATGATCATTATGGGTTACTTGCTTGGAGGTACCTTTTGGGTCAAAAAGATATTTGTCTGTATTGTGGATTTTACCTTTGAATGAATTTTCTCAAACCACAGTCAGTGGAAGTTTGTATGTCTCTTAACTTGCTAAATGTCAGTATTAGTGTCACAGATCTTCTGAAAGCATAAGCTTAAATACCATACAAATCTTGAGCAGCAAAAAAAGACAACTGTTGTCTGCTTTAATCTTGATGAACAAATTTTACTCACTTGCTGAAACTCAGTATCTTCATTTTACCGATGAACACCAGAAAGGGGTAGTTTCCAAAGTGATCTTTGGGCCAAATTCCAGGTTTTACAACCAATTCACCCACATGGAGGCATGCTATAAGTGATGTGGTGTGGACCATGGTGTTCCCTCCAGTCATCTGGTACAAACATGGGAGTGGTCGCTGTGCTTGCATCTTGCAGGTTTATCCATGAGAATTCAGAAACTAATGAAGACATGTCTTTCAATATATGTTCCTATTCAAACCATTCAAATAGCTCCTGTGAGTATGGTGGTGGGGAGTCCATAGGCACTTGTGTTCTGGATTGTATGAGAAACTTCCAGAAGTTTTCATTTGTCTTGACAAAATTTTTGAGGTCAATATTTAACCAAACCCACATGAATGGATTAAAAAATGTGTTTTTTTCAACCTCTTGATAATTCTTCTAACTTATTTTCCCCTCTTATTTCTCCAGTAGGCCTTTTCCTTCTAGCTTAGAGAGATTTTGAATTATTACCTAAAGTTATTGTAGTTTTGAGAGTTTTGGGAGGTGGGCTAAGCCCAGGGAATGGTGTTCCCATCGAACACCTCCTAGACTGGGAACTCATCTAACGCCACCTGCCTCTGCTCACACTATACCCTTGCTTGTTAAGCAGCTACGAGTGAATGAGGTGCCCTGTGTGATGACTATATAAGACAGAAAAGGGGAACACTGTCTCCAGTGAGGTCAGACTGACAGAAGTGCAGTGTGCTAGAGAGAGAACTACAGGGCTGGGTGACTCCCCTCTATGGAGCTTTGGGACTAGGTATATCCCAGGTATGACTCACGGGCACGGCATTTGTCGAATTAACCAAGGAGAAGCCGGGCTATGTCTGCCATGCCTTAGTGCCTCTACTCAGCAGAGAGTGCAGCTTGCCACACAGGACTGCATGACTCTGCACGTCAAAGAGCATTCTCCAGTGAAAAGACTAGATCTTGTTCATCTTGGTTTACCTATTCTCTCGGGGGCCGTGGGTGAATCACTTCCCCTGTTAAATTTTCTTTGGCTCATAAGATCTCAGTTTAAGAATGCTGAACCATTTAACAGAGAATGAAACTGAAATTGACATGTCTTCTGTTGCCAATTCCACCTCCTCCACCATGGTCACTTTTCTCCCCAGGGCGCTGGGGTCGCTGTTCCTTTGTGCCACTGCTAAACAATCGTCACAGAGACATGTCAGTGAGTGCTTCGGGTGACTAAGCGTGACCTCTCCTCTCTCCTTGGCTCTTCCATCAAGAAGGTGGTGAAGAAATACAGGGAGCTGCAGCCCTCCCCACAGGCTGGCAGTAACCTCACCATCTCGCACTCTGGAGGTGGCCCTGCCTTCTCAGCTGGTATTCCCCTGGGGGAAAGGCATCCCAAGTGAGTTTGTCTATCACTTTCTGGGTGGTAGGAGCCCTGCCAGCTCATGGTGGGAGACTCACAGGCGAGGAGGGACCTTGTCAACATCCTGAGGGTACTCAAGCAAAGCTTACTCATTAGGTCTTTGTTTTAGGATCCAAGCATCTCATTAGTAATTTTTTTTCAGTGAATTATAAGCATTTCTTTTTTAAGTGACTAAAGCAAAAGGAAGTGGAACAGGATGACAGTATGACAGTTTTAAAATATATTCTACCTGTTGAGTCCTAGAAGAGACAAATAAATGCTTGCTAGATATTAAATGCTAAGATCAAAGATTATGGTATGATTTTATTTTATGGCTATCTTAAGGAACGTGATGAAGTCAGCTGGGAGGAAACACACTTAGGTTATTGACCCATTCACTGAAAGTTCATTAAGCCCCTGCCACAAGGCAGGCTACATGGAAAACCCTTCTGAAGCACACAAAGACATATTGAATTCAGTTCAAACCTTCATGCAGCTTGTGTTCTACCTGTCGTACAAGCCAGTGAGCACTGCTTGAGGTTCCTCATTTATTTTATTTTATTTCATTTCTTATGTACAGTCACATTAACAAACTGAATTTTAATGCATGACATTGCGTAAAGATAGGGCAAGATGCTAGAGATCTGTGTGGCATACCCTGTGCCTTTTTAAACCTCGGTCTTACAGATGAGATGAGAAGCCCTTCTGCGTGCTGTCTATGGGCTGCTCTTTACCAACAGAGCTACATCAGCAAGACACTCTGGGAGAAAGATGGTGGAAGTAGAACTCATCAAGCAGCCCCGTGTACTGGGCTCCTCACCTACAAAGCTCATAGGTTGGAGGGAATGACTGAAGGAAGTTCTTTGTCCATGTTGTGCTCAGTGTGGTTGGAGAAATTGCCATGGAAAGTGCATATGCTAGAGTCATACCAAGAGCAACATGTTCCCCGGAGAAGATGGAGGGGGGGACTGGATCCCCAACCCCAAGAAGTTTCCATTCTCCATGCAGCATTGGCCCTTATCCTCTGAGAACCCTGCAGATGCTCATCAAGCTGTCCAAGCCATCCACAGATGAAGGGAAGAAGGAAAAACAGAGAAAGGTGAGCCTTTCATTACTCAGTCAAGACCTACTGACATTTAAGCTTGGGCACTCTGCTCTGAAATCCTGATCTCCTAGTTGGCTTGTGGTTCAGAAAAAGAAAAATCAACCCATCAACTCCAATTCTATTTAATAGATTCCATCAAGATAGAGAGATAAGATGTCTGCCCATTTGGTTCTGTTCCAAGTGACAGGTTTAGTGCTAAGGAGAAAGTATGAGGAAAAGTGAGCTTGCCTGTTCTGAGGGGATTTAACTCTATTGAGAGACATCAACAGCAATGAACAGAATCACTGCAGGATAAATGTAATATACACTAAATATAGGTGTGATAATATGTAAAAATATTCAAGCCAGCAGATTATTTTTTACAATCACTAAATGTCCCTCTTTTAATTAACATAATAGTTGTATAAACGTGTGGGGTGTATATGCTATCTCTTTGTTGTCGTTGGAGGTGATGGTAGGAGACAAAGTCGGGTGTGTATGCTATCTCTATGTATTCGTTGGAGGTGATGGTAGGAGACAAAGTCGGGTGTACATGCTATCTCTATGTAGTCGTTGGAGGTGATGGTAGGAGACAAAGTTGGGTGTGCATGCTATCTCTTTGTTGTCGTTGGAGGTGATGGTAGGAGACAAAGTTGGGTGTATATGCTATCTCTATGTAGTTGTTGGAGGTGATGGTAGGAGACAAAGTCAGGTGTATATGCTATCTCTATGTATTCGTTGGAGGTGATGGTAGGAGACAAAGTCGGGTGTATATGTTATCTCTTTGTTGTCGTTGGAGGTGATGGTAGGAGACAAAGTCGGGTATACATGCTATCTCTTTGTTGTCGTTGGAGGTGATGGTAGGAGACAAAGTCGGGTGTATATGCTATCTCTATGTAGTTGTTGGTGGTGATGGTAGGAGACAAAGTCGGGTGTATATGCTATCTCTATGTAGTTGTTGGAGGTGATGGTAGGAGACAAAGTCGGGTGTACATGCTATCTCTTTGTTGTTGTTGGTGATGATAGGAGACAAAGTCGGGTGTACATGCTATCTCTTTGTTGTCATTGGAGGTGATGGTAGGAGACAAAGTCGGGTGTATATGCTATCTCTATGTAGTTGTTGGAGGTGGTGGTAGGAGACAAAGTCGGGTGTACATGCTATCTCTATGTAGTTGTTGTTGGTGGTGGTAGGAGACAAAGTCGGGTGTATATGCTATCTCTACGTAGTTGTTGGAGGTGATGGTAGGAGACAAAGTCGGGTGTATATGTTATCTCTTTGTTGTCGTTGGAGGTGATGGTAGGAGACAAAGTTGGGTGTATATGCTATCTCTATGTAGTCCTTGGTGGTGATGGTAGGAGACAAAGTTGGGTGTATATGCTATCTCTATGTAGTCCTTGGTGGTGATGGTAGGAGACAAAGTCGGGTGTATATGCTATCTCTATTTAGTTGGTGGTGATGGTAGGAGACAAAGTCGGGTGTACATGCTATCTCTATGTAGTTGTTGGAGGTGATGGTAGGAGACAAAGTCGGGTGTACATGCTATCTCTATGTAGTTGTTGGAGGTGATGGTAGGAGACAAAGTCGGGTGTATATGCTATCTCTATTTAGTTGGTGGTGATGGTAGGAGACAAAGTCGGGTGTACATGCTATTTCTTTGTAGTCATTGGTGGTGATGGTAGGAGACAATGTCTCATGTAGCCTAGGCTGGTCCTCAGCTATTGTAAAGCAGAGAGGTTGACCATAAACTCCTGATCATCCCATCTGTACCACCAAAGGCCTGTGATCACAGGTGTCTACCACTGTACCTGATATGTGTGAATACTTCAATGCATGCGCACACTGTGTAGTGTAATCACAATATAATCAAATATAGTCACGGAATGTATTGAGCTAACCAGGATAATTGTCATTTCCATCTCCTTGTTATTTATTTGTGTATGGAAAATACACATATCTCTTTTCTCCTTTTTCACAGAGTCAATAACAGTTTACAACAGAGTTATTTTCTCTTGTTCTTTTTACCACTTTTTTTTTTGCAGCTGGTGGTTGTTTAGCATGTCATAGATGCTCATTGATTTATATTAATGTTATAAAGTAACGGTATGCACTGCGGCATTCCACACATGCATATACATGTGTACCCAGTGTTTATTCTCCTCTATCCTCTGTTGTCCCCACCTGCTCTTCTCCTCTCCCATGTCCTTCCCAGTCCCTATCAGTCCATCTTCTGTTTTCAGGTCACCTTAATTAATTAATGCTTTCAAAAGCAGAATTCCTTTTGGAAAAATACTTTGGGAAAACTTTCATACATTGTCTTAGAGGAGAACATATCTTTAAAAAAAATCTTATTTATGAGAGATAGAGGAGTGAGTGAGTTTTTGGGCATTCCAGGGTCTATTGCTGCTGGAAATGAACTCCAGAAACATGCACCACATTGTGCATCTGGCTTTATGTGGGTACTGTGTAATCAAACTGGGGTTGGCAGGCTTTGCAAGCAAGTGCCTTTAACTGCTCAGCCACTTGCCAGTCTGAGAATGAATCTTTTAATCCAAGGATTCTTTGTGTTCCAAATACTCTGGAGGATTTGATTATTTTGGGGGGGAAAGTAGAAGCTGTGGTAAATATGAAGATCTTTCCAGAGTGGAGAGGAAAGCATTGTGAATCTTTTCGAGAACAGGAGACAGCCATGTGCCCGGGGGTTGCAGACAAGAGAGAATGAAGGCAGAAGAGATGCCAGCAGGGTGGTTTCCTTGAGTGTCTGTGGTATGGTCTACAGGCCTCTGTCCTCACAGAAATCTGCAGCAAGTGCACGAAGTTTGATGGACTCTTGTGGGTGTTTTGGGCGATGTGAAGTTCCACCTGGGTAGAGAGGGTTGAGAAGATGTGCCACACAGCCTACCCAGGCCTTCACTGCATCATCTGTGGGCCATGAAGCTGGCTTGTGCCAGGTCTCTGCTCTCTTAACTGCTCTTCTCCACTATGTAGCTTGAATTTAAAACTAGATTAAACCAGGCCTGGTGGCTCAGACCTGTAATCCTGGCTACTGAAGAGGCAGGAGAATGACAGGCTCAACACCAGCCAGCCTAGGCAATTTAGTGAGATCCTGTTTCAAAAGAAAAGGAACACAAAGACAGCCGGGGGTATATCCCAGCTGTAGAGCACCTGTGATCATCCATGAGGTCCAGAGCAGAAAAAGAAAAATAAAAAGGTCAAAGTTAAATTGCATTAATAAGCTCTTCAAAACTCTTCCATAACACCTATTTCATTAATACAAAAATCACTTTCCTAACCATGGCCAATATGTCCCTCATGATGGGGTCTCTGGCTGCTTTGAACTCTTCTTCTTACTAGACTACACTTGTTTTTCTCTTCTTTGTTGCCTGCACACCTGTGCCAGGCATTTGAGTTTATTACTTGCTTTGCCACAGTGATCATCCTTGGGATGTCCACCTACCTCATCTTTCCTCTCTAGAAAGTCTTATTTCAAATGCCAAGGCTTTGGTGGTGAAAATGTGCTTACCTTCCTTTCTGAACAAGTGTTCCTCCAATGGATCTGGCCTCCCTCAGCTCACAGAGTTGATCATTATTCCTTTTCTGTTTCCCACAGCTAGAATTCCAGTGGAGCCTGGAAAGTCACACTATTCTATAGCTCTAGCACTTAGAATGTTCTCTGACATAAGGTAGAAAAGGGTAACTGCCTAATAAATGAATAAATAGGATTGCATAGGGAGGGGCCATAGAATATGAAGAGGAATTTGAACACAGTGAAAAACCTAGCCAGCAACCACAGTTCCCTTTGCAGATTCCTAACCATAGTATTGGGGAATTGTTTGAAAACAATAATGTTCATTTTCTCTCATTGTTGAGTTGGAAAGGATAAAGGAAGTAATTAGGGGTGTGTTCGCTCAAGTGAGTCTTCTTGAGTGATGCATAGGGGAGTGCATGGGTCTGTCCCCTTCTCTGGGGATACATAATTGGATTCTGGCCTGTGGAGTTCCAAGTCACAGAATCCAAGTGAAGGCAACTAGGGCAAGTGCATGTCTGCATGGTCACCCACGGAAGGCCTACCAGTGCTTCCATGGTATGATGCTCAGGCAACTGCTGAGGTGTCTAAGGCCTTGTTAGTCTGGGGACTTAGACAACAAAGCATAGTTATGACAACTCAGGCAATGAGGCGAAGAATGAACAAAGGTAAAAGGAAAGTGTTGAAGAAAGTACTAGAGCTAAGAAAGGATTCTGTTCCTCAAATGACATACAAATGCATATATATATATATATATATATATATATATATATATATATGTATATGTATATTTATATGTATATATATGCACATATATGTGTTTATATTCATATATAATATGTATGTGTTTACCTGCCAGGTAGAACAACAACATGGAGCTATATTTCCCTCACTTTTTTCATGAGGATTTTCCTTCTCTCTCTTTTCTCTTATACCTGTCACCTGTGTCACCATAATGAGAGACAGACCTTGCGTGGAACTTTTGCTTGGTTGGGTCACAACACTGGAAATAGGAAACTGTAAACCATGTGAATGCCAGTGACAGTAGTGGTAATGGAAGCTATCTCTTAAGTGCTTCCAATTTCTAAGCTCATTAGGGGTGAATCCATTTTACCTCAGAAGAAACACTGGATGAACCTAGGACTGTCTGCATCTTGGAAACATTCTCTGAATTTTATTTTCTCTTTCACAGAAACGCATGTGGAGCATTGAGTAGAGTTAATGGCTGTCATGTGGGCAAAGTGGTGAATTGGAAGCTGGAGAGATGGCTCAGCAATTAAGATGCTTGCTTGCAAAGCCTAATGGCTTGGGCTTGAGTCCCTAGTATCTATATAAAGCCAGATGCACAAAGTGGTGCATGTATCTGGAGTTCATTTGTAGCAGCTAGAAGCCCTGATGTGCTTATTCTCTCTGTCTGTCTGCCCCTCTTTTCTATATATCTCTCTCTGCAAAGTATATGTATATGTATATGTATATGTATATGTATATGTATATGTATATGTATATGTATATGTATATGTATATGTATATGTATATGTATATGTATATGTATATGTATATGTATATGTATATGTATATGTATATGTATATGTATATGTATATGTATATGTATATGTATATGTATATGTATATGTATATGTATATGTATATGTATATGTATATGTATATGTATATGTATATGTATATGTATATGTATATGTATATGTATATGTATATGTATATGTATATGTATATGTATATGTATATGTATATGTATATGTATATGTATATGTATATGTATATGTATATGTATATGTATATGTATATGTATATGTATATGTATATGTATATGTATATGTATATGTATATGTATATGTATATGTATATGTATATGTATATGTATATGTATATGTATATGTATATGTATATGTATATGTATATGTATATGTATATGTATATGTATATGTATATGTACAGGTCTCTTTCAACCCTGTGTCCTGGAGCAGTTTGCTTGCTTAAGGAACAAGAAATGAAGGTCTGTCATTGTTTAAGGGCTGCTGGGGTGGGATAGTCCCACCTCACCCTCAGCTTGGCAGGGACTCAGGAGACCTGCCAGACAGAGGGCTAGCTGTAGCTGAAAACCTTTAGGATGGTCCGAGAGCACCACTGTCTACTGACCATGATGTATTACTAAGTGGCTGACAGTAGCTCAGTGACTCTAGAAATGGCCAGTACATTCAAGGTCAAGACCCTTTTAGCTTGTTTTGGGCTCAGAAATAATAACACCCAAAGGTATGTCTTAAGCAATAGCATTTTAATTTGACCGCAAGAAAACCATCTACATTGTCTACACAAACAGGAAGTAGACATAATGAATGATACCATGAATGAGTAGCTTTGGGGCTAGGGGTGTAGCTCAGTGGAACAGTGAGAGTTTAGCACGTGTAAAGTCCTGGGATTGGGCTCCAGCACCAGCCCAGCCCCCAAAAAATCACTTAAGGGAGATGTATATGTATATGTATATGTATATGTATATGTATATGTATATGTATATGTATATGTATATGTATATGTATATGTATATGTATATGTATATGTATATGTATATGTATATGTATATGTATATGTATATGTATATGTATATGTATATGTATATGTATATGTATATGTATATGTATATGTATATGTATATGTATATGTATATGTATATGTATATGTATATGTATATGTATATGTATATGTATATGTATATGTATATGTATATGTATATGTATATGTATATGTATATGTATATGTATATGTATATGTATATGTATATGTATATGTATATGTATATGTATATGTATATGTATATGTATATGTATATGTATATGTATATGTATATGTATATGTATATGTATATGTATATGTATATGTATATGTATATGTATATGTATATGTATATGTATATGTATATGTATATGTATATGTATATGTATATGTATATGTATATGTATATGTATATGTATATGTATATGTATATGTATATGTATATGTATATGTATATGTATATGTATATGTATATGTATATGTATATGTATATGTATATGTATATGTATATGTATATGTATATGTATATGTATATGTATATGTATATGTATATGTATATGTATATGTATATGTATATGTATATGTATATGTATATGTATATGTATATGTATATGTATATGTATATGTATATGTATATGTATATGTATATGTATATGTATATGTATATGTATATGTATATGTATATGTATATGTATATGTATATGTATATGTATATGTATATGTATATGTATATGTATATGTATATGTATATGTATATGTATATGTATATGTATATGTATATGTATATGTATATGTATATGTATATGTATATGTATATGTATATGTATATGTATATGTATATGTATATGTATATGTATATGTATATGTATATGTATATGTATATGTATATGTATATGTATATGTATATGTATATGTATATGTATATGTATATGTATATGTATATGTATATGTATATGTATATGTATATGTATATGTATATGTATATGTATATGTATATGTATATGTATATGTATATGTATATGTATATGTATATGTATATGTATATGTATATGTATATGTATATGTATATGTATATGTATATGTATATGTATATGTATATGTATATGTATATGTATATGTATATGTATATGTATATGTATATGTATATGTATATGTATATGTATATGTATATGTATATGTATATGTATATGTATATGTATATGTATATGTATATGTATATGTATATGTATATGTATATGTATATGTATATGTATATGTATATGTATATGTATATGTATATGTATATGTATATGTATATGTATATGTATATGTATATGTATATGTATATGTATATGTATATGTATATGTATATGTATATGTATATGTATATGTATATGTATATGTATATGTATATGTATATGTATATGTATATGTATATGTATATGTATATGTATATGTATATGTATATGTATATGTATATGTATATGTATATGTATATGTATATGTATATGTATATGTATATGTATATGTATATGTATATGTATATGTATATGTATATGTATATGTATATGTATATGTATATGTATATGTATATGTATATGTATATGTATATGTATATGTATATGTATATGTATATGTATATGTATATGTATATGTATATGTATATGTATATGTATATGTATATGTATATGTATATGTATATGTATATGTATATGTATATGTATATGTATATGTATATGTATATGTATATGTATATGTATATGTATATGTATATGTATATGTATATGTATATGTATATGTATATGTATATGTATATGTATATGTATATGTATATGTATATGTATATGTATATGTATATGTATATGTATATGTATATGTATATGTATATGTATATGTATATGTATATGTATATGTATATGTATATGTATATGTATATGAAAATTCAATAAGCCAACAAGGATGATAGGGAGCTTTTATCAGAGCCCTTCAAGGCTCTTCAAAAGACAGTACTCACAACAACAAAGCAAATCCTTTAACCTTCCAGGCTGAGGCTTTGAACCCCTGAGGGAGCTGGGCTTCTTAAGGGTTATTCTCCGGGACACTCCTGGTGGTTTATATGTCAGAGACTGGGGGAGGGGGGGCTCCAAGAAGTCCCGCCCAGCCACCTGCTTGGAAAGGGGTGCTCAACTCCATAAGGATACGCCAGTCAACTCAGAGCTGTTTTCCTCAGCAGCCTCGATATTTTAATTGTACCATTCATACAGTCTTGGCTACTCTTAAAAATTCTTTATTTGTATATCCTTGCCCTTTTTGCTCCCGTCTAGACTTATCTCTGAGAAGGTCAGAAGTGGCCTTGCAGTCTTTAGGGGAGGGGCCAGGCTGCAGGCTGACCTAATCTCACGTGCAGACTGACAAACAAATAAATAAAGGAGGGGTTGTGCCCAGCAGCCATAACACAAGAGCAAACAGAAGCCGTGGAAGCAAACAGATCCCTGACAATTGCTTCTTGCTCTCACGCAGCCCTGCTGGCCTGGATCTGGAGGGATCTGGAGGCAGTCTTAGATGTTATGGAAAATAGCCCAATTCCACCTGCTCAGGCCAAGTCCAGAACCATGGCCCCAAACACACTGAGGAAGAAGGCAAGCTTGTCTCCTTACTCCCTGTCCAGAGTGTTGATAAGGCCCTTCCCTGATCCCCATTCTGCGGAGGTTGGCCTGCTGACAGGTGGACTGGGAACTCCTCCAGAGCTAGTGCGGGTCAGGGTGTCCATTTCCTCCTATGTACTTCCAGTCCATATATTTCCCCTTCCCCATTAGAATAGAATGATTTCATTAAACCGAAGTTTTCTGTAATTTTTATTATTTATTTTATTTATTACACACCATACCGTATGAACATATCACACGTTGGTCATATTCCCATCGAGTTATCCTTGTATACCTGTCTCCCCTGCCTCCATTCCACCGAGGGCCTCCTCAGTGGGGTTGTTGGTATTCATGGTGAGGTTCATGAGTGCATGAGGCAGTCTCTGTGGGGGTGAGGGACGGTGCTTCAGTGTCAAACAAACCGTGTGTGTGTGTGTGTGTGTGTGTGTGCGCACAGGCTGGTATTCCTGAGGTCAAAGGACAACTTCTGATGTCAGTCCTCGTCTTCTATGGGTTCTGCGGATTCAAGTTCCAATGTCTGATGATTTGTGAAGAAATTTCTTTCTCCACTGAGCCATCTCCCTGGCCCCCAACCAGCCCGTACTGAAGCCTCTTTGACTCCAGGTACTGTCAGTCACCAATGCTGGCTGCCATCAATATTTCACTCGCTTTTAAAAAAATCTTGGCTCTGTGTGTGTGTGTGTGTGTGTGTGTGTGTGTGACGTGGACAATGCATGCTTGTATGTGTGTGAGTGTATGTGTGTGAGTGTGTGTGTGCAGTTGCTCATACATGTCCGTGTGTGCTTGAGGAGGCCAGAGGTGTCTTCTTCAGTTATTCATCACCTTATTTTTAAAAATATTTTATTTTTATTGATTTATTTATTTGAGAAAGAGAGACAGACAGACAGAAAGAGGGAGAATGGGCTTATCAGGGCCTCCAGCCACTGCACATGAACTCCAGACGCATGTGCCACCTTGGGTATCTGGCTTACGTGGGTCCTGGGGAATCAAACCTGGGTCCTTTGGCTTTGCAGGCAAGCACCTTAACTGCTAAGCCATCTCTCCAGCCTTCCACCTTATTTTTTGAGGGATGCTCTCTCACTGAGCCTGGAGCTCACAGACTAAGCCTCAGTAGCTAGCTAGTAAATCCTAGGGAGTTTACTGTCTCCATCTCTCCAGCACCTTGCCAGCACTCCTGGATGTTTTACATGGATGCTGGAGATCTGAACTCAGACCTGCACCTTGTGTGGCAAGCACTTTACACACTGAGTCATCTCTCGAGCCCAACATTTCACTTGCTTTCTTTATTAAGGCTCTCAGAGATTTGTAGGCTAGTTAAACTCCAAGGAACATCAAATAATCACAACATGAGCTCTGACAGTGAGCATTTGTTGAAGGTTGCTATGAACCAATACCTTGGCTATATTATCATGCTTTGGTGTTACATTTAAATCTCACACTGACTGTTTCCACCTGAAGGAGGAGTGGGCTAGGGCCAAGAGGTTAAAAACACGTTTCTAAACCCATGCTTCCAGGCAGAAACATTGCTTAAGGAGGGTTCCCACTCTCTCAATTTGACAGAAGCTCTGGAAAAATTGGGTGATTGCCTAAGGTCACACAGAGTACCTAGCCACATTGCTTCTGCTATTAACCGACTCAGTGAAGCGCACAGATCTTTGAGATTTAAGCACTGAAGAATGGAGAACGAGTGTTGAAGAATGCATGCAGAAAGATGCATCTGAGGTCGATACTGGGAGACTGGTGATACTAATTCCTCCCAACATCATTGCAGCACCTGCAGACACGTTTATGTGTGGGAAACTGGCTTGCAGATTAAAGTCATACCCCAATATCTGTTCCTTCACACAGATGGACACTTCCTAATGATGGGGGTGGAAGCAAAGTTAGACTTTACCCTTTAACTCTGCTCTCAGCCCAGAGTGAGTTTATCTTTGTTCCTGCACATACACCCTTCACCCCTTGCTTGTAAGGAAAATTCAGTCATTATGGTTGGTTTCACACCTGGCTTTTGTGATGAGAAACAGGTCAGCTTGAGCTAAGGATGAGGATTTGAGATGCAAGAGGTCTCTGCTAGCTGGAGAGAAAGAGACAGGAATGTTAATGGTTTCTTTAAAAGATTCTTTCTTTGTCCTTCCTTCCTTCCTTCCTTCCTTCCTTCCTTCCTTCCTTCCTTCCTTCCTTCCTTCCTTCCTTTCTCTTTCTTATTTGTAAGCATGGAGAGATAGAGAAAAGAGAGACAGACAGAGAGAATAAGATTGGGTACACCAGGGCCTCCTGCCACTGTAAACGAACTCCAAATACATGTACCACTTTGTGCATCTGGCTTTACATGGGTCCTGGGGAAAAGAACCCTGGTTGTTAGGCTTTGCAGGCAAGTGTCTTAATGGCTGAGCCATCTCCCCAGCCCAAAAGTTTCTTCTTTAAAAGTTTCTCAAGACAATAATCACTAAAGTGAATTTTTAATGCTTTGCTGGAAGGTTCCCCTACATAGGAAAGCAAGTCAGGAATAAGTAGAATGTAGGTCTGTTTTTTTTTTTTTTGTATGAGTCACACATTCATTTTGCAAGCATTTATTGAACAGCTATTTTGTTCTGAGGCTGTAAAGATAAACAAGGAAAGAGTTCCATTGCTGACAGTCTTAAAGTCAGATGATAGAGAAAGAAAAAAGTCTCACAAAGCAGGCGTCTCTCCTCCTACCTGGAACGAACGCCAGAACTTTGCCCAGCTTGGTCATGTGCCCGATGGGACAGCACCCAGTGGGAAACAGAGCAGAGCAAAGTCAAGGTCTCTGGGTCGGGAGGGGCAGGTTGTAATCCACAATAGCAGAACTAGGCTCTGAAAGGCAATTCATTTAATTCTACGTTTTACAAATAAGAAAAATAAAGCCTGGAGGTCGAAGCAACTTGCTTGGGGTCCTTGGTTTGCAGGACCCCACCAGAGGCTGACATGGACTTTCCTGTGCTAAGTATGTCACCATCTACCTCATAAGAGGCCTCTCAGGTGTCACTGGGGTGAACCTCATGGTATTGATCCTTATTGAGAGAGTCAAGAGTTAGTTGTTAGGGGCTGTGAGAGGGGCCAGGCAAGAGCTAGAGGCTGCAGGACCCATGCTTGTTGCCATGGCTAATGACTTGGATGGAGGTCATAGGCAGGGAACAGGACCTCTCTGATGCTCTGGATTCCCATCTCTCCTGGGTTCTGGTGCTGGTGGGCAGAAGGCTGTAGCCAGTCTGTGTTACCTCTTGTTGAGGGGGGAAGGGCATAAAGCTAAGGGGCTCAATGCCTTTCTGAGGCACTGACTTTCTACGGTCCCTCTGGCCTCGTCCGTGGGAGGCCCACTCATCTACTATGTAAAGTGACGGCTGGATAGATAGATCAGAGGTTCGTCAGGATGGACGGCAGTCCACCGCAGCGGTGTAGCCAGTGTCCGGGTGTATCTGGGTGCTTGCAAGGACAGGATGGTTCTGCTTGAAGTAGCACCGAAATTCTCCTCCCTGTGGTGCCTGAAACCAGGACAGCTGGGCGGATGGACATGTTTCTAGCCAGATTGTTGGTGAACCATGTCACGGTTGTCCCCTGGCTTACTGGTTCATAAGCACAGGTGAAGGGGGAATTCCACTGGGCTGTGAACTGTGTGGACTGGCCTTTGTCTGCCATCTATCTCCCTCCTGTGGAGCAGCTCAGTGGCTAGAAGGCACTGTGACAGTGAAGACTCAGGGTGGGACAGACTGTTGTCACCAGTGTGTCCTCAGGGCCGTGCCTTAGTTGAGACAGTTGGAGCAGATAGTTGAGTTCTTTTCCTTCATGCTTTCTCTCCGATGCAGAGCATCTCCACCCATTTTGCCTCCAGAACTGTTCAGTAGAGTCATGTCTGGGAGTCAGCAAGACCTAGACCTAGTCTTGGGTTCTGGATGGTTCCACATACTACTCAGGGCCAATGCCCCCACCTGGACCAGTATAGATGACTGTGACCCCAGCATTTTTTATTCCTCTCACAGAAATGCATGCCACGAGTCAGCCTGTATCCCTGAATAAGCCATTCAACTGGTCTGGACTCCATTTTCCCATCTCAGGGAGGCCACCACACATCCTTATCTCTGTGGTTTTGTTTGTGCCTCCTTCCCTTGCCTAGCTCCCTCCATGTTATACTTCATAGTAATACTAACTTACATATGTGTTTCTAAAATATTTATCTAAGAAATTCTGGTTTAATAGTCCTCAAGCTGGCCTAGGAGTCTGAATTTTTCATGAACTTCCATAGCATGTTAATATAGCTCTCTTCATGCTGTGGTAGGTGGTGAGTGAAAGCACTTCATTTAGCACCAGGGCATGTGGAGTTCCAATTATTTCACTCATAGAAAGGCCAGTTTGCCTTGAATTATAACACTAAAGCGAGATTGTGTTTTATGTTATAAAAACATGTCAGTTAAATTCATTGAAATTAATAAGAAATAGAGCAAACCACTGATTTAAAATGTCCCCATAGATAATGCAAAGGCATTCATTGGACATACATTAGAAAAGATTCTTCGGGGGTTGGTTAAAGTGCTTGCCTGCAAGGCCTAAGGACTCAGGTTTGATCCCCCAGTGCCCATGTAAACCAGATAGATGCATGAGGTGGTGCAAGAGTCTGGATTCATTTGCAGTGTGTGGAGGCCCTGGCATATCTGCTCATTCTCTCTCTGTCTCTCTCTCTTCCTCTGTCTCTCATAAATAAATAAATATTAAAAAAGAAAAGTAAAGGGCTCGGGGGATGGCTTGGCAGTTAAGGTGTTTGCCTACAATGCCAAAGGACCTAGGTTCGATTCCCCAGGACCCATATAAGCCACATGCACAAGGGGGCGCATGCGTCTGGAGTTCATTTGCCGTGGCTGGAGGCCATGGCGCACCAATTTTTTTTCTCCCTCTCTCTCCCCCTTTCTCTGTCAAATAAATAAATAGAAAATATTTTTTAAAGAAAAGAAAAGAAAAAGGTTCTTTGGAGGTCCACTGACAGGAGCCTTAGGAAATCCTCTGTTGCTAACAATTTCTATTTTTTTCTTTTAATTATTTTATTTAAGTTAACTGTGCATGTTTATGGAGTTCAATGTGCCATTTCAATGCATGCATACAATGTATAGTGATTAGATCAAGGTGACTGGCATGTCCACCACCATATTACTTCTTTGAGTTGGGTATGCTCAGAATCCTGTCTACTTCATGAATCTTCAATCCTAGTTAACGGCTCTGCTGTAGAACATAAGTGGTGATTCCACAGCTAGCTTTTGAGAGAGGAAGCAAATCCAGTTTTGGGTTCAGCAAGTGTACCAGGGACTGGCAGAGACACTGGAATGGCCTGGAATGCTGCCCTGAAGCTGCTGTCCATCTAGCCAGACCTTGCACTGGCCCTGGAAGGGCCAGAGGCATGTGTAATTAGTAAACAGCCACCCACAGGGTTTCCTCCTCGGTCCCTCTCTCCACTCTCACTGGGATCAAATGGTCAAGACTGTCCTAGCTTCATTCCAGATATCTCCCCAGGTATGGCTGCTTCCAGAAACTGAAACATGTATTTGTCTGTTTATGCATTCCACATTGTCTTTGCAGCAGGTCCTGGGCTGGGCATGGGAGTGTCTGAAGTGAATGTGGCTCAGACTGCAACCAAGAGCGGGCCAGCTTAGTAACCGCATCACACCGGAATAGGAGATGGGCACTCCATCCCGCGACCACAGACAGGGCCGAAGCATTTAAGAGGGACCACGAAGACACTGCAGAGGGACGGTGCGTGGGTGCTGGGACATGCTAGAAAGGGGAAATGTCATCTTTAGTTTGGGAAATGGTGTGAAGAGAGGTGTGGACAAGGTCGACCAGGAATTATCCTGTGCCTGAGCTTTACCCTGAGGTGAAGTATGCTGCCCTTTCATTACTGCACTCTTTAAATATTGGAATGACTGTTGTACATTTCATTTTTCTCTCTTTAAAAAAGATAATTATTTACTTCCTTGAGAGAGAAGATGAGGCAGAGAGAGAGAGAATGGGTGCCCCAGGGCCTCCAGCCACTGCAGACGAACTCCAAACGCATGTGCCCCCTTGTGCATCTGGCTAATGGGGGAACTTGGGAATCGAACCTGGGTCCTGAGGCTTGGCAGGCTGGCACCTTAACTGCTGAGCCATCTCTCCAGCCTTCTCTCCTATTTTTTTTTTAACCTGAGGACATCCAGTCATTTCTACCATCTCTGTTCCTAACACACAGTGCACATGGCCTCAAGAGTGAGGTTGGACACCTGGGAATGTTACCTCCCCCACTACTGCTCTAGCACTAAGGACTCCCAGGGGCTCTGTGAGTGTCTCACATTCAACTGCCACAGGGCACCTGCTGCTTCACTGTCCACGATGACACCCGTGGTTCTTAAGCTTCCTGTCTCTTCTAGTGACTTCCATGTTGGAATGACAGATTCCACGTATGGAACCAGCTGGAATACACAGCAGCCTCTCACCCATGCCTGGGTGGTATGTGCAACAACCTCAAACACACCACAGACGTTTTCCTTCCCTTGATTTTGTACTTTCCTAAATAAATACAATAATTGATAATAAAGAAATACCAGAGAGCAAAAATAAGAAGGGTCTCCAAATGCAACGTCCATGGCATTAGGCCCACACACCAGCCGGTGCTGTGGTTTACTGGGGTGCACAGGCTGTATTTACAGGCTGCTCCCCTCAGGCTCAATGCCATTTGAATGCACCTGGTATTTTCCATTTTCAGCCCATTCTGACATGTTAAAGTGGAAGCTGAACATGAGGGAAAGACCCATTTCATAGCATAGAAAATCCAAAGGGCACAGTCACTGGGTGTCATAGAGAAAGACAAAAGGCTTCATGACTTCCCCTTGGCCTTGGAGCACTCTTAGCTAAGAGGTAAGGGATGTAACACTTGCAATATAGCTCAGATGCTTTTTGTTTTGTTTGCTTGTTATTTCTTTATTTTTGGTCTTTTATTAACAACTTCTATAAGTATAGACAATATATCATGATCCTAATCTGTCCCACCACTTCCACTTTCCCCTCCCAAATCCTCCCTCCATTTAATCCCTTCTTTCCAATTAGCGTCTCTTTCATTTTCATGTCATTATTTTTTTCCTCTCCTATTGTGTAGGTAGCATGAGCCACTGTGAGAATCATGATAAGGCCACTTTGTGTTTGGAAGGTAGCATTGTAAGCAGTCCTCCTCTTCCTTTGGCTCTTACATTCTTTCTGCCACCTTTTCTTGCCATGGTTCTTGAGCCTTGGAGGGTGTGATAGTGATGTCTCCCTTAGTGCTGAACACTTCACTGTCCCTTCTTCTCAGCACTATGGTGAGTTCTGAGTCACCCTAGTGTTCCCTGTCATCTGCAATGAGAAGCTTCTCTAAGCACAAGTGAGCCTAGCATTAACATATGAGCATAAACATAAGTGTTTTAGAGAGCAGTTTGGTGCACAGAATATAGGCTTTTAGGGTTGGGGAAATGGCTTAGCCATTAGGACCTTTGCATGTGAAGCCTAAGGACCCAGGTTCAATGTAAGCCAAATGCACAAGAGGGCGCATGCTTCTGGAGTTCGTTTGCAGTGACTGGAGGTCCTGGCAGGCCCATTCTCTCTTTCTTTCTGCCTCTTCCTTTCTCTCTCTCTCATATATAATTTTAGCCAGACAATAGTAGTAGTTTTCCCCCTTTCCCCCTTAGGGCTTATAAATTCCACAGCCATAGGCTTTTGACTAGATTTTCAGTGCCAGTCATGGATTCCCTCTCCTGGACAGGGCCTCCAGTTCAGTCATACAGCAGTTGGTTTCCTCCATAACAGATATTCCACCATTGAACCAGTTGGTGCATTTGGTCTGGTTGGTCAGTCATAGGGTTTGCAGGGTCCATGGCAGATTAAGAGCATTGATGACTTCTCTCTCCCAAAGGCTGGGTGCTGGACTTCTGGCCAAGATGGTGACCAGAGCTGTGCCACAGATCCCGGGGAAAGAAAGGCAAGACATTAAGGGTTCAATGGGTCTTTTAGGGGAGAGAAATCTCCAATAGATTGCCAGTGGGAGGGCACAGAGGGGGAAAAACAGGGAATCACTGATTCCCTTGCAGTCGGGTAGCCCCTCCTCCCCCCAAGTAGCTGCAGTATCCACGGTGCCACCATGCCCTGCGTGCAGAAGCTTACGCTGCTCCACCCACTGGCTCATTTACTGCTCTGGCTGCTGCATGTTCAGTGAGCCCAGGCCCACAGCAACTGCCACGCAAGCTCAGACTGTGTCTGTCACTTCGCCAGCTCAGGTGCCATCCCCTACCTGTCTGCAGTGATGGCCACCCGCCATTGTCCTGTTGTGGGGGAGCACAGACTGCTTCAGGTCCAGTGTTCCCACACCAGAGTTTGGGCTGCTTCAGTGCTTGGGCCTCAGTGTCCCTCCTAGCACAAGCGCAGGCAGCTTTGGCACCCCGGCCAGGCAGTAGATCAGGTGGCTTGGTAAGTGAGAGCCAAAGCCCAGGCTGCTTGGCAACTGCCCCAGGCTGTCTCAGATTCCCATTGTGCTTGAGCCCAGGCTGATCCACCCACCTACATGCCCATACACTGTGATGGGAAGACCGCAGTGCAAAAGAAATAACATGAAAAACCAAATGCAAGAAAATCCAGTTAGATCACCCAGTCCCACAATGAACATCTCTAATCAAAACATAGAAGAGTCATTAGTATCAATTTGATCAAGCAAAAAAAAAAAAAAAAAGAGACACTTCAAATTAACAAAATATAAAATGAAAAAGGAGAGATCACAACAGACATAAGTGAAATTGGGAGAATCATCAGGACTTATTTCAAAAACCTCTACTCCACAAACTGGATAATGTGGAGGAGATGGATAAATTTCTGGACGCATACCATCTACCAAAGCTAAACACAGAACAGATTAATCACCTCAATCAACCCATCACACTCATGGAGATCGAAAAAGTAATTAAAACCTCCCCAAAAAGAAGAGTCCAGGACCATATGGCTTCTCAGCTGAATTCTATCAAGCCTTCAAGGAAGAACCCAAACCAATCTTCCTCAAACTGTGCCACTCAATTGGAGAACAGGGAAAGCTACCCAATTCCTTTTATGAAGTTAATATCACCCTAATTCCAAAACCAGGCAGAGATGCCACAAGAAAAGAAAACTACCAGCCTATTTCCCGGATGAACTTAGATGCAAAGATCCTGACCAAAATCCTCACAAACTGAATCCAACAACACATCAAAAGCATTATCGACCTTGACCAAGTGGGATTCATCCCAGGAACACAGGGGTGGTTCAACATATGGAAATCTGTCAATGTAATACACCACATAAACAAGGTTAAACATAAAAACCACATGATCATTTCGATAGATGCAGAAAAGGCCTTTGACAAGATACAACATCACTTCATGATCAAAACAATGGAGAGAATTGGCATGGTTGGTTCATATCTTAACATAATAAAGGCAATATACAAAGTTCCTAAGGCCCAAATAATACTTAATGGAGAGAGA
This sequence comes from Dipus sagitta, assembly GCA_036346955.1. Taxonomy (NCBI): domain Eukaryota; kingdom Metazoa; phylum Chordata; class Mammalia; order Rodentia; family Dipodidae; genus Dipus; species Dipus sagitta. The sequence continues at coordinate 59,279,477 of CM070786.1, read as the reverse complement.
CTGGAGGAATTCCCATTAAGATCAGGAACAAGACAGGGTTGTCCACTCTCACCTCTGCTTTTCAACATAGTACTGGAAGTCCTAGCTCAAGCAATAAGACAGGAGAAGGAAATAAAAGGGATACAATTTGGAAAGGAAGAAGTTAAGTTAGCTCTATTTGCTGATGACATGATTGTATATGTAAGAGACCTGGATACTCCATCCCAAAACTCCTGATGGTGATTAACTCCTATAGCAAAGTAGCAGGATACAAAATCAATGCACAAAAATCAGTAGCCTTTCTATAAGCATATGACAAAGATACAGAGAAAGAAATAAGGGACATTGTTCCATTTTCAATAGCAACAACAACAACAACAAAATACCTTGGAATAACGTTAACCAAGGAAGTGAAAGATCTATACAACAAAATCATAAAAACACTCAAAAAAGAAATTGAGGCCGACTTGAGAAAATGGAAAGACCTCCAATGCTCCTGGATAGGTAGAATTAACATTGTGAAGATGGCAATCCTACCAAAGGCAATATACAGATTTATTGCAATTCCAATTAAAATCCCAATGGTGTTCTTCACAGAGACAGAAAAAATGATCCAAAATTTCATATGGAAAGGCAGAAGGCCTCGCATATCCAAATGTACCCTCAGCAAAAGAAATACCTCTGGAGACATCACCATACCTGATCTAAAGCGATATTCCAAAGCCATAGTAATAAAAACAGCATGGTACTGGCATAAAAACAGGAGTATAGACCAATGGAATAGACTTGAGGAACTGGACTTTGGGTCAAGCAACTATAGCTACTTGATATTTGACAAAGGCCCTAACAATATAGGCTGGAAAAAAGACAGCATCTTCAACAAATGGTGCTGGACAAACTGGATAACCATATGCAGGAAACTGAAACTTGATCCACACATTTTGCCATGCACTACACTCAAGTCCAAATGGATCAAAGACCTCAACATAAGACCAGAAACTCCACTACTACTGGAGGAAAATATAGGTAGTACTTTCCATGATATAGGAATGGAAAAAGACTTCCTGAACAAAACCCCAGTAGCTCACTATCTTAAACAGTCATTCAACCAATGGGATCACATGAAGCTGAAGAGTTTCTTTATAGACAAGCAAACAATAAGCAAAGCCAATAGATTACCCACAGAATGGGAGAAAATATTTGGGGGTTATCCAACTGACAGAGGCCTAATCTCTAGAATCTACAAAGAACTCAAAAACCTAAACAGTAAAAAGTCAAACATCCCACTCACAAAATGGGGCAAAAAGCTGAACAGGCAGTTCACAGAGGAAGAAATACAAATGGAAAACACACACTTAAGAAAATGTTCATCATCCCTAATCATCAGAGAAATGCAAATTAAAACAACTATGAGATTCTGCCTTACCCCAATAAGGATAGCAAACATCAAAAATCAAATGAAAATAAATGCTGGCGAGGATGTGGAGAAGTAGGAACACTCATCCACTGTTGGTGGGAATGTAAGATAGTACAACCACTTTGGAAAGAAATATGGAGACTTCTGAAAAAGCTGACTATAGAGAAACCAACAGACCCAGTTATTCCCTTACTGGGCATCTACCCTAAAACCTTCAAACCACAGGCTAGAGAGATTTGCTCAACCATGTTTGTAGCGGCTCAATTTGTAATAGCTAAGAGCTGGAATCAACTCAGATGTCCATCACTAGAAGAATGGATAACTAAGATGTGGTTTATCTACACAATGGAATTATATACAGCAGTAAAAAGAAATGACACAATGAAATTTGAGGAAAAATGGTTGAACCTGGAACAGATCATTCTCAGTGAACTTACCCAATCACAGAAAAAAAAATCGCCACATAGTCTCACTCATCTACAGCACCTAACCTGAATCTACCCAAGATGTCTTACATACCCAGCAAGCATCTCATGGACTAGACAATAGGATGGGTGGGGAGGGAGGGGAGGGCAACGGAGGGGGTGGGAAACACAAATCTGGACCCAAACAGCAATGGTACCATAAAATTCTACTTCCTAAAACACAGACCAAATGACTGTACCTTCACCAGGCTCTGAGAGGGAACACCTGAACCATAAGACACTGGAAAGGGTATGATGAGGACTGACCTTAATCTTCTACAGCTTCCTTCCCTCCCTCTCCCTCCCTCTCTCTCTTCTCTCTAACTCTTTTATATTAGTTATCTTTTTCTTCCTTTTCTTAGTGGGCACTGACCTGTAACTCCCAGTACCAACCAGCATGTGGCTATCATCCACAATGAGCTTTTGATCAGAGAGACCTACAAGATTTCCTAAAAGAAAGACAGATTTCTGTCCAAGTATTTGATGACCCACCAAAGGTTAGTGGTAAGACCCTACTGCTGAAGACACCTTATGTGGTTGACATGCAAAATGGAATGGCATGGCTGGAAGCTGGAAGAGAGTCAGTCCCCAGACAGTCAGTGCATCTAGTGCCAGAAGGTGCTACATGGGCGACTGGGAGAAAATGACCAATATCTGTCCAAGCAACTCATGGTCTAACCTACTTAGCAGCAAATAACCTGTTGTGATGCCCACACAAGTGCAATAGTGGCACACAGCCATGGTGGGGAACCAACTGCTCTTGATTCGGCTAACTGATCCCCTCAGTGGTATGGGACCCATCGCTGGAGCTGCGAAACAAGTCAGAACCATATCCAAACATAAGCCCGCTCTCCATTATCAAGCTACCATCAATCTTGGGCTACAAGAGGGCCTACACCTATTAAATTCTCTATAAAAAAAGTAAGGGTTATCTCATTTGTCAGGGTGCTAACTTACTCTCCATTGGAGAATCTGCTTCTCTTTTTCAGATAGATGTAGATCCTAAGGAGAGAGCCACCCCATCATACCTCAAAAGGGCCCCGGCAGAAACTAAGAAGAATTGGCAAAACAAGCAAGAGTGTTGTTTTCCTGGTGAACAGGGTACCAGCACAAGGGTGAAGGAGATCAACACAGAGAAAAATCAACTCCTACCAAATTAGAGAGCCAGAGACCCAGAGGCCCCCAACACCTAATCACTGAAGTAGACCAGAAATGAACCCAACATGGCTCAGGGAAATTTTGCGGAAGAGGGGGTGGAAAGAATGTCAGAGCCACGTGTTGGATCATGATATGCAGAGACATTTATCCTACCCATAACTGTGGTCTAACTTCACAATGCATGACCCATGTACCTCAACAAGGAGGGGCCAAGGGGAGGGGGTAGGTCACGGATGATCCCAATAATGGTACCAAACTGACTGTATTTGCAGAATACAAAACTAATTAATAAAAAAAATTAAAAAAAAAAACAAAAACCAAAGGCGGGGTGCTGCATAGCTCTTTCCAGCATCCCGATAGCTAGTCTGTGGGGAAGAGGCTTCCAGTTCAGCTCCAGCTTGATTTGTCAAAGAATTGCCATAGAACTCATTGTTATTTTTTTTTTTTATGGGAATCTTAGTAGATCAGACTGACTTTGAACTTGCTAGGTTTTCAAGGCTGACTTTGAACTCTTTTAAAAAATATATTTTATTTATTTATTTGAGAGAAAGAGAGGCAGATAGAGAGAGAGAGAGTAGGTTGTCTTTGAACTCTTGATCCTCCTGCCTTTACCTCCCAAATTCTGAGATTACAGGCATGCACACTGCACCTGGATTTAGCTCAGAAAAGAAAAAGCAAGCAAAATAGATCATGACAGGGGCTGGGAAAATTAATCAGTCAGTAAAGTACTTGCTGCATAAGAATGAGTACCTGAATTCAGGTCCTCAGAATCCAGACACCGGCCCAGTCGTGAGGGTCTGTGATCCATCCCAGCCCTCCCATGGCGAGATGGGAGAAAAGAGTCATAGAAGTTGGTGAGCCAGTCAGCCCAACAAGAAGAGACCCTCTTAAAAAAATAAATAAATAAAATCAGGGTGTGGTGGCACATGCCTTTAATCCCAAAACTTGGGAGGCAGAGATAGAAGAATCACTGTGAGTTTAAGGCTCAAGGCCAGCCTGGAACTACAGAATAAGTTCCAGGTCACTCTCCCTCAAATATTCTGCATTCTGGGGCTGGAGAGATGGCTTAGCAGTTAAGCACTTGCCTGTGAAGCCTAAGGACCCTGGTTCGAGGCTCAACTCCCCAGGACCCACGTTAGCCAGATGCACAAGGGGGCGCATGTGTCTGGAGTTCTTTTGCAGCGGCTGGAGGCCCTGGCGCTCCCATTCTCTCTCTCTCTGTCTGCCTCTTTCTCTCTCTGTCTGTCTCTCTCAAATAAGTAAATAAACAAAAAAAATTTTTTTAAATAAAAAATAAAATAAAATAAAATATTGTGCATTCTGGAAAGCAAGGACTGATTCACAGAGCTTTCCTGTGACTTCTGCGCATGTGCCATGCCATGTGCACTTCCAGGCTCACACATGAATATGTACACCTGCAAAGAAAATAAATAGTTAAGGAAATGAATAAATGGTCACAATATAATCATGGTAGTACTTCAGAGCACACATCAAAGTGTTCTGGAAATTTCTTTTGAGTGTATGTCCTTTCTAAAAGCAACAATAAACCAGGATTTTAGTGTTTGTACCACAATGGGGACAGGTGGGTAGCTGCATTAGCTGTCCAACAATAATTCTTACATTAAGGAACTATTAAAAATGAGTCCTGTAGACATTAGCACAGTCAGGCAGCTGGTTCTGCGGGGACCCTGGTGGGAATTATCGCAGTTGTTTGCAATGTATGGAAATGCATGTTTGGTCACAGTTCTTGTTATTTCCCAAATCTCAGTGCCAGCACATGTCCAGGGTCAGAATGAGACTGCACGGATGTCTGTGGAATGCACTTGGCCTTCCTGGCAGGCGCATCTCCAACTCTGTGTGGATGTTTTCATGCGTCTTTACTTGCCTTTCACCTACTTCACCAGTCTCCTCAGCTGCATGGCATTTTCATGGCTTCTCTGTTGCCAACTGGAGCTGGGCATCTGTTTGGCTTTTGACTGATTATAACTAATTATTAACTCTGCAGGGTGGATTCTTTCATGCTAATGGCACTGCAGGGGACTTTGAGATGTCCCAGTTTGATTGGCCCGTCTGGCACTCTTCTCCAGGGGGTTCCCAGGAACCCAGGACTTGCCTGTGTCCCCACACCAACAATGACCTGATTTCCTGAGGAGGAAATGCCTTGCAGTGGCAGGCAGCAAGGGCGCCTAGTCCTGTCTGGCTTCCTGACTTAACACCAGCAACCTCAAGCAGCCAATATCCTGCAGGCAGTGGGGTTCAGGTTTCACACACAGCTGCCCTGTTTGGTCAAAATAAGTGGCCAGTTCACCCATAGTTTGGACCATTCCACTGCCCAAAGGACACCTTGCAACCTGTTTATTGTGGAGAGTTTGGAAGAATATTTTAGAAAGGTGTCCAAAGTCAGCAGCTGAGGTTGTATTGAGAATCCACATGGACTCTCAAAGGAGCTATGGGATAGAAAAAGAGAGGGACCAAAACCACAGTGGAAAGCGGGGGACACATTACCCTTGCCCAAAGAGCACCATGGGAGACAAAGGAGCCACTCATGCCCTGACTGTTGCTCCCAGAAATGGTCATTGTCTAGTAATTGCCATCTTGTTCAAGATTTCTAAGTATGCTATGTTCATTAATACAAAAGCTATCAACGTGGTAGGAAGCAGTACTGTGAAGTTGACCTACCTTTCTGTGGCCCAGGCTCACCCCAATTCTAAGCAAAGCCTGCTCACAGGCAAAGAGCTTAAAGGAAGTTTACTCACACTGATGTAACCTCTCCTAAAAACACTGACGTGACTACCGTACTTATTAAGGGAATGACATTTTCAGTCAAAGTGTTGAGGGGGTGGAACACGCATGCATTGAGACTCCTCATGCTGTGTACACAATTCAATTTAATCTTCAAAACAACTGTAGACTCCATCGGGGTACAGTTTTAGGTGCATCACACCAAGGAGGAAAGCTAGAGCATCCTGTGAAGAGGGACAGGATAGTTTTGGTCTGGGAAAGCTTCTGGAATTTTCATGAGGATCTATGATTTCATTGTCATACCCCAGGACCACTACCAGGCAACAGGAAGCTGAGCAGGTGAGATTCTAACATCTAGGCCTGTCCTCCCAGCTCGGGTCAGAGCGGTGCTGGTTGTCAACGTTTCCAATGGAAGATGGGATCTCCTCAACCTGAGCTTTCAAAATCCAAACCGCTCCAAACTCCAACACTTTTTGAATTCTGATATGATGCTACAAGTAGAAAATTCCACACCGTGAAATCTCATTTCATTCACAAAATTATTAAAAATATTGTTTGACATGAATTCAAGTCTATGTGTATAAGGCACACGTAAAGTGAATGCATTTCTTGTGTAGAGCTGAGCCCCTATCCCCAAGATATCACATCATATTATTTTATGCAAACATTCCAAAATCTGAAACCCTCCTTGTCCTAAGCATTTTGGATGATATATTGTTAATCTATATTGAATATCAAGAGTTTCTGTATTAAAACCTCAACAAAAAATAAGTGAAAATTCTGTTGGGCTTGGAAGAGCACACCTATAATCCTTACACATAGAAGGCTGAGTAGCAGTAAGATACTTAACTTGAGGTCAGCCTGGGCTACAGTGAGACTTTACCTCAAATATGGCAAATGTATATATTAAATTAAATTTTCAAATAATTTATTTGGTAAAAGCAAACCCTGGAAGATACTCAGCAGTGTGGAACATGGTTGTGGAGGATGGATGGAGCCTGGCCTTACAGGAGGTGCACACAGGGCCTGAGCAAGGGCGGCGAGGAAGGACGGAGTCAAGAGCTCAGAGGAAGTTATGTCAAAGAAGCCCAGCCTTTGGGGTATTAGCAACTTCAAATTCTGTTTTATTTTTTAAAGATTTATTTTTATTTATTAGAGACAGAGAGGGAGGGAGGGAGACAGAGAGAGAGAGAGAGAGGAAATGGGTACTCCAGAGTCTCTAGCCACTGCAAACGAACTCCAGACATGTGTGCCACCATGAGCATCTGGCTTCTGTGGGACCTGGAGAATTGAACCTGGGTCCTTAGGCTTCACAGGGATGCTCCTTAACCGCTAAGCCATCTCTCTAGACCCAAGTTCTGATTATTTGACCAGCATCTTAGCATCACTTGGGATGTTGTGAAGAATGCAAATTAGTAGACCCTACCCAAGATCTAATGAAGAAAAAAAAAACTCCATATTTTCACAGGATGCTCACTTGACCCACATGCCTTTTAAAATTCAGAAGAATTTAAAAAATTTGGACAGTTTTTCTGACAAGGGTGATTTAAAGAGTAAAGGCATGGTAGCTCTGACCCTGTGTTCCTGTATCAAAAAACAGGTCAGACCTTGTAGGACACCATGAGTGAGACCTTGTTCACAGGAGAGCTTCCCCACGCCCCAGCATCTCGGCACTTAGGGTGAGAGCTTTCAGCCTCCGCAGCATCTTCCTGAACAGCTGCCCATGATGGCATTGTTTGCTGTTCGAGTTACTTCTCGTCATACTCTCTGTTCTTAAAGCTTCCAGAACTGCCTTCCTTGCTTTTGAGTGTCCTACAGAACCAACCTACTGTAAAAACAAATCTTCCATGCCTAGACTATTCTTAACTTCCTTCTTCTGTCCCCTTGTACTTTTCTGCTTCTCTTCAGACTTCATCATACTTTGGTGTTTTACCTCTTCACAGAAACACTTGAGTATAAGTCAGGTATGACAGACAGTACATGCCCATAATCTCAGTACCTAGAAGTTGGGAGGGAGGTGGATCAGGAGTTCAAGGCCACCCTCAGCTACATGTAACAAGTTGAAGGTGAGCCTGAGCTAGATGAGATACGGCCTCAAAAATCAAAGAAAAGGAGCACTTTAATATAAACAAAGGTTGCTCCTTAATTCAGTCATTAGGGATAGGACTATTTTATACATTCAGGCAATAAGGGAATATTTGAGGTACCCATGGCCTTAAGAGTCCTGAACTAAGTGACATTGTTTCTCTAGCTCTTCCACATATAACTGGGCCCTGACTTTTTTTTCCCATTTCAAAGGACAGTGTTCCTTTGTACCTGTTTGCATCTCAAGCTCTCTTCTGGAATGCTATTTCTCAGCTCCCTTGCCACTCCCAGGCTGAGCTCGGTGCCCCCACCTGTGTGGTCTCCTTGGGCATCCCTCCATCACAGTGTGCCATCACACCACACCAATTGTTGATTTACACGCCCCTCCCACTCTTGGTTCTGTGTCTTTTCATCTTTACACCCTCAAAGCATAACAAAGTGTCTAGCTCATACCGGAGGCATAATAAATATTTGACTCATGAGTCAATGAAAGAATGTGTGGCTGTAGATGTAGGCTGGCTATGGGTGTAAGATGAGTTTAGAAGTTGAAAGTGTGAAGCATTCTGCAGTAAGAGGTGGGATTGGAACACATGAACTTGTAGATAGATCAAAGTCAGAGAGCTTCTCTGAATTCCCCCGTGGGTTTTTGAACAGCTTTGATTTACTACTAATACCCTAATGAGCCCTTCTGGTAAAATGAAAACCAGAGAATTTTTCTCCACCTTGCTTTATGGGCAAACATTGGAACCTGCCCAGTAGTATCCCATCTAAGATGCTTGCACAACACTGACCGTAAAGTGGGTTTGGTCATTTAGTTTTCTGTTTTATGGGTGTTTTATTTTCGGTTGCTGAAGTAATTCTAGTAAGCTTTTACTTGCTCTACACTGACAGCACAGGGACAATAGACTTGCCTTCACATGAAATGACTCCTCCACCTATTTGCTGGCCTTAAGAAATAAGACACTTGTACACTTTCTAGCTGCCCCCAGACAAATTCCATGACAATGCACAGAATGTTAAGAATACCAAAGCAGGAAGGACACATTCCTACCTGCCTTGGCTTGAATAACCTGGCCATAGGAGGAGACAAAGATAGACCCATGGGAATGAAGAGTTAATAGCGTTTGTGTTTGCACTTGCATGACCTGACACACATGCTCAGTGTTGCTGTTTCTCAATGACCCTTTGTTGTCGCAAACACAGTCTAGCATATGATCCCGCTGTCAGGCAAAGCATCTTTGGGTCCACCCCAACAGTGGCTATCTCTCTCCTCATTTTGTCCCTGTGTCTTCCTACATCAGTACTTTAAATGCCATTTCCCTATTTTTTTCTAGGAATGCCACAGTTAGGGCCAATCTTATGAAGTTGAACACAGTAACATACTAGTCTTTTCTGGTTATTTTCACATATTTTCTATATAAGAATCTGGAAAGGATCCACATTGAAATGAACGTTACATGTATTTTCGGCCTTTATTCCCTTTCCCATTCCATGAAAGCATTGCTTGGATTTCCGGAGCCTGTATGGATTATGTTTATTGATATATTTAATTGGCATATGGTACAAAGTAGCATGTGAGGTCTAGTGGAAGGTCTCCGAGTCCTGAGGGCCAGGGCCCTTGATGGGGCCTTGGGACCTGGCATGCTCTCCCCTCTGCCTTTGTTTTCTATATGTCACTAGGTGAACAGGCTTCTGACATCTGCTTCTGCCATGATGTGCTGCCTTGACAAAGACCCCCAAAAACAAAACTAACTGACTATAGACTGAGATCTTTAAAATTATGAGCCAAAAGTCAATCTCTCTTGCTTGTAAGTTGATTTCTCCACTACTCCTTTACAGTAACAGAACTTACCAACACAGACACAAGCCCCGCTTTTCCCACTTTCACTGGGTCACTTCAGGCCAATTTTCACTTCACTTATGATATACTGTTTACATTTGGCCTAAGACCTTCACTGGATTTCTTCTTGTGTCTGCTATAGTATTTTTTTCAGTGTCCATAATACTGTTAAGTAGATTTGTCTGACCAACTAGAATCCAAGATTGACTTTTATGAGGCAAAATATACCTGGAATTATTAATACTTTGCAAAGTTTCTATGTTGAATATTTTGAGTGAAAATGTGTAAAATTCTTATTCTATTATAGGTTTGGATTTCACTATACTTTAATCCACATGATTGATTAAAGGCACTTTCCACAAAGAAACATATGCCTCGCTATGATAGAATCATGGCAAAGCAACCATTCTTAATTGTGTTATATTCCAATGATGTGCTCCATTTATGACAAGAATAAATAAAATGTCATGACCAAATAAAAATGCAATAATCATGTATGAATGGCAATGAAAGGATTTTCTTTCCTAAAGTCTGCAGACTGGACATTAATATATTATATGGGAGAACATTTTCCCCTTGGTATCCATAGAGGATTGCTTTTAGGACACATCACAGGCACCCAAATCTGTGGAAGCTCAAGTCCATTATGTGAAATGGCATGTGCTTTCGTAGGACTATACACATCCTTCCATACAGTTTAAATCATCTCTAGCTTACATACAACACCAAGTACAACATAACTGCTATGCCAAGAGTCGTTATACTTAACTGGTTAGGAAAAATAAGAAGAAAGTCAAATTTACATGTTCAGAACAGGTGCAACTATTGTAAGTCTATAGTAATTAACTTTTCTTGTTTCAGCGACCAAACACCTGACAAGAAGCAGTTTTAAGGAAGGGAGGATTTATTTATCTCAGTTTGTGGATAAAGTCCCTCATGGTGGGGTGGGCATGGTGGCAGGAACAGCTCTTGGCTGTGGCAGCAGGAACATAAGGCTGCTTGCTCACATTTGTGTGGATCTGGAAGCAGAGAGAGGGCAGGAAATCAATCCTGACTGCAAAACTTAAGGCCCTCCTGCTAGTGACCCCTCCCTCTAGCTAGACTCCATTCCAGAAGGTGCGTAATCTCCCAGTACAGCACCACCAGTCAGAGACAGAATGTTCAAACATGTGTGTGTGTGTGTGTGTGTGTGTGTGTGTGTGTGATGGTTAAGGTGTTGTCAACTTGATCTGTTTAGTAATCCACAGAAATCCCTTTCAGATGGGTCTCTGAGGTTGCTTCCAGGAAGGATTAACTGAAGGAGGAAGTCCTTCCCCAGAGTGAGCCCTTCCCCAGAGCGGGTGCCCCGCTCAGAGAACTTCATATAAGGAAGCTCTGGTTGAAAAGAGCCCCTTCCTTCTTCCCACTTGGCTGCCGGAGCTGCTTGCTACCTTCCAGCATGGATTGAAGACCCGCGTGGATTGAAGACCTGCGTGGATCAAAACCCAGCGGCTCCTCAGGAAGCCTCCAGGCCTTCAGTGCCGGATCGGGACTGCTGAAGCATGTGGCCACGTGGACTGAGCAGCTACCAGGTTCCTTGATTCTCGGGCCTGAAACTGCTATTGCACTACCATAAACTAATCCAATAAATTCCCTTTTTAGTATAATTCATTCTAACAGTTCTGTTCCTCTAGAGAAACCTGACTAATACTGTGTGTGTATGTGTGTGTGTGTGTGTGTGTGTGTGTGTGTGTGTGTTCAGGGGTGGTATTTGACATTCATACCATAGCAAGATCTAAGTACATTTTGACTTGATGCTGATGGAATCCACAGATAAGGAATCCACCGATACAAAAGGCTGAGTACATTTTATTTATTTTTTAAAATGCTCATTGGGGCAATACTGTGTATTTATAAAGTCTCATCCTGCTCTGTTTTGATTCTGTTTCTCTGTTTTTTGTGCATATGTGTATGTATTTTGTCTTTACTGTTTGCAAGATGATAAAATGTGTATTTCAATGACATAAATTACTTGAACAATTACTTGGATACATTCCTGCTATAAAGGAGCCCTATTAGTTCTGTGTACTGCCCCCCCCCCCACCATTGGTACTTTGAGAACACTATGTTCCCTCAGGAGCCTGGTGAAGTCCCATTGGGCCATACTATTTTCACATGCACGCTCTACTGCTTAGCAATCTGAGAGGTAGGACTTACCCTCCCACGTTTTCCACCTAAGGGTGTACCAGACCTTGTGATTGCCCCTCCTGTTCTGCACTTCTGCCTCCAGTCATGCTCAGTAGTTTATAGTTCAGGGAAATGAGACCACTGGTAGTGAAGCTGGACATCCCACCCTGGAGAAGGTGTTCCAATTGTGCTTAGCTTTGCTGACGCACCTACACATAAGTATAAACAGGTATTAATCACCTGACACCTTGTAATGGTCATCCATTGTCTAACTTTTGGTGTTATTACAGTCTGGTAGGCAGTTGTGGGAGGTTCTAGTGATTTCTTTTATTGGCTCCAAACCCAGCATGGTCAAATGTTTGCAGACAAGGTCTCAGCCAAACCTAAAAGCTGCAAAGGCTCCTTTTACATGACTAGGAAGTGGTGGCCCCACCGGTTTTTCCAGGTGCATCTATGTCGTCTCCTTTGTATACCTCCTGAAGGGCCGATGTATAAATACCAGCGCCATGTCTAGAAGATAAAAAGTGGGGCAGATAGTCTCAACTTTAGCTTTACTCATTCAAAATATCTCAAGAAGGAAATGGAAGGATACTGTTTACCATTTCCTCCTCCATGGTCCAGTCACTTTAACATCAAAATACCAGACATTTGACCTGCTTAGACCTAAGAGAACAGTAACTTGAAACTATAAGTTTCTTCCAAAGTAGTCACCCTGTCCCCAACGCCCATTTCTGTGACTAATGCTGGCACCCTCACGGTGATTTTGAATATTTTGTTGCCATTCATCTTCTCTTGCTCATGGTCATGATTTAGGAAACAACCAAAATCAGGTTCACAGGTGGGCTGGGGAGGCAACCCCTTCCCAACTTACCTGAACCCACCCTTACTAAGTTCTGCCTTCCTCATAGCTGCCAGAGCTGGCTTTGGTAAATGTTTGCAGTGTAATAAAAATTTCAATCTGTTACTTAAGATCGCCATCAACTGGCTTTATTTTTGCTTCTCCTTTCTTCTTACTCTTCCTAGCATAGCCTCCTAGTTTCCAACTCAAGGTGACAGCATGTCCCGAGTGTTAGTGCATGTTTGTCCTCAAGTCCCGGCTTGTCCATGAATCTAGAACAATCCTCCCCCAATTCCCTGAATCTCCCCAAGACCTGAATCGGTTATGCAAAAAAAAAAATTCTTTACTTCTCTTTAATCAGTATTTATTATTTCTTTACTTGTCCTTGTTCACTGCAATTTAAGGCCCTATTAAGTAATCTCATATTTAATGATGTTGAGTTTTATAATTGTCCACAAAGTACTACCTGAACACCAAAAATTAAAACTTCCAGAAACCAGTAAGATGAGAGTTCTATTAGATAAAACACTTCTAGAAGTCAGAAAATGTGTATTTTATTGTTTTTAGACTTCTCAATATGTTTCTATTCAGCATTTATCCAACAAAGGCTCATAAACAGTGAGCATGACAAGAATATGAACGGGGAAGAGACATAGCATCTGTCCTCCAGAGGCAGTGTGGGGCAGACCTGTAGAACGATGGTCCCTATGACATGAAGGAAGGGATAGACCATGTTCTTCTAATGAGTGAGCACAGCACATTTGACAGGTTCATAAATAGGAGCCAAAAGAAATACTTCACGATACCCAATGGCAGAAGGAGTAGGAGAACCGTATCACGTTGAACAACTCTGCAATGCAATGAGAAGCTAGACTTTCGAGGAGAGTCACTGGACAGATTTTAGTAAGCTCTAATATCCTCTCAGGACAACAGGACCAACCTCGTGGGGGCTGGAAATACTGTATCTCTGGATCCACGTTGTGGCTACAAAGATTCATCAAGCTATAAGCAAGGGTATTTTTAATTATAAAGGAAAATGATTAAAATAGAAAGATGAAAACTTAGCTTTGAAATGCCCTTGTCTTACACAAGAACTTCCCCATGATGAACAAATACATTCTGTGCAGATCCAAGTTGGAGAGGATTTATTGAGGTATTTTTATTATCTCTCTTTCAATTTTTTTTTACTGGCAAGGAGAGAGAGGAGAGAGAGAGAGATAAATGGGTGCACCAGGGCGTGTTGCAACTGCAACAAGACAGCAGATGCATGAGTCACTCTGTGCATCGGGCTTTATGTGGGTTCTGGGGAATCAAACCCAGGACATCAGGCCCTGCAAGCAAGCACCCTTAACAGCCGAGCCATCTCTCCAGCCCTGTGCCATCTGTCTTGAAGTGAGCATTAAGCCAGCTTGGAGGATTCTTGCCTCCTCCTGGGCATGTGCAAGTGTCTTGAGCTGATAAGCAATTTGCAACTCTTAGAATGCTATAGGATTAATACAAAGTCTGATGATCAGTAAACTCTGGGTATACCCTAGAATGGGCAGATGAGCACATGCCCCCAGAGATCCTGATTCAGCGGGTCTGGGAGGGGGCCATGTACCCTGGCTGTTTTTAATATCCAGCAAAAGTCAGAACCTCTATTGGGTTAGTTCTTGGCTCTGGAGAGTTAAGGGGCTGGAAATGCATAATATCGAAGTGACTGGCTTAGCTTTGTGTTGCTAGGTACTTCTCTCCATCATCCAGAGAGTGGAGCCAGCCTGCCCAGGCCTGGGAAGAGCTGCTGCGAGAGGTTATGTGGTGGTTTGACTGGGAAGGTATGCCCCATAGGCTCAGCTATTTTTTTAATTTTTTAAAATATTTTATTTTTGTTTATTTCAGAGAGAGAATAAAGCAGAAGATGAGACAGAGAGAGAGAGAGAGAGAGAGAGAAAGAGAGAGAGAGAGAATGGGTATCAGGACCTCCAGCCACTGCAAACAAACAGGGGTGGGCCACTTTGTGCATCTGGCTTACATGGGTCCTGGGGAATTGAACTGAGGTCCTTTGGCTTTTCAGGCAAGTGCCTTAACCACTATGCCATCTCTACAGCCCTATTTTTTTTAAGGTTAAGCTTTCTGCTTAAGTCTCTAGCTGCCTGTTGGAGTAGGTGTGTCACTGGGGCTGGATCTGAATTCCAGCTCAAAGGTGTAGAGAGATCAGGCTGAGCTGTGCCAGTTCTGGGCTTGCTGGTGCTGGCGTTTCCTTGCCGTGTTGCTCTCCTCTGCTTGGATTGAGGGAAGCAAGCAGCTTCACCCACCATTGATGGAGCATCCCCGTGGAACATGAGATGAAGTAAACGCCCTCCTCCCATAAACTGTGTCTGCTTGGATGTTCATCCCACAACATGGAGCGGACCCTGACCGCAGCAGGTGAGAAAGGAGTAAGTGGCCAAGGCTTGGAATCATCCTAAATGCTTTGATTCTCAATCTATAGTTGTTCCACTCCATTTCCCCCAAATTGAGACAATGTCATTGGCAAAAGCTTTTGAAATAAAAGAAAATACAGTGATTTCTTTAATCTAAGTCCAAATTTATTAGAGCCATTGCACAAAGTGGAAACACCAGGAAGACCCCAAAGGGTGAAATTTACCTCCTCAGGGTTTCTTGCTGTGATTAAAGTATGAAGTATGTCAGTGGTCCTTCTGGCCGCGTTCCTTATTGTCCTTTGTACCACCGTGTACCCATGATCTCATGGATCAAATCTGCCATCAGAGGTGTGTGTGTGTGTGTGTGTGTGTGTGTGTGTGTGTGTGTGTGTGTTTACAAGGCAGTATCTCACTCTAGCCAAGGCTGACCTGGAATTCACTATGTAGTTTCAGAGTGGTCTAGAACTCATGGTGATCCTCTTACCTGTGCCTCCCAAGTGCTGGGATTCAAGGTGTGTGCCACCATGGAAGGCAGGTTAATACTTTTGACTTAAAAGCTTTGTTCATTGCTCTGGGATATTCCACATTATAGTACCTCTTCAAGAAACCAGAAAAAAGAAAAAGTCAGGAAAGAATGAAGACTGCGGTATCTTGCAATGTCCGTTAGTGAAAAAGTGTGAACGAGATCTTGGCATGTGAGTTTAAGACCTTGAGCAACAAATAAGGTGCCCAGCTCAGGGCTTCAGTGATGGTAAATCCGTGATGGGAAATCTACATGGAAATGGTGAAGACACTGACTCTAGTACTTGCTTTTGATGGCCTCCCTTCTGTGTACAGGAAATTCATTTCACTATTTGGGAGCAAACAAATGACTTCCTTAGAAACATCCATGGATGAAATGTAAACCACATGCAGGATGATTTTTTTTTTTTTTTTACCAAGTCCCTTCTTAGAGATAAGAAAGGAAGCATCTGAATTCATAATGTGATAATTGTTCTTTAAACTATATTATTTTCATGGACATTTTACCCGGATGAGCATTATAATTTTTACAAGGGCACACCATGTATTCACATAAAATAAAAATAAAAAAAGAAAGGTAAGCCTTCCAGATTCTGGGTCAGGATGATAGAATACCAACATGGAAGCAAGAGGATGGTTTAGGCAAAACCTAACCTTATCTCGGGGAAGTAGTGGAGCTGGAGATCTGTGACTGAACAAGGCTGCCTTCAGCGCTGGTCTGACGTAGAGAAGGGTAGAGAAGGGTGGCAGGGCAATGCTCTCTAGATACACCCGGTCTTCCTTTCTGACTCAGAGGAATAGGAGTTGCATGCTCCTTTTTAGGACTAGTCATCTTATCTCTGATCTCTGTCCCATGCCACCTCCTCCCTTCCCACTTCCTCCAGCCAGTCACCATCGCTGTCACCTCTTTCTTCTCTATGGTCACCTCCATGGTGATGGCACACACTGATCTCTATTGAAAAAGTTTTCTTCAGAGAAAAAAAAAATCTCCCCACAAAAATAAAACATCAACAAAAGCAAAGAAAAGGCATAGAACAAACCAAAACCCAGTAAGGTTATGGCAGATTGTGCTAACCCATCAAGCTTCCCTCTTCTGAACCTCTTACATTGGCTCTCAAAGTTTGAATCCATGATTGCCCAAATTTGAGTTCTCTCCTTCATTTCCTCGCAGTAATGACCATTCTTGAAATTCTTTTTTCTCTTGTTCTTTAATTGAAAATATTTCAGAAACCTAATGGAAAATGAGTTCCCAAGGACTCCTGCTTTACCGGTTGGCTCATGAGAACTGAATCTGACTAGTAGAAATCAACCGATTGAAGTAAATACCTCACCATGATCCTGTGTCCCCCTGTCATCCTAAGTAGAGGAGGAAGCGACAGTGGCCCCTATCATCCTAACTCAGGAATAAACAACAGTGTCCCTGTCACCAGATCTAACTAGGAAGTAAGCAACAGAGAAAGCCCCATGAGTTTGATTTTGCTGTTATGTTTTGCAGAGCTCAGCTAACACAGGAAGTGAGTGATGTGTTCTTCTGACACTCCGTAATGCTTTCTGTGAGAGGGAATCAGAGGATCTCATTGCTGTCGAGTACTGAGAAAACACATCAACTTTTCAAGTCATAAAAAATGAAATTGTTAAATTGAACCTTTTTTAAAGTATATGTTTTATAAATATTTTATTTCTTTATTTATTTGAGAGACAAAGAGAGAGAGGAAGAGGCAGAGAGAAAGAGAGAATGGGCGCCCCAGGGCTTCAAGCCACTGCAAACAAACTCCAGACGCATGCGCCCCCTTGTGCATCCAGCTTATGTGGATCATGGAGAATTGAACCGGGATCCTTTGGCTTTGCAGGCAAATGCCTTAACCGCTAAGCCATCTCTCCAGCTTGCTTTGAAAAATTTTAACACATGTACATACAAAGGCTATTAGGGTGAATATGTTGGTATAGAAACCCATTCTTCCTCATAGCCTAAAAATAGTCAAGTTATATCAACTTCCAGAGCTTTTAATTTTGCATAAACTGTTAAGCAAGGTACAGTTTATGTGGGGGGCTTGCAATGACTGAGAAAGTACAAAGACCTCAGAGGACCTCCCCAGGAAGGATTCTGTGTGACTGGGGAAGTGACTCTTGGAATCACCCTCCCCCCAAAGGAAACCTGCAGCGCAACAAAACAGGAGTTGCCTGCCATTCAGTCTTCCAGTCAGGAGTCAAGGCCTGCCCTTGCCCTTGACCTGGTGCACCCCGCCTCCCCTCCCCTCAACACCTCCCTCGCTGGGGAGGGCTGGTATACATGGATTCTTACCTATTAATGTGTTTACACAACATCATGGGCGGTGTTTGTGTGTGCATGTGCATTGTGCATGCATGTGTAAGTATGTGTGTGTGCATGTGCAGGGCATAGGTTGATGCCATGTGTCTTCCTAAGTCACTCTCTTCTTTATTGACTGAGGCAGAGTTCCTCATTTGAGTCACAGATTCAGCTAGGTTAGTGAGCCAGCTCTGCCCGGAACTTCCCTGTCCCCACTTCAGCAAGCTGGCATTACAGACAGCTGCTACACCCGCCTGGCATGCACGCTGGTCCTCATGCTTACATGGCAAGTGCCCACGACCCCACCCGCCCTGGCACCTGTTAGTCTTACCCATGGTCATTTATATAACGCTTCTTCCCTGGATATATTATTAGTTACTTTCTCATTGCTGCGACAAAATACCTGGCAAATGTAAGTGAAGGGAGAGTTTACTTTGGCTCCCAGTTTGAGGTGCAGCCCATCGTGACACGGAAGGGCTGATGCCAGGAGGAGCACAGGGAAGCTGGTCACATTGCGACACAGGAAGCAGAGAAGGAAGAGCGCTAGTGCTTATGGGGTCTTCTGTGACTTTTAAAAACTCAATCCGGGGCCTCAGCCCAGGAAATGGTACCACGCACATTCAAGCTGGGTATTCCTACCTCATATAAACCTCTTCGGAAATACTCTAACAGACATGCTCAGAGGCATGTCTCCTAAGGATAATCCTGTCAATTTGACAGTAAAGGTTAACCATCACAGATAGAAAATATAGCAGAACCATAAATAAATTCTTACGTATTTGATAGCCATTGAGTTTTCAACCATTTATTGATGTAGCCAAGGAATTCAGGCATACATTCCATAATGACATTTCAGGCAATGACGCATCACATATACAACGGTAGTCCCATAAGATTATAGTGGAGCTGAACATTTGCTATTGATGAATAACACAGTAGCCATTGGGATGTTCTTGCTTGAAACATTTCTCCTATGGTTGTGTAATGTTAGTGTAAACAAGGCTGCACATCTAGTCATCTGAAATGTAGCACAATACTTGATACTGATAATATATGATTTTTATGCTTTATGTATTTACTGTTCTATACCATTATTTTGGAGTACTTATTATAATAAAGTTAATCATAAAACAATAGGTACTGTTATACCAGCAAATCTTCATACAGCTGTCTTTATTGAGTCTATATCATTTCAACTTTTGCATTTTTTTTTTTTTTTGGTTTTTCAAGGTAGAATCCCACTCTAGTTCAGGCTGACCTGGAATTCACTATGTGATCTCAGGGTGGCCTCGAACTCACGGCAATCCTCCTACTTCTGCCTCCCTGGTGCTGGGATTAAAAGCGTGCACCACCCTGTCAGGCTATTTTTGCATTCTTTTATCTTGTTTTGTTTCTCATGTAACAGGCTACACCATATGTGTATATGTATATATATGTGTATATATATATATATATATATATATATATATATGTATAATTTATGAACACATATGCCATACAGTCTAGGTGTACAGTAGGTTACAGTATCTAGATTGTGTAAGTGTACTCTGTGAGTTGCATGATAATGAAATTACTCAATGCCCTTCTCAGAATGTGTTTCCATCACTAAGTAATGCATGATTATATTTGTAAAGTTTCTATTTGACAAGCTTTGTTAGCTATTAGAATGTACATGTTAATACCATTTAGTCTGTGGGTTCCTTACTGAATAAATAAATATACAGAGGAAGGCAAGTGTCTAGGGAGCAATAGTAGAAATGTGTTTCATGCAGTAGGATGCTTGAATAGCACAGGGCTACCATAGTGTGTTGGGCTGAAAACAATAGAAAATCCACCTGACATTTGCTGAAATCAACTGATGCACCTGGGGCTGGGGCAATGGCTTAGCCAGTTAAGCGCTTGCCATGCAAGCCTGAGAATCTGAGTTGGCATCCCCAGAATCCACATGGATGCCAGGGGTTATGATGTGCATCTACAATCCTAGCACTTGGGAGGGCTCTGGAGGACTCAGGAGGTGAAGACTGGCAGATTCCCAAGTCAAGCTGGCAAGCTAGCCTGTCTGAATCACTGAACTTTGTGTTCCGTGAAAAAGCCTTCCTCAACAAGGAAGGCAGAGAGCAGTTGAGGAAGACGATGGCCTCTAACCTCCGCACACCTGCACCTATACAAACACAAACTGCATATACACACATACAAAAAATAAAGATACCTGATAAACCTGTTTATAGATGTAACTATTTATAGAGTAAAACTTTAAACTATTTATAGAGTAGATAGTAAATCTTTTGGGATTTTCAGCCACATTACACCGATGTAATAGGAGGGCTTCCATAGACATTGTGTCCTTCCTTCCTTCCTTCCTTCCTTCCTTCCTTCCTTCCTTCCTTCCTTCCTTCCTTCCTTCCTTTCTTTTGTTTTGTTTTTCGAGATAGGGTCTCACTCTATCCCAAGCTGACCTGAAATTCACTTTGTAGTTTTAGGCTGGCCTTGAACTCACAGTGATCCTCCTATCTCTGCCTCCCAAGTGTGAGTGCTGGGATTAAAGGTGTGCGCCAGCACACCTGTCTGTAATTGTATTTCCATCAAAGTTTATCTGCTTAAGTAACTGGGAGACTAGTGTTTGCCAGAGGGCCTAGTCTGCTGTTGTTAACTTAGAAGGTGATACTGGAATAAAAGCAGGGTGTGATGATTGGTCTCAGTTCTCAACTTGACTGGACTAAGAGGTTGGTAAAACACACCATTATGTTTGTTGAGGTGTTTCCAGACAGGATTGACATGTGGGGCGATGTCTCTGGGGAGGAAGCTGCACCCTGAACACGGGTGGGCAGACTGTGTGGATGAGAAGGGAACCTAGAGAAAGACAACTCCAAGGCTACTTCTTGCCCCTTACTTTTCTGAGGGAGTGCGTGTCCGCCCATCCCTGACGCTGACCTCACATTCCAGAATTCAGCTTCCCAACTTCGACTCAATGACTGGCATCTTCCAATCTTTCTGCATCAGAATGGGACTGCTTAGGCATCCACCTTCCTGAATGCCGTATGTCATTCTCTGACTCTCCTGTGTGCAGATGGCCACTGGGGAAAATGTTATCAAAGGGCGGGGCATCTATTGCATGCAAAAGTCAGTGCGTAGAAATCATAGCCTGGCAGAGAGTGGCAGGAGAGAGAGACAAGAAGCCAAAGAGGCGGAGCCCACAGATCTCCTTAGACTTCTAAATAGCAGGGCTTCTGTGGTGAGTGAGATGAGAAGCCATGGGGACAGTTGTGATTTACACTTAACAGACTCACCCTGAGTGTGGTTCTGAGATGGGAGCAGGAACATGGAAGTATGGAGATCCATCCAGTAGGACTCGGCTCTAGTCACGTTTGCATTAGCAATGACCACATACTTGAAAGAAGCAACTTGAAGGGAGGAACTATTTTGGTTCATGGTTTCAAAGGTGGTTTTCAAAGGCTCTACAGGACCTGACTCTGTTGGATTTTTACTCTTACTTTCCTACCACCCTCTGCCCAGGACAGTGTGAAGCTCTATTTCATGAGGTGCATGAGGAAAAAAATAAATAAATAAAACAGGCAAGGAGGATGAGATAGTGGGCCTAGACCATGAGTTAATCTTGGTTGTTACCTTTGCTGGATCAATACCTAGAAAATTGGTAAATCACATGTTATTAGAGATGGTTGGCATGTGGGTTAGCAAACTAAGGTGGGGAAGACCGCCCTGGGAGTAGGTAACACCATTCAGTAGGTTGGGCATCAGACGAAACAAAAGCATGAGAGGAGAGCGGCTGGCATGCATACGTGAGCTCCGTTCTCCTGCTGCCTTCCCATGGGAGCCTGGACTCCTGGTTCTTCAGCCTTTGAATATGGACTTGCACCAGATACTCTCCAGGTGTTTCCAGGCCTTCAACTTTGAACTGGGTCTCCATCGGGAGCCTTCTAGATTCTTGAATTGAGCAAGCACGGATTCCCAGATCTCCAGGCTGGAGAGGGGCCACTATGGAAGTCACTGCCTGTGTGAGCCAGCTTAACATGTCCCCGGAATGCATTCTGTTGGGCCTGTTCCTCTGGAAAGCCTTGCCTGTGACACCCAGTCACATGACAGTGACTGAGGAAGGCCGATCTAGTGAGGAAAGGCAAGGCGAGAGAGCTGGTACAGTAGGCTGAGTTTCGTGTGGTGCCCGAGGAAGGATGCTGAACATGCTGTTAGATGTTCCCATCTGAGTGACCCATCTGAGAGGGCCAAGCTCTGGATGTCAATATGGAACTCTTTGGTGCAGGCTCATGTGTCATTAGGTCCAACTTTGTCAGGCAGTCGGTTGGTTCTGTTCTACTGACAAACAAAGAGGAGATAACGAACAGCCGGAGAGAAAAGGGTGGAGGGGATCTGCTGGGTCATTTCTGCCAGTGGTATTTGAACCTAGCTGCTCCTCAGCTCTTTGTGTGCAGAATCAAGTCCACTGTCCAGTTATGGTGCAATTACATGCAACAGGCTATAGGAAAGCCCAAGATGGGTCCTTCCCTTATCTTTGCGTCACCCCCCCCCCAAAAAAAAAGAAGTCATGGTAGGTGTGTTGTTTATTCAGCCTGAAAAATCTTATTTTTGGACTTCCTCATTTTAAAAGAAAAGGTGACGCTGCTATTTTTACTCTTTGCTGCGGCAGAAGACCAGATTTTTGTTTCTTTCCCTCAAAAGCAGCAACATTTTCTACGTTGAACTGGACAAACTGGGGTCCTTTTTAGTTTTGCTTCTCACTTTTCTCTTTTCTCCCAAAGGGTTTTGTTTTCAATTTTTCATTTGGGTTTCTGTGCATAACAATAGTGGAAGGACTTCCAAGTTCTTGGTAATCATTAACATCAAGACAGGCAGAGCCTTTCCCATCCTTTCTCCTAGCCCAGGCCTCACTGGGAAAAGGTTGGAAGAACGTTGACAGGACAGAAAAGTCCAAGGCCAACAGGCGATGTCTGTAAAAGACCAAGGGATCCATGTGTGTGGCCACCTTATGGAACGCAATGTCCACTAGCAGAAAAGTAGCTAATGGAGTTGAGAGCCCTTCCCCAGACTACTGCCAAGAGTATTCGTCAGGAATCTCTGACAGCGTTTTAAGCCTTTTCCCAGTCTTATCAGCTGACTGATATTTACTTTACACTCCTTTTTCTATAGTGTGTGGATAAGGCCAAGACGTTTATACATGTTGATTCCTACAGAAGAGGAGCATGAAGCCCCGACTCTGAGATGATGTGGTTCTGTCTCTTTTATTAATGTGACAAGAATAAATTTTATACAGTGAGTCTGTGTGTCCAGACATGCCACAACGTCTGTTTGTGTGCGTTTGTGTATTAGTTTACTTCAAGTGCCATAACAAAATGACATGGGAGACTGCATCACATTCTTCATTTGAACCAGATCTCCAGAATCTGCAATTTTATGTCCTCAACAATTTTAGAGGAAAAACAATCCAAGATCAAGGCTTTAGCAGGGCCATTTTCTCTTTAGCTTTAGGATAGCCTGCTCCTTGCTATTTTGTCATAAGAACCCCCTGCTGGGTTGGCTGTGTCCTAATATATTCTTTAAAATTTTTTTTCTTTTCTTTCTTTTTTTTTTTTCCAAGGTAGGGTCTCACTCTAACCCAGGTTGACCTGGGATTCACTATGTAGTCACAGGGTGGCCTCGAACTCACGACGCACCTTACCTCTGATTCCCAAGTGCTTGGATTAAAGGCGTGCTCCACCATGCCTGGATTTTTAAAAAATATTTTAAAAATATATTTAATTAATTAATTTATTTGAGGGAGCCAGAGAGAGATAGAGAGCAAGCGAGTGAGTGCCAGGGCCTCCAGCCACTGCAAATGAACTCCAGATGCATGTGCCCCCTTGTGCATCTGGCTAACGTGGGTCCTGGAAAGTCAAACTGTGATCCTTTGGCTTTGCAAGCAAACGCCTTAATTGCTAAGCTATCTCTCCAGCCCTCCTAGTATATTCTTTCTTTTTTCTTTTTTTGTTTTCAAGGTAGGGTCTCACTCTAGCCCAGACTGACCTGGAATTCATTATGGAGTCTCAAGGTGGCCTCGAACTCACAGTGATCCTTCTACCTCTACCTCCCGAGTGCTCGGATTAAACATGTGTGCCACTGTGCCTGGCCTCCTCCTAATATATTCTTATAGGGACTGCAGTCACAGAGAATCACATCACACCTGAATAATCTTTTTTTTAAAGTCCCTATCTTTAAATGTAGTCATTTTGAGGTACTATGGCTTTGAACTTCAACACAGGAATTTGGGGGGGGGACACAATTCCGTCTATGAGAGTATATGTTATACCATATGTGCGTGCATCTATATTGTCATATATATACTATTTGTGAAAATAAAACCTGTGTGTGCTTACTCTTCATTGTCAACTTGGCAGGAGATAGGGGACGCACCTCGGAGGGTATCTGTGAGGACATTTCCAGAGAGCTTTAGCTGAGAGAAAAACCCTGAATGTGGTAGTACCATACCATGGTGAGATGGTTCCGTGGTTATGTTGCTTGCTTGAAAAATCTGAAGGCCCAAGTTTGATTCCCCAGCACCCATGCAAAGCCAGATGCACAAAGAGATGCATGCATCTGGAGTTCATTTGCAGTGGCTACAGGTCCTGGCCCATCCATTCTGTCTGTCTCTCTGTCTCTCTCTCCTTGCAACTAAATAAATTATAAAAGAGAAAAAAAGGGGGGCATGAATAATCACCAGGATACATTTCTCTCTACTACCAATGCCGCACACCCTGCGGCAGTTACTTCCTATTGCGATGGTATCCTTCCTCAAATTGTGAGTGAAAATAAACCTCTCCCTCTTGGAGTTTCTTTTTTTTTTAAAAAAAATATTTATTTATTTGAGAGGGAGAGAGAAAGATAGATAGATAGATAGATAGATAGATAGATAGATAGATAGATAGATAGATAGAGAATGGGCATGCTAGGGCCTCTAGCCACTGCAAACAAACTCTAGATGCATGCACCATATTGTGCATCTGGTTTATGTGGGTCCTGGGGAATCAAACCTGGGTCCTTTGGCCTCACAGGCAAGTGCTTCAATTACTAAATCATCTCTCTATCTCTATAAGTTTCTTTAAGCAAGTATTTTCATATACCAAGGAGAAAAACTACGAATGCATTGTAATAAATAAATAAATGAATGAATAGAATGTAACCAATATTACATGTTTCGTGTACATTTCTTATACACCCCCAGGTGCTCATACACTAGGCACACATTGTTCTGAGGTCCGATATAATGTGTGCTTGAAACTGTCTCCTGTCCGTAGCAATACCAAATCCCTCTCTGCATGGAGTACTTGTGTCTGGTATTGCGTCGCCTTAACCCAGCATCCCTTTCTGTAAACACACAGGGTATTGATCGGTAGACTTCACTTTCTCTGTTCTTCCACAAATCTGCTGCCTGGACTAGTGAATTTCTATAAAATGTGTAGGAAGGGCATATTTCCCTGTTCGAACCTTGCTATGGCCTGTCCAATAGGAATGCAGTGGAAGGGGTGTGCTCCCCAGGGAGTCTGCAACCTGTAACCCCGCCCCGTGCAGCTCCAGGCAGAAGCGCCTCTGGGGTGGGGGCTACGGGGAGTAAGCCAACTCCTTGCTTTTGTTTCCCTGAAATTCCTTTTATCAGTGAGCAGGAGAAGTGACCACAGCAGGGGCCTCATGCAGGGGAGACTTCTGTTTAGGCTGAGGAAGCAGGGATTCGGCCAAACACCAGGAAAAGCCCATGCCTCTGGGTTAAAGATAAACTGTAAAGGTATTTTAAGAGCTAGCTGTTGGTCCACTGGGAACAATAGATAAGTTAAAGGCCTGGGGATTAAGCCAAATTCATCTCTGACTGATTTTTGTTAGGAAACTAGAAATGACATAAAAATTGGCAAGAGCTGCGCACTTTGAAAAGAGTTTCAAAGTCAATCTTGACTTTTGCCTTGGTCTATGGTCAGCATGGGCAGCGAGATGTTATCTCTCACTGGACCCTACACTTCAGTACTTGTCACTTACCGGTTGACCAACTTTTCAAAGATACATGTCCCCTTGGGTTCACCTAGCCCTTTGCTAGTCAGAGTAGTAAGTGGGGCCACCAGCAGTAGCAGTGACTCGGGATTTCAAAACCAATTCAGCATGGAAAGTCCCATCCCTACTGCATTATAATCTGCAGTTAATTAATCCATTTTCAGTCAGGGTCTCATGTATCCCAGGCTGACCAGGAACTACCTGTGTGGTCAAGAATAACCTTCAAGCCTAATCCTCCTGCCTCCACGTCTTGAGAGCTAGGATGACAGGCATGAGACACCATTGAACCCAAGGATTCATGCGTGCAAGGTAAGTACCCTACCAACTGAGCTCCATACCCAGTTCCCACAATCTGCATTTAATAAGATTTCCATGAATCTTATTCATAGTATGCTTGGAGAAGTGACTGGCCTAAGGTCCAAAAATACCACAGTGACTCTTCTGTGACACATTTGGATTTTTTGTTTGTTTTATGCTGAACCTATGTCGGATTATAAACAAATTGCTATGTTTTGACTATTGGTAGGTCCAGCTATGTAGCACCTTTTAAGTTTCATTATTTACCTTGTTACACCTTTTATATGCTGTGCCATCGTAGGTCAGTTACTTGGCTTTCTATGACCGAATTTTGTCTTCTGTAAAATGAAATTTAAAATCGTGGTAAATCCCAGCACTTGGGAGGTGGAGGAAGAAGTTTCAGGACTTCAAACCATCCTCAGCTGCAAAGTAAGCCTTAGGCTAGCCTGGTGTACATGAGATACTAGCTGAAAAAAAACCCACCCTGTAAAAATATTTACTCTGTTAGCCTTAAATGAGTTCATACTTGTGAAGCACTTGGTGTTGCACTTGGCATATGGGCATATGATAAGAGCACGATGAATATTAGCAATTTATCTGACAGGATCTCCATAAATCCTTGTGCTCCTAAGCTCTGAGCATTGCTAAAATATTTTCCTTGAATGTGCTGTTTGGTTTTTCCATCAAATTTGCATACAACATTCCTTATCACTCTCTAGTTTCCTTGTAAAAGAACTACCATAGTTCTCCACTCACTATAATACTTAGTGTACAAGACGTTCTTAGTCAATCATTGACTTGATATTTTCCCCGCTGTTGAAATGACCAAATTAGTTTCATTTGTTCATTCGTTCATGTATTCACTTGACAAGTTTTTGAGTATCCATGGCACGACAGCTTCTGTTCTGAGTTCTGTATACACAAAGTTAGTGTGGAGATTCCTCTAAGGGAGTCAGACAAATAGGCAGAAAGTCAACGTGACACAGAACATGCTGGTGTGTTCTACAGAGGAAAATACAGTGTGGCAGAGAGGAAGAAAACCATTTGGCTATACAGGTTGGGGTGGAATGGGGAAAGGATTTTTGTTTGTTTGCTTTTTTGTTCTTCAAGGTAGGGTCTCGCTGTAGCCCAGGCTGACCTGGAATTCACAATGTAGTCTCAAGGTGTCCTCAAACTCAGAGATCCTCCTACCTCTGCTTCCTGAGTGTTGGGATTAAAGGTGTGTGCCGCTATGCCTGGCTCAATGGAAAGAGGCTTTTTAAGGCAGGCAGGAAGTGGCTACAGATGTCTAGAGCAGGATTGTGTCCAGCATGTCTAAGGAATGGCCAGGATGTTATTGTGACAGGAGTGAAGAATTGGAAGCCAGGCAGGTGTGGGGTTGGGTCATGGCCAGCAAGATTGTGTGGGCCTTACTGCCTTTGAAAGACTTTAGCTATTTGAGTGTTTTAAGCTCCCCCCCAAAAAAAGACAACTATAACTATTCAGTCAACATATAAGGGTGCTGATATTGAGATTGCTGGGTCAAATTGCATGTGCTGAAAATAAGGGGAGAGATGATGGTTTCTTAAGAAAGGATTACAGGGCTGGAGAGATAGCTCAATGGCTAAGCACACTTCCTGAATAAGCATGAGGGTCTGAGGAGGCCTGAGAGACCACTTGAGTTCCATCCCCAGGACCCACATAAATAGCTGGGTGTGGCCACACACATCTGCAGCCCCAATTCCATAGGGGAGCCCAGACCTGAGAATCTCAGAAGCTCAAGAAAAAAAAAAAAGGCGAACTCTGGGGTCAGTAAGAGACTCTGCCTCAAAAAAGAATGGACAGAAGAGTGGTGGAGCAGAGTTCTCAACGTTCCACTGCGGCCACCACAGGTGAGCACACCTTCTGCAGGGTGACCACATGGGCACACACACATCACGTGCATATACCTCACATACACATGCACACACACACATGTACACACCCACGTACACACTTTACATATACACCCAAGCAATGAAAATAGATATCCATATGAAAAACAATAATATATATATATATTTTTTTCTTTTGGTTTTTTGAGGCAGGGTCTCACTCTGGCTCAGGCTGACCTGGAATTCACTATGTAGTCTCAGGGTGGCCTCGAACTCATGGAGACCCTCCTACCTCTGCCTCCAGTGTGCTGGGATTAAAGGCGTGCACCACCACGCCTGGCAGAAATAAATTTTTTAAAGAAAGGATTATAGAGGTGAATGTGGTAAAAATATTTCATGTGCATTCAGGATATATTTTTATGAAACTGCCTTACTGTGGACTTTGGATATAAGAGACCAGGTAAGATTTTAATGTCCTTGGACTGAAAAACTATAAAAATCAAGTTGGTGCTTAGTGGGACTGGAGAAAAGAGCAGATGTGAGGGAATCTTGGGTGGCTCAATTTGCACACAATGAGTTCAATTTGCTCAGCTGAAGTCCAAGAAGAGATGTCAAATAAAGAGACAGATGTAGCAAGTTAAAGTTCAGAGATGTTTAGTGCTATGAAACTGGATTGGTTCACTTAGTAAGTGAGGGTATGTAGAGAAAGAAGAGGAGGGGACATTTGAAAACTGAAAGATAGAACTGTTTAAAAGAGGTTGGTGTTGTAGACAGCTTCAGGTTGCTGGGATGAACTTCCAAACCAGGCACAGTTTTTGAGAGAA
Source organism: Dipus sagitta (assembly GCA_036346955.1). Taxonomy (NCBI): domain Eukaryota; kingdom Metazoa; phylum Chordata; class Mammalia; order Rodentia; family Dipodidae; genus Dipus; species Dipus sagitta. The sequence goes on along the minus strand of CM070786.1, from coordinate 59,250,539 downwards.
AGAAGGGATTTACTGAAGGTTACAGATCCAGGGGAAGCTCCATAATGGCAGAAGACGCTGTCCGCATCCTCTTTTACAGATCCAAGCAGAGAAAAGCCTACCAACTAAGAAAACACACTTCAGGAACTCCAGGCAAAGCTCAAGCACTTTGTATATCTTAGGCTGGAATTCCCCAAACACATGTTAGGGCTGGACCCTGGTTTCCACCCACGGTGACACCTCCTCCAGCCAGGTTGGTGGAGATTTAATAAGATTTAATAAAACTCCCTAATCTACTGAGAAACATCTGTTCAAACTACCACAGGTGGAAAAGGAAATTGGGAAATTCTCCATAAGGTAGGAAAAGACCTGAAGGTTCTTGAATCCATATGAACAAAGTGTTTCAGTGCCTTGGATAGTTTGAGAAACATAGATTTGAGAAGCCACTATTGGGTAGAGAGGGAGTAGTACTAGTAAGAATGTCATGTTGCTCTCAGGTTGGGTACCACATGTGTGCACCGACTCAGAGCACTCACATCATGGGAACAGCAGACATGAATGATTTGTATGAAGGAAAACTATTTACTCCCAAGGAATATGCTATTTCATTGATATCTAATTCACAGTTGATTTTTCTTCCTTTAAAACATTATTATATGTATGGGTGGAGAGATGGCTTAGCAGTTAAAGCTCTTGCCTGTGAAGCCTAAGGACCCAGGTTAGATTCCCCAGTACCCATGTAAGACAGATGCACAAGGTGGTACATGGCATGTAGAGTTCATTTGCAGTGGCCAGAGGCACTGGCATGTCCATTCCCTCTCTCTCTGTCTCTGTCTCTCTCTCTCTCTCTGTCTTTCTCACACTCTCTCTCAAATAAATAAGTAATTTAGAAAAACTTTAAAAATTATTAGACATGGTGGTATGTCACACAGAGATATTTTCATATAAGTATATAATGTACTCTGGGCATATCCTACTCTTGCTTTTTTCTGCTCTCCCGTTTGTCTCCCTAGTCTCACGCCATATATGCACACATGATATTATATACCCATATATAACCTAGGAACCACACATGAGAAAAAATGTGACATTTGTCTTTCTCAGGCTGGTTTAACCTACTTAATATGATTATTTCCAGCTGCTTTTCACTTTCCTGCAAACTATATAACTTCACTCTTCTTTATGGTTGACAAAATTCCCATCGTGCACACAAAACATTCTCTTTATCCACTCTTTTATTGTTGGACACCTAGATTGGTTCCATCAGTTGGCTACTGTGAGCAGGGCTGCAAAAAACATTGTTGTGTGAGCATTTATGTGATGTGTTGACTTGGAGTCCTTTGGGTAAGTATCCAGGAGTGGTATAGCTGAGACATACAGTAGACATATTTTAGGTTTTTTGAGAAACCTTCATACCAAAGGTTCCATAGTGTCTGGATTAGTTCACATTTCCACCAGCAGAGTACAAGGGTCTCCTTTGGCCCTATCTTTTCTTTGCCACTATTTATTAGTTAGACTATGCAAATTTTTTTTTTTTTTTTTTTGGTTTTTTGATGTAGGGTTTCACTCCAGCCCAGGCTGACCTCGAACTCATGGAGATCCTCCTACCTTTGCCTCCTGAGTGCTGGGATTAAAGGTGTGTGCCACCATGCCTGGCTTTAGACTATGTAATTTTTTAGCATAGAAGTTCTCTGTGTGATACATGGTGGTCACACTTAGAGCTTTCTCATTAGAATGCACAGTCCTTCCTGCCCAACAACCTCACGGCTCTGTTCTGTTGAGGAAGAATTTTAAAAGAAAACCTAAAATACTCATTGATGCAACTTCTGTGGCTTATAGAAATTTCTGCGCACCTGAAGATGACTTATTTTATTATTGAGAAACAAAACCTATTGCTTTCCCCACAAGGCAGAAAAAGTCTTTAAAGAAACATTTGCATCATACACATTCCCTTTCTTGTCCCTTTCTCCACAACATCAACTTACATTCTTACCCTACTTCAGGATTTTTCTGTACACGAGTATCAACAGTTGCCAAGAGGCCTAAACACTCCAGGGGCTGGGTAAAGAGGAAGTGAGTGGGCTCTGTTCTCTTGAAATCCCCTTGTAACCTCCTGTGGTGGGTTCAGGGCTTGCTCTGCGCTTGTCAGTTCTTCCTGGACCACTCTTGGACAATGGGAGGCTGACTGCCACTATGGTCACTCATGGTCCTTTGCCGGGGCTTTGTGGCTGTGCCAAGTCCTCCTGCACACAGGCCCTTGGCTACCTAGTTCTTAGGGAACCCAGGTGGAGGAAATACCCGGGGGCTTCCCCACAGACATGTTCTTGACCGACTCCGTCACATCTCAGACTCTTTCACACCTCCCTGGCTCAAGTCTTCGCCGTTAATGCCAGCCAGGGACATTGTGTTCCAAGCTTATTAGTCAAGAATGTTACCAGACAGCCCAAAGAAGCTTTTCTCTGGCATGGGCTCCTTCCCAATTGGGCAAAGAATTCTGAAAATCAGGCTGTTTTTACAGGAAGCCAGGTTGCCCTCTCCTGGGCACCAGACAAAAGATGGCATTTCGTAGCTATTTTGCAGACAGGAGATTGGGGCTCTGGGAGAGTTGTGCTTGCATCTTTTTATTCAGATGGTTCAAGGCTTGACCCCATCCAATGAGCACCAGAGGCTCCACTTGTGCACTAAGTCGGAGGAGGGACACATTTCTGCCATCTTGCAGACAACTCAGGGAAAGAGAAAAGGGAAGAATTTGACTCACAAATACTTAGTGCAATGTCTCACACAACAGACCCTCAAATGATGCTGCATTTTAGATCCACAGAGGGTTTAGGGGAATTCTAGAACCCAAATAACGGTTTATACCAAATGTATCTTTGAGAATGGGACAGCGAGGATCAGGACCTTAGAAGCTCCCGGTGGGGGTGCAGCTTGTAGTGCGACTGGAACCTGTGACTTGCCTTTCGACAGTGTTCCTCAGTCTTCTACGAGTCCCTTCTGGGGCCCTTGTTAAAATGCAAATCTTTGGATTCAGAAAGTATGGGGAAGGCCCAAGAAGGGTTCTCTATTTCCTTATGCCCCAGGATCTAAGTGTCTGCTGGTTGCACTATGAGGCTCTGTCAGAGATGGTTATCTTTGCCTCAAAGCCTTCTCATAGGCTAGGCCTCTTTCCTCCCCAGATGACCAATCAGATATGCTTTCTCTATTCTTCAGGTTTCTCCCAACATACAAATAATTTCGACTTCCTTCCTCTGTAACTCTCCCTTGTCATACTGTTAGTTTATTTCCAAAAATTAGCATAACTAAGAATTGTTTGTTTCCTCGTATCTTTGCTTTCTCCAAGATTTCTCCTACTTGTGCAAGATTCAAGAACCTGGGAACCACATCTGCCATCTTCCATGTAAGTTACACTTGACACCCTTCCCTGGCTAGTTCACAGTGGGGATTTGATGGGCTCTTGTTGAATAAATAGCATCGAAGAAGCTTAGTTAGTTTATTTTTTAAAAAATAAAATAGGCAAGACAAGAAACAAAAGTAATGTAAAAGAACAGCTTCGACCATCTTCCTTGGCCTTTTCCCTACAATTGTCTTTGAAGAGGTGTGGTATAGCTGCAAAGACTCAGATCCCCTCCGACAAGCAGAATGTGGAGGACCCTAGGCAAATCTAGTGGCATTGCCTAAAGATGTCATCCGATTCTGAGAAAAAGATGGGTCATCAGTTTCTCAGTGTTAATTTTTGGGTGGTTGGGGCTCACTATAATAACAACCTAGGTAAATTATCAACAGAGAACTGCCTCAAAGCCTCGGACATGGAGGTGACTTTGGGAGCTGGTTCAATATTAATCTGATACTCTATCACTGACATAATATCTTACCTTTTGCCAAATTCAGAACATAGATGGCAAGCCCATCTGAACATCTTTTTAAAAAAACTACCATTCAAATAGTGCCACCAGATCCATAGACGGCATGTGTTGAGCCGCTAGTCATCGCTCCAATGGCTTCCAGCCATTTTCTTATGTACTGTCCTCTAATATGGAGAAGGAGGCATCGTTAACGCCTGCCCATTTGTGTTCCCAGCAACAACCAGAAGCTGAGTGGTAACAGCTGATTTCTCAACAAGAAAACTAAATAAACACTCAGGGCAAACACAAAAACCCACCATCTTCCTAATGCACGTATCTGAAACTTGGATATAATTCAGACTCAGTACATTTAGAAGCAGTTAAATGAAATAAAGTTTAAGTGAGAGCGCGCTGCACAGACCCTTGCGCTGAGTGCAGGAAGGCGGAAGCTGCGCAGCTGAACAGACTGACGACACTGACGGGTACCGGATGCTCCATCCTGTCCCTGTGCCCCAGCTTCCTTCCCCGAGGCTACGCCGTGCCTGTGAGCTGCAAGGGTGACTTTGTGGGCCTCAGTTTCCTCACAAATGCGGCCTACGGGGGCTGCAGAGGCAGCTCAGTGGTGAAGAGCTCTTGCTATTTAGGTATGCGGGTCTGAGAGGGCTTGAGACTGCTCAAAGCAGACGGCCTAGAAACCATGTGAGAAGCTAGGTATGGTTATGCACATCTGTAGCCCTCGTCTGAGGGCGGTGAGGGAGAGAGGCTGGAGAATTATTGGGGTTTGCTGACCAACAAGCAGCAGTTGAGGGAGAGACCCATCTCAAGGAAGTACGTGGGTGAGTGATTGAGAAAGGCATCCAAATGTCTCCTCTGGTTGCAAGAACACGCACAGCCCTGGTACCTGTACTCATACGTGCTTACACTATGCCACACACACCCCACACACATGCACGCACAGCCCTGGCACCTGTACTTATATGTGCTTACACCACGCCACACACACCCTACACACATATACACACTCAAAATGAAAAAGGCACACAATCATGTTATTTCTCCCACTGGGAGTCTGCATAAGATTTGACAATTTTTTTATGTTAGCCAAGCCTGGTGTCACAGGCCTATAATCCCAGCTGCTGTGGAGGCTGAGGCAGGAACTTGTGGTCCCGCTGTCTCAGCCTCATAGAAGTAGGCTGAGTAGTGACTGCTCTGAAAGAGCACATTGTCCTCAAGGAAATAGATAAACATCTAGTTTAAAGGTTTGTTCTGTGGCTTAGCAAGTTCTCCCTCACTGGGGGTTTTCCAGATACTGCTAAAGGGCTTTCCACAACTACCAGCCAGGAACTTTTAGACTTATTCTTGTTTTTGTTTTTTGAGACAGAGTCTCATATAGTCCAGGCTGGCCTCAAACTCTCTATGTATCCCAGGCTGGCCTTGAACTCTTGATCTTCCTGCCTTCACCTCCCGAGTGCTGGGATTACAGGTTTGTGCCACCACAACAGGTTTAGGTGGTGTTTCTGGGGATCAAACACTTTATCTTCTGAGCTACAGCCCCAGCCAGATTCAGCTCTTAACAGTTTGTGACTTTTAGTAGTCCCCATGCCTTTAGACTTCATCCCCATGCTTCCATGACTTGATCTTATTTTCCCCAAGGGTCCAGAATAGACCTTACATTCTGTACATGTCTAAATGCAGTGTATAGCCCACTGTTCTCCTGCGGAGCCATCTGTGTTTCTAGGCAAGGCTTTTGCCATTTTACCTGTACCCAGTTCCTACTTCATTCTTCAGTTTGTGGATATCCAGCTTCCCTGACAGCCATTGTTGTTTTCTCTTTGGGGTGGTTCTGGTACCCTTGTCTAAAACTATTTGACTCCATGTCATGGAGTTGATTTCTAGGTTCTATATAATTCCGTGGTCTATGTGTTTACTTTTAAACCAGTATCACAGTCTTTTATTACTGAAATTTCATAGTAAATTTTGAAATCATGAATTGTGTGACCTTTAATTTAATTCTTTTTTCAAAATTGTTTTGGCTATTTAGAGTCACTTAGAGATTCCATATGAAATTTTAGGATGGATTTTTTTTTTCTAATTCTGTAAAAAAGTGCTAGAGATTACATTGGATTTGTAGATAGCATTGGCGCCTTAACAACTTTCCAATCCTGGAAAATAGGCTTTCCTTCCATGTATTTGTATCTTTGATGTCTTGCAGCAAAGTATATATATATATATTGGTGTTCTGTTCTTTGCATTCTTGGGTAAGTATATTTATAAGTATTTTATTTTATCTTTTTTGGTGTTACTGCAAATGGAAGAGCTTAGATGTTGCTATTACTATGTGCTTGTATAGATGGGGTTTGTTACTGAGGCACAGAGATATTAAGTGACTGATATCACAAGTAGTAGCCATGATATTACCCCATTGCAAAGACACATGACCAGCGTTATTCAGTGACCTACTGTGCTGTCACCAGAAGGGACCAAACCCTTAAGGATGTAGGATGATGAATTTTAGCTTATTTACCATAAAAAAAACAGAATTGTTCTGTTTTCTTCCCATTCCTCTCTGTCATTCCTTAACCCTTCTCAACAATGCATTATGGAAGGGAGACAAGTCGTGAACAAGAGACCTTCAGCATCTAAGCTTTAAAGCTTTGGCGAGATTTATAGCTCATTCCCTTCAATGTGCCTCCTTTCTAGGTTTTCTGCCTCAACTCTGTATGGCTCTTATCTACTTTCATCCATTTTGAAAAAAAAATGTTTTAAATTTACTCCCAATTTCCCAGAACAATCTCAATAAATAATTAGACTCTGGTTTGTACATACAGTAATATTCTTAAACTATGCTTTGTAGTAGCAATTCTGGCCTTTTCTTTATGATGGGCATGTATGGACAATACCAGGATCCCTTTGTGTAAGCAGCCTTAATAAAGTGATGATCTACAAAAAGGTTTCTTTTGTCTCGGGCACAGGAATACCAATCTGCTTCAAGAGTGTGACATGAGATTGAGTTGAATATATCTCTCATCAATTCAGTTATCAAAGGCTTTCAAAGGGACATGGAAATATTCCAATGTTCTATTTAATTTTTGTAATATCAGGGCTCTAAGGGCTCAGTCTCCAAGCGGGTATATGGGAAAAATGTCTGTGTGGGGTATAGTGGTACATGACAGTAATGCCAGCACTTAGAAGGCTAAGCTGGGAGGAGTGAAGGTTTGAGACTAACATGAGCTGCACTGTAATAATCCGTATCAACGCACATACACAAAAGAAGGAAAGAGAGTGAGACAGAAAGTAAATGACCCCACAGTGAACACCAACAACCCTACTACGGATGGGCCTCAGGAAAATGTGGACCAGCATAGAGGGAATGTAAGACTCTAACCTACATTAAAAATATTGCTATGTAACCTGGAAAGATAGACTTTAAACTGAATATTTATGTTCATGTAACAAAAAGTACATAAAATAAGAAAAATATTTTAAAATATAATTATGTTATATATTTGCAGCTTGGAAATCAAATCTGCTTTTTAAATTACAAATAAAGAAAAAAATTAAGAAGAGAAGATGAAAGTTTGTACTATAGCACTCTCAATGCAAACAAGTGGGGAAGTAATAAAGAAAAGTATCAGTGGATCAATGGTTCTATTCTGTCTTTCTGTCTTTTTGTTTCTCCAGTTAACAACAGAAGTCTACTCATCCTCACTCCTAAATATCTTCCAGTCCCTTCCCTCTCCACCCTCAGTGTACCATCTCCACTCAGACCATCAGCATTTGTCTAAACTGTTGCTGTAGCCCCACAACCGCGCCTCCTCCAGTCTCCCCCATGATTTTCCATGCAGTGATCTCCAGGGGAAAAAGGTTACATCACTGGATCTCCTCCCTGGAAAACCTTGGCAACACCAGTGATGCAAGAAGAAAGGAGAGATCTGGGAGAAGAGAATAGACAACCCCCAGATCACCAAGAACAGAAGATCATCACCTTAGCCCTGGAGGAATACTGCAAGGGGATGGGGCTACATGATCCCATCAACTGAGAGGGAGTGTTTGGTTAGACTTTAAGTCATGGTAGAGATTGGTCACCATTTGAGAGCAAAGGGAAAGAGGAATGTGATGCCTCAGCTTTTCTTCTGTCACTGTCCAGTCTCCGTAGTCATTTCCACTAGCGGAATTTACACTGAAATTGGAGAACGAGGGGTCTGGGATATGGAGTTCCATCTGCCACACCACAGGACAGGAACAAGTACAGAAGTTATCTGCACGTGCGACTAATTCCTTTTGATGTCACTTCCGGAAACCCTTTCTTGGCATTGTTGTAATGTCCAGGAGTGGCCTTTCCTGACTTTGATCACCTTTCATCAGAGATGCTCAGTTCATTATTATTTTCTTTTTAAAAAATTATTTATTTATTTGAGAGACAGAAAGAGAGAGAGAGAGATAGAGTGCCAGGGCCTCTAGCCACTGCAAATGAACTCCAGATGCATGCTCTCCCTTGTGTGTCTGGCTTATGTGGGTCCTAAAGAATCAAACTGGGATCCTTTGGCTTTGCAGGCAAAAGCCTTAACCGCTAAGCCATATCTCTAGCCCCATTATTATTTTCTCAGCTAACTCATAAGCTCCCTCAGAACATTCATGGTCTCCAGCTCATGGCGACTGAATGACAAGCATTTGTAAGTGGGAAACTGATCTTAGTAATGGCCTCTGTAGAAGTTTAACAATTTGCACTCACTGAAACAATGAAAGGGTTTATGTTTTCAACATTTCCACCAGATAATGTAGAAGAAAGCTGCTTGGTCATTGTGAACAGAATCTCAGTGAAGTTTTTATTTGCACTCATGTGAGGATATGGACATTTTTGGTATGGTTTAGAATCTGTATTGGGTGGCTCTGGCAATTTTTTTCTACTTCGTTGTTGATGCAGGTCATATTGATCTATGACATGTCTTTATGTATGATGGAAATTAGCTTATTGACTAGTATGAGTTATTTTGCTTATTACCTACTTACTATTTTTTATCAGGATTTTTTTTTTCAAATTTGTGAATGCTTTCTCTTATGGGCTCTGATTCAATCTGCACTTTAATTGATATTTAGGCATTCCTCATCCTAAAGAAATAAATCTGTATCCACACACATCCTGTTTATTCTAGTAGCTTATGGTTTTCTTTTTGTATCCATAAGCATAATTCTATAATTAATTTTAACATAAAGTAAAATGCAGGGAAAATTTTAGTTTTCTTTCTAATGTCTTTTGAGTTGTCCCAGCACCATTTATGAATAATTCAATTTTCCATGAATTTGAAATGCTAACTTGATCACAGACTAAATGTGGATATCTCTCCAAGTTTATTTCTAAAGATTCTATTGTGGACTGCTCATTTGTCTGTTGACAAAGCAGTCCTTAATGATCTAGTGCTTGTCACAATGAATTTTGATTGCAGTGTTCTCTGGATTAATGCCTGTTTAAAATATTTGATGAATAATGAAGCAGAATAAAGTAGCAAGAGAGTTTCATGTTGGTAAGCCCAAAGCTGACTGTGAAGAAGGTGTCTGTGAAATTAAATAAGTGCTGCTGCTGCTGCTGCTACTTCCAGGTTGAATACACTAAGTTTCTAAGGCAAAAATTTACAGTGAAGTAAACGTTTGGGATAAAATATAAAACCTTCATATTTCTAAAGGTACTACACTAGTTACTACTGCAGGAAATGTTTTCCCAGGGGTGATGTCTATTCACACTGATAGAGGTCCAACACAGAACAAAATACAACTGCTCCTAAACCATTTTTGGTGAACCACTGAGTTTATTGAGATTACTTACAGAGCAGGGTAAGGGGCTGCTTATAGGCCAGTGGGTTACTCAAAGGTGGCTGCATCCCCGGCAGGCCCATCCCAGCACAGGCGATGACTTGGAGAAGCTGCGCCTCCTGAGCGCACTGCACTGCACTGCCTGCAGGCAGCCCTGCTGGTCAAAGTCTCTTCCCCAAGCACTTGTTTTCCCTTTATGAGATCTTAGGGAGGGTTCCTTCAACCTTTCCCCAGACGTGTTGACTTCCTGCATCTCCTGAGCTTCCCCCCAAGATGAACTATTTCAATTGCTGCACCACACTGGTCAAAGTCTGCCCCTCAACGGTGGTTTACCACCCTGTAACCTTAGGGAGTGGCTCACATGACCTTTTAAGTTTCAGCTCTTTCAGACCTCTTGACTTCTTGAGTTTCTTCTCCTCCCTTAAGGAAGGAATATTTCAATTGGGAGGAATGTGCTATTCAACAGTTACTTTTCTCAAGCCTGTGACAAAATTCCTGAAACAAGGAAGGACAAGCTTATTTTGGCTTTCAATTTGAGGTTCATCGTGGCAGAGAAGGCTTGGCAGTGAGAGTGGATCTAGTGGTGGTGGTAGGAGCAGGAGACAGCTAGTCATATTCTGTCTACAGTCAGGAAGCAGTGATGTGAATTCAGTGTTCCCCTCATTTCCTCCTTTTTATTCAGTCTGTGATCCCAGCCCATGGGATGGTGCCATCCACATTCAGAGTGGGTCTGTCTACCTCAGTTACACTTCTCTGGAAATGTATTAACAGATGTGCCCAGAGGTGTGTCTCCTAGGTGACTCTAAATTACATCAAGTTGAAAATCAAGATTAACCATCACAGGTACCAAGAAGTTATGGAAAAAAAGAGGACTTGAGTACTAATATCCAGAAAGATAAACATGTTTCTGAGGTCCACTGATGGTGTTCTGCCCTTTTTGTTTTTAATTCTAGGGACATTTGTCAATTCTAGGAAAACACGGAAAAGTTGGATTCCACAGGCACATAGTGTCCATTGGGGGAAAGAAAGTACAACTTGGGCAGTTATACAGAGCTATGTAACAAGGGACCTCAGTGTACTAACGGGTTTCCCTCTGAGACCTTTTTCTAGGTTCTGGTGTTATGTGGAACATGGTGAACACAGTTGGAATATTCTAAAGGCGGATTAAAATAGTCCTGTGCTGGGAAAGAACACTAACATAAGCCTCACAATGAAGGGAACTTCCTCCAAGAGCTCCAAGGTATTCTAGAGGTGCACACACTAGCAGGCTGGAGAGTCAGGCTGGAACCAGAATGCGGCCCAGCTGCATCTCACTGATCTTTCAGCACTGTGGATTTGGAGACTGCAGACCTCCAGTTAGAAAAGCCAGATATTTAACACCCTTGGACCAACAATGAACCACAGAGGAATAGTTTCTCCCTACACTAAACCTAACAGTGACCCAGCTCAAATTTTGATTGAACTGAGCTGATTGTAACCTCACTTCTGGAGGAGGGTAACGTTACTAGAATGGCAATGGTTCCTGAGTACACAATATCCGGAAAAAAAAGTTAAAGATTACTATCATGTATAGAAACAATAATGGCCAATAACCAACAGAAACACCACATAGTAGATACGGACCATGTATGATCAATGTATTGGTGATAAAAGGTCAGGACAACAGTAAGACACCATTGTTACGCTCAAGAAAGTAGAACAGGAATAAGAAAGTGGAGGCAAACACAGATCATCTTAACAGATAGACATAAAAAGGAATTAGGTGGCTATTTTAAGATTAAGACATTTTGCATAAGCCACACCCCATAGGGAATACCTGCAACCCCTCTGAGGAGGGTCCCCAGCAGAATGGGGGGAGGGATGAGGAAAAAGACAGAACCAACATATGATGTATCCATACAAAATATGTTGTTAATGATAATAATAACAAAATTGAAAAAAAGCACTTTTCAAATTCTAAATGGGATAAGCAAAAAATGCAAATTATAGTTAAGTTACCTAAAATCAAAAGCTTAAAATTACATAGTAATGGGAAAACAGAGAACTCGACAGTAAAATCAAACTGCTAACATACCCTTCAAGAGAAGGGCCTTCATGGAAATGGGGACCAGGCATGAAGGGATACAAGACTATAACACACACACACACACACACACACACACACACACACACACACACACACATATATATGTATATATATATATATATATATATATATATATGTATGTATATATAATATATAATATATATAATTAAATGCTTAAAATCTTTACAGTAACTGGGGTAAAGGTAAGCCCACTGCTTTTATGTACTTATATTTTAGTTTTGCACTCCTAAGGATTGAGTCTAGGGCCTCACTTAATGTTAGGTTCCTTGCCCTTAAAGAAAACAGAAGTAACACTGAGAATCACATCACATTCGAAGCAATGAAAGAAGAGGCCACCACACACACACACACACGTATGTATACATGCCACTGTTCAAAGTCTGAAAGGAAACAATGGCTAATCTAGAAATCTTTTATTTATTTATTTGTGAGAGGGAGCAGAGTATGGGCATGCCAAGTACTCCTTTCACAGCAAACCACTCCAGATGCATGTGCCACTTTGTGTGTTTGGCTTTCTGTGTATACTGAGGAATAGAACCCAGGCAGATGGCTTTTTAAGCAGTCATCTTAAACTACTGAGCCACCTCCTCAGCCCCCTAATCTAGAATTCTATACCCAGTAAATACATCCTTCAAGAGTGAAGATTAAATACATGTTTTCAGACAAAGACAAAGTGATAATTGATCAAAAACAGACTGCAGGAAAGAACATAGAGCCAACATTTCAGGCCCAAGAGAAGTGGTTCCTGATGGAAACATGGAAAAGTTAGAGGAAATAAAAAAAATAGTATAGTGGGAAAATATATGGAAATTTAAATAAAGGATGACTATATGAAACAATAATAGTGCTGTCTGGTGGAGATTAAATTAGATTCAGAGCTAAGAACTCATGACATTAATAATGTAACCATTACTGTTAATAAGTGGAATGTAAAAGTTCCTGAAACTATCAGCAAACAGATTTTAAGTAATTTGTATTAGTACTTTAAGAAGTAAAGAGTACATATTTTAATCACAAAGAGAAAAATAAGGCAACTTAAAAAGTGATAAGTTACTAGAGGGATAAACTGAAAAACAAAAAGAACTTCAATAGAAGGTAGTTAGAAAATAAAAATAAAATCATACCTAGGTAAAATGAAGAGCAAATGAAGAGGGAATCAGAAAAACACAGGCCAACCCATAATTCTGTAACATATAAATGCATCCAACAGATGAATAATACTGCCAGACTCAATCTCGACATCAAAGTGAATATATAGTACTTACCAGAGTGTAAATTAAAAAAAATATATATGCATAGAGCGAGGAGTGGTAGTGCACTCTTTTAATCCCAGAACTTGGGAGACAGAGGTAGGAGAATCACCATGAGTTCCAGGCCACCCTGAGAATACATAGTGAACTCCAGGTCAACCTGAGCTAGAGTGAGACCCTGCCTTGAAAAACCAACATATATATATTAGGAAAAGCTGACATCCAGGACTTAAGATGAGCCTCACTGGATATATATGTAATAACCCTTTACAAGATATTAGCCAGCAAGAACCAGTGATTAAAGGATAATATACTATATCACATTGGATTTATTTATTTATTTATTCCTCAATTTTTATTAACATTTTCCATGATTATAAAAAATATCCCAGGGTAATACCCTCCCTCCCCCCACTTTCCCCTTTGAAATTCCATTCTCCATCATATCCCCTCCCCATCTCAATCAGTCTCTCTTTTATTTTGATGTCACGATCTTTTCCTCCTCTTATGATGGTCTTGTGTAGGTGGTGTCAGGCGCTGTGAGGTCATGGATATCCAGGCCATTTTGTGTCTGGAGGGAGCATGTTGTAAGGAGTCCTACCCTTCCTTTGGCTGTTACATTCTTTCCGCCACCTCTTCCACATTAGACCCTGAGCCTTGGAAGGTGTGATCCAGATGTTACTCAGTACTCCAGTACTTTTAAAAATATTTTATTTTATTTATTCATTTGACAGAGAAAGAGGGAGAGAGAGAGAGAATGTGCATGCCAGGGCCTCTAGTCACTGCAAAAGAACTCCAAATGCATGCAATCCCTTGTGCATCTGGCTAACGTGGGTCCTGGGAAATCAAACCTAGGTCCTTTGGCTTTGCAGGCAAATGCCTTAGCCACTAAGCAATCCCTCCAGCCCAGAGTTATCTTATTTATTTATTTATTTTTGTTTTCGTTTTTTCGAGGTAGGGTCTCATTCTAGCCCAGGCTGACCTGGAATTCACTATGGAGTCTCAGGGTGGCCTCAAACTCATGGCAATCCTCCTAACTCTGCCTCCTGAGTGATGGCATTAAAGGCATGTGCCACCATGCCCAGCTTCCAGATTTATTTTTTTTAATCAATGGAAGTGGATATGTGTAAGAAAAGCCAGTTTCTGACTATCCAAGCCTTCATTCTTTATTTTTAAAATATTTTCTATATTTACTTGCAAGCAGAGGGAGAGAGAGAGAGTGTGTGTGTATGGGAAGAGAGACAGATAGACAGAATGCGTGCGCCAGCACTTCTAAGCACTGCAAATGAACTCCAGACGCATGTGCTACTTTGTGCATCTGGCTTTACTTGAGTACTGAGGAACTGAATCCAGGTCATTAGGCTTTGCAGAAAGACGCCTTAAATACTAAACCATGTACCCAGCCCCCGTACTTATTTACCACATGAATACAGGAGAGAATGAAAAGTGTACGGGATGCATCCACCTTACCCATAATGTGAAGAAAACCTCTGACTAGTGTTTGATGTTTGTGATAGGAGTGTGGCTGAGTTTGAGTTGACCCTGACATGATGGCACAGTTAGGAGGCTTTCATGTGTCCCTGGTGTTGGGATCACAACTTTTATAAAAAAAAAAATAGCTTTTTAAAATTTGCAAGAGAGAGAGAATGGGCATACCGGGGCCTCTAGCCATGGCAAATGAAACTCCAGACGCATGTGTCACCATGTACATCTGGCTTACATGGGTACTGGGGAATCGAACCTGGATTCTTAGGCTTTGCAGGCAAGGGTCATAACCACTAAGCCAACAAGAGTGGATGCAGAGGGGTAAAGTATAAGACTGACTCCTTTCATGTCCTATTCACACTATGTCCTTCCCTCATGTTACTCCGTCTGGGGAGGGTCACATGAATGGCCCGTGTTAAAGCGCAAGCTCTCCTTGGGCCCTTTCATTGTTTTGGCTGATGGCAGGATCCAGCAGGAATGAGGAGGGCAAAAAGAGCAAATGATTTGAGAGTATGAATCCTCCCGATGACGCCCTCGAGTTTGGCGGCACAGCCAATGCCTTTTAAGAGACCCTCTGGCTTCCAGTGTGGGTCTCTCTTCATGCTCTTCAGGCCTGATACCAAGATTGGGTAACCATCACCCCGTTTGGCTTCTCTAAACTCTGCACATGTGCACATGGCTTTCTAACTAGTCATTCTCCCAGATACTCCTTAGTTCTCATTTCAATGTGCCAGATATTTTTTTTTTTTGCAAGAACCCTCACAAACACTCTTACATTTTATATCTCCTCTCAGAACTCTTGTCCATGCATTCCTAAACTTGACATATATCACTATCACAATTACCTAGGCCAGGTGTTCAGTCAATAACTTGATTTATTTTTCCTTCTAGCCCTCATATCCTACATCATGAGAATTCTCTTCTTTTAGCATTTTTCTTACAGATACCATATCTAGTCTTCTAGATTTCTAAGTTCATATTCACAACCATTTTCTTATGTAACTTCCTTCTTTATTCTTATGGGTACCAGCTCATGCTATTTGAAAGGATGTAAAACTGAGCTTATCTCTGCATCGCTCAGAATCCCTTGACATTCTTTATCCACAGATCTAACCCAGAATCCTAAGAATGACAAGGAAGATCCTTCAAGGTGCTGTCTGCCCATGTCTTCCGTCCCGTTCCCATCCATCTTCAGACAAACCGAGTCAGTTGACACTCAAGAACCAGCTGGGCTGGTCTGCATCATCTCATCACACTGCTCAGCAGACTTTTCTTTAAATATTTTATGCATTTATTTATTTATTTGAGAGACAGTGAGAAAAAGAGAGTATGGGTATGCTAGACCCTCCTGCCATGACAAAATTAACTGCAGATGTATGCATCACTTTGTGCTTCCAGATTTACATAGGTAATTAAACCCAGTCCATCAGGCTTTGCAAGCAATTGTCTTTAAATGCTGAGCCATCTCTCTTTTCTTGATCTCATCCGCCTTGCACATAGCAGTCTTTATCCAGGGCTTCACTTCCTGTGACTTTAGTGACCCACAGTCAACTTTGGTCCAGAAAGAACAAGTGGAATATTATAGAAACAGAATAACTCATACATTTGAAATTTAACACTATTCGGAGTAGCATGATGGCCTCTTGTGCTAACATACTCCACCCCGGGGTGCATGTCTAAGTTGTGCTCATTATCCGCTTAGTGCCTGACTAAGGTTGACTCTTGCCGTGTGGAAGGGCTTATACTCAAGTAACACTTATTTTACTTGACAAAAGCACTAAAGTGCAAACTTTTATTTAAAAAATTATTATAATTGTTCCATTTTGTCATTAATTATGTCAGTCTCTTACTGTGCATAATTTACACATTAAACTTTATCGTAGGTGTATCTGCAGGACAAACCCAAATATATATATATAATGCTTGCATTTCTTTTATTTATTTATTATTTATTTATTTATTTAAGAGAGAGGGAAAGAGAGAGTATGGGGGTGCTAGGCCCTCCTGCCATGGCAAAAGAAACTGTAGACATATGCACCATCTTGTGCATCTGGATTTACATGAGTATATATCTCCTTCCAGAAATCTTGTTCATGCATTCCTAAGCTTGACATATGTCACTATCACAATTACCTAAGCCAGGTGTTCAAGGTATCACTGATTTTTTTTCCTTCCATCCCTCCTATTCTACATCATGTGAAATATATCTATCTATATCTATATCTATATCTATATCTATATCTATATCTATCTATCTATCTATCTATCTATCTATATATAGTCATGGCTCCAGGTACCCTCTGAGGGTTTGGAAAATACCCCCTATAGTAATGGGAGTGCTAGTATAATCAATTTTCAATATATCAACGTCTTCATGCAGCCCTCCCTGACTTATTTCAAAATCATGAAGAGGCTATACCAGTTCTTATAAGTATTCATTCAATAAGCATTTCCAGACACTAGATGTCACACAGCACTACATCACTAACAACTCCAGGCTCAACCAGATGAAACCCTTGTTCTTTTGTAGCTTGTAACTGAGTACAGAGATAAAGACAGTGAATAAAAATAGCTCGATATATCATGTCAATGTATTGTAACTTGTATGGGAGGGCCAGGGAGAATCTTATTGATTAGTTGGCATTTGTGCAGGGAACTGAATAGACTAAGGGAATAAGCTATATGGGAATTTGAGTGAACATCCTGCTAGGTCGGGAACCTCACAATGTCAAATACCTGGTGACAAGTACTGACATTGTAAAGGAAGGGAGAGGAAGCTGGTGCAGTAGATAAGCATAATTAATGTGGAGATGAGACAATGAGATCTGAGGCACAAAACCTTGTAAGAAACTTGAATTTTTCTCAGGTCACGATGAGGAGCCATGGGCAATGTGAGCAGAGCACACCGTGAGAGGACATGCTTTCCAGAGGCCGTCATGGCTCCCTGAACATTTGCTCTTCAGCAAGGGTGGCTACAAAGGGGTGCAGGTGAGGGGCTAATGTATTGGTCTTGAAAAAAAGGGGGAGATTTAAAAGCACTGGGGTTGGTGAGGAGTTCTTTTGTACTGGGTGTGTTCTGAAAGTAGAGATAAGGTGCCAGAGAGGGAGAGAGGGAGGAAAGAAGGAAGGGAGGAAAGGAAGGGTATAGGAAAAGAGGGAGATGGTTTTAGCTTGAGCAGCTGGGGATAGAGGGTTGCAAATTCCTGCTCTATATAATACTATTAGAGGAACAGAATTTTGACAAAGTGTGAGGTCATCAGGTGTAGACTTACTAAATTTTAATGACACAGTAAATGTCTCAGTGGAGATCTCAGGTAGACAGTGGAGTATGCAAGCATGGAGATCATGTGAGAGATCTGGCCTAGAGGACTATAGTTTATGAAGATCTGTAGTTGCCTGTCATAATACCTATGCAGTCTCTTGGAGTCATTGTTGGCATATTTTGAACCTTAAGTAAACTATAAGCTCATTAGGGTTGATAACCACTGTGTTTCTTACTAAGCATTGTGTTCACACTATCTAGACCAAGGCTTAATAAATATTGATTGAATAAATAAATGTGTGCCTGGCAGTAATTTGCCTTCTTCTTCTCCTTCTCCATTGCACATCTTTCCTTTCTAAGATGAAGAGATTATGTTGGACACATTTACTTATTTTTCAATACCTAGTATATCTAAAGTCCTCAATATTTGATTGCTACATTTACATAGTTGTGCCATGCTCTCTTCATCTCCACTTATGGCTATATTTAGGAGTAATGTTTTAGATCAACATGCATTGTTATAATTTTGAAGTGGGTTTCCTTGCAGACCTCATTTTTTTCTGGTGAAAATTTAAGTCTCAAGAAACATTGAGCATAGGTGGAAATGAAATGGAGTTTATTCCAAGGCCATGCAAAACTGGCTTTAGCATGCTCAAATATCAACTATCATGTTGTTCTCATAGTTTTTCAAGAAATCTTGTACATATTATCTCTCATGATTCTCATAATCAATAAGCGACACAGGACCAGTGAGGATGTGACTTGCCACATCATTAAATGCCAGTGTGCTTGGACTTGAGATTGGACTTTATGAGTCTAGTTCCCAAGGTCTTCCCTCCATACTATGTTATCTCCATGGTGGTCTCTACATTTGTAGTGAAAAAGTTGAGTTTTGAAGTGACATTTTCCATGTGGTCCAACTCTGAGCCATGATAACTTTTTACGTATGGTAAAATTTGGAAGTGATTTCTCCTACCTACTGGGATGGCCACCATTATCATCACCATCACCAAATGATAGTGAATGCTGGTGAGGATGTGAGAAATGGGAACCGTGTACACTGTGGGCAAGTATGTAGAATAAGGTTGCTGCTATGAAAATAAATTGCAAAGCATTCAAAAACTAAAAACAGTATTGTCATATGGTCCAGGCATTCCACTTGTCTGTATTTGTCCAAATGAATTAAAATCATGGTCTCAGAGAGGCATCTGTGCTCCTAGTTTCATTGAAGTATTATTCAGAATAACTAAAATAAGGAGACAGTCTAGATGCTCACTAATGACCGTGTGGATGAACTAAACACACATGCCACAGAAAGAGGACATTGCACAGAGATAAGCCAGCCTCAGAAAGACAAATGCTGCCTTATACAATACGAAGTGTCTAAAATGATCAAACACAGAGAAGAGAGAAAAATAGGTGTGCTGGGGTCTGGGGGAGAGAAAATAAGGAGTTGCTGATCCAGAGGTATAAAGTTTTGTGGGTTGGGGAGAAAGCTTCCCTTGAAATGATGATCTGAATTTGATCCCCAGAACCCATGTTAAAAATAAAACTGAGCAGTGTCACAACCAGTCAGACCATCAGTGCTCACTGACCAGCCAGTCTAGCCTACGTGGTGAGTTCTAGATCAGTGCTAGACCCTGTCTCAAAACAACAAAGAGGTGACCAGCACTTGAGGAATGACACCTAAGATTGTCTCTGGCTCCCACAGGTCTGCACACACATGTGCACATGCACTCACATATACACAAACACACACATGTGCATGTACATAAAAAAGGAGATATGGAGTGTCAAGGATATAAGATGTTTAAATATTAGCCATCTGCTTTACCACAATGAGTCTTTATTTAGCAATATTGTAGTGTGTGACAGAAATTGATTAAGAGGTTAGATCTCAAGTTAGAAGGTTTTACCATGATTAAAAAAATTACAAGACTGGAAAGATGGCTCAGCAGTTAAGGTGCTTGCCTGCAAAGCCTAATGACCCAGGTTTGATTCCCTATTACCCACATAAGCCAGATACATAAGGTGGCACATGCATCTGGAGTTTGTTTGCAGTGGCTGGAGGCCCTGGCATGTCTCCTCTCTCTCTCTCTCTCTCTCTCTCTCTCTCTCTCTCTCTTCATATTCCTCTTTCTCTCAAATAAATAAATAACAAAGAAAAAAAGAAAGACAAGCATCATGTGATCATACTTTTGCATGAAACCTAACAAGTTGAAGTCATGGACATATGAAGTGGAAAGAGCGGAATGATGGTGGCCAGAGGCTAGGGTTGGGAAGGAGAGAATGAAAAGCTGTTGATCAAATTGTACAAGCTTTGAGGCAGGAAGGAGAAACGAGTCTTGAGACCTATTGCCAAGCAGGGTGACCACAGGCATAAATCATGTGTTATGAATCTCAAAAGAATTTATGAGACTAAATTTCAAATGTCTCAACCATAAAAATTAGAGACAAGAGAGGTGGTGACTGCCCTGTTAATTAATTTGATTTGATCAGGCCGTGCTGAACTCATGCAATAGATTATTGCATTCGATCCCATAAACGTATGTCATTATGAGTTGTTAATCAGAAGTACATAAGGAGCCCAAATAAGTAGATAGTGAGATAATTAGATGAGTAGAAGTGGCTTGTTGCCTAGGAAAAAAGAATGTAGCAGTCCACTTTCCTGCTGGACTGTTGTGGGCAACACTGACTTGCAAAGCTGGTAGCAAGCATTCAGCACAGGCAGTGTGGGCCCCTGGCCCTAACCCAGGCCAAAGGAATGAGGCAACACTATTGGGCCCTAAATGTTGAGTTCCATCTTCTCATTCTCGTGGCCATTCCTCAGGCAGGAGCTGCAATGGGACATGTAAATTGGTGCCTGCTGAGCTACATTTCCAAATCGTAAAGCTGATGTCATCGTTTTCTTCTTTCCACACCAGCCAGTCATGCTCTTTCACTCTTTGACCCCAGTTTCTGGGCATTTCTTCCATCAAGGATTTATCCCATGCATTTAGAACAGAATCTTGAAGAAGAGATGTGTCTGGTATCAAGCCTCCATTCTTCTTTGGTATACTTGCTTTATTTTTTTAAAGACAAAATTTAGAGTATTTTCAATTTCTCTAAAGGGGGCTAAAAAGCAGACTTCAAAGGGGCTGTTTGGATTGTTCTCAAACACAGACAAAACGGTCTCCGCCCAGGACACGGGGAATCAGCGTTGGAATGTGCAGGCTGTCTTCCCATCCTCTGAGGGGTCTCCATGAGTGTTTCCACGCCCTCCAGTGAGAAGACACAGGGTCTCTGTGTAAAGCAGATCCGGCCTTCCACACATCTGGACTGCTTCCACACTCCGTCTGCACACAGCATCTGTGGGGTCCATGCACCCTGGCTCTGTACCCCAGAATCCATCCCCCAGTCTGCTTCAGAGCCATTTTCTGAGGAGAGGGTTGAGTTTCCCGCCTTCAACTCCAGTCCACTCAGAGGGTGGAGGCCTCCTCCTCTCTTGCTTACAGACTGTGAGCTGGGGAGGTGACAGCCTGGCTCAATCTGGAAGTTAACAGTTCTAATTGCAGCCTAACATCCAACCAGTTTCCTTGTGGATGTGCCCAACTTGACATACAAACTGCCAGTCCGAATTATGTCATCTTGTTGGTCTTCAGTGTCACCCTCCTGTCACCTCTTCTTGCTGGTTTACACAGGTCACAGTCACTTCTCCGACACTGGGCTGAGGTGAACAGCACGGTCTCCCTCCCCCCCCCACCCCCCGAATGAGCAGTGGGAGGGTTGATGCTCTGAGCAAAGAGACTGTTTGGAAAAAACAGGAGTTGTCAGTCTGGAACAAGCATACTGTGAGGAACCACGAGGGCAACCAAAGAGGTTGGGGCAAGGGGAATCTCTTAAAAGGAAATAGAAAAAGGGGCTATTTTCCTGTGATTTTGCCTGAATACCAGGGTGTAAGTCTGTCTCTCTCCTTCCCAGCCTGGCTGGGAAGGGGGCAGCACTGCTTTCTGCCCAGGGAAGCTTCCTGCTTGCCTCTTACATGTGCCACGTTTCTGGAGTGCTTTCTCACTTTCTTACATGTATGATTTTGCTTTAGTCTCTGAGTCCTTCACCTACCTTTCTTCTTTCTTTCTTTCTTTCTTTCTTTCTTTCTTTCTCTCTCTCTCTCTTTCTTTCTTTCTTTCTTTCCTTCTTCTCTTTCTTTCTTTCTTTTTATTTTAATTGACAGCTTCCAAGCTTACAGACAATAAACCATGATCATACCCTCCCCTCCCCTATTTTCCCCTTCACAAATCCACACTCCATCATATACCCTCCGTCTCTCCATTCGTTTCTCTATGGTTTTGATGTCATCATCTCTTCCTCCGAGTAGGAGAGTCTTCCTTCACTATTTCTCATCCCTGCAGGTCTTTTCTGTGAAGGGGATCATTTGGTTCTCATGCTTTACCTTCTACTTGGGGGTTTATTGCCTCCTACAGAGTCTTTTTATCCCCAGAGTTCCTCTGTGGAAAATCTCCCTTTCCAGCCAGGCAATGAAGAAAAGTCTCCTCTGACTTGAGTCTTTCAGCTAGCCTCCTCCATGGATCTTAATTCCCCTACACCAAACCTCATAATTCATTTAAAAAAAGGGGAAAATCAGCTGCACTGTTTGGAGACAAACACTACTACTTGTAAGGGTTCATCACAGGAACTGGCATTAGCTCATTGATGGGGAAGTCATTGTGAAGCAAATGTCCTTAGGTTAGTAGCACTTATTTTCGATCCTCTGGTTTCCTGGACAGTTTTTGTCATAGGCATATGTGCATGGGGGCCCTTTCATCACCTGGCTTGATTTCGCTGGGGTTTGACATAAGTGATTCCAATTTGATACTGGCAACTTATGACAAGTAATTACCAAATCCTACTGCTATGGTGAAAAGATTGCTTTTAGTTATGCCTGTTCCTGGAGGCTTGATGGTGAAGGTCAGGAATGTAATGGTTTCCATTTTAAGGTGACTGGGGAAGATACCCGAGCAGTTTTGGTTGGGAGAACTGACTATTTCTTTCATGGCTGTTACTCGGTATAACTTGTACCCTTCCCATCACAGCCTGTACCCTGTATATCCCAGGACGTATGCAACTCACAGAGGCTGATTGCATTGTGGCCATATGTTCATATTCCCAGAGAGCTGAGGGTAGGTCGAGTATTTTTGATTTTTCCTCATCTGTTTGTTCTTTATATGATCGCCCACAGTTGTTAATCTCATAAGATTAATGACAACCTCAAAAACTGAGCTGGCCAATGGTGTCTTATTGTCTCTAGCTCCCACAGAATAATTTGGCCATTATACTAAAGACCTCCTGCTTGCTTAAGCTTTCAGAAGTAGTTTCTGCCTTCATAGGTAAACATTTGGTCTCGGTAGCGATTGCTCCATATGTGTGTGATCATTGCGTGTAAGCACATTGCTTTTTATGATTCTGCTGCCCACGTCTAGATAGGAAACCAGAGGAAGTGACATCAGCACATCAAAGGGATACCTGCATGCCTGCACAGCACTCTTCCCAACAGCTGAGCTGTGAGTCCAACCTAGGGGCCTGGCCCTGTGTGGATGGATAAAGAGAACACAAAACAACTGTACAGCATGATATTATGCAGCCCGAAATGAAATATGGGAGAAAATGGATGGAACTGGAAGACACTGTGCCAGTGAAGTGGTCAGACAAAGGGAGATACATGTTGCATGTTCTCACTTACCTGTGGAAGCTAAATGAGGTAGAACAGTGGTGACTAGACATGTGGATCCAGGAAGGATGAGTGACAGAGCACACAAACGGTAGACACAGAAAGATCAGAAGTTCAAGGTCACTCTTAGCTACATACTTAGAAGCTGTCCTGGAATAGATAAGATCCTGTCTCAAAAAACCAAAAATATCCAATGACTAATTCTTCTTGAATGGTCTTTAGTGAGTATGTTTCCAGCTTGAGAAATTCCACCTTTTAAATGTTATCATCACTTTTCATGCCCAGAGATCCAGTTGTCCAAAATGACAATGCTTTAATTCTCTTGAGTTTTTTAAAACATTTTTAAATTTTATTATTCATTTGTTTGAGGGAGAGAGAGAGAGAGAAAGAAAGAGAGAGAGGCAGATGGAGAATGAGCACACCAGGGCCTTCAGCCACTACAAACGAACTCCAGACACAAGCATCACCTTGTGTATCTGGTTTACATGGGTTCTGGGGAATCAAACCTGGGTCCTTTGGCTTGCAAGCAAAGGCCTTCACCACTAAGTCATCTCTCCAGCCCTAATTCCCTTGTTTAATCCTTTCTTTCCTCTCTGGAACGGCAGCTTCAGTGTTCAGCATGTAAGCATGATGGTGCAGCTTTCTACTTAAAATACTTTCTTTTGTTAATTACGCATTTCTCTTGGAATTCTGTGTCAGATAACAGTAGATCAACTTGCACACTCTCGGTAATTTATAATTACATAACACTGTGTCCGCATTGCTGGTAGAAATCACCCAAGCAAGAGCAGCTGTGGGAAAAGAGGGTTATTTTGGCTTACATGTTCAAGGGGAAGCTCCACAATGGCAGGGGAAAATGATGGCATGAGTAGAGGGTGGACATCACCCCCTGGCCAACATAAGATAGACAATAGCAACAGGAAAGTGTGCCAAACACTGGCAAGGGGACACTGGCTATAACACCCATAAGCCCACCCCAAACAATGCACTGCCTCCAGGAAGTGTTAATTCCCAAATATCCATCTGCTGGGAACCTAGCATTCAGAACACCTAAGTTTATGGGGGGCACCTGAATCAAACCACCACACTGTGGTAGGTAAAAATAAGTTTTCCAAAGATGTCAACCGCTGTATCCCAAGACTGGTAAATATTTTCTCTTCACTGGCAAAGAGGACTTTGTAAGCTTGACTGAGTGAGGGATCTTGAGGTGGGAAGTATATTTTGGATTACACGGCAGGCTCACTGCACTCACACGAATTCATATAGGAGAGAGTCAGGATGGTTGGGTGAGAGGAGATGGGACAATGGATGCAAAGATAGAAGCAGTGCAGGCACTAGCCTAGCAATGCAGGGAACCTCTAGAAGCATCTAGAAAAGTCAAGGAAGGGACTGTTTTCTAGAGCCCCCAGAAGCTTTTGCCAACACCTTGACTTTCACTTTGAAGAACTTCTGCCCTTCAGAAGTGTAAGCTAATGTATTTGTTATTTAAGCCACTAAATTTGTGGTAATTTGTTACCAGCATTGATAGGAAATTGATTAAAAAAAAAGACTTTTCCCTGTGATAATTCATGTAAATCTCATGCAACTTTGTGTGATTAATCCCTTTTCTAGAGGGAAGCACATTGAACCCTCGAGGATGAGGTTGATGGACAGCTGGTGGGGCTGCGGTTTAGATCTGCAGCTGTGGACTAGTAGTCCCATGTTCTTTTACTGATGTCACACTAGTTAGTGCATGCGTGTCTGGCTCATTCTATTAACTAGTACAAGGACACATATGCACCAGATATTAGTTCTGGTCTACTGAACTGTGCAAATGTATGTTAGCAGATGGATTAAAATATTCACCATTAAAAATATAGTTCGGCCGGGCGTGGTGGAGCACGCCTTTAATCCCAGCACTCGGAAGGCAGAGGTAGGAGGATCGCCGTGAGTTTGAGGCCACCCTGAGACTCCATAGTGAATTCCAGATCAGCCTGAGCTAGAGTGAGACCCTACCTTGAAAAACCAACACACACACACACACACACACACACACACACACACACACACATATATATATATATATATATATATTTCGTCTAACCTATTCCGAGAGTAGAATAGCAATGTCATTCATTCATTTGTTGCATTATTCAATGGGCCTCTTTTAAATTTATTTTACCAAAGAGATAGAATATTTTATTTTTATTCCAACCCATATTGAAGGCAAAAGGCTGCTAGGCTAGCTGGGGTCTATGAAAGTTCTTTAACACATGCCAGTCCATGAAAGGATCAGCTCTCCAGGAGAGCATTTCTGCCCCTTCCATGACAATCAGGAGTTGTAAAAATAAATGAAAGCATTCAGAACAAAATGGAAATGTAAACCACTCATAAACTTAGAGACATGAAACATGCATCATAACTTCTTGAAAGTTGAAACTAAGAACTGTAGAAAGTTGAATGTCACTGAGAAATATCTTTGATGTCTGTCTTTAATTTCTCCATCAAAGGGAACGTGTCCACTGGTTTGTTTATCATCAATTCCTTGAAAATTTAAAGCTATTGTTTTTGGACATGATGCTAGTTAATTATGACTTGTTCACTCATTTGAGAGCAGAATTTTCTCATGAAGACTATTGTGCCTTTAGGAGAGATTAAGATTACCTAAATTTGGGCTGGGGAGATGGCTTAGTGGTTAAGCACTTGCCTGTGAAGCCTAAGGACCCCGGTTTGAGGCTCAATTCCCCAGGACCCACGTTAGCCAGATGCACAAAGGGGCACACGCATCTGGAGTTCGTTTACAGAGGCTGGAAGCTCTGGGGCACCCATTCTCTCTCTCTGCCTCCTTCTCTCTGTGGCTCTCAAATAAATAAATAAACAAAAAAAATTGAAAAAAAAATTACCTGAATTAAAAGCATCTGCTCTCAAAACCCATGCATTTGAGAGCAAAGAATACACCCAAACACATGCCATCAAAGGACATGGGAGTAGGATAATTCAGTTTCTCCCAAGATATAACTTCCGCCCCATGTGTATTTCTGTAGACGATCCTCTCTGAGAGTGGCTCAGTGAAGACAAAGATAAGAAGGATGCATTTGAGGGTTTCGTTCTGAAGACGGTTGTAATGGATTGCTTAAGATCATTGTACACATAGTACTAAACTTCCAGTTTCCTAGTTCATTTGGTCTCCCTCAATGACTTACTGGGCAGTTCTTACTGGTAGAATCTGATTTACAATATTTGGAAGCTTATTCTTTGTGTGGTAGCCTCCTTTTAATTACTGGTACTCTAGGAGCTCCATGGTGTTAATATAGGGAGATACCTAGAAGCATTTTATCATTTGCTGTTATTCGTTATTCTAAGAGATATATGGTGTTCTGGTTTCCATTGTACTACTGAAGAGACCGAGGATTTGTGATGGTGCCTCACCTGTAGTACTGTGATTAGTGACCTTGGATCTGTTGGACCAAAACGACATGAATCTAACCACTAGAACTGAGTTTATCTAGATTTTGTTAAGTAGTCTGGCTATAGGAGCTATCTATCTGCATCCAATTTAAACTAAACAGGGAAGAGCTTGGTATGGTGGCACGTGGCTCTAATCTCAGCACCTGGGAGGTAAAGTAGGAACAGGAATTCAAAGTTATACTCAGATATATAGAAAGTTTGAGGCCAGCCTTGGCTACATGAGGCCCTGCCTCAAAAAGCTGAAAGGAAAAAGAAGGGAAGAGAGAGAGTTTGCTTATTTATTGAACTTCTCAACTAACTCATCCTCCAGCATAACCACATAAACTTCTGATATAGAATAATCTCATTTCCTAAGTCACTGATGGAGATGCAATGGATCAAATTACAGAAATAAAATAGAAATCTATTACCTAGCACCCACTAGGAGAGAGGCCAGGCACCAATTATCACCAGTTGCACGTACGACCTGTGGGAGATTCCTGAAGTTACATACGCCTAGGTCACCACTGAAATGCTGTGCACATGCACATACAAACTGAGCCTGACCAACATGTGAGTTTTTAATCAGTTCTTAAAGAACAATCAGGTTATCACTGGTCTACTTAAAGTTGACTTCAATTTGATGGCTTATAATTTTCCTCAGATAGAAGCAGTAAGGAACCACAGCTTATGTATAGTCTTTATATGGAGATATTCTTTGTTGACTTGGAAGACATTCAACTTTTTATGACATTGTGCATGTATCCAACCTTAAAAATGTGCCCATACCTTCTTGACTCTGATGTAAGATACCTCTAAATTCTGCATTGAATACTGTGACTTCTTTCAGTGGTAATTAATCAATAACAACTTGTTATGTTTTTGATGTGTTATAGGGAGTTTCCTTGTTCACTTTGAAAGCCTGATAGGGAAGTGTTGATTCTAATTCACTTACCTTCACTGACAGCACTGTATTTGCACATGATAGGTACCAAGTAAATGCTTCTTAGTTAAATGTTTGAACTAATCAAGAAGTGAAAACTTGGGCTGGAGAGATGGCTTAGTGGTTAAGGCACTTGCCTGCAAAGCCAAAGGACTCAGGTTCGATTCCCCAGGACCCACATAAGCCAGATGCACCAGGGGGCACACACATCTGGAGTTTGTTTTAAGTGGCTGGAGGTCCTGGTGCACCCATTCTCTCTCCCCCCCCATTTCTCTCACTTTCTGTAATAAATAAATAAAAATAAAATATTAAAAAATAAGTGAAAACTTGAATTAAAATGGGTATCAGAGATCTTGGCCTCTGTCCTTTTTTATATTTATTTATTTTGATTTTTCAAGGTAGTATCTCACTCTACTACAGCTGACCTTAAATTCACTGTGTAGTCTCAGGGTGGCCTTGAACTCATGACAAACCTCTGCCTCCCAAATGCTGGGATTAAAGGCATGTGCCACCACTCTCAGGCTGGCCTCCATCCTTAAACAACTTAGTGAAGTAACAACATACTATCAAGTACAAGCATGAACATAGAGTAGAAAATGTCAAACAGGTAGTACAGTTAAGTTCTAATGTAGCTCATAAATGGAAAGGCTTGGCGGTAGAATTTGAATTTGAACTGTGTATTGAAAAATTAGTAGGAGTAAAAACTTAGATCAGATTCTAAGGTATCCCTAGCAGGACATTTTCAAAAGTAAAGACCTAGAGTTACATACTTATTCTTGGGGGAGTGAAGAGATCATTTCACCAGTGGAAAGAAACTAAAGGATAGTGTTGGGAATTAGAGTGGGGAGATTTCAGACTGGTCTTGAAGTACCCAAGAATTGCGTTTAGCCTTTTAGCTAGGCACCAGTGGTCTGTGAAGTTGTAGAATTCATTCGGTGACCAGATTTGTAGGGATTCCAGACAGGATGTTAGAAACCCAAGTTAGAAGCATGCATTTACCTAAGTGCATGACATGGAATGATGGGGTCACCGATGCGTGGGTGGGTGAGGGTGTGGCCACCGATTCTATCTGCACCGACTTAGCCTGCTCTAAGACCTGCCCTTCAGGTAGGGAATTTCCTTCTGTGCCCAGGTAAAGAAAGCAAATGACAGCTGTGAGAGGAAAGTCACCCCACTGATGATTTTCTCTGGAAACCATTGCCAGGCAATTCATCCCAGTTCCACCTGCCTAGCATTTTTCTCATCACCACGGAAATACTGAGAGTGGCCACTCAAAACCCTCTAGCAGTGCCAATGATTGTAGTTTTCTAAGAGCTCTATCATGAGGCATGTAGAATATTTCTAAATCATGGTTTTTAAAAACCACAGAGATGGTGGAGAGATGGCTTAGCGGTTAAGGCATTTGCCTGCAAAGCCAAAGGACTCAAGTTCGATTCCCCAGGGCCCATGTTTGCCAGATGCACAAGGTGGCACATATGTCTGGAGTTCGTTTGCAGTGGCTGGAGGCCTTGGCATGCCCATTCTCTCTCTTTCTCTGTCAAATAAATAAAAATAAAATATTTTTAAAAACCACAGAGAGAAATCACTAACATATTCATACTTAACACCTAAGACATGAATGTCTTTCTTTCCAATAAAACATCTGATAGAAAATAACCAAGATGGGCTGGAGAAATGGTTTAGCGGTTAAGGCGTTTGCATGCAAAGCCAAAGGAACCCAGTTTGACTCTCCAGGGCCCACCTAAGCCAGATGCACAAGGTGATGCATGCATCTGGAGTTTGTTGGCTGTGGCTGGAGGCCCTGGCATGCCCATTCTCTCTCTCTCTCTCTCTTTTTCTCTGCCTCTTTCTCTCTCTCAAAATAATATATATATGTTATATATATGAAAATAACCAAGACCTCTTTAGATTTTAGTTGAGTGGTAAGGTGAATGAAGGATAGGGTCTGAAGACATCTCAGCCTCTGTACTGAGCCTTGAAAACATGAAGGTTATGTGAAAACAAAAACCTAACCCTGGTGATATTCATTTGTAATCCTAGTGCTGAGGAGGCAGACAGGCAGATCCCTGGATTTCACTGGCCAGTCTAGCATGAGTTACAAGCCAGTGAGAGACCCTATTTCACACACACACCCCATAGATGGTGCCTGAGGAACAACACCCAACATTACCCTTACATTCCCATGTACCTACCCACATATATTCTCACCTGCACACACAAGAATACCAAGAATACGAGCACACACACACACACACACACACACACACACACACTATAATAGCCTTTAGTGATTGTTAATAGAAATTATGGCCACAAACATAATTTTTGTAATCACTTTGCCCATTTAATGGCCGTAGTAACAGTTAAAGATAACCAATTTAAGTATTTGGCAGTGTAGAGAATTAGTAGATTTTAAAATATGATTATAAAGATGCATTCTTTTTTAAAGATATTTATTTATTTATTTGAGTAAGAGAGAGAAAGATGGGGCGACAGAGAGAGACAGAGAGAGAGAATGGGTGCTCCAGGGCCTCCAGCCACTACAAAAGAACTCCAGACACAAGCGTCACCTTGTGCCTCTGGCTTATGTGGGTCCTAGGGAATTGAACTTGGGTTCTTTGGCTGGAGAGATGGTTTGAAAAGGTATGAAAAACCCTTCTTTTTCATAGGTGTTTGACCACAGTCTCCAATGGACTAGTGAGAAGAGACTACTTAAGTGCTGCTTGTGTCTGAGAGAAGGCACGTTATCCCTCACTAGGATTGTAAACATGAGGAACTCTAGTCTGTTCCGAAGTTCCCAAGAGGCTGGGGCTGGAGCTCTGCTTCTGCTCTGAGAGCGTGAACATCTCCTGCCAAGCTCTTCAGCTTCACTAACCCAGGGGAGTTAGACAGCATGCATTTGGAGAGTAGCCATTCTAGAAAGCTGCAAGCATGGCAGGACCCGGTGTCACTGACTTTGACGCTTTAGAGAAATGAAAAGAGAGGAGCGTGTCCTGACATGAGTGGCCCAGGGAAGGGACGTGGCTTTCACACACTTCCAGTGAGGCTCTGTGTTTTTAAGTCAGGTTCCTTGTCTCCCTCTTGTTGGTTCAGGCTGGCCATTCTGAAACGTCTCCATGTCTTAACCCAGAGCTCACACTCAGGACATAAAAGCAATTTTCCTTTCAATGCTGAGGCATGACCAACTTGTAGGTAATTTTACATGGAAATTTTCTTGGCATTTCTCCTACCCAGACCTCGGGTACCTGTCTTCTCAATAGCCTACAACTACACCTTGCATTGCTGCTGTCTTCCTTGCTCTGACCTCTGGTAAGTCCACATGCTGTCTGTGGGTGTTTTGCTTTGACTACCTGGGCTCCTGGCAGCTGACTCATGCCCAACCAAGCCACCGGCATATTCCCAGACAGTCGTCAGCTTTGCAATCTTGACCTAGACTCTGATTTCCTTGCTATCCTCATACACCATAAAGCTGGAAGACTTCACTAAAGAGAGCTGTGAAGTAACTTCCTTGGGAAGTTTTTATAAGAAAGGCTGAACAAACTTGCTTAGATAGTGTGAGTCTAGGCTGGCACTCAAAGGCTGCTTTTAAATTTTAAGATCTTTTTCCAACACTGTTACTACAGACCTGCCAGTGTCACCCCAGAAACAAAGAGTTTCTGTGATTATGAGCCATTTCTAATTTTTTTGTTTTTTATTTTTATTTATTTGAGAGCGACAGACAGAGAGAGAAAGAGAGAGAATGAGAGAGAGCACACCAGGGCCTCCAGCCACTGTAAATGAACTCCAGATGCATGCGCCCCCTTGTGCATCTGGCTAACGTGGGTCCTGGAGAATCGAGCCTTGAACCGGGTCGTTAGGCTTCACAGCCAAGAGCTTAACTGCTAAGCCATCTCTCCAGCCCATCAGCCATTTCTAACAAATTCAACTCAAGTTCAACTTCAGGCCCTTTCACATGAAATGTGCTAGCTATATGTAGATGCAAGTCCTCAAAATTCTAAAGCAAATGGAATTAGTATATAGTCCAAAGCAAAAATCACAAAATGACTTACTTCTCTTCTGTCCATTGGATATAACTACAGAAAAATCTGTTTATTGTTATTTATTTATTTGAAAGAGAGTGAGTGAGAGAGAGAGAGAGAGAGAGAGAGAGGCAGATAGAGATAGAGAATGGGTGTTCTAGGGCCTCCAGCCCCTGCAAACAAACTCCAGATGCATGTTCCATCTTGTGCATCTGTCTTACGTGGGTTCTGGAGAATCAGACCTAGGTTCTTTAGCTTTGCAGGCAAGTGTCATAACAGCTAGCCATGTCACCCCCAAAAATCCCTGTTGGCATCCTTGAGCACTTATTTCACCACTAGAGAGATTTCTGAGCATTCACACATGACCTTAATGTGGTTCTCTAGCTTCTCTCCTGGAATATACAAGTGCCTGGTGACTAACTGAATTTTACAACTTCACAGTTCAACATTTCCTGCGGGATAAAACATAAACTCATTTTAGAGAGATTTCTGAGCACTACAGGGTTTTTTCCTTGAAGTGCTGTAGAGCTGTTTTTGTCCAAGGGATGGAAAAGATCTACATTAAACTTCTAGTACACCTGTGTGAAAGTAACAGATATCAAGCATCCCATAGATCAGCTTGGTGGTCTTCAAACACACTATAAGAATACATCTTAAAACACGGAAGCAGATGACCAACAGCCGACTTCAAAGAAGCAGAGATTCAGAGGTACTTCACGAGGCTGCCCTACATTACTGTTGTGGGATCAGTGGAGCCCTTCAAGATGAGGGGAGGCAGGCGACAGGGCTGGATTGAAGGATGCCCTTTTATTTCTCCTGACATGTTAGCTGAGCATGCAGGGGCTTAGCATGCAGATCTACCAACTCCTGTGTTTCCCACTGTACATTTTGCAGAGTGCTCAGATAGAGAACAAAACAACAGCTTCATGAAGAGGGTCCCCGTGGCTCACCCTGCAGCCATCGCCAGACAATTCATCTCACTTAAGTCAAACTGTCCAGGGCTTTCCTCTCAGGCTGAAACCCTACCCAGCAGACTGGCGGGCAGACAGCCTGACATGGGCATTTCCTTCATTCCCAGTGTCTTTACAGGGATCTTGACCCAGAAATCCACCTCAATAGGTAAAAGGTTAAAAAAACACAAACAAACAGGGGAAACAAACTGGGAGATAAAAAAAAAAAAAAAATTTAAACCCCAGGGAACTCAGAAAGGGTATTTGGAGCACAATCCACTCTTGGGCCAGCCAGCTCTGTTCATGCTGATAAGTGGTTTTGAGAAAAACAAATGAATTCATATCTGATAAACCAGCACATTGATAATACCGAATTCCTTTTGCCTTTCTAAAGCTCTATCAGGGAGGAGGGACGAATTACTCCTTGCTGTGCAAAGGCTACGGGAGGTAATATTTACTGTAGATTCAGCACAATGGAATATTTTTCAGTTTAATCAGTTTCACAGGAATTGTACTGTATCCCTTCCCCGTGAAAAATTAAGGCATGCCTTCATGTCCTCGTACCTGCGATTATAATTGCAGTTGATTAAAATCTGTTTTGAGTGTGCATTGTTCTGTTCACAACTAAGAGCAGCTTGGTTGATCCCAGGAGAGTTTTGTAATTTTTAAATGTCTTTCAGGGAATAGTGCTAGAGCTGTCCCTCCTAATTAGAACTTCCCATTACACACACACACGCGCACACACACACACACACACACACACACACACCTATTCTCCTTGTAATTATCCTGAGGTTTCTGTGAAGCCAGTAACCTCTGAAGAAAACAGGGCTGAGTAGGTTAGAGATTGGGCAGTGTTCTGACTGACATAGTCCTTCAGTTTCAGAAGCACTCATTCACACTTGCTTACACTTCTTTGCTACATTAAAAGCTAGAAGATAAAAAATTTAAAAAAATATGCTCGAATCATCTAGAGGCTAGAAGCAGAGCACATGTGACATAGAAAGGGAGCCAGTAGGGAAATTTATGACTATCTTGGAGAAAGTTGAGGATTTGTTTATGCCAAAGATGATGGTTTAATTTGAATCTTTAAAGATGGATAGGGAATTAGGCAAGTGAAAGTTAATTTTCAAATATGTCGATAAAGGCAAGCTTAAATAGGTATATCTATCCATCCATTCATGAAAAATACCTACAAAGGCAATGGAGATGGAACGCTTGGTAGGGTAGACTTGTTTTCATCATACACAAAATGTGGTTGTTCATCTGAGGAAAAGGAAGGAGTAAAAAGATGACTATTGGTCAACACTATTTGGGGGGCTAGAAAAGGGGGCAAGGTGCTTAACC
The DNA here is from genome assembly GCA_036346955.1 of Dipus sagitta. Classification (NCBI taxonomy): domain Eukaryota; kingdom Metazoa; phylum Chordata; class Mammalia; order Rodentia; family Dipodidae; genus Dipus; species Dipus sagitta. The sequence continues at coordinate 59,216,417 of CM070786.1, read as the reverse complement.
AGCACATAGTAGACAGACATGGAAAATTAGGTGCTCATTCCCTTTCTGCCTCTTGTTCAGGCCATCCTTATTGAGTGAGTGGTACGTAAATGCTCACTTGTCCTTGTTTTCACAGCAATCTAAACTTATTTCTTAAAATTACTTTGTAAACTTTTCTGGCATGCTAGTTGAAATATTGAGAATTAAGGATGTCTTAATTCCCCACCTTTGCTTCACTGAATCCAAGTTAATAGGACTCTTTTTTTTAGAATATGGATTTGATTTTATTTTCCAAAGCCCAATGAAGGCCTAGCCTCACTTCTCATTCCTTGTTGCTGTTGACTCACAGAGTTCTCAGAGCCCTAGAGAGCACCCTGCTGGTCCACATTGGGACATAGAGGTTGATTCTTTATTGCCCATAGTCATTCCACATAGAATTATGGGGGAAGATGCCTTTCTGGGCCTTAGATTATTTTACTTTGAAATAAGCAGTTTAGAATAAGTGAATGCTATGACCATTCACAGTCATTTAGCTCCTTTGTATTTGAACATTTTCCCTTTTTCATTTTCTGAGAAATGAGTCTTTGGAATCAATGGTGCTTTTGCTTCATTAGAGGGCAGACTTTGCCTGAAGTAAAACATGAATGAGAGTTTTAGAAATTAAAATATTCAATATGAAGTACTAGATTCTGCTGTTGGTGAGTGTGTATGAAGGAAGGGAGGAAAGACGGTGGTGAGGATGAGGTTACTGCTCACAAACTCCAGAGTGAATGTCTTCCATTGTTCAAATTTGTTGTCTACAGTAAAAGGTGATGAGATTCAGGTCCTATTAGTGACCCATGCAATAAATTGTAAATAACATTTTTAAATGAAATAAAATAGAACAGACTAGAAAGTTGAGTGCATTTTGTATATCAAGAATAAATATTGCTCTATGGAAATTTGTTGCCTGTATGCATGTATGAATGCTGAATCAGAACATGCAAATTAAACTCCATACAGTTGAAATATTTTGAGAACTATTGGGCTAAAAGATGAGCATTACTTTTAGAGTTAAACATTGGTATTTTTTACACTAATGGGGAAATGGGAGGCTAAGATCTGGCTAAAGCAGAGCAAAAATTTGATAGAGATAAATCAGAGGAATAAGTGTGATCCTTGGGAATTAGAATGCATTCTGCTTCATTGCAGACACTAACAGCTTCTACCTGGATCTTTTGTCAATTTCCCCTTCTTATAAGTCCTTCCCTTGACACTGTAAGAGATCTCTGACAAGGAGCAAGTTAAGGCAGGAAAGATTTATTTGGGCAGGTGCTTTGAGAATAAGGCTATTATGGGAGGGCAGGCCTGGCCACGAGAACAGCCTGAGGATGAGGTGGCAGGAGCACAGGGCTGATGGCTCACACCTCTGTGGATCAGGAAGCAGAAACAGGACAGGAGGCAGGGCCGGGTTATAAACCTCAGACCTGTTGCACCCCCCGCCCCCCACCACCAGAGACCTAATTCCTCTGGTTATGCCCCACCTCCCAAAGATTTCACAGACTCCCAAGACAGCACCACTAGCTGGGGACCAAGTGTTCAAATACATGAACTCATGGGATACATTTTATATCTAAGAGATAACAACTTAAGGATGGGAATAAACTGAATAGTGGCTTGGAAGTGAGACAGCCTTACAATCATTTCTCGATTTCACTGTTACCTACCTACTTGGCTTTGGAGAAATTAAACTCTCTCTGCCCAGTTGCATTGTGTTTAAAATTAAGGAGACTGACCATAAAAACAGTCATTTTAATGACCAAGGCAGCTAATATAGGTAATATTTTTAGTCCAATCTCTGTAGCATAGCATACTCTCAATAAATAAATGATAGCGTTCATGGCGCAAAAAGAAATCCAACAGTTATCCCTTCCCCCTAACCTGAGAAGCCCAAGTGAAGCTGGTAATCCAATGCAAAGACTACTATCTTCTTGTTGGTTTTTGTTTGTTTTTAAAGGTAGGGTCTCACTCTAGCCCAGGCTGATCTGGAACTCACTATGTAGTCTCAGGGTGGCCTTGAATCCTCTATGATCCTCCAACCTCTGACTCCTGAGTGCTGGGATTAAAGGCGTGTGCCTCCATGCCCGCCAATGCAGACTATTTCTGAATAGGTTACAACTTTATCCTCCTCCACCCCAGAGAAACAGTGAGTAAAATAAATTAGCACAGAGAGCAAAAAAGCAGAGTTGGTCTGGCTCAGTTCATTGTCACCTCCATCAAGCTGCCTCTTCAGGCTGTTGAGGAAGCTGGACCATTTCTGGGCTGTTTTCCAGTTACAAAACTAAAGAACACCATGTCTCTGTTTAGGGTGAGTAAATGAGCTGCTGGCTTGGAACAAGTGCCTGCCCTGATTGGGATTCGGTGTTTCACCTTGTTTTGGGTCATAATCTTGAAGGATTTTGTGAAGTGTCATGTTTTCATGCAGCAGGATTTGGCCCCATGTCTAGGAAGTATCATGTAGGTCACACAGTTGTTTGTGAGGTGAGCCTACAAAAGTCATGTGTCATTTGTGAATATCACCGGCTGGAGGAGATGAGCTTCATGTGACATCCATAAAACCAGAGCATCTCTTTTCTTAAAGGTCTTTTTAAGCCGTCTCTTATGGTCAACAAATTTGAGGTTACCTAGGCTTGGAACTGAGTTCATGGTCTGCAAAATATGCATGTTTTATTGGGTGTATTGCTAAAACACATAACAAATCATGTGACTTTTTTGCTTTAGTTGAAAAACAGAGCCCATCTAGAACAAGTCCTTCCTTATTTGGGTGTGTAAACAAAGCCGCACCATCTGCTCTCTTTTTGCTGGAACAAAGCACTGAGCCAGAAGCCACTTAAGGAGGGAAAGGGTTTATTTCATCTTACAGTTCTGAGGTGTTTCGTCATGACGGGGAAGGTAAGGCAGGAGTAGAAAGCTGGCATCACGGTGTCACATCAGCAGAGAGGAAATAGACGAACTAACAAGTGGAGCTGGGCTATAAACCCTCAAGATCTGCCCTCAGTGACACACTTCCACCACGGCTTCACCTGCTAAAGGTTCTAACACCTTCCTGAACAGTGCCACTTCCTGGGGATTAAGTATCCAAACACATGAGTCTGTAAGGGGTAGTTAACACTCAAACCACCACAAGAGCCCAGACATAGAAGATTATCTGCCCAGTTTGGCTTAGGACTTTAACCCAGACATCTTGTCTGCAAGCCAGTATGTGTCCAGTTGAATTATAGATTCTGACAATGGATATAAGGTAAGGTCAGTTACTATAGTTCAAGGTCATGGGAGGCCTACGTATTTGGAGTCACCTTCACCAAGCAGGTAAACCAATTCTCACCAAACCTGGTTATGACACAGTTGTCATAGAGGCAGTAAACTGGCCTATCTGCCACTCAGTATCCTATAGCTTTGTCCATAAACACATAAATATCAGGGTCTTTTTCTGAAGGACCCAGGAGTATATGTTTCAAAAGCTCTGCAAATGTTCATGACCTTCAACTCCTTCAATTTAATCATAAAACAAGAATCTAGACAGAGGGAAAGATTTACTTGCCAGGATGACATGACATTGTTTTTATAACAACAAGATCCTGTGCCCAAGAGAATTGTTTAACTAAGCCCTGATATATTTATATCATGGTTTATTTTATTTTGCAGCCATAAAAATGATGTTGTAAGAAAATCACATCTTATAACCTGGGGAAATGTTCCTGATACATTGCTCAGGAATAGCACCTTGCAAAACAGTGTGTTCACTATGAGTCTAATTTTGCATCCAAAAAATCTATATTTATACCTTATTTGTTGAAAATAAAGACTAATGTGAAGAATGCGATTGCACCAAGAGTAAGTGGACAAACGGCTGGTCATTAATTCTTACGCCTTTAGGTTTTGCTAGATTTTCTGAAACTTTGAATATGGTCAGATATTTGTTTTATGATGTACTAAAAATACTATTTAAAGCCTGATTGTTTTCACCAATGTTACTGTGATTGTCTCAAGGATATGAGGATGTGGGGAAGCACTTCAGAATTTGGGGGGTGGTGACAAATGTGGAAACAGAATTAAGATATAATCTGAGTTTTTTATTACATGGAGTTTTTATAAGCCACTGCATCTCTCCTACACATTGTCAAGCTCAAGGCTTTTTAAAACTTATTTATTTATTTATTTAAGCAGGAGAGAGAAAGAGAGGGAGAGAGAGAGAAAGAGTGAGAATGGGCACACCAGGGCCTCTAGCCACTGCAAACAAACTTCAGACGCATGCACCACCTTGTGCATCTGGCTTTACATGGGCACTGGGGAAACAAACCTGAGTCATTGGCTTTGCAGGCAAGCATATTAACTGCTAAGACATCTCTCTAGCCACTCAAGGGTTTTACAAAATGACTGCTTCTACACTACTTTTTTTTTTTTTTTTTTTTGATTTTTCGAGGTAGGGTCTCACTGTAGCCCAGGCTGACCTGGAATTTGCTCTGTATTCTCAGGGTGGCCTTGAACTCATGGTGATCCTCTTACCTCTGCCTCCCAAGTGCTGGGATTAAAGGAATGCTCCACAACCCCCGGCTCTTCTATACTACTTTAAGGTTAAAGTTCTCTAACATTGTAAAGCAAGTCCCACTTAAGCAGCAAAACTCCTGTTAACCATCTGTCAATTCTTATTTTCCACTAAGAAAATAGTTTATTTTAGAGAGAAGCAAAAATAAACATTGTAGTGTCTTTTAAATATATAAGACTTATCTACATACTTCATGTGAAAAGTATATAACCTGACACACATTATTACAAATTATCATGCCATTCATGTAAATCAAAAACTAATCCACCAAGACACAAAATGCCCTTGCAATGGCTGGTACTACTTCCACAGGACCCTCATGATAGGAGGAACAGAGGATGACATCAAAATAAAGGAGAAACTAATTGAGAGGGGGGTGGGATATGATACAGAGTGGATTTGTAAAGGGGTAAGTAGGGGAGGGAATTATTAGCATTTATTGTCTATAATTATGGAACTTGTCAATAAAAAAAAGTTTAAAAAAACAACTAACCCAGTCATGTTTTTAATGTTTTCAGAGTATGCTGCAAATTACTTAAATGGAAGAAATTTGCACATGGTACATGTCACCTGAGGTGTTTCCAGCAAGTCCATACCCAGGGTGTACATCTGCTATAGCAGATATAGGTAAGTTTGATGCCTGGGAAACTTGGGTCTAAAATTTCATGCAAAAATGCATCACTATACACAGTGGAACCATTCCAATAAACTACGTTAAATTAAGTTGGTGTGATGGTTTGAATTAGGTGTCCCTCATAAACTCATGTGTCTTGAATGCTTAGCTTCCAACTGATGGCAATTTGGGAGGTGGAGCCTTACTGGAGGAGGTGTGTCCCTGGGGGGTGGACCATGAGATTTTTTAACCCTCAGTGTGCCAGTGTTCATTGGCTCACTCTCCTGCTGCTGTTTTCCACCTGCTGTGGCAAAGCTGATGTCTACCCTCTGCTCATGCCATGTTTTTCCCTGCCATCATGGAGCTTCCCCTCAAGTCTGTCAGCCAAAAAGCTTTCCTCCCATCCGCTGCTTTTGGACAGGTGCTTTGTGCCAGCAGTTTGAAGGTAATTACAATAGTTTGTGAGAATGAAGCAATTTATCATTAAGAGACAAGACTGAGGCAGGTATAATGATGCATGCCTGTAATCCCAGCATGGGGAAGGCTGAGGATAGGGGATCATATATGTAAGGCTGGGTTAAGCTGCACAGTAAGACCCTGACTCAAGCCAAACACAAATGCTTCCAACATGAAAGTGGCAAGAATAATCGGCTTCAGAAATATTCCATGGAACCAAGGCAAAAGTGATGAGACAATGATCTGAAAATCACCTCAAAAGTGATGGTACTCATGCATACTTTGGCAGCATACATACCAAACTTGAATGAGAGAGAAGGTTAGCATGGTCCTTGCCAATTCATGAAACAGTTTTTTTTTTTTTTATCTTAGTTCTACTTTTAATGTCTGCTTATGTGCACAGGCATGTGAATACTCGTGTGTGTGTATGGGGGGGGGCGTATATGTGTGCATGTACGTACATGAGTGCCTGCAGGTAGAGAACACAGGATAACTGTAGATGTCATTCTCAGGAACACTGTCCATTGTGTTTAAGACAGGGACTCTCATTGGTCTGGAGCACACCAATTAGACTAGTCTGGCTCGCCAGTGAGCCCTGGAGATCCTTCTGTCTGTCCAGTGAGCCCTGAAGATCCTCTTGTTGCTGGTTCTTCAGCTCTTGGATATAGGGATGTGCCTAACGCTGTTTGGAATGGCTTCTGAGGATCAAATTCAGGACCTCATGCTTGCAAGGCAAGCAGTTTATTGAGCTATCTCCTCAGCTCTCATCTTAATTTTTTGATGTCCTAAATGTGCTTTTGAAAAGACACATTAGGGCTAGAGAAATGGCTCAGTGGCTATAGGCACTTGCTTACAAAGTCTGATGGCTTGGGGTCAATTTTCCCATACCCATGTAAAGCCAGAAGCTCAAAGTGGCAAATGCTTCTGAAATTCATTTGCAGTGGTTAGAGGCTGTGGCATGCCTATTTCTTCTCTTTCTTGCTCTCTGTTTGCAAATAAATAAATAAAATATTTTTAAGAGCATTGAAAAAAGATAGATTATTTGAATATTTATGGACTTTGGCATGTAAACAAAAACTACATACAATCCTTAGAATCATTGTATTGTCATAATGACAGTAGGGCACATGTCCATTTTAATTGCAATTTTGCATGTGAAAGTATCAAGAAAAAGATGGAGTTCTAACTATCTTCATGTTTACCTGTGCCATAGTGACTGGGGAGTGCCAATGAAAGTTCATTTTATCATTGACCATGAGACTGGATTGGGGAATCTCAATAAGAATTAATACAAAGGAATTTAAGGTCTATAAATAAGCTTAAATTACTTGGAATACTCCATTAGCAGATTACTACTAAATTGCTCAGTATAAAATCTACAAATTTGCTCGATCACTTACCTGTAGGAATTTAAGAAATGTCTCACTTTTAACTTCAGTGTTGTCCTCTGAAGGCCATCTCACCACTGGCCCTAGTTAATCCTTTCAGTAGCTGGGAGTTCAGGGAATCCCTAATCCATTCAGGAAGGAATTAAATAGTACCCAAAATTCATTCAGAATGCTGAAACTTCCTAAAGCCATCTTTAGAAGAAGTTTGCAAAATTCCCAGAAACTTTCTGTCTGCCTCTTTCTCTCTTTCTCTCTTTCTCTCTCTCTCTCTCTCTCTTTCTCTCTCCCTTTCTTTCTTTACCAGCCCGCTTTACTTCTCCAAATATCAGAAGTGACAGGAATAGAAGGCTAGTTTTGGAGGCCATCCCATCCCAGTGCTTTCATTTCTGTGCTGGTAATTTTTCATTTTCTTGGTTCTTTTATGAGCCATTTTTCATCTCCTAGGAGTTAACTCTCCTTGTCAGCGCCCACAGAAATAAAATGGGAGCATTAAGATCTTTAAAACAAAGCAAAGTGGTTGGAATCTGTTCAATGACCTCTCTCTTAGGGGAATTAGTAATTATGAGAAATTCTTTAACTGGGCTTAAGGAGAAAACCTAGGAATCCTTAATCAGTAGAGAGACACTGTGATACTTGAGTTTTTGAAGATTTTTAAGAATTAGTTGGGATTTATATAATGGGATGTAATGCTGTGGAGGATGTTAATTCTAACATCTGAAAGGGCTTTGCATAACCCTCTCCTGTTAAACATAGTTTTGGGGCTGGAGAAATGGCATAATGTTTAAGGCGCTTGCCTGCAAAGCCTAAGGACCCAGATTTGATTCCACAGGACCTATGTAAGCCAGATGCACAAGGTTGCATAGGCATCTGGAGTTCATTTATAGTGGCTAGAGGCCCTGGCACACCCATTCTATCTGCCTTTTTCTCTCCTTCTCTCTTTGCAAAAAATATATAAATAAAAATAATTTTAAAAATAGTTTAAAAGAGCGGTTTGGCTCATCAAATGTCATCTGGCCCTGACCATTACATGTCTCCTTCCAAAGTAGGAATGGTGGCACCGGGTATCTGGGAACCCTCATGGTATTATGGAGAGTGGTTGAGGCTCTATGGTTGCCAGCCCAGGCTCTGAGGCATATTATAGGGCCAGCTGACTTGAGGACATGCCTGATTGCTCACGCCCCCTATAGGGGCCCCGAGAGTCCAGGCCTGCCGAGTCAGGAGAGATATTCCTGGCTTTTGCTCCCTGGTCCCTCCCTTCTTTGCTATTCTCTGCACTGTGTGGCCTCTTCAGGATTCACCAAGTTTTCTGACTTCTCCTATACAAACTTACTGTCAGAAAAGGTACTGGTCTTTGCCTGACATTTGAAGATAGCCGTGGGGGACCATAGCTTTTCTAAATGGGATCATAACTCTCACATCTTCACACAAATGGGCAGAGCAGATAATGCCCCCAGGTAAGACTGGTGTGTGGGAGATATCCCCAGTTCCTGGAAATTACTCTACTTCTCCTTTCTTGGGTCAGGTGAATTCAAGGGGGAACTATATAAGGGAGTGAAGAATATGAATTTAAGTTAGAAACCATCACTGGCTGCTTTTAGCTTCCTGTTGGAAAATTATCAACAAAGAGTTCTAACTTTTTTTTTCTAGGTAAGAAGCTGGCTTAGCTTTATGTTGTTGAGTCTAAAATTGCTGACAGAGATAGCTTAAGGGAAGAAAGATTTATATTGGCTCATGATTTCAGAGGGCTCAGGCCCTCACGGTGGGGAAGGCATGGTGGAGAAGAGCTTGTGATCAACACAGGCTTTCTCCTTCTTCCAGTTCCTTAGCCTATGGGATGGTGCTGCCCACATTTAGGGTAGATCCTCCCTCCTCACCTAATCCTCCCTGGAAACACCCTCACTGACACCACCGTAGGTGTGGCTCGACCACTTAGGTGACTTTAAATCTAGTTATGTTGACAATGAGGATTAACCATCTTGCAGGGCCTGACTAGGGTGCTTCAATCATGCTTCCACTTACACTCTCCTGGATAGAGGAAAAAACTGGGGCCCGTTCCCTAAGCTAGCTGTTTCTCAGTTTTTGTTATTTACAAAATGGATATAATAATAGTACAGCCATGTGTTGCAGAATTAGGTTTCAGCCAATGATGGACCACATATACATATAGTGGTTCCCTAAGATTACAATGGGGCTAAAAGTTCTTTTTTTAAAAATATTTTTGATTTACTTATCTGTAAACATAGAGAGAAAGAATGAATGAACGAATTGAGAATGGGTATAGCAGGACCTCCTACCACTGCAAAGGAACTCCAGGTGCAAGTGCCAACTTGTGCATCTCGCTTCACATGGGTACTGGGGAATCAAACCCTGTCCATTAGGCTTTGTAGACAAGTGCATGAATCTAACCACTTCCTCAGCCCTAATAGTTCTTAACGTCTGGTGATGTTGTAATTACCACAATGTAATAGTGCAATGCAAGGCTCGGTTGTGTGTGGGCAATGCTGCTATAAACAAAGCTGTTGCTTGTCATACAAGTACACAGTTATGTGTAGTACAGGACATGTGATAATGATAATCACCGGTTACATTGCTACTTTATATATTTCTTGTTTTCAAAAAATTTCATGGCTTTAATGGCTATTTTTGAATACATTCCTGCTTATAAAACATGAATAAAGTTTTAGTAAATAGAATGCCACGCTGTCACAGCAGCAGCCTCGTGTACCTCAATTTACCATGTCTTGGTGGCATCAGGCAGCCATATGAGGAACTGATCTAAGCCATCTAGCTTATGCAATTTGCTATTCACTCTACATTTGCATAATGAAGGAAAAGCCTATAGATGCTGTGCCAATGTGAAACAATGCAAGACTCTAATGGCATCTTTGTGTGAGAAGACGGTACATGTGAGTGGTGTACGTGTGCATGTTCTTATGTGTAGGTGTGCCTGTGTGTGTGTGTGTGTGTGAGAGAGTGCAGAGGCTAGAGGTTGACATTGGGTGTGTTCCTCAACTGCTCTCCACCTTATTTTTTGAAACAGTGATTCTCACTGAACCTGGAATCAGTTATTTGGCTAGACTAGCTGACCAGCAAGTCCTGAGGATCCTCCTACTTTGACGTCCCCTGTGCCGGGATTACAGGTGTGCACCCCCATGTCCAGCTTGTACATGGGTGCTGGGGATCCAAACTCATGTTGTAAGGCTTTTGCATCAAGCATTTTACTGATTGAGCCATCTCCCCAGCCCTGTGGAATCATTTTACAGGAGAGTTTAATAGGAAGATTTGTAGACAAATTATATCCAAGACACACAAAAATTACAATTGAGTCTAGTTACTGCTCATGCCTACTTCTTGAAGGTATGATGGTCTGACTTTGTAATAGTGATCATAGATGTGAGTTTTTGCTTTTGTTGCTTCTCTTTGTTTTTAAATGGAAGGATCAAAGTTATTTAGTAAGACACATTTGAGTATTTGGGGACACATATGAGAGGGACTTATTTCTAGGACCTCTTTTTTCTGAAAGTGGTTTTTTTAGTCTTACTAGGAGACACAGTTGTATTTAATGTTCTTATTTTTATTTATTTATTTGAGAGAAAAGGGAGAGACAGAGAGGGTGAGAGAGTTTGAGAGACTGCATGGGTATGCCAGGGCCTTTTGGTCTTGCAAACAAACCCTAGACACATGCACTACTTTGTGCATCTGGCTTTATGTGGGCATTGGGGAACTGAACCCCTGGGCCTCCAGGCTTTGTAAACAAGAGTCATCTCCCCAGCTGTGCACTTAATTTTTTTTATACATAAGGATATAATTGCATTGAAATTTTTGACTTGTTTCAGAATGTACATATAAATATTAATTTTGATTTTACCATATCATCTATTGTCCAAAATCATGAACCAAATTCTCTCTGTGCATACAATATGAGAAATCAGGATGAGTGAGAGAAGGAAGGAAGGGTATAGGAAAGAAGAAAAGAAAAATAATCTAGAAAAAAGAAAAGGAGAAATCTAATCTATGACAATCCACTAGTGTTAAGTCAATCCACAGATCCCAGTGAACCAGCCAACTTTGCAGCCAGGATTGTTCTGGCTGGTGGGTTTCCTAGGACAGACCACAAGTTGATGTCACAGTGAAGTATTTCCATGCCTGCCTCTTCTATAAAATTCAGCTTCCTGAAATCTTCCAAGAAACCAGCACAGGAGGCTAAACAGGTGGATGTCAGCATCATGGCTAGTTACTTATGTAAACTTTGGCTCCAGAGAATGATTAGGAAAGGCCAAGACAAGGGTTTGTTCTGGGGATACGCATGTTGATAGGAGACAGGATCACAGGGCATGCAAGAAGAGAGGCCGGTATGCCTGTTCCTTCTGGGACCCTAGACATCACTGACTCCAGCTTGAGTGGACTGCCATTCAGATATGTCACCCAGTTCTCTATGGCACATCGTTCTTGAAATACCAGCTTCTAATGCTGCTAACACCTTCCCACACCTCCCACTTTTGCTTTTTCTAAGCAAGCAGAACACAGATAGGCCACCTTGTCGTCATGGTGTGTGTGGGGAAGGATCATGTCTGTTCCACCTACTCTCACAGCCCAGTGTCCTCTTGGTTGTATATGTAATGGCCAAAGAGGATGGTTACAAGCAAACTGCATTGCTTGCTGGCAGAGTCCCAAGGGAATTTTTAGTGAACGTTTGTCATAAGATTAAATAGCATCTGACTAAGAACTGGGTCAGGGTTAAAACAAAAATATTCACCTCTGACCAACAGAGCAAAATCAGCACAACAAAAACTATCAGTACATATAACCATGTGGTGGTCATAGAAGGTCATAGTTTGAAGGAGCCAGTGAACATTTCAAGTTCTGTGGGCCTATACCACTCCATCTATAGCTATAGACATCTAATATTTCTAATGAATCTTTAAGCAATTGAATACTATTGGCAGCAAAACATGAATGGGAGGCATAAATGTAAACCTCAAGAGAAGAACTATCCTAAGTCACTTATCAAAGTGGGTTGAGTTAGCCAATGAAACACTATTTTTGTGGTTTTGCTTTTATATCCGTGTATGAGAATTGCCACTGTTCTACATGTCGTGAGCTGAGAGTGGAAGGTGAAAGCAAAACCTACAAGAACGGAGACCCATGAGGAAGGAAAGAAGTTATGATGAAAGAATCAAGAGTGGGCTGGAGAGATGGCTTAGCGGTTAAGTGCTTGCCTATGAAGCCTAAGGACCCCGGTTCGAGGCTCAGTTCCCCAGGACCCACGTTAGCCAGATGCACAAGGGGGCGCACGCATCTGGAGTTCGTTTACAGAGGCTGGAAGCTCTGGTGCGCCCATTCTCTCTCTCTCTCTCTCTCTCTCTCTGCCTCCTTCTCTCTGTCGCTCTTAAATAAATAAATAAACAACAACAACAAAAAAAAGAATCAAGAGTAACTGAAGGGGCTACAGTGATGGCTTAGAAGTTAAGGCACTTGCCCACAAAACCAAAGGACCCAGGTTCAATTTTCAGGACACATAGAAGCCAGGTGTACAAGGTGGTGTATATGTATGGAGTTTGTTTGCAGTAGCTGGAGGCCTGGGTGTGCCCATTCTCCCTTTCTCTTTCTATCTATCTGCCTCTTTCTTGTTCTCAAATATGTAAAAATTAAAATATATATATATATTTTTAAAAAGAGTAATTGAAGCTGTAAAAAAAAACAAAAACAGTAATTGATAAAACATATCTGCATCTCCTTGGGTAATCTTTGCTCTCTCTGACCTTAAGCCTCTTAGGGTTGTAGCGAGAGTTGAGCCAACATCATTAACTCACTAAAGTGCAATTCTCCCTCTGTGTCTGGGCTACTTTTTTTTTTCCTCCGGCTCTAATTGAAGCTTGTTGCCACAGTTCCGGGCACACTCAATGTAGATTGGCATGGAAGCTCACCAGTAATCCTGAGTACAAGCCCAGTGTATCTGTCTTTATCCTTCTAGAGCCCAGTCCCTGGTAAGTCACTGTGGTTTGATTCGGGTGGCCTCGATAAACTCATGTGTGCTGAATTCTTGATCCCCAGCTGATGGCAGTTTGGGAATTGGAGCAGGTTTTTGTTGGGGGTTGCCTTATGGGTGTTATAGACAGTTTCCCCTTGTCAGTGTTTGGTACACACTCCTGTTACTGTTGTCCACCTGATGTTGGCCAGGAGGTGATGTCCACCCTCTGCTCGTGCTATCATGTTCCCCCGCCATCATGGAGCTTCCGCTCGAGTCTGTAAGCCAATCCTCGAATCAGCCTGTTTTCGGTCAGGTGATTTCTACCATCAACACCAAGGTCGCTGCGGCACATGTTGAAGAAGTATTGTTGGGATAGAGCTGTGTAATTTCCTCCAGTAAAATACATAGCAGAAAATAATTTGTTATTGGTCTGATTGATTAAATATCGTTAAGTTGAAAGCTATATGTAACATTCTTTCTAATATTGTGACCATTCAGAATTAGTGACAATCCTTTAAAGACAGAGAACAAGAAAGAGTGAAATCGTCCTAATATCTATAGTAACTAATACTATTTTGATTCTGGAGTGTCCCCCAAAGGCCCAGTGTTAAAGATTTGTCACTACCTTGAAGAACTCCTGGGAAGTGGGGGAGTCTTAGAACCTAGCAGGAGGAAATTAGATCATGTGTTGCAAGTCCCCGAAGGAGCCACTGGAATCCAGATCCTTCCTGCTTATCTATTTTCACTTCCTGACTGGTATGAGTTAAACAAGACTCCCCTGCTATCTGCTCGCTCTCCCCATAAGGTACTGTGTTGTCACAGGTCCAAAGTGGCAGGCTCAAGTGAACATAGATGAAAACCTCTTGGGTGGTGAGCCAAAATAAACCTTTCTTCCTGTTAAGTTCCTTATTTCAGCTATTTTGTCACAGTGACTTAAAGTTGATTGGTACAAGTGGCAAGAAGTTTTAATACAAAAGTGCATTGTCACTGAGCTCTAACATGTTAGGGTGGGGTCTGAAGTTGGATGACAGGCCAAAGCCTCATAAACAAATGCCCTCAGCAAGCTGCACTCAGAGCATTGAGAGTGTCTAGCTACAAAGAAACTTTGAGGTAAACCAACCCTAAATAAATAAAACTTTCCTAGACAAAATGAAAAGAGGTATCCTCTGATCCCAGGGTTTTCAAAACCAAAAGAACCAGGCATGGTGTTATACACACCATAATTCTAGGACTCCAGAAGTGGGGGCAGAACGACTGTGAGTTTGAAGCCAGCCTGGGCTTCATAGTAAGAGTTTGTCTCAAATAAGATATTTTTAATCTTAATTTGAGAGTTCTTTATCTTCCCAGGTTCTATTCTTCCTCACTCATCTTTTTGTTCTAATTTTTTGTTTAATTTTTATTTATTTGAGAGCGACAGACAGAGAGAGAAAGAGGCAGATAGAGAGAGAATGGGCGCACCAGGGTCTCCAGCCACTGCAAACGAACTCCAGATGCATATGCCCCCTTGTGCATCTGGCTAACATGGGTCCTGGGGAATCGAGCCTTGAACCGGGGTCCTCAGGCTTCACAGGCAAGTGCTTAACCACTAAGCCATCTCCAGCCCTCACTCACCTTTTTTAAAAAAATATTTTTCCTTATCTATTAGCAGAGATAGAGAAAGGGAGAATAAGAGATAGAATGAGAGAGAATGGGCATGCCACAGGGCCTCTTGACACTGCAAATTAACTACAGATACATGTGCCACTCTGTGCATCTAGCTTTATGAGGGGGGGGTACCTTTAACCACTGAGCAATCTCTCCAGCACCACTCACTCATTTTTATCTAACAAGTTGTCATAAAGTGTGTATGGTTGGGACAAGTATTCTTGGAAGTGACTTGGTACCCACAATAGTAGCAGAAATAACAACCCTCTCAGTGTGGGCCATTGTCCTTAGCATTACGCATGCAGAATAGGTCTTATTTCAAATGCAAGAAGAAAGGTGAGCAGAAACGGGATCCCACCTTCAGCACTGCCTGCTGTTCCTGATGGCATTCCCACTGGGGTCCCTTCCACTGCAAGTTCCTGAATTCTCAGCGGTGCTTGGCAGCTGGAGCTCTGCTCAGAATGGCATGTGAGAACGACTGCTGGTGGAACCCTTGCCATTGTTAGGGAGACAATAAAAGGATGTCTGATAAACATCTCACGACAGAGTTTTCTCCAGCTGAAACACATTGGAGGCACAATTTTCCAAACTTACATTCTACCTGTGGCTCCACAGCGCTAACCAAGACTCATTGCCAAGAGAGGACATTGTTCCTTCACCTTGAGAGGAGGCGAGCGCTTACTGGATTGTGCTGGATATTGTCTTGGAGCTGGCTGATTCTCACACTACTGCCTGGCAAATGTAAATATGGGGGTGTCCAAAGGACGTTTGAACCCTCTCAATGTTTCACAAAACCCTAAGAGAAGTGTGTGAACAGGTATAATGTTGCCTATGTTCACAAAAGGAGCAGACTCAAATAGCTGAAAAGTATAGATTCTTTTCTAAAAGGTAGACTGGAAATGTTTTTGCTTTATGGAAGAGTCACAAAATTGACAGCAAAATTTTGGACTCTCATACAAGCTATTTTTCTTCCACTGGAGGTTTTCAACAGAGGATCGATGCTCATTGTCAAGAACATTCTTGAAGAATACATATTTTATGTGGGATGGAAACTAACTGCAGTGGATGGCTTTTAATGTCAAATATAACAGCCAATTTTTCTACAACTCCCTTAAATTAGAACATCCCTGCATATTTAACATATAATTCAATTAAAACAATTTCAACTTACACATCAATGTGTTGGAATGCCTCTTGGCTGAAACAAAGCTCATGTTTAAGACCTTGTGATGAACTAGCATCACTATGTGTGCTCGGCGTAAAAGGCGCTGCACCATGATTATTTATTTATTTATTTATTTATTTGAGAGTGACAGACAGACAGAAAGAGGCAGAGAGAGAGAGAGAGAGAGAGAGAGAATGGGCACGCCAGGGCCTCCAGCCACTGCAAACGAACTCCAGACACGTGCGCCCCCTTGTGCATCTGGCTAACGTGGGTCCTGGGGAATCGAGCCTCGAACAGGGGGTCCTTAGGCTTCACAGGCAAGCGCTTAACCGCTAAGCCATCTCTCCAGCCCTGCACCCTGATTTTTAAGAAGCTAAGGTACCCCTTCGCTGAACTAACTACTAGAGAGACAGCTTGTGTAGATAGAAAATTAACTTTTATTACCAAATATTTGGAGTTGTTCTGGGAGGTCAGAAGGAGGAGAAGACGTTCCATATGGTTATTCTAGATGGGTCATTAAAGAAGTGAGACTTTAGCTTTCCTCTTTGGTGACAATTTTTACCCATGCAGTCCTGCTCCTTCTGTTTAATTCTACATTCCAGGTTGAACAGAAATTGGTCCTTTTGCTGTCTCTCATACAGTTACCCAAGGAAGCAGGAACAGAGGACAACTCAGAAACCTGTCTTCAGGGCAGCTAGACTAGTGGAAAGGGGAAATGTGGGTCTTTATGGGCAGCCACATCTCTAAGCACCTTGGCGATCATTTAGTTCTTTATTTCTCCACTCAGTTGAAGCTTGAGCATGTTCCACATAATAGTTACCAAAATAAGAAGCACCAGCAGGAGGCCAAATAATGTTCAGAAACTCTAGGTCAGAACCATCAAAGGAGCAATGATTGCAACATTTGACAATTGTGGAGAATGACTGGTGTGGGTCCTTCTCATACAATGCGAACAATGAGGAAGAATCTCCGGATTTCACTCCATTTCGTAACATTTGGTAGGCATAAAGTTCCTCCATTTTCTGTTCACCATATGTGCCACAGTTTCTATTAGCATGAAATTCCAGTGACCCTTAAATAATCCAGATCCCGTGACACAGTATGATCATGATTCTGTTAAAATTAAATAAAGGAAGAAAAATCTATTTGTTCTTTTTCTTTGCAAGTAAAAGAGCCTTTCTAAGCTGAGGAATATATAATGTACTGTGCAGAAACAAGGTGTTTGCTATAAACTGGTTTTATGTTGCAATATAATTTTTTCTTGAACTTTACACATTTTCAACATTTTATCGGAATTGATTTGTGTGTTTTTATTTACTTCATGTATTTCCTGAGTTGTATTATTATTATTATTATTATTATTATTAGTGTGTGTATGTGTGTGTGCATGCATGTGGAGTTAAGAGGACAGCCTCAGGTTGTCATCCTCAGAATACCATTCACCTTTGTTTTGCAGATGGGGTCTTTCATTGGTTGCCAGCTCACCAATTAGATTAGTCTGGCAGGCAAGCAAACCCTAGGGATTCTCTTGTCCCCACCTCCCTGGCACTGGGATTACAGGTTTATGCCAATGATCCTGACTTTTTAAAAAAATCTAATTTATTTATTTAAGAGAGAGAGAGAGAGAGAGAGAGAAAGAGGCTGAGAGAAAGAGAGAGAGAGAGTGAGAATGGGCACTCCAGGGCTTCTAACCACTGCAAACAAACTTCAGACGCATGTGCCCCCTTGTGCATCTGGCTTATGTGGGTCCTGGAGAGTCAAACTGGGATCCTTTGGCTCTCAGGCAAGCAACTTAACTGCTAAGTCACCTCTCCAGCCCCCCTGATTCTAACTTCTTTTCTAACTTGCATACTGGGGATAGAAATCAGGTCCTCATGTTTGCAAGGCAAGCAATTTATCAATTGAGCTATCCCCTCAGACCATGGATAACTAGGTTTTAATAATTTTCTTATCCTCTCTTTTTTTCTGTTGCTGAAGCAGAATGAAGTAAAAGCAATGTTCAGCACACGTGCCACTCCATCTACTTGGAAGAAATGGCAGTGTAAAGTTATTTTAAGTGCATAAATTCCATCTCATCCCAATGACTCTGGTATACAAAGAAGTGAGTCTTGGTTCAGAATCTCATAGCACTTCCCATATTACGAGGGGAAAGAAAAAAGGCTACAAGTGATTTAAATTGTCAGTAAGACTGGATTTCTTAAAATCATGATATTCAGGGTACAAGAGACATAACTGGGAATCAGAGCCATGTAGAAGTGCATGGGAGAACGTAGGAGCTGATATGATCTTTGAGATGAGTTTCGTCCTGGTTAAGATTGAGTCCAACAAACATTGGAATGAGGCCATTCCTTTCCCTAGGCCAGTAAAAGACAATCATGTAATTAAACACAGGAACAGAAAGCAATGTTAAAAGCATGTCAAGACAAAAGCCCTTCCTGATTGGAACTGAGGTGGTCTTGGGGAGTAGAGGGGAGAGATGACTTGGTAGCTAAGGTGTGACCAGGTGAGGGTGGGCTCTGAAGTTCAGGTAGAAGAGTGCATGCAGATGACCTTGGCCCATCCATGCTTTCCCTCTGAGGAGCCCTGGGTTTGCACAATAGTAAGGGATAATGTGCTTTAAAAAATCAATTATAACAAAATTATTTCATTCTAATTAGTTTGGGGTTTTATTTTGTTTTAACACATAAATAATGTGCTTTTTTGTGTCTTTTTGCTGGCTATACTCTAGTTTAATTCTACAATACTTCAAGAGAAATAGAGCCAATTAATCATTTGGAATTTGACAGCTTGCTTTCTTGGTTTGTTTTCAAGACGCGCTTGTGCTTGGGGCTCTATATTCTGTTGTATGTATCATTTGCCTACAAGGCAGATGTGGCAGCTATTCAGGATCCTGGCTAAGGATCCAGAGCTTAGAATGAGAGCTGGGATGAATGGAAACCCAACCCTACCTCTTACCTGTATATCAGCTGCCGGAAGCTCTTTTATTTGTGTGTTTCAGTTTCCTCATAGAAAACCGAGAATGATGCTGCTAATAACAGTGCCAACTACATAGGACTGTATGTCTGTATGTGAATGTCATGTTTGCGTTTTCATATACAGTAGTTCTAGCTTTGGTTGGATTGTCTCCTGATGTGTTAAAGGCTTTGTCCCATTTCATCCATACTGCTCTCACAGCACAGAGAAAAATCAACTCCTACCAAATCAGAGAGCTGGAGCCTCAGAGGCCCCCAACACCTCATCACTGAAGCAGACCAAAAATGAACCCAACATGGCTCAGGGAAATTTTGCGGAAGAGGGGGCAGAAAGAATGTCAGAGCCACATGTTGGGTCATGATATGCAGAGACATTTAGCTTACCCATAACTGTGGGCTAACTCCACAATGCATGACCCGTATACCTCAACAAGGAGGGGTCAAGGGGAGGGGGTAGGTCACGGATGAGCCTAATAATGGTACCAAACTGACTGTATTTGCTGAATACAGAACTGACTAATAAAAAAAAAAAAAGAAAAGAAAATCTGGTTTTTACAGATGGCAGTGAACACCATGGAGACCCAAGACCCATCAGAGTGACAAGAACAGGAAGCTGACTGCCTAGCACAAAACGAATCATCTCTATCATATCTGCCAGGACCCAGGAAACATTACAGAGGAAGTGGAAGATTTAAATATCAGTGCTGCTCTCATTGCTAGCTTAAGATCCTCCTCCAGGAGATGGTGGTAAACACTGAGGAGACTCAAAACCCATCAAAAAGCAGAGAAAAATGGAGGTGGCTGAGAACTGAAGACCAAAGGAGGCTCCTAGCAAACCCACAAAGGCTCAGGGAACATTGTAGACGAAGGGGCAGAAAGAATGTAAGAGCTAAAGGGCAGGGAAAGTATACTATGAGGCATTGCCTCCTCCCCCACCCCGGCCACCTCAGAAACTGACTGGTGCATTTCTGATCCCACAGTGAATACTGAGGAGGGCACTTAATGGAATAGAGGTGGGGAAAAGGGAACATATGAGTATAACCAAATGGTAATAGAACCAATATGCATGATAGTCATGCAATAAAGCCCTCAATTAAAAAATACACAGTGGAGCAAAGTTTTTTTTTTAAAAGAAAATTACATTTTTGGAATTTTCCAAGAATATCAATCTGTGTTTGAAAACAATTTGATTAAAATCAATATGTGAATTAGTATTCTAAAGTGGAATTAAACATTATAATATCTTATTTTTTCACGTTTCTAATTAAAAACATTAATGTCACAAACATATTGTAGACTCTTGTTTTCTAACTAATGATCCTTTAGATGCTAATCTCAGCAAACTATCAATCACATGATTTCTCTTTGCAACAGAAATAACATAACTTGAAAACTTCATTTTCTTAATGCAGGCTTTCATTAGGACAGGTGATATCTTTAAAGATATCATGAATTCTGGATAATTATAATTTAGACCAATTATACCTTATCTACCAATAGATGAAGGGAGGAGTAGTGATAAGTTAGTATAAAATGAATTCAGTGTATTTAATGTGCCAAAGCATGTGGGCTAATAGCATTTAAAAATCTGTGAGTAACAAGTTGTTTCATTTCTTCTTTATTTACTTGTTTTTTTCATTGTCTTAAATTATGACTCAGGTACTTTGCTTGGTATTAGCTATAAGAACTGAGTAAAGCCCTGTTCTGCTTTCAAGAATTTACCGAACTTAATAGTCAGTTTACTTTACAAACTGGAGAAGGATACGGGTATGACGTGATGAAAAGAATCAGCAGGTGTTCATACAAGTGTAAATTCTAATTACTGTGGTTGAAAGAATGGCGAAATGTACCAGCAGACTTCAGAATGGACTCAAAGAGCTATTACGACAAATGGGCAGTATGGGCTTCTTGATGTTAAACGATATATAATCTTCATTTAAACATATCCTCAGAAGTGATGGTTGAATGAAACGTCCCCCAAAGGCTCATGTGTTTTGAATACATGGTCACAATTTTGAAAAACTATGAGGCTTCTGGGAGGGGGGCCCTTCTACAGGAGAGTTGTTGTCCAGATGGGTTTTGGGGTCATGTAGCTCAGCTCTAAGCCCAGTACTTAGAGGACTTCCTTCTTATGGATGTAAAGATGTGACCCAGCCTGCCGGTCATAATTTTCTCGCCATGATGAAACATCCCCTCAACATTTTAAGCTGAAATTAGCCCCTTTCTTCTATGACAGAATGAGGATTTTGTCCCACTAAGCAGCAGGTAACTGCAACATCAGAAAGCCCAGAATCACTAAGATTTCCTAGCAAACCAATAGCAAAATAATTATTAGCAAAATGTAAATGATTCCAATGACAGGAAGGAGAAAAAAAGGGTTTGTAAATCCAGCAGTCAGAGTGAGTGGGAAAACTACTACATTCTAAAGCATGATTGTTGTTCCCTGACAAAAAGCTTATATCAGTAAACAAAAGCTTTCTTGAAAAGCAAACTGATTATTAAATTAAACAAAAATGAAGAGGAGTTCAAGAAATAGGAAGAGAAAGAAATGCAAACTTGAGAAAAATGATGAAATTTAAAAGATGAATTCATTGAGGTAAATATATATTTAGTAAAAAATGTTTCAAAAAATGAGGAGACAGAAAATGAGGGGTGGAAATAACTTATGAAGTAAAAGTTATAAATATCCAGTGCTCAGAATAAGTGTTGGGTTGGATGAAATTTTTTTTTTTAAGTAGAACCAGAGAAATTAGGATAATTTTCACAGGGCAGTATAAATGAGAAAAGAGCCAGACATGGTGGAGCATACCTTTAATCCTAGGACTTGGGAGGCCAAGGTAGGAAGATCTCTGTGAGTTCAAGGTAAGCCTGAGATGACATAGTGAATTCTAGGTTAGCCTGGACTAGAGTGAGACCCTGCCTTGAAAACAACAATAGCAAAAAATCCAAAACAAAACAAAAAACCAAAAAACAAAACAAAACAAAAAAAATAAGGAAAATAATTCTAGAAGGTCATCTTCTGCACTTTTAGAAATTAAAGTTCATGTTCCCACACCAGTTCTGCAAGCACTGTGTGTGACTGAAGCTTAGAAATTAAGAGAGGACTATAGGGAGGAGGGAATGGGGTGGTAAAGATGGAAGTTGGGGCACTGATTCTGGTGTACAGAAGATCGCAGGGTGTCCACCATGAAGTTCACGGGGAAAATCTTAAGTCCAACCATGAACATGAATGGATCTTACTTTGAGAAAGACAATCAAATTAAAATATATTACACTTAACTAAATGGTATGATCAAACTGGACTCTCTCATTTATGTAGCAATGGTTGTGCATATGTCTTTTCTTAAGGAAAACAAAAGGGAATGGTGGCAGACAAGGGAATGCCTAAATTTTTAAAAATAAAAAAAATAAATGAGAAGTAAGCAAAAATTTGACACAGTTTGGAGAATTGATGTGTGCAGAAAAAAAAGCGAAAGGGAAGAGGTTCCATTTATTCTTTTCCTTTTGACAGTTCTAAAATTTGTTTTCTTTCTAGTCATACTAGTTAGTTTTATAATAAAACATATTTCAGCAATGATAATATTCTAAGCACTGTTTATGTTTCTTTTCATTTTTATTATTTCCACTTCTCTGTGGAAATTCCTAATCTTGTCTCTTAATTTCTTAAAAAAAAAAAAACATGTGAGAGTGGTGTGCACATGTGTTTGTGTGCTCACATGTATATTTATCATGGGTGTGCATGCACGTGCTTGCATGGATGTGTGGAGGCCAGAGGATGACATAGGCAGTCTTCTCTCACTGTCCACCATCCTCATGGAGACCAGGTCTCTTGCTAAGCACAGAACTCGCTGATTCAGCTAGATAGTCATCTAGCAAGTGCTAGTGATCATCCTGTCTCCACCTCCCCAGTTCTGGGGTCACAAGCATGCACCATATTTGACATTTTACATAGGTCCTGGGTATCTGAACTCAGGTCCTCGTGTTTGCACTGCAAGTACTTTATCACTGAGCCAAGTAGTTTTAACTTCTTGAGCAGGTTGGGCATGTCTGATATGATTTTTGGATCCCCATGTTCTGTGTCTGTTGAGTGTTGTTTCTCTTATTCCTTTCTCTTATCCCTTCCTGCCTTTTGCAGTCCTTCCTCTACTACCTTCTCCTTCCACGTTTTTCTTCCTTGGTAATAATTTATTATTTTCTTAAATCCTAGTTAATCTTGCTTGAGCACTGGACATTGTTTTTATGAGAACCTGAGTAGTTGACTTGAGCCTTGGGATGATGTTATGTTTTCCTAGGGAGGGTTCATGTGTGCTTTAATGGGGTGGAAACATTTCCTAGGCCGAGTCTCAGTTTCATCCCACTACTGATTCACTGTTTTCCCTAGAGAACAGTCCACAGAGTCCCCAGTCAAAGTCTCACCCCAGTACTGGTTCACTGTTTTCTCTAGAGTACAGGTCCACAGAGACCAAAGTCGAAGTCTCACCCCAGTACTGGTTCACTGTTTTCTCTAGAGTACAGGTCCACAGAGACCCAAGTCAAGTCCCAGTGACTTTCTGATGCCCAGTCAGGTTGAAAGTCATGAACTCTAACTTTTATCCCATAGCGTGGTCGACTTGAACAATAAGGCCATATTCTCAGTAGTGTTTGTGTTTCAATTAGAAGCTACCATCACAGTTAGGTAAGTGCTCCCAAGCTCCTCCTTGTATCCAAACTACCAAGGGATGCCATGATTGGAAGCAGAGCTCCTTTCTATGGGTTTCCAGTTAGCATTTATTGGGTCTCAGTATAAAACATAGCTTCATCCCACCCAGACTATTATTCTGGATATCATACAAGGTAGAACACAGGAATTTAACTTTTGTAACTGATGGATTAAAGATCCACACCACAGTAGCAAAAATGATGCCCATTTTTGGTAGGCATGTTACAACAGCCCTAATGTCATAATACCAGTTTTGACCATCACAAACTGACAACATGATGGGCTGTTTAAATGGTGAGCAACTTCAGGTCTTCTTATCTCTGTATCAGAGTGTTGATGTTGTTATAAGTTTCCACAGTGCAGATGAAAGTTTGCAAGAAGCCATGGAGCATGAATGGAGAGACTGGCTATGTGTGCAAGCTTATCATGTTTTCAAAGTTGAGAAAAAGGTTTAACACATTTTCTTGACTCAAAACTCAATTGGGGACTGGTGAGATGGCTTAATAGTTATGATGCTTGCCTGCAAAGCCTAATGACTCAGGTTCGATTCCCTAGTACCTTGTGAAGCCAGATGCACAAGGTGGCACATCATCTGGAGTTTGTTTGCTGAAGACCCTGGCACGCCCAGTCTCTCTCTCTCTAATAAATAAATAAAACATAAATAAAATACTCAATTGGGTGAGTGATCCCCACTTTCTCATCTAAGTTACTGTGGATTCATAGATAGTGAAAATTCAAAGTAAGGCAAGGTATTGACGCAAATGCTAGCCTAGTATGAGTACCACATTCTTATGAAGAGTTTGAGTGCCTTTCAGCAGCTGGAGTATCATTCAGATTGGTGTAGAACAATCACTCAAGAGTAGTTGGCTATTGTGGACTCTGAGTTCAGTGAACAAAGATCTGTGAGCATATATTGTGCCATCTTATCTTTCCTTTTATAATGTGTTGAATTATATGCCCACTCTCAAATATTGAAATATTAAACTTTATTGTCTTAGAATGGGACCTCATCTCAATCTCAGATGAGGGTAATTGATGAAGAATTTATTTAAGGATGCGGTCATGTTGGATAAGGCTGGGCTTTTCTTTTTTTTTCTTTCTTTTTTTTGGTTTTTCAAGGTAGGATCTCACTCTAGCATGGGCTGATATGAAATTCACTATGTAATCTCAGGGTGGCCTTGAACTCACAGCGATCCTCCTACCTCTGCCTCCGAAGTGCCTGGGATAAAGGTGTGCACCACCAAGCCCGGCAAGCCCGGTCTTTTAATTCAACACAACTGGTGCTCTTATAGGAAGATGACCATGTTAAAAAAAAAAAAAAAAGCACAGGGAGAAAGCCATGTGAAGACAGAGGCAGAGAGGCTACCACAAATCACAGAAGCCAGGGTAGATTAGTAGCCAAGGAAACAAAGGATAGTTATTTTCCTCAAGGTATAGGAGAGCTTGTCTTGATGTACTATAACTTGATTTTCAACTTCTAGTTTCTCTATACCAATAAGAAAATAGACTTTTCTCATTTATGGTGCTTATTCCAGCAGTCCTAGGAAACTGCTTCTGATCCTTCTGATCTTTAAATGTAGGTAAACGAGAACATGACAGTAAGCTCTCATTCAAATTAACCAATTAATTATCACTCAATATTTTGGTTCTTCTATTGTTCACATATTCTTATCAGATATCATCCTTAAGGGCTGCATGACCTTTCACCTTGTGGTCATGGTAATTTACTTTATACCTTTTTGTGTTCAGTTTACTACCTTTTTTTTCTAATACTCTAAATACAGTTACACTGAAAATCTTCATGTGACTAATATTTAAGAATAAATAAGAAGAAATGGTGCTGCTGGTTCAAAGAACATAACATTATTTTTATTTTTTGGCTGTGACATTTTCAAAATATTTTATTTAGAGAGAGAGAGCGAGGGTCTCCAGCCACTGGAAATGAGCTCCAGACACATGCACCACCATGTGCATCTGACTTATGTGGGTACTGGGGAATCAAACCCGAGTCCTTAGGCTTTGAAAGCAAGTGCCTGAAGCACTAAGCCATCTCTCCAACCCTGACTATGATGGTTTTAATATTCCTAGTGTGTGCTACAGAATTACTTCTTTTTCATCTAGCAATTTATTACTACACCCATCATCGAGAAAAATTACTTCTTCGGAGTTATATCCATGTAAGAGTAGATCTTACATGGGAGGGGGGAGAGAGAGAGAAGTAGCAAAGAGTGGTGATGACAATGACATTGAATATGGTAGTGACTTCACAGCATCACGTTGTACACCACAAAGAGATGTCAATACAGTTGGGAGGTATTTCCTGCTACTTTGTTGAAGGATTCATTAATTTAATTCTCATTACTTTGCACACGAGGGTAGACCATCCCCATTTCAAATGTTTATCATTTGAAACTCATACTGTTTCTTCTGTGACATGTCTGCTGTTGTTCTTATTATTTTTCTTCAATTTATTCTTAAATAGGGGCTTTGCATGAAATCCATCCTTTGTATATGGAGTATGCTAGTATTTTTCAGTGTATTTATTTAGAATATAGAAGTAAAACCGAGTCTCCTCTGGAGTGACACTAAGAATGAGATGCTGAATTTACCACACATCAGGTGGCTAACAGGTTCTTAATGATTGAAATAGTTCATTACAATTTCTTGTGAGGCCAAAGTCAAGCCCCTGCATAAACTCTCATTTGCCGTCTCTAGTTTGGCAACATAATATTGACATGTTCTCATTGGCATAGTCATCCTGGCCTTTTCCTTTTGTACTCTCTATATAGGTTTTTTAAGGATTGAATCAGGGGAGGAACAAATGGAGTTGGAGAGTCATCATGTGAAAATACACAGTTACAAGAGCACATTACAATAGTTTGGGTTTTGGGTGAGCTTGGGAGCCAGTATTCAAATCCTGATCACATGTGGATGCCTCATTTTATCCTTCTGTACAATCAGAGAGTCATAATGTTAATTATGTCCTAGATTATTTGTGAAGGTTAATCGAAGTCTTATAGTATTCTATTGCTGCATGCCACATTAAATCCAGCTATTTCCAACAATAATAAACACTTATTATCCCATATAAATCTGAAGGGATTTAGCTGTGTAACTCTAGTTTTATACCTCTCAGGAAGTTGTGGTCAAATAGCCCCCTGGAGCTGAGGCCACACAAGGTGTTACTAGGGTTAGTGGATCACCTTCCAGTTGTTACCTATGTAGCTGGTAAGTCACTACTAACTCCGGGCAGGATGTCAAACCTCCTTGCCATGTGAATCTCTTTCCAGGGCTACTTGAGTGTTCTACCAGAATGGTGGCTGGCCACTACGTGATCCAGAGGAGAAATTAAGGATGACAAGGTAGTACCTTTTTAACCAAATCTCGAGTCTCATGTAATAATTTATACTTCTTTCTAATCCTTTGAAAAAAAAATCCTTAGTTGCAATCTCTAAAATATCTAAAGGAAAGGAGACTTAGGCTCTGTCATTTGAAGAAAGGAGTGCAAAGAAATTTGAGGACTTATTCTCAAATAACTGCATGACATAACACATGCTATATACTTAGCAGAGATATCTCATAGAAAGAAGTAAAAAATGCCAAGCATTATTCACATCCTTGTCTGTCATGCTACAAACTGCAAGTGAGGCTGTAGTGGTGGTTCTAGGGAACATGTGAATAGGGTCAAACTGAGTCTTTCAAATAAAGTGGGGCTAGATCAAGAAGGTTTGAGCACGTTTTAACACAGTGCTTAAAGATTTCTGTTTCCAAACTGGATAACTCCCTGGATTTGGAGGTATAGGAAAACTACTCATTGTAACAAGATAAAGGCATCTCTACTGAAGGGAAATTTTAGTTGAAAAATAACAGATAAATTAAATGACTTAGTAGATGAGGCAGTACTGAAGGATCTTAGGCACTTTAAGTGGTTGATATTTTTAAAGGATACCTCTGCCAAAATTATTGAAGAAGTTTCTAGTGGAAGAAAACTTTACCCAACAGATATAAAAGCCATTGTAAAACCCTAATAATTAAATGCTTATAAAATATTAAAATAAGAATATAGGAGTATTCCATTTATAATAGTTATTATGTCAGAAATAAATATGGGTACATACCTAAAAAATCAAATTCCATTTTTCTGAGGAGACTTCACAAATCATTGTAGGAAGAAAGGCTTTTATGCATACAAGAGAGAAAACTGACTCTGTGAAAAAAAAAAAAACCCTGGCCCCACCCTACATTACTTAAGATAAATTCCAGATAGATGTGATAAGTGTAAAAATAAAATCATAAGAAACTTGAAAAAAAGATAGATGTGTATTTACTTGCAGTTTGAATTGGAAGGTATTTCTAAGTATAAAAAGGTCTCCAAGGAAAAGAAATCAGTGTCTGAGTAACTATATACTTTTGTGTAACGCATTAAAAAGTTTAAAGCAAACCACAAATACTGGTGGATGGCGTCCACTGTGCAACATCTATGAGCCAAACACCATACTTGGAGCTTTGTGGTAATTACCCTTAATCCTCACCCAAACCACCAAGGGCTCAGTATTATTATCTCCACTTAACAAAGGAGGAAACTGAGATTGCAAAAGATTACATCAATAGCTCACAACCCTGGCTGTATATTGAATCATGAAGCTTTACAAAGACCCACACTTAGGCCCCATTCCACATGAATTTAATCACAATTGCTAGGAATGGTATCTAAGTGCCCCATGCTGTCCCTCAAGTCACACAGCTAATGACTATAGAGTCATAGTAGGAATCTTTCTGCTTCCCAAACTCTTGGACTTTTCCTTATAATGTGTAAAAATTTTTCTGAAAATACATTCTCTACTTTCTTAGTTCTTGGAAGTTGCAAAATCCTAATTGAGAGCTAAGCTTGAAACATAAGAGGTTCAGATATAAGGATCTATTTGCTGACCCACTTGTAACATAGCTTCTATAATTCATGTTTTGGATTATCATTAAAATGTTAGGGGACTAGAATGGATGAAAGTCCAAGAACTCCTAATCTGTGTACTAAAGGGAAAAAATAGAATTGTAGAACAGTTAAGCAAAAGAAATATTCTAATGGTCTAATTATTATCAAACA
This sequence comes from Dipus sagitta, assembly GCA_036346955.1. Classification (NCBI taxonomy): domain Eukaryota; kingdom Metazoa; phylum Chordata; class Mammalia; order Rodentia; family Dipodidae; genus Dipus; species Dipus sagitta. The sequence continues at coordinate 59,187,844 of CM070786.1, read as the reverse complement.
ACTGGTATTGCTAAGACAACATGAAAGATATTTGCATGGATCTACTTTCATTGGGCAATTATCACCATTATAATTTTTTCTCTATCAAATGATACTTAACAATATGGATGAGAACTGCATAGATATTTTAAGCACAGAACTCAGAGACTAATAACATTGATTCCCACATAGATACCTTATAGCTGTATAATTATAGATGTCACTTAATCTCTCCATAGTCCAGTTTCCCCAATGATAAAATGGGAATAATAATGCTATTGGATAAATGCTGCTTAAGAAATCACTTGAAGCCCTATTGGCTTCAGATCTCTCAAGGTTCCCTTGGACAGGCATTCGGGAAGTCTTGGTGGTGCAGTTACAGCCCAGGGCCTCACTAAGCGGGGGACTTGGCCATCTGATGACTCGAATAGGGATGGCAGAGCCACTGTCAAGGCTCCCTCGTATGAATGACAAAATGGTTCTCATTGTTGGTAGGATGCTCCGACTTCTTTCCACAAAAGCCTTGCTATGGGGATTCTCGAGTCCATATGACACACCACAGACAGAAAGTGACCCAAGAGACCAAGGGCAAAGTTGCAACGTATTGTGTGACTTACACCTCACTATTTCTGTACCACTCCATTGTCACACAGGTCAACCCTGATCTGATTCAGTCTGGGAAGACACAACACTTACATGCCATGCTGTCTGAAGGTGGCCATCACAAGTACCTTTAAAAGCTTGTCACATATACATGCCTACATACATACATACACGTCTATGTATGTATATAGAGTATTACACACATACATATGCATACATTTCAGCATTCGTACATACTATATATGCATATATGCCCATATATATGTATGTATGCATCCCTATTTGTTACTTTCTCACCACTATGACAGAATGCCCTGCCTAAACAATTTTGGTTCACAGTTTCAGAAGGGTTCAGTTCATGATTACTCAGCCCCGCTTACTTCAGGAGAACAACATGGCCATGTGAGATTGTCCTGACAGAGCTTCTTGTCATTGTCACAGATAGAACAGAGAATGAACAAGGAAGAAGCCAAGGATAAGGTACTTTAAAGGCCCTCTCTGGTGTTTCTAAAAACTCCCGAAACGATGATACCACTTGGTGACCAAACATTTGACATGTAAGTCTATGGGAGGACTTACGTATTCAAACCATAATAAGCATTTGCATAATGTGTTGGTCAATAAACCATATACATGATGGTGGTCCCAGAAGAATGTATCTTCTCATGACATCATAGCCTCCTCAGTCTGGGCAAATATAGCCTATGATATTCACACAATAATGAAGTTCCTGAAGATAAGTTTCTCAGAAAGTGTCCCTGTCATTAACCAGCATGTGACTGTATATAACACTATGTATTTAGACATCTATATATGCTGTATATTGTGTAAGCATTGTAGATACATCTCACAGTTAAAGCTTACATCATAGTAAATAGTAAACTACTTAAGTCAGAATTTCTAGGGGAGGATTATGCATATTAGAATCAATAGGTTAAGAACGATTTTAAATATATAGCCAGTGTTCCAATATGTAGCTTATTATGATAGCAAGTCCAGGAACCCAAGATGAGAGGTTATAAACCTTGAATACACAGTAGAATTACTTGGAGAGGTCTAGGCTGTTCCAGAGATCAATTATATCAGAATCTCAGGAGTAAGGAACCTAGGGATTGGTATTTTTGTTCTTAAGTGCCCCAGGCAATGACAATGTACAGCCAAGTCTGAAACCCATGGCTCCAATGATTATACTTAGATGATTGCATTAAAATTCCCCCATTCCTCAATGTACTGAGCTCTATTTCAGCTTTTAAATCTTAAGGACTTAAGTTAACTTGCTGAAAACAACAAGAAGAACTTTGACTCCCCATAATGTGCTGGGAATGCTGAAGATGGGTAGGAATGTGTAGCATGGCGCCAGTTGCTGTCTGTCTGTCTGTCTGTGTCTGGCGGATTTGAAGCCCTCGCGTGTCAGCCAGCTACTTTGGCTAGAATTTGCCTTCCTGCAAGAGTAGAAACCTTCTAGGCATGTGATGGCTGGGCCAGGAAAATGTCACCTATTGCCAGAGAAAAACCAGCTTTCCATGCAAAGAGAGTGAATGACACGGAAAAGCACTTTTGCCGAAGTGGCTGGAAAGACTTCAGAAGCATTGTGGATGGCCATTCTGGAAGTAAAGGGTTCACTTGCGTCCATTGGTGTAGGAACTGCCTCACATTCAAGATGGAGTCATTCATCGCCGATTTGTGTTGGCTTTTACAGACTAGCACAAGACTGTCTTCTGTAGGAATAACCATTTCAGTTTGAGGAAGATGTGTAAGAAAGCCTGCATGACAGCTGTATCGGGGCCAGAAAAATAATAGGTGAATGACAATTTCTAGTAAACTATGTAATCCAACTAGACATTGGAAACTTGTCCTGTGCTGGAAACATCTCAAATCCTTTTTGCAAATATTTGGGATTGATTGAAGCGCTTAACAGACTCTGTCCATTGCTTTTTCTCCACATTTAAACCTATGTTTGTTCTAAGTAAAGCTTAATCCATGTGTTTCTGATTCCTTGAGACATAATGCATCAACATCTTTCTTTTAGGGGAAAGCCCATCTATTTAACATCTAAGATGCCTTTTGCTTTTTAGCTTCTTAAAATGTTATTCCTTTTTGAAATTGGACTCAAAGGGTATGTTCACAAAATTTAGAGCACACTCAGCTTATAAATGCAGAATTTTGACAACTGCATAGGAATTAATCTCTTTTCTTTTGCCAAAGCTGTGATTTCCGAGTTGCTTTAAATTCCCAATCCTCTTTGTAAAATTGAATTATAGACTCTCCATGAATTCTGAATATAGGAAATTTGGCTGTCCATAGATTCTAATTTTCTCTACTAAGTAGCTTGCTAATGCACTTAGATTTTAGTCTTTCTAAGTCTGTGGAGCAATTTATGCTTGGACTGCCTAATAATAAAAGAAAATTGTATTGCACATGTAAGAGAAATTTTTTTTTGACATAGGGTCTTATATCCCAAACTGGCCTCAAAATATCTTAGAGTGACTTTGAATTTCTTACCTCTACCTCCTGAGTGCTTGAATTGCAGGGAGATGTTTCATGCCCTAGTTTCTGTAGTGCTATGGGTCAACCACGAGACTTTGTGCCTGTGAGGGAAACACACTACCAATGGTGCTCCATCCCTAGCCCCATGACACACTTTCCTATTGAAGACAATGAAGTTAGCTTGCAAACACCAGCACAGAGTATGTTATTAGACTTAACCACCATTTAACACACAGAGATCTTGATTTACAGGATTAAGGAGCTGAGAAGAATGTAAAAAGAGACTGTGTGGGCCAAAAGACCTATGGGCTTTGAGATCCTCATTTACTGTTTTCCCATATAGCATTACAGAAAATTAGTCACAAGTCTCTATTTTTCAATGCTTTGAAAGGAAACTAGAACTGGCTATGGCCACCAGGTTGAACTAAGGGTGTTATGAAACAATGTACAATCATATAAAGTATAATAAAATTTTTGCATTTATCTATTTAATGCCACACACCCTGGTGTTTGGGATATTTTTGATTTTCTTTCCTAAAATTTTAAATTCTAAGTAGCTGATTGTTGAAGTCATCCAAAGGGGGAGAAAGAAAGCTTCAGGCAGTGGTGAAGAAAACCCTTCTAAAGTTGATGTGAATATTATTTTCACAGATGCTGTAACTGATAGTGAACCTGATCCCCAACTGACTAATTTGGCCACCAATCCTGTGTTGTTGATTGTTACATGGTGCTGTGGGGTCATTTGTACAGGAAATAGAAGTTGCAGTTCTTGCCCTTGAAGAACTTACAGTGAGGAGAGTTTATAAAACATCACTACCATAGACAAAACAGAAAAACAAGAGATTTATGCACAGCAAGGACAGATGTTTAAGTGACTCAGGACTTGAGGAGGTGAGAGGGAGAACGTCAGCAAACTAAGTGACCAGAGGTAGTGAGCACCGCATTCTGGTTGGCAGGACACCCAGTAAATAGCAGGAAGAATTTTTCATATAATAAAGATTCACTTTTAGAAAATAATAATCAAATCTGAATCTCTCAATTTTTTTATTAAGTAGAAACTTTGTATGGACACATCATATGTTGGTATCATCATTTTCCTCCTTCCTGCCCCCATTCCACAGAGGGTCCTCCTGAGTGGGGTTGCTGGTATTCATCATGGAGTTGTGGGTTACGAGTTGTGAGAACAGCAGTCAGTCATTGCGGGAGGGGGGCAATGCCTATGTACATGACACATTATGATGACTATTACTGGTCACTCGAGTTGATTTTCTATGGTAAGTGTGGTTTGAATGTGAAATGTCCCCCATAGGCTTATGTGTTTAAACAATTGGTCACCGTCTGGTGGCACTGCTTAGGAAGGTTGTGGAATCTTTAGGAGACAGAGCTTTGCGGAAGGAAGTGGGTCACTAGGGATTGGCCTTGAGGTATTATTGTTTTAAATTTTATTTTATTTATTTATTTTGTTGGGGGGGCACTTGTGTGTGATGCAGGCACACGTGTGGAAGTCAGAGACAACTGCAGTGTCAGGCCTCATCTTTCATCTGTGTGACACAGGGTCTCTAGTTATTCAACACTGTATGGCAGGAGAGCATCCAGGATTTTCCTGTTGCTGCCTCCCTCTGTCCTCAGGAGGGCTGGAATCAGATGCTGACTTCTACATCTGGCTTTTACACTGGCTCTGGGGATATAGCCTCTGGTCTTCTATGCAAAGTGCTTTCATCCACTGAGACATCTATCCATGCCCCTACTGTGAGGTTTCCTGGCCCAGCCTTACTTTCTGGTCATACCTGCTTCTTGACTGCAGGTGAATGTGATGAGCCATCTTCCCAGTCCTGCTGCCACGACTTGTTCAGCCGTGAAGGGATGCACCCTTGGGAATGGCAAGCCAATGTCAACCCCTCCTTATTTAGTCTGCTTCTTGTAGGTAGGTATTTGGTCACAGCAATGAATCAAGTAACACACAGGATTCAACATCCACTATATCTACTTAAACAGGATCAAAATACTCCCACCATATTGACCCAACTTTTAGGCAAATGTCCTAAAGACCATTCAGTATGACAATTTCTGCTTGATGTGGTGCATAAGCACATTGCCTTATTTCATTGCAATCTGTTTTGTCAGAGCATACATCTTATTTCATATAAGGACCTTTAAAGGCCAGTGGCTCACAGAAACTGTGGTTGTTTCTTGAAGAACATGCAGCCACTGTTACCAGTGAGGAGGAAAACAAGTTGTTTCCAAAGGAAGATTTTGAGTGTTTTCTGTGGGTGGATGGTCTTCACATAATTTCAGTTCCAGTTTTCTACACAGGAGGGCTATCACTTGTCAGGATGCTGAGATTCATCAGACTTCACAGATATGAGAGTTGTTTCCTAACAAACTCTTGCCACTTTGCATGGAAAGATGAGTGGAAGCAGGTGCATTTGGCTTGAAAGTGACCTGAACAGTGAACAGTGTCCCATGAAACAAGCATGACTTCCCTTGGCCATGTTCCCAGCACATTCTGTTATGGCACTGGCCATGTCCTAACTGTTATCAGAACATTATATGGGTAAACCAGGGCCTACTGTTGGGGTGGGCCACCATGTTCTTAAACCTCAGATGCAAAGGGATTCCAATATGAACCCTGCCAAAGGAATAAGAGATTGTTCATCAATAAAAGAAAGATGGCGCACCAAATTTAGGATTTGTTTTGTACTTATTCTAGTGATCAACAAATAATTTTCCATCCCTCACCTGATTCTAAGCATCATCACAGGCAAAGCGGGTATATGGGTAGGCTAAGCTGGTAGGGCCCAGTACAGCTATTTATCTTACCTAGTTAGTGTTTCTTCAATTGAAGATGTATTGGCATGACACTGATCCATGTCAAGGTTCTAAATACAATTCTACAAGCTCTAGAATATTTTCATTAAACTGTTGGCCTTGTAGAAATTAAAAATAAGGTTGTTAGCCAGGCCTGGTGGTGCGCACCTTTAATCCCAGTATTCAGGAGGCAGAGGTAGGAGGATCACTGTGAGTTTGAGGTCTGTCTGAGACTACATAGTGAATTCCAGGTCAGCCTGAGCTAGAGCAAGACCTTACCTTGGAAAACAAACAAAACAAAACAAAACAACAACAACAAAAGTTGTTATATAATACTTGGCATCTTGCAAAATACAAGTTAAAATTAAAATTGTCTGTTGGCCAAGTCCATGTGATATGAGCCTGTGGTCTGAAAACCAAAGTGTTTTTATTTTTCTAGCTTTCCTCATTGAATTTAGCTGAGTGACTCAGTGTCATCGAGTCTTCATTAGAGTACAATGCCAAAGTCTCTGTCATGAGAGTAGTCAGTGCTGGTGGTTTGTCACTCACTCTCTCTCTCTCTTTCTCTTGCCTAACTCTGGTATAGCATCTTTCACAGTAAAATATGAGAGTCAGGTGGAGTGAGACCTACCTCTGGTGCCAGCTAACACAATGCAAGAGCACTGTTGGAGCCTAGGAATTTAAGATTAGCTTGAAAAAAGTAGTGAGAGCTTAAATATATATATAAATATATATATATATATATATATGTATATATATATATATATACATATATATATATATATATATATATATATATAGATGTGTATGTATATATATATATATATAGAGAGAGAGAGCTGGGCATGGTGGCACATGCCTTTAATCTCAGCACTTGGGAGGCAGAGGTAGGAGGATTGCTGTGAGTTTGAGGCCACCCTGAGAATACATAGTGAATTCTAGGTCAGCCTGGGCTAGAGTGAAACCCTACCTCAACAAACAAAACAAAGAAACAAATATATATATATATATATATATATATATATATATATATATATTCCTGCACAAACAACACAATTATGAGGGCATGAGGGAGCCCGAGACCACTCGACTTCAGGAATCATAGGAGCTTGTAAAGGAGAGGTAAGAGATTCCTGCTCAAAATAAGAACAGGCAGAAGAGTGATGGAACTGGATACTTGATGTTCATCTCTGCCCACCATGCGTGAGTGGACCCCACAGCACTACAAAGACATATACATATGCACACACTACACACACACAAGTAAAAAATTATACATGTATATATACAAGATATATATATATATATATATATATATATATATATATATATGTATGTATATATATGTGCATATATATGTATATGTTTTTTCAAGCCAACTTCCCAGGTAGACGTAGCCATGCCATTCAGCAAGCAGATATATAATAAAGGTGCAGATGTAGGTAGTAATGTGATATAAGTAAATTTATGCCGAGGAGGGTGGGTAATTCTTGGAAGTGTTCACTTTTCTGGTAAAAGGAACACGTATAGTTGTAACACCTCCCCCATTTTCTCCTGCTATCTTCCTTGGGTACAGTTCTGATAACTGAATTGTGACAATGGCAACTGTGTGATGACAAGCAGAGGACAAAATCCAGTGTGCTAAGAAGAGCTCAGTGAACCTTGGGAGCGGTCACTGAGCAGCGGAGAGAAGCAGCAGTGCCCGAGCCCAGCATCCGCCTTTCGCTCCATTACTTGGCACCTGTCAGCCAGAAGCTCGTCCTCCCAGCCGTACTGCTTCATGGAGACCATTTCTTCCTGGATTTGTTGTGCAGCTTCCACATAGCAACGACATCAGTTTGTGATTTCATATTGGTGATTTCATATTTCCAGTTTGCATATGGCGAACTTTATTTTCATCAAGAGTTAAATGACAAATCAAATTTATCCCGGGTCTTCAAATTCAAGTCTTGTGATTATGCCTTATGACTTGTTCCCCTTGGAAGCATGTAAAGTATGTCAGAGCTCTTAAAATAACACCAAAACATCTGTCTAATCATTGCAAGAGTTTAAAACATTTTCAAAATTTTCATCAAGTTTGATTCTCAGGGTAACCCGGAGAGGTTGATATTATTAATATCCCCACGTTACACAATTACTCTCCATGTCTTCCCTAACCACTGCCACCACTTGGCTCAGCTATGCTACCATGACAGATTGTCACTCCCCACTTTCTGCTCTCTTGTGATGGGCTCCGGCTCTTTCCTTGCCCTGTGTTGCTGTCTTGGTCTATGTGTACTTATTCCCCATAAAATCCCATTTTAAATTAGTAGGGCACAAAACCACAGCATTAGAGCAGACATTGGCTTGGCTGACTGCAAGAAGCTGTACAAGTCTCAATAGAGATGCTTACATTGCCAAGTTCACTTATTAAAGAAAAAAATGCTTACAGTATTAGGCATAAAATGTGATCAGAAGCAGTGCTAGCCAGGAACAACTCATATAAAGGTGGTACCTCAGACTCTGGAGGAACTGTAGTAGCCCACATTTTTCTAATAAACACACTCACTTAACTTCTTTGCACTAACTAAATTCAATCAGCCCCTTGTGTATCCTTACAAAGATGCAAACATACCTTCAAGTGCATGGCCCCACTGTAAAAGCTTACACTGATTTATAAGAAATTGCTTCTATGCGTGTTGTAGCTTGTCAATTTGATTTAGATATGGAGCCCAGAAGTAACTTTACTTCAGATCTCTCCTCTACTACCCAGAGTGTGGTCCCTGGACCAGCAGCCTCAAAATGAATTTAGAGATATATTTAAACTAGGTTGTCTGCTTTTTTTTTTTTTTTTTTTTTTTTTTTTTTTTTTTTTTTCGTTTTTAAAGATGGGCTCTTGCTCTAGCCCAAGCTGACCTGGAATTCACTATGTAGTCTCAGGGTGTCCTTGAACTCATGGTGATCCTCCTACCTCTGCATCCTGAGTGCTGGGATTAAAAGCATACACCACCATGCCTGGCAAATTTTGATCATTTTTATTTTATTTTATTATTTTTTTTAAATGTTACTTTTATTTATTTGACAGAGAAAGAGGGAGAGAGAGAATGGGCATGCTACAGCCTCCAGCCACTGCAGACGAACTCCAGATGCATGCGCCCTCTTGTGGGTCCTGGGGGATCAAACCTGGGTCCTTTGGCTTTGCAGGCAAACGCCTTAACTGCTAAGCCATCCCTCCAGTCCTTGATCATTTTTAGCAATCAAGAATTTCAGATCTGACCCCAGACCTACTGAAAGAAAGTCAGAATTGTCACAAAGGCACAGGGGAAGGGCAAGCATGCTGAAGTTGCAGATGAGCTGTCTTCTGCGTGGCTGCATGCACTTTGAATTCCCACAAACAGTTTGCTGAGGGAGTTTGATCTCTTCTGGGCTGTGCTTATGGCACCCAAGAAACTGCAGTGACCAAATAACCTCCCACGCCCCTGTTAAATTACTGTTCAGAAGTACACTTGATCTACTAGTGTGTGGGCTTCTGTGACTCCTCCTCCCTGATTAAATTTGGATGGAAATTCGTAAGAGAGTTACTCATATTACTAGTCCACAAGCACTGGTTCGAGCTTGGAAAGTCAAGTAAATCAGGTGTAAGTATGTGGTACAGTGCCTACAACATATTGGTCTGTTAAAATGTACAGACGGCCTGGGGAGATGACTCAGACGATAACATGCTTGATATTCTAACATGAGTACCTAGGTTCATGTCTCCACAGCCACATAAAGCTAATGTAGCATTAGCATCTGTGATTCTAGTATACATAAGATGAGAAGGGAAGAAGAGACACTCTAGAATTTCACGAGCCAACTTTCTTGGTAAAGAGTGAGGTGAATACACTACCCAACTCAATAAACATGGCAAGCAAGAACCAACACCCAAAATTTGTCCTCTGACCTCCATATGAATTGAACCTGGGTACTTAGGCATCACAGGCAAATTCTTTAACCACTAAGCCATTTTTTTAATATAGTATTCTTACTCTTATTCTTTAGATAGTTTCCTAATTCTTTGTTATGCCTTTCAACTCTTCTCCTTTGTATCCTCCCATGCCACTGTCTTACTCAAGGTCAGGATGATTGACATCACCTATACATGCCACTGTCTTACTCAAGGTCAGGATGATTGACATCACCTATACATGCCACTGTCTTACTCAAGGTCAGGATGATTGACATCACCTATACATGCCACTGTCTTACTCAAGGTCAGGATGATTGACATCACCTATACATGCCACTGTCTTACTCAAGGTCAGGATGATTGACATCACCTATACATGCCACTGTCTTACTCAAGGTCAGGATGATTGACATCACCTATACATGCCACTGTCTTACTCAAGGTCAGGATGATTGACATCACCTATACATGTCACTCTCTTACTGAAGGTCAGGATGGCTGATATCACCTGTAACATGTCACTCTCTTACTGAAGGTCAGGATGGTCATCATCACCTTTCATTTGGAGAGAAATACTTCTATCTGATATAGCTTCTTTCGCATCCCCCCCGATGCTGTCTATATTTTATTTTCTACTGTGGTGCAGAGTTTTGGGAGTGAATGTGTGGGAAAAGAAGCACGTGTTCACAGTCATAGATCCCATTTATCTGCAGGTAGATGTGGACTTCCGCCTTGTGTGACCTTAGGCAAGTTATTATCTCTCCAAGCTTCCATTTCTTCATCTGTAAAACTTAAGAGTAATAATTCTGTTCAGTATTGTAGGCACAAAATGAAATGATGTAGGTTAATCCCTTCCTGTCCTTATTGGAATGGGTCTTCACAAGTAAACTACCTCAATTAGATGTGATTAATGAATGGAATGTCAAGAGTGTGTTTTCAGTGCATGTGTGTGTCTCTGTGTGTATCTGTGTGTCTGTGTGTGTAACCAAGGAAATGCAGCAGAAATGTACAGGAACTACCCCTAATGTGTGCATATTTATGGAATGCTTGTTTAGAATTGCCATGAGCTAGGCTAGCTTTTTCCTTTGCCTGAGTTAGATTTCCTACTGTATGCCCATCTCAAGTATCTATCCCTTCCCATCTTAAAAACCCAACTCTAAACTTGACATGTTTGGAATGTGTTTTTTCCAAAACAGAGTTCCTACTCATATAGTATCTATTACACATACTGTCTAGACTGCTCGTTTAGAGCGCATAATAACTGAGCTGTATTATTTGTTAAAATTTCACGTGCATGTTTAGTCTACTCCGCTAGGTTGTCTATGCTTCTTGAACATAGAAATCATGTCTTCATTTTACGTCCACATGTAGCAAAGAACTTTCCAATAGGCAGTCCCCCCCCCACGCCAAGTTTATGTTTTTAATTTTATGTCCTGTGGAAGGAAGGAACTCCTGCCATGCTCAGTTGTTCTGTGAATGACACGCACTTACAACCATCTCTCCTCCTTGCATAGGGGGACTGGTGGGCCTCTGGCAGCCATGTTGGAAATGCACCATCCTAGCCACCCCCATGTTCTCAGTTGTTCTGGTGTTGATGGGCTGGGAGCATGTGACATGTGTTTGCTCTGTACAAATTACAACTGCTTCTTCTTTGGTGGGAATATTTAGAGAGAGCTTAGAAGAAAATAAGATCCAGCAAATGTCTCACTATGAATAATACATAAAGTATGTTTAAATAATCCCCTGAAACTGCTTGTTCTTTCTTCATCTGGCAACTTTGGTTTAGACCTATATGGATTTTATTAGTTTAAAATGGGAGGCATTCATAGAGCTCTAACTTGCTTGGTTATTTATTTCAAACTCTAGCCCACAGAGAGTGTGATGTAATCTAATAATCCTATTGTAATGTTTAGGTGGCCTGAGCTAACTTGGGCTTTTTGACAAAGCCTTTTATAAAAATGGCCCCTTTTCAGAAAATGCTTCCATGATGAAAGTGGCACCGTGAGCCTCACTCTCTGCCTGGCCTTTGCGGGAGGAGAAGCCATTCTTGACGTACCTTGCAGGTTTATTCCACACTGAGCTTCCACAGCATGGCAAAGAGCCTGGAGCTATGTGAGGAGATTCCAATCCACAGACACAGAGCAAGAGCAAAAAAGGGTTCAACCTTCACATCCTCAGCATTATTAATTGGCCCAACTAAGAGACAGAGTCCTGGTTCTGGTGCCTTGGTTTTAGCAAAGGGTCAAACCGTGATGGGTACGTGGAATCACAGCATGTTACCTGCCTGTTGAGAGGAGATGCTCAGTAACCTCACAAATGTGGTGTCCATGGCAACCCTGGTGACATTCACAGAATACTAAGCTTGTAGCATGTCCATTTACTGAACATTCTGTTAAACACCATTCTTAGAGCAAATGAGCTGCCTATGGTTCTCTTGGGAAGGTTCTAGGATAATATGACCACACAGTGTCACTCCTTGAATCGGTAGATGTTCTGATGGCTGAGTCTCTGGCTTGTTCAAGACAAATGAATGAAGAATATTTCAATCAGGACATGTTCTTTTATATTTTTCATTTATATTTATTTATTTAAAGAGAGAGAGAGAGAGAGAGAGAGAGAGAGAGGTTGATAGAGAGAATGGGAGCACCAGGGCCTTCAGCTGCCGCAAATGAACTCCAGATGCAAGTGACACCTTGTGCATTGGTTACCTCATTGTAAATTACAAGATGATCTGCCACCATTTCAAGGGTGTTGGCCAAAGACAGAAGACCCCTGGGTCAGACAGTTGGGTTTTTTACTCATAGTACCAGGAGTATTTATGGCATTGTTATTTGTGTGTCTATTACTCAAGTGCCATTTCACATAGGACAAAAGTAAAAGGTCACGTGACACTTGTACATGCAGTGGGTTTGGTTACAGAGGTCCCCACACTTAAGAAAAAACAAATACTTTATAATGGTACCCTCTGCTGTGGAGGAAAAGACTAGTTCTCTTTACTTTGCTATACAAATATCCTTGAAAAGATAGTCCTAAACAAATGTATTGTCTGTAATCACAAGATAAAATATAAGAGCAACACAAAATTTTCTCTCAGTAAAGACAAGATCCATTTTAAGCTCAAAGGCACATTTTTCTATATTGTAAGTGTAGTTTTTATTCTGTGTCCATAATGCATTTCTTTCTTTCTTTTTCTAACCCTGATCCTAATCTTAAATCCCTAAATCACACCTTAATCCTATATAGCCTTAGCTTTTACCCTAACTCAAACTTTAACCTAATGCAAACCCTAAACCCTAATCTTCCTCCTTCTCTTAACCCTAACCCTAATCTCAACTCTAACTCTAACCTCCCAGAATGCATTTCTCTTCATTGAGGGATATGTACTACAGACCTGTCAGGTACCATCAAATATGCCAGCTATTGAAAATAATGAAACTGACATGGTCCCTGTTTCTGTCACATGATAAATAGTATCTTTGGAGGCTTCCAGGAGTTTGCCATGATGTACAAACTTTTCAGTGGACTAATGAGAGTTCAAGATGTTCAAATCATAATACATGGGAACATTTATGTCACTTACCTTATTAAAATTCCTTCTTGTTTATAAATGTCCCAGTAGAGATTTTGATATCTGATTGGATAGTTTTAAATATAAAATAAAGTACTAGCTACACTTTATTATACTGTTTCATTGTTGCTTTACCCAGAGTTTTATGCATGCTAGTCAAGTGTTCTATTACTCAGCTATATTGTATTTCTTACTACAACTTCCCATAATTTTTATTACTATGTACGTGACAGGAGAGAGAGATAAAGAGAGATTGCCTTTAAATGTCTAACTCAGGCCTTTCATGTTATTGTATTTGAAAATGACATTACATTCTTTTTCATAACATTGTAAAATGTCAAGATAAATTTTTGTAATTTTTATTTATTTATTTATTTAAGAGAGAAAGAGGCAGGAGACAGGGAGAGAGAGAAAGATAGCGATAGAGAGAGAAAAAGAAAGAAAGAAAGAATAGGCATGCCATGGCCTTCAGCCACTCCAAATGAACTCCAGACACATGTCCTACCTTGTATATCTGGCTTATGTGTATCCTGGGGAATCAAACTTGGGTCCTTAGACTTCACAGGCAAGAGCCTTAACCACTAAACCATCTATTCACTCCTAGGTAACTTTTATCTGGATGTTTTCCATGCACAAAAGCTTCGACACATTAGGTACAACATGCAAATTCTGATATTTTATCATCAGCAAACTTTATAGCTCATAAAATAGATAGGGAGCTTCCTATTTCTGTACATGAAGATGAGAGATAATAAAACTGAAGGAAGTTTAGATTTTCAAATGGCTTGGAACCATAACCATATCCTGTACACACTACTTTCACCACGTGTCCTTTTCAAAACAGACACAGAGGATAATCTCTTCTGTTTTGTTTTCACTGCCAGGAATAAGAATTTGGTGACATTCCATTTCTGATAAAAACATCACATGGTTATCTATTCCCTTTATCCCTTCAAACATATGACTTGAATTCATCAGACCAAGTCAATATTTTTTCTTAGCATTTTTGTCTTGATTTTTAAATTCCATAAATAAGTACATGTGCACATATTTAGACATACACAATATATAAATTATCTATTGATCTATACCCAGATCCATGTCTCGAGTTGATGATTCTGGGATGAATCCCAAGGTTCCCAGGGCATCAAAAGGTCTTTATAAGTTCTGACCTCTGACCCCTAAGTTTGTTTTATCAGTAGGTGACTGGTGAAGGGTTAAAGATCACCCTAAAATCTATTGCGCTGCTTGATTTAAAATTGAAACTTGGCACGTTGTGCCTTATTATTCTTGGAATGTCAAAAGGTACATGTTTTTATGATTCTCAAAGGAGCTCTTCTGTGGCTTTTCTGGGATATAAGTCAAATTTTGCCTTCAGAGTTGTCTTCCAACACAGAAAATTCATTTTTTAGCAGCTCTCAGACAAATGAGTACTATTTTCCAAATCTATAAGCCTTTCCTGTCCACTAGGGTGTGTTTAGTAAGCTATGTAACTGCTACAAAACACATGCATTTCATTGGTTCTTCCTTTGCTGTTTAGAGCTCTTTTATTTCTATACAAATCACTGAGGCCTTCAAAGAAAGGAAAAGAAGAGCTGGCTTGTGTGCAGGTGAACTTCAGTCAACACCCATGAACTCCCACAGGTTCCATTTCAACATCTGTTTCAACATCATTTCAAAAACTACCTGATAGATAACAGCTGCACGATACCTGTCACTACATATGCAGCCTGAGAAGAAGGAAGAAAAGCTGAAATGTAATCATCTGCTGTGATGGTTACAGCTGGTGTGTTCTGAACAGAGTGGGGTTCAATTAAGGACTAGGGAATCAAATAGTGTAAATGCAATAGGAAAGCATATCAGAAAAAAAAAAACCTTATAGTTCAGTAAAGAAAAACTTCCTGGTTAAAGATCACTTGATTTACATCCCATAACTCCTGTTTCATCTGAAATCTACCTATTCCAAGATGTGTCTGAATCAGAACATAACCCTGTGTCACAAAATCCACTTCAGGTCCTGCCACAACCTAAATGCAGTATCACATTGCCGTTCACTCAGGGCAAATCTCTCCCTCAGATCTATTTGCAGTGTATGGACAATTCTAAAAACCAGTTCTCTTCACATCTTTTCTTTAGTTATCTAGAAATGTTACAGAAGATACCATTAATTGAAGGGTTAAACAATGAAACTTATCTCTATATAGTTCTGGAGTCCTGAAGTCTAAGGTGAAGGTACTGGCCAGGTTGGTTCATTCTGAGACCACTGTCATTGACTTACAGATGTTTGTGTGTTCTATTAGTCTTTGTTCCATCCACAAACAGATCCAGGTCCATATTTCTTCTCCATATAAGAAAAAATACTGATCATTATTGGATTTGAGTTCACTATAAAGGCCACACTTTAACATAATCAATTCCTTAAGGGTTTTATCTCTAAATACACTAATGTTCCTAATACCTGGGTTTGTGTGTTAAGAGTTCAATATAAAAATATGAGGACATGAAATGGTCTAGACCAAAATATTCTTCACAGCAGGTATGAGGAAAATAGAAACTGGCTAAGGAGGGGAGACACTAATCAGGTCTGTTAATAGTGGATAAACAGTAACCCAGAGCAATGTGAACACATGAAAAATTTACTTTAAAAACTTGTATGCATGTACTGACAAACATGAAATCTGGTATAAATACTCTTACAACTTCTTAGCAAATCTAAGATTATCTCACTGCAACTGTAAAATTATAACTGAGGCATTAAGAAAAAGTGACATGTTCACGACTTGGATAGAGCAAATTCTCACAGAAAAGCAGAGGGGAGTTTAAGGGTTAATACAGTCACATGGACAAGTCACAGAGTTTTCTCACTTTGTTTTCTCATTAATATCTCAAGAATACAAATATAATGTAAATACCAGAGTTTAGGAGAAAACCATGTATTGGTCAATTTTTTTTTTCTTTATTAGTTAGTTTTGTATTCAGCGAATACAGTCAGTTTGGTACCATTATTAGGCTCATCCGTGACCTACCCCCTCCCCTTGGCCCCTCCTTGTTGAGGTATACAGGTCATGCATTGTGGAGTTAGACCACAGTTATGGGTAAGATAAATGTCTCTGCATATCATGACCCAACATGTGGCTCTGACATTCTTTCTGCCCCCTCTTCCGCAAAATTTCCGTGAGCCATGTTGGGTTCATTTTTGGTCTGCTTCAGTGATGAGGTGTTGGGGGCCTCTGAGGTTCTGGTTCTCTGATTTGGTAGGAGTTGATTTTTCTCTGTGCTGATCTCCTTCCCCCTTGTGCTGGTATCTGGTTCATCAGGAAAACAGCCCCCTTGCTTGTTTCTCCACTTTTTCTTAGTTTCAGCCGGGGCCCTTTTGAGGTATGATGGGGTGGCTCTCTCCTTAGGATCTACATCTATCTGAGAAAGAGAAGCAGATTCTCCAAAGGAGAGTAAGTTAGCACCAGGACAAATGAGATAACCCTTACTTTTTTTTTTATAGAGAATTTAATAGGTGTAGGCCCTCTTGTAGCCCACAATTGATGGTAGCTTGATATTGGAGAGTGGGCTTATGTTTGGATATGGTTCTGACTTGTTTCCCAGCTCCAGCTATGGGTCCCATACCACTGAGGGGATCAGTTAGCCAAATTGAGAACAGTTGGTTCCCTACCATGGCTGTGTGCCACCACTGCACTTGTGTGGGCATCACAACAAGTTATTTGCTGCTAAGTAGGTTAGACCATGCGTTGCTTTGACAGATATTGGTCATTTTCCCCCAGTCGCCCATGTAGCACCTTCTGGCACTAGACGCGCTGACTGTCTGGGGACTGACTCTCTTCCAACTTCCAGCCATGCCATTCTAATTTGCATGTCAATCACATAAGGTGTCTTCAGCAATAGGGTCTTACCACTAGCCTTTGGTGGGTCAGCAAGTGTTCTGACAGAAATCTGTCTGTCTTTTAGGAAACCTTGTAGGTCTCTCTGATCAAAAGCTCATTGTGGATGATAGCCCCATGCTGGTTCTGGGAGTTACAGGTCAGTGCCCACTAAGAAAATGAGGAAAAAGATAACTAATATACAAGAGTCAGAGATAAGAGAGAGAGAGGGAGAGGGGAAGTGAGGGAGGGAAGATGTAGAAGATTAAGGTTAGTCTTGATCTTACCCTCTCCAGTGTCTTGTGGTTCAGGTGTTCCCTGTAAGGGCCTGGTGAAGGATCAGCCATTTGGTCTGTCTTTTAGTAAGTAGAAAATTATGGTACCATTGCCGTTTGGGTCTAGATTTGTGTTTCCCACCCCTTTGATGCCCTCCTCTCCCTCCCCTTCCTTCCTAGTGTCTAGTCTAGGAGATGCTTGCTGGGTATGTAAGGTATCTTGGGTAGATTCAGGTTAGGTGCTGTAGATGAGTGAGACTATGTGGCGATTTTTTTTTCTGTGATTGGGTAAGTTCACTGAGAATGATCTGTTCCAGGTTCAACCATTTTTTCCTCAAATTTCACTGTGTCATTTTTTCTTACTGCTGTATAGAATTCCATGTGTAGGTCAATTTTTTTAAGGTAGGGTCTCACTCTAGTCTAGGCTGACCTGAAATTCACAATGTAGTCTCAGGGTGGCCTTGAATTCATGGTGATCCTCCTACCTCTGTCTCCCAAGTGCTGGGATTAAAAGTATGCACCACCACACTTGGCTAATTTTTTATAAACAAATGCTTACTATACAGAGAATGAGTTCGTTGATCCAACAAAATCCTTGAAAATATAATTAAAAAGGAATCAGAGTCATATATCAAGTGTTTAAAGAGATAATTTCTGATGAATATGACCTTAGTTATCAGGAAAACTTAGCCAGTTTCAATGGCTTCCTCAAACTAAGGATGGATTGCAAAGAAGATATGTAAAGCAGTGTATTAATCTCCTGTTCAGATCATCTGATGAAGTCTTTCTGTTGTATTGCTCATACCACAAGCCAAAGATATAAGATAAAGGAAGTAGCATGAGAATAGAAAGACTTTTGCTCTTTAAATCAAAGAAATAAGATCTCATTCAAGCTGGATGTAGTGGTTCATAGCTATAATCTCAGCACTTGAGAAGTGTATTCAGAAGGATTAGGAGTACAAAACCAGTCAGTATCAAGATTCTGTATCAAGACAGACACAGAGAAAGAGCGAGTGAGTGAGCGAGAGAGAGGGATATAATTCAAACATTTCAACTACCTTGAACTTAATGTTGGTTCTCTAGTTCCATTTTCACACCCTTAAAATAAATATGTGGAACAAGATAGTTTCCATTGAGTTTTCTAATGGTTGAGACTACATAGTGAATTCCAGGTCAACCTGAGCTAGAGTGAGACTCTACCTTAAAAAACCAAAAAATAAATAAATAAATTACTTAAAACCATTTCTATCTCCCATGGTCTCCCTTCATAGAATGGGGGAAGATTGAAAAGTGAGACAGATTCTACTTACTTATCAATTACCATTATCTCTCTCCAATTTGTGGAGATGAGAAGTGTGAGAATTGGACATTGCAAAAGATTGTTCCCTACCTGCATGGACACTTGTCATTTAACTTGACTCTCTCAAGTGGATCTTTGGTGCCTGCTGCCTGGGGAGTGACTTCCTTGACTGATGTGTCTAAATCTTATAATGGGTATGTTACCATTTTAAACCTTAACTACTTCTCAGAAAGACACCAGCCTTTGCCTTAATCTTTCAGAGGTGTGCTAATCTCTGACATTTAGAAGCAACCAAACTACCCAACAAGTTGTAACATGCAAGCACATAGAGTTAAGAAAAGTATTCCTTTAAATGCGGTTAAGAAAACCCAGTATTCTCAGGGTTCCTCTTTGTCTAAAGCCTTAATGAGAAAATCCTTGTTCTTGTTGGAAATTCACCTAAGAGTTTTTGCTTAAAGTCATTAAGAAACTACTTGGAGTCAGAAAAGAATTTGTTCAAATCCAATACCTAAAGCACTTAAGGATTTTAGATCAGTGTCAGAAATGATTAACAGACAAGTTTTTCACCTCAGGCACTAAGAAATGCCAGATTAAATATGAGAAGGTCTCAACTTTGATGAATCTTACAATTGAATAGCGTGTCATGCTGGTAACAGAGGAGTCAGGAAATTGGGTTAATGTTTCTGAAATACTGCTTGCACAAGTACAGATTTTGAACTCCTGAAGGCAAATCAAATTTAGCAAATCAACTTATTATTTACTCTCTCCCTGTAATTTTTTATAAGTCACCAGACCTATAACGTAACCTCTTCTCTGCTGTCAATAATTAGAACCTGCTAATTCTTTCTAAATAGTTTCATTTTTTATTTATATATTTGTAAGGAGTGCAACAAACAGAGGAAAATGAGAAAGGGAGGGAGAGGGAGAGAGAGAAAATGGGCACGCAAGGGCCTCCAGACACTGAAGATGAACTCCAGGTACATGCACCATTTTGTACGTCTGGCTTTATGTGGGAACTGGGGACTCCAACCCTGGTCATTATGCTTTGTAGGCAAGCACCTTAACCACTGAGAAATCTCTCTGTCCCTCTAAATAGTTTTAAAATCTATTTCATTCTACTGTTTTACCATTCTAACCCTAGATAAAATTGTACCTACCTCTAGTCTTAACCACCTCCAAGTCTTCTTTCTCTCAATCAGCAGCTTATCTAAATGAAACCTACCCAAAATATCTCATTGTCTACATGTTGAGCCATTAAAGTCCATAAAGGGTACACAAGGTGTCAATGACCTGTCCCCTTACATGTGGTCACTCTGCTTACTTCCTTCCCATTTTCCATTTCCATCCTCCTACTCTGACTTTCAAATGGATCCATGCCAATACACTTGTATTTCCTTACTTGCTGTTCTTACATATTTCCTCCAAGAAAGGCACATTTTTCATTTTATAGCCTCCAGTACCTTATAATAATAATTTCAGTGAATTTCTGGGACAAATAAATTTGAATGTAATCAAATGTCAAAATCATTTCTTTCACTGGCTCACCATTCACTAAACCAAGTATTTTGAAGCTACAACTTTGCAATGAAGACAGAATCCAAAATTTAAAAGGAAGCTAATGGCAACCTAATCTTCACCATACCAGAGTTATGGCAAGATGAATTGATTTATAAAGCCCATGTTTAGCAACAGTGGAGAAAATATAATAACCTCTTTATAAGCATTATTTCTCTGCATAGACATAAGAATAATCAATATTGGGGTGCAATGGGGGAGACAGTGGATGGGATTGAGCTACTGTCCATGGTCCTGATATCCAACACACACACACACACACACACACACACACACACACACACACTCTTTCTCTCTCTCTCTCTCTATCTATCTATCTATCTATCTATCTATATATATATATACTCTCTCTCTCCATATATATATATATATGTATGTATGTATATGTATGTATGTATATATACACACACACACACACACACACACACAAACATTCCCACTTCCATCAACCTTCAGTTACTAAGGATTTTACCAGCACAACCAGCTCTAGTGTCAATGAGCCAATGATTTAGGTTTTTTGTTATGGGTTGAATTGTGCTACCCTAAAAGATATACTGAATTCATAAAACCTAGAATCTTCCAATGCAATATTGGTTTGTTTTTTTTTTTGGTTTTTCAAGGTAGACTCTCACTAGGGTCCAGGCTGACCTGCAATTAACTATGTAGTTTCAGGGTGGCCTCAAATTCATGGCGATCCTCCTACCTCTGCCTCCTGAACTCTGGTATTAAAGGTGTGCATCACCATGCCCAGCTTCCAGTGGAATATTTGGAAGCATGCTTACTGATGTAATTAAAGTTCAGAGAAGATCACACTGACTTAGGATAAGGCCCTAATACAATGACTAACATTCTTATAAGAAGAAGGGAATTTGGTCACAGACACACAGAGATCTGGGACCCAGAAGCCAGTGTTGAAGTGATGCACACACCAGCCAAAAAGTATGGCTGGCCACCACTGGGTGCTAGAAACCAGGAAAGATTTAGTCCCACTGATGACACAGAGTATGAATCTGCTGCCTGCTTCATTTCAGATTAGCTCCTTTAGAACTGTATGAGAACAGATCTCTTTTGCTTAGGCCAACCAATATGATTATTTGAGGAAATTAGCATACACACATATTCTTGAGATTTATTTATTTTGGCATTATTTTGTAGTACAAAGTCTTAGCCACTGATCTTACTTCAAGTTCTATGTTTGGTATGTGCATTATTTTATAGAAAGAATGATATTGTTCATACCTAAAATATGGTTGAACTGACTGAACAATCTGAGTAGGGCTTTGCCTCAGTCTCATGGTTCTCTATTTCTGCTTTAAGGCAGGCATACCTTCCATTTACAGGGGTAAAACAGCTCCATAAGATTTTAACTTGCTGATGACTTGTCACTGATTTGTAGTGGTGTCACTTCTACTTCTTTGCGTCATCATCGTGACACACGTCTGTGACAACCAACAGCAACTGATCTCTACTTACTATTGTGGGACAGCATAAGGTGAAACAGGAATAAGAATTATCTCAGGTATGTTTATTGTCCCAAGTTAGTTGCTTTTGCATCCAAAGAGGTAGCCCGGGAGGGGAAGGTGCAATGGGTAATTTATGCTTTGCAGATTATCAAGGTCCCTGCGGCTTGGTTCCTTCTAAATGCAGAGATGACTGGCTATTTTCCCCGCCCCTTGAGCACATATCCGCAGCCAAGGTTACCTTCATGATCCTTCCACTGTGTATTTCGTTACATTGTTGATGAGTAAGCCAAGAATTCCTGCCTTCATTGCCGCCGCATCTAGGAGTGTATGTGACCAAGAGGCATGCACCCAATGCTTTGCTTACTGATGTTATCAAGACATCTTAAAGAGGACGCAGTTAAGAGTTTCCTGCTCCGTCAGAGTAGCATGTTGGAGTCTATAGACAATGCGCTCTGGGGGTACAATGCTGACAGTGTGCACGTTAGCTCAGAAGGGTGATTTTAATGATTGACAGCATGGCTCTCTAATTCTTACATTGTTTTTATTCTTTTTTTGTTTTTACTTTTAAGGGTGTGATCACTCTTTGTATTGTAATCTTCCTATAGATTTCAAAACACATTGTCTTTCCCAACATAGACACAGGCTATGGCTCCAAGGAATGTTTTCTTGAGATGGATTTTTGTTGGGATAAATTTTGAGTCTAGCATTTAAGTTCATTACTGACATTGACTCCAGTGGATTTTCCTCTTGGGATAACACTTGATTAGAATTTGGTATACATTCTGGGGATGGTGACTCATACCTGTAATCTCAGTACTTGGAATGTTTAGGCAGGAGGATAGCAGTCGGTTCTAGATCAGCATGAGCCACATAGTGAGTTCGGTCCAACTTGGGCTATAGAGTGAGACCTTATCTCAGAAAATCAGAATTTGATGTATAGTAAAAAGTCCCATAGGAATTCAGTTATTTCATTCTGATCATTTCCAAATATATACAGTAATACCACGTGATAATTTGTATGTATGTATGTATGTGGTTAGTTTTTGATACAGAGTCTCCTTACATAGCCCAAGGCGCCCTGGAATTCATTATCTTCCTGCCTCTACCTCCCTAGTGCCATGGTTACAGGAGTGTACCACCACACCTGCTTGAAAACCATGGACTTTAATGTAAGATTTTTTTTTACCATATTTAATAGACAGATAATGTTCAAAGTCATTTGACTTTTAAAGAGTGCCAAAGCTTTTTACCCATCTCCCTTTCTCCCTTTACTTACTTGCTCATGCCTACACTAGGTCTGTGATTTTGGTTCATCTCCTGTGATGGTAGTTGAGTAGACTCTAGGATGAGAAGAGGGAATGCTACTTCTCCCAGCCTCTACCTCAGCACAGCCCCCAAGCCCCCTTGCTGAGCATTTTCCCTCTTTTCTCCATAATACCCTCTCTTGGGCCCTTGCCTACTCCCTTTTGCCTTTCCTGCTTTAGCTGTGTGCACCCCTCTCCTCTCTTCCTGACTTTCTCTCTTTCCCCTATCCTTGCTCCCTCCTCCACTTCTCTCTCTTTTCCGTTTCAATAAAGTCATAAACTCAAAAAAACAACACATGGTGCTGGAGAGATGGCGTAGTGGTTAAGCGCTTGCCTGTGAAGCCTAAGGACCCCAGTTAGAGGCTTAATTCCCCAGGACCCACATAAGCCAGATGTACAAGGTGGTGCATGTGTCTGGAGTTTGTTTGCAGTGGCTATAGGCCCTGGTGTGCCCATTATCTCTCTACCTATCTGCCTCTTTCTGAATAAGACATATGAAAATCTACTTTCTTGAATAATGGCACATCCAGAAGCCATAGATTGTTACTAGAAAATTTTCAGTGCCAGGGATGGGATACCTTCCAGTGAGTTGTTGGCCTCCAAAGCATAATAGGCTATTGCCAAGGCCCTTGCTTTCCCATGAGAAAGAGATGGTAAGACCCTATTGCTGAAGACATCACATGCCTGAGTGGCAAAGTCACTGAGAAATCAAGCTAGTGCTGAGCAGGAGACCTTCTCCCTATAGCCCAGCCAACTGAAAACTGGAAAAATGCTGCACTGTATGCAGCCTTATGGGAGAGAGAAGTCATCAGCGGTGAAAACAGTGGACACTGGAAGCCTCAAGTTTGGCCAGACAGGCCAAATGACTGAACAAGTACAATAGTGGCATGTCTGCTCTGGGGAAAACCAACTGCTCTCTAATTGGACTGAAGGCCCACTCTGTGGGAAGGAATACATACCTGGTACTGAAAACCTAATCAAAAGCCTATGTCAGAGGAGGTCATGAACCTTAGGGGTATAAAGCCTGCTCTTATCTGGATAAATTCATATATTACTCTCACCAAATTTTCCTGGAAGCACTACACTAAATGTTCATATTCATATATGAATGCTAATCTCAATTCTGGTTAGAGAAGCTTCTCTTTTCAGATGGCGATGACCACTGGGATGACCTGAAAGGCAACATAGTGCTGAGAAGAAGGGACAGAGGAGTGTCCAGCACAGAAACATCTCATACCCTCCAAGGCTCAGGGTCCACTGCAGAAGAGGTGGCAGAAAGAATGTAAGAGCCAAAGGAAGGGTACCACTCTTTACAAAAAAACTGTCCAGACAGAATTTGGCCTTGATATCCAAGACCTTGCAGTGCCTATCAATATCTACACAAGGCCCTCATAATAGGAGAAAAAGATGATGACCTCAAATTAAAAGACAGACTAATGGAGAGAGGGAGGGGATATGATGGAGAGCAGAGTTATGAAGGGGAAAGCAGGGGAGGGGAGGGAAATACCACGGTTTGTTGTCTGCAAGTATAGAAGTTGTCAATAAAAAATACATATATTAAAAAAATAAACCAAAAATAACATTTTTGTCTAGGTGTCTCTCTATCCAAATCTAACAGCTCTCACTTGTAGGATGTCAGTCAAAAATTTTCTCCCTGCCTTTAGGCTTCTGTGCTTGGGTGAAATAATTATTTTCTTAGCTATTTTTAGGTGGACAAATGATATTTAATAAATTTATTGCTGCAGTTCACATTTGAGGATGGTGTGTTGTTTTGACATTATAGGACTGCAGTTTTGGACTAATCCCAGAGACTTAAAGAGCAGTAAGTTCTTTTCATAGTAGTCATCACTATAAATTAAAGTCTCAATGTGACTTCCACATATGCTCCAAAGCTTCTAAATTGTTACTGAAAGTATTGAAATATTTTACCACTTAATGTTTCCCTTTGGTGAATTGGGTGTGTATATGTAGCAAACTGCAGAATGTATGCTGATGTTTGCATTTGAAAGGTGACTTTCCCCATGGGAGAAATGATTTGTGTAGCGGCAGCCAGTCATGTAGGATGAGACAAATAAGAAAAC
Source organism: Dipus sagitta (assembly GCA_036346955.1). NCBI lineage: Eukaryota > Metazoa > Chordata > Mammalia > Rodentia > Dipodidae > Dipus > Dipus sagitta. The sequence goes on along the minus strand of CM070786.1, from coordinate 59,162,601 downwards.
AAGTCTTGCCTTATCAACAGGATACAAGAATACAAGATGTCCCCCATAGCCCTGTGTGTTTGTGATTATGCCTCAAACTTGATCCCCCAGCTGATGGCAATTTGGGAAGATTAGTTTTGGCTCAGTGGAGCCTTGCTGGAGGAGGTGTGTTGCTCAAGATGTGCTTTGTGGTGATATAGGCCAGCTCCAAGCTCCATAGATAGATTACCTCCTTCCTGGTGCTGTGGAGATGTGGTGCCCAGCAGGCTGTCTCAGGGTTCCCATGCTTTCCTGCAGGGATGAAACTTCCCTTCAAAGCTGTAAGCCGGAAATAAAACTTTTCCTTCCATAAGCTGCTTCTGCTTAGGTGTTGTGTCCAGCAATGAGGTCACTGCCACATCTGGAAATGGGATTTTGGAAACTGATTCACATTTAACTTCATCATAGTGTAATAAGCTTGATGTGGAATCAAAATCTAGAAGATTCTATGAGATTTGAAAACTAAGTCCTGGAAGTCGTTTGACAAACTCATACTTACTAACATGATGCTCAATAATTTATTCAAATGAATTGGCCATTAGGCTGGATTAAAAAAAAAACATGTAAGAGGGCTGGAGAGATGACTTAGTGGTTAATTCACTTGCCTGCAAAGCCAAAGGACCTCAGTTTGATTCCCCAATACCCATGTAAGCTAGATGCACAAGGAGGCCAATACATCTGGAGTTCATTTGCAGTGGCTGGAAGCCCTGGCCCTCTCTCTCTCTCTCTCTCTCTCCCTCTTTTCCTCTGTCAAATAAGTAAATAAAAATAAAATATTTTTTTAAGTATGAGATTCAGAACAAGGCACATATGTAGTTTTTCCAAGATGTGAACCTGCATCAGATAATTCATGGGGCTGTCCTGGAATCAGGCTTTTAGAATACATTATAGATAATTCTGATTCCCATGCCTCAATTTATAAGGGTGCAAAGCAATGTGCATTCAGGAGAAACCATTCTTGGAATTTTGGGTTTTCCCAGTCTGATGTTATGTGGTCCTGTCCTTGCTGTGATCTGGTCCACAGCAGTAGACACAGCTCCCAGCCATCTCTGTGGTCAAGGTGGTAAACAGCAAGCATTCTGCAGAGTGCCGTGTTGCTATGCACTGATGTTTGGTGGGTAGAGTATGAAATTCATTTTTGACGTATAGTATTTGCACTAATGTGATGGGTTTATAATGTTTTACTCTCATCATTACATCTGCTCTTGGAATTCTTTATGCAATTATCTAAGATGTCATGGAATATTTGAAGTGTGTCCACAGAAGTGGCATCAACACATGTCAGGAAGTATTGACACAGAAAATTAAAAAGCTAGTATTAAGATCAATACCATTACATCAATATCTAGAAGGCCCTGGGAAGTAGTTTGATCCACTAAAAAAGTCTTTTCTATTTATTCTTTATCTGAGTGAGTGAGTGAGAGAGAGAGAGAGAGAGATTGAGAGAGAGAGAGAATGAGAAGTGTGCCAGGGCCTCCAGTTGCTGCAAACGAACTCCAGACTCATGTTCCACCTTATGCATCTGGCTTATATCAGTTTTGGGGAATTGAACCTGGGTCCTTTGGTCCTCCTTAACTGCTAAGCCATCTCTCTGGCCCCTAAAAAGACCTGATTTGTATTCAGAGTGTCACAATATTAGATTGGGAGCTATTTTCCTTCTAAAGGGCCTAGTCTGTGAAGGACTGCATCTGTAGAGTCAGGTGGTAACTTGGCTAGTCTATTTTACTTCCGTCCTGCCTTCCTGTATTGGCTTCACATTTGTGACCTTCTAGAGAATCAAGCCTCAAGTTAGTGACAAGCGTTTAATTTAAAGGAAAACATCTTAGATGCTGATAAATTTCCCTGGTGTATAATGCAATCTTTTTAAAAAAATTTTTCACTTATACTTTCTTTGCATTTGTTTCTTACCCCATTACTGCAAATGTGTTTATTTTTATATTTATTGACTTTTAATTTATTTATGCATGTGTGTATAAGTACACCAAGGTCTCTGGCTGTTTCAAAGGAAAACCAGATGCTTGAATCACTTTCTGGGTCCAGCTTTACTTCGGTGCCTGGTGGACTGAACCCAGGCCAGCAGAGTTTACAGGCAAGTGTCTTTGACTGCTAAAATGCTGAGCTTTCTTATCTCCTGTTTTGGGTTTTCTAATATAAATTCAGTTATGTAGAATGTTCACTTTCCTAATCTTGGAAATCATACATCATTTTAATTGTTCCAAACTAAATATATTCTGCTTTCTCAATGGGAAAATATTGTGTCTAAAGGATAATTAAAGTGAAATGTGAGAATGCATTATTTTCTACTTTCAGAGACAAGATGAAAACTCATCTTTATATCCCTTTGGAAAACAAAAGATTTAAATGAACCTGTGAAAAGTTCAGTGAGTCCCAGAGGAATACTAGATCTAAGTCACATCATGGCCCTGTGGAGGCATGCAGGCGTTATTTATATGTACTAATGATTCAGATATGAATTTTATTAGTAATAGAAATAAATGTTAGTGTCTCTCTAAGGATAAGCTATCTTTCTTTAGTGATGTTGAAAATCATCCTGGGTAAATAATGAGAAATGTAGTGAGCACTGAGTAACATTTTTACTTTTACTATTTGTGAAAATTAAGCATATGCATCATCGATTATTGACTGCTGAAAGTAGTGTTCAGGACAACACACATAATAATAAATTAAATCAGGATATATAGAAATAATGTCAGCATGGATTTTTTTGAAAGATTCTGTATGAAACCTATTAACAATAACAAAAATGGAAATTCCACAATAGGGCTGAAGTTATTCAAATCTAAAGCAATGGATATCTTATATTTCTTCCTACGCAACATATTTGTTTTCTAAATACAGTGTACATTAGGAAGCTTATCTATAACTCAAACAGAGTCATGGATGTGTTTTAGAATAAACAATAGGAGGTGGAGGTTGGGAAAATAGTCACCAGTAAAGTTCTTTCCACACAAGCATGAGGACCTGAATTTGATCCCCAGAATACCTGACAATAAAAAAGCCTATTTGGTGAGCTCCTGGCCAGCATGATACTGGGTTTGGAGAAATGCAATGAAATTTCTCAAATGTACACAGAATATGGCAGAGCTCAAATTCAACTCCAAATAAGAATGTCTAGAAATACACTCTATTTTCTCATATTCTCTTCTCTAGAAATGTATCCAGCCTGTTGGCTGACTTCATTATCTTCACTTCACTTATTGTCTTCTGTTTAAATGTGTGCATGTGTGTGTGTGTATGTGCGTGTGTGTGTGTGCATGTGCTTGCACATGCATGCACACGTGTTCATGTGCAAAGGTACACATGTATGTACAGACACAAATGCACATGTATGTATGTGTGCATGTGTGGATGCCAAAAGGCAATCTCTGATGTCTTTCCTCAGGTGAAAACCACCAGGGTCTCTCACTGGTCGAAGCTCATCAATGAGGCTAGACTGACTGGACAGAACGACCAGGGGTCTTCCTGCCTCTGTCTCCCCAGTGCTGGAGTGACAAGGACGTCACCACTCTCAACGTTTTTGTCATGGCTCTGGTGATCCAAATGAGGTTCCCATGTTTTCATGACAAATACTTTGCCCACTGAGCTGCCTCCCCACCCTCCATCCATTTCACCTGTAAATAGCAATCCTGAGGCTGAGGAATGGGCTTTCATTTGGTACCTTCTTTACCTGAATTCTTCACCTAGTCCAATAAGCATAAATACTGCATGACTGCTAACAAGTCTCAACTTTAGCAGCAAATGTCTTACTATAGTCACCTCGCACATAAAATTTCACATGCTTGATTTCTCCACAAACCCTAGTGTACCACCTCTAATTTTTCTATTTTAAAAAAGTGGTACCTCCACATGGATAACTGCTCATGGTGTAATCCAGGGAGCTGCTGATTTGTAGGTGTTCTCACATTTGAATCACCACTGTGTCATAATAAAATATTTCCTAAATGTTCTTAGAATCTACTCACATGCCTCTCCATCTCCACAGACCTTCTTGTTTGCTGGAACCCACACTCATATTGCTACAGTCTATTAGGAACTTACCTCCCCTGCTTACACAAATGGAAAACTGCTTTTAATTTCATGAGGACAAGAATAATTTAAGATTTTCCCTTTATACTCTAATTTTTTCTTCTTCCATCCTGATTAAGGAAATTTCTGTTTTTCAGAAGTCCTTCAAAGCCTTGACGCATCCTTCTTTGCTTTTTTATTCATCCAAGGATTTTCTTTGCCCAGTTAAACTCAGACCAGGGTTGCCCGTATTTTTTATAGTTTTGGCTCAAAAACGAATGTATTTTATATAAATAAGTATAGAAAAACATTTTATTCCAGGTATTTCTTTAATAATAAAATATGTGTTTTTTTTTTCCATTTTGGAGAAGTCAAAAATGAAAAGAATTGAGAGCATCTTCAAGTCCCAAAGTTTTGTGAGATGAAGGACACATGGTAATCAAGCCTTTGAAAAGGTGACACAGGTTCTATCCTTTCTTCTTTTCAGTTCACCACCAAACCAAACCATTGAGTTGATATTTTGCCTTTGCAGACAACAGTGCTCATGGCAAACGAATCTCACATGTTTCTGAAGGGTGCTTATGCATTGATTGGGCATAGGACAAGTAGAAGAGAGAAATCAAGAATGGTGCCTCATCTTTCACCATCAGTAACTCCATGAATCATGGAATATTTACTATATTGCAGGCAAAAAGGATAAAATAGGGTTATATAGTATCACAATTTTAGTTTTAAGGTGCTTTGGGGGCACTTACAGGCAAATGGGCAGACAGATATCTAATGAGATCATGAAGTTTTGCTCAGGGCTCCAGATAATACAAGGGAATTAATACTCTATACAGATGGTGCATTAGTTCCTCCAATCTGCATTAATGAAGTTTTCCTGGCTTGAAATAAGAAATATACTATGCTGATCTGGAGACTAGAGCTTAAGTCAAGTGTCAGCAGGTCTCTACTCGCTCAGGCACCTGAAAGAGAATTTGTTTCATGCCTTTTTTTTTTTTAAAGATTCCTTAGTATTCCCTGACTGGTAGGCATATTACTCTAATCCTTGACTCTATTGTTTCCCTATGTGAATCCAAAAGACTTTTCCTCTCTTTCTAAAGAGGTCAGATATCGGATTAGGGCTTCACCCTCATGACTTCATCATAACTTGGTTACATTGACAGTGACTGACTCTACTTCCAAATACGGTCATAGTCACTGGTCCAGATACTAAGGGTTAGAATTTCAACATCTTGTAGAGGGAGGTGATTCAACTCATGACAGAGAGATGCCTTAAGAATCCATTAAACTATATGAGGTCACCTGGAAGAATGTGAGATGGACAATAGGTGCAAAGTTGTGGCTCTGAGGTGCTCAAACATTTTGAAAGTCAACAGAGGAGGAAGCCAAAGGAGGAAATAGGAGGAAAATAGGAGACTTGGTTTCTCAAAAGATAAGAGAAGAATGTGCTTTTCTTCTTAAAGTAGTGATTAAAGAATGTGATTCTTGGGCTGGAGGGATGGCATAGCTGTTAAGGTGTTTGCCTTCAAAGCCAAAGGACCCAGGTTCGATTCCATAGGACCCATGTTAGCCAGATGCACAAGGTGGTGCATGCGTCTGGAGTTTGTAGTGGCTAGAGGCCATGGAGCACCCATTCTTTCTCTCCCTTTTACTCTCTGTCAAGTGAATAAAATTAATAATTTTTTAAAAATGTGATTCTTTTTCTTAAGAAAAAGTCATCAAGTTAGGCTCGAGAGATGCCTCAGTGATTAAGGCACTTGCCTGCAGAACCTAACAACCTGAGTTTGATTCCCCAATACCCACATAAAGCCAGATGTACAAAGTGGCACATGCATCTGGAGTTTGTTTGCAGTGGCTAAAGGCCCTACTGTGTCCATTTACCCCGCCCTCTCTTTCTCTCTCTCTGCTTGCAAATAAATAAATGATTAAAAAAAAAACACCAAGTGATGTGATTCAGTGTTGTGGAACATTGCTTTATAGCAGAGGAGAGTCAATCGCAGGATACACACCCTTGAGATGGTTAAAAGGGCTGGAATGCAGATGACCTGAGTTTTGCTAGGGCAGAAGCAAGAGTCCTTATGGCTCATCCATTACTACATCTCTCATAACAAGTGAGGGGGCTGACTTTCTAAGTTTAGTTTGGAGTTTGGGGCATGATGACAAAATCACAGCTCTCTGTCAAATCCTGACATTGGGGCAATGTCGTTCATTGGACGTGAAGCAGAAGAAGTGTACATGGTACTGGAGAGAGAGGGAAAGGTGTGAACGTGAGAAAGACAAACATAGTGGACATGCATCAGGACTGGTTTCTCAGATACTTCCAGGCTGAGTTCAATGATTCTTGTCAGGAGAATGATGGATGGTTAGGTAGATTGATAGATAGATAGATAGATAGATAGATAGATAGATAGATAGATAGATAATATGGATGATAGAGTAAGTGATTAAACTATGATCTGAGTGGTTGCCCTCTCAAGTCACATATTGAAATTCTAGTCCCTAAGTTGATAGTATTTGGAGTTTGAGGTTTGAGGGGCATGAATAGAATTAGTATCTTTATAAAAGAGGCCACAGAAGGGTCATTTACAACTTTCATCAAGTGACAACACAGCAAGAAGATGCCACCTATGAGGACAGACTTTTAAAAAGCACCTAATCTGCTCTTGGATTTGTTAGCCTTCAGAACTGTGTGCAATGAATGTCTTTTCTTTATAAGTTATCCAGTTTAGGATAATCTTTGTTGCTTTGTCTATGTGCATGTGTATAATAGGTTGAAATATACTATCATTGAAATAATGAATTCCAAACTGGATCTTAGATCTCTCTCTCTCTCTCTGCTTTCACAGAGTTACTTATAAAAAAAAAAAAAAAACTGTCTTAGGGGGCTGGGGAGATTGCTCAGTTCATAAGTGCACTTGCTATACAAGCATGAAGGCCTGAATTTAATCCTCAACAACTCATCCAGGGGTGGCCACAAACTCCATAACCCCACTCCTATGCAGGTGGAGACAGGAGAATTGCTGGTCTCTCTGTTCAGAGCGACTGACTGAAAATATTGGCAGCTACAAGTTCAGTGGCCGACACCATCTCAAGAAAACAACATAAAAGAGCAATGGAGGAAGAACTCCAACATTCTCCTTTGGCCTCCACATGCATGTGCATGGGTTACATGCATTTACACACACATGTGCATACATGTACTCATACCATGCAATATACAATACACACACATGCCAAGTGACTAACTTAGAATCATATGGTGTGTTAAGGGCACTAATATTGTCTAATTGTCATGCTTTTATACTCTTACTTTTCACATATTCACTATGTTATGATTTGAAGAATTTAGATTTTCTTGTAGTTAATCCTCATACCTCTTTGTAACTTTCTCATTACTTTCTACTTTATTTGCAGAACTATTTGCCATTCTTTACCTAGGGCCAAACTATCACCATTTTTTTCTTTTTAATTTTTTAATTTTTTATTGTTTATGGACATATTCAGTATGTAAACAGCACGTTGGTACCATCCTTACCCTCGTTCCTTACCCCCTTCAAAGGAGCCCTTCTCATTGGAGATGCCGGTTATCCCCACGGTGATTGTAGATCATGCATTGTGGGGGTAGCCATCAGTTATGGGGACCAGGCAATGTCTCTGTGCATAATGTCCGAACTTGTGGTTCTCACAATCTTTTTTATTTATTTATTTATTTTTATTAACAAGTTCCATGATTATAAAAAATACCCCATGGTAATACCCTCCCTCCCCCCACTTACCCCTTTGAAACTCCACTCTCCATCATACCCCCTCCCCATCTCAATCAGTCTCTCTTTTACTTTTGATGTCTTGATCTTTTCCTCCTCTTATGATGGTCTTATGCAGGTAATATTGGCTCTAACAATCTTTCTGCCCCCTGTTTCCTAGAACTTCCCTGAGCCATGTTGGGTTAGTTTTAGGTCTGCTTCAGTACTGGGCTTTTTAGGAGTCTCTGTTTCTCTGTATCTCTGCTTTGGTAGGAGTTGAGTGTACTCAGAATCTCTCTCCTTCACCCTTGTGCTGATTTCAGGTTCACTGAGAAAGCAGCACTCTTGCTCATATCCTCTATTCCTCTGTGGTCTCAGCTTTTGAAGACCGCCCAAACTCATGATTTTTTCTTCTATGCTCATCATGACATGATCTCTGCACATCTCTGCACCTGGGTGTCATGCCAATAACACACGGGCGACACTGGGTTTCACACTTGGGGAGAATGCAAAAGACACAGGGCCAGAGTCAGATGAGTGATCAAGAATCTTCAGATCTTCATTTTCCCAGTAAATGCATTTCAACGCTATTTTTGACTGAGCTAGTTAAGAGTTGCAAAAATAAATCCGAGAGTAAATACAGCAGTAGGCAGAAGAAGGTAGGTGCATGGGTCACGTGTGACAAGTGGCCGGCTGAGAGGACTGGAGAGCAGGAGCTTGGAGGGGCCTTGAATCAAGGAAACAGGCCACCCAGCCAGCGCCTTCAGTATCTCAGGCAGAGAAGGGCATGCTACGCTCTGGACGGGAAAGGCTCCCTCACTAAAGCCTAAGGTCTTCCGTGTCGCACTGCGCTTCACTTGTCTGTCGTGAGCTGTGCCCCTCCTACTGGAGAAGAATCAGTCTGCCGTGGGCATGGACTTCCTGCTGGTGGGCAGTGCGGACGCCCGGCACAGAGCGCGTCGCCGAGCACGCGCCGTCTTAGCTGCCTTCGGGAAGCCTGGCCCACGCATCTTTCTAGGGCAGGGATTCTTGAAACAACAGAAGTTTATAGAAAGCCAGCTTGTTTCCAGGCATTGTTCAAGACCTGGGAAGTCTATCTTCAAATGCTGCTTCTTCCACACATAAAGAAACAAATGCCAAACAAGCAAACAAACAAACAAACAAAAAAATTCACTGCTCATAGTTTACGGTCCCAGGACACCTGGATTCCTCCTGCATGTCATCCTCCTTGGATGATAAACTGACACTTTGTCCTCATGATGGCATTTGCTCAAAGTCTAGCCATAGGCTATTGTTTGTAGAATTACTATTATCGTGATATTGCTATTGTTCATAATTTAATATTATTAGGAATGAAGACAATGCACCTCTATATTGTTAACAGAACGGTCTTGAGGTCAGTGCCTAATTTTGTACCTTCTCTCTCTGTCCTTCCACTCTTTTGACTCTCTTTCTCTCTGTCTTTCTCTCACACACAGAGAAAGAGAGAGAGAGATTTCAATCGCTGTGCTGCTCTTTGTCCCACTCCCAGGACAGCACACATCTCCCATCCTTTCCTTTTGCAGATCTGGTAGCATGCTCATGGTTTGCTGTCACGTACAATTTTCTTTCTTTTGTAGAGTAATTGAAATGGATTTATGACTCAACCTTTATTGAAACACCACATTGTGAGTTTGACAGATTTGGAAAATACAGGAACTCCTACCCTAACCAAAGCTGTCTTTCTGGTCTCTTATTCTATTGTACTTCCCATCAATTGCTGTCCGTGCTCTGAGCCTCTTTTCCCTACTTAATTGAGTTGCATGACTAGAGGTAATAAGTAGTCTAAGAAAATTGCAAATTGGAAATGAAAAATTGTACCTGTCTTCAGAATCAATTAGTTTAAAAGTTAGGGAGATTCTTACACGAGAATCTGCACCTGAAGCATTAGAAAAAGTCTGAGTTTTAGAACATAAAATGACTTTGAACTCTCTGAATTATAATTGATGATACACACACACACATGCACACACACACATTTTTTTTTCATTTATGGTTCCAATTAAGTACAAACCTACTTATAAAGTCATGGCTTTTGATTTTTCCTGGACTATGTTGCATTACTTGTGCTAACCTAATCATTTTCCCTGACTTTTGTACTAGGGCCCATTTTCCATAAAGAAATTGAGATTCTGACGCATAAAGCCATCCCTTTAATTTAAAGATAGGGTGAGATCTGGAGTGGATTTGAGAGCTATAGAACTGCAAATTTCAGGTCATAGAAAGCACCTGCTCTGGCCCTATTCTTGTAATTACTCCAGCTAGCTGTCATTTTTTCCGGCAAACCTCCTTGTGGGCAGCAAGCCTTCACAGACCCATGGGTAATGATGTCCTTGATTTGGGTATTTTTTAGTTCTCACCATACAGAATTTACATCTATGGAGATCAGTGCACTGAGTTACTATGCCTTACACCCATGAGTTCTTCCTGTCACTCCTCCCCCCATCTCTCTCTCACTCTCTCTCTCTCTCCAGCCCCTTCTACCTTTACCACCCATCTCTCCTCACCAAGGTTGGAGCCATGGTACTGGCTCACTTCTTTGCTGATCTACCTTGATTTTGCCTAGCCACTAAATGCAGGCTCCACAGCACTCGTCCGTAGCTATACCAGGGGACTGCAGCAGTAGTATATTTGGATTTTGCTCAAAGAAACTACTTTGAAATCAGCTGTTTAATTTATTTTTTTTTTAGAGAATGGGCATGCCAGGGCCTCTAGCAAACAAATGCCAGATGCATGTGCCACCTTGTGCATCTGGCTTATGTGGGTCCTGGGGAATCGAACCTAGGTCCTTTGGCATTGAAGACAAGCACCTTAACTGCTAAGCCATCCCTCCAGCCCAGCTTTTATTAAAACTGCTGGGCCTTGCCATGATTTACCAAGTGCCCTGCATTAGACAGATAGCTTTCGAGTCTATGTGTTTCTCAAGTTTACAATGGAGATACATTAGCCCCTTCTACTGTTCCCTTGAGAAGTCTCCATCACAGTTCTTTATCTCCTGAGCTGCCAGAGGTGCGTTCTAGGCTTGTACCAGACCTAGCAATTCGGCTCTTACCTTCCATTACCACACAGCCCTCTCCACAACCTCTGAGTCTCTCCAATGTAGGTCTGAGGCCTTTTGCATGTACAGCAGTTTGTTGGAGGAAGGTTTCTTTGAACAGGCAAATCTGTCAGTGGAGCAGTTCTGGTGAGGAGATTGTTTTTCCAGGCAAGGATTAAGAACACTTAGTCATTAGCACATAAACTGTGCTCCTTTCTGTCATTTTGGTGTAGGAGTCACTGAAGGCATTTAGTCTTTGTAATAAGTTGCAGATAATCTCTCTGACTGTACCTACGTTTTTTTTGCCTCTAGCACAGAGGCAACTGTTGCTCACTCAAAATAATGACATCTGCTTGTTTGTTTTGGTATTACCTCTATTTGGATGCATCACAGTTTTGTAATTCAAATTACCACCTTTCATACTTTGTACCACATGTGCAAATTTTCTCTTCAAATCATGGCTGTGATCACCTTGTCTGTTTCTCTGTGTGATATGTTCTGTGTAGGACTCGGCATTGAGCTCCATTGCTTGGGCAACTATAAAAACACAGGTTCTAGGCAGAAGGATGGCTCAGGGGATAAATATTTGCCATGCAAGTGTGAAGAACTGAGTTTGCATCCCTAGAATACACATGAAGGCTCTAAGCAGTGGCGGGTGTCTGTCATCCCAGCACACCTGTAGTGAGTTGAGAAGCAAAACCAGGAATTTTCTGGAAGCTCTTAGACCAGCTATTCTGACAACTGGAGTGCTGAATAATGAAATACCTGCCTCAGATAAGGTAGAAGGTGAGAACAGACACCCAAAAGTTGTCCTCTGACCTCCACATATGTGTCCTGCCACGTATGAGCTTGCACTCACATACATGAGCATGTGCGTGTATGCATATCACTACATCACACACACATACCTACACACACATCACTACATCACACACACATACCTACACACACATCAAAGAAGAAGGAGATTCAGGTTCAGCTGTTTTTTTTTTTAACTTTGCACCATCTATGTAGTATTTAAATAAGGCATAAAACAGAAACAGTTTTAGTGGCAGAATGGTTCTACTCAATAGATGTTTAAAAGACATTGTCATTGTTTACAAACAAAGTAACTCCTAATAACCAGGTATTTTTATTTGGCTATGAATAAAACCTCTCCCTGAAAACAATGTGAAGGTTGTCTCCAGTTTCTTATGGATGTGAAAATAAGAAAAATAATGATTGTTTAAAATGGGTCAGGGATGTAGCTCAATAGTACAGCACTTGCCTAGTGTATCTGACTCCCAGCAATGCAAAAAGAAACACTTAAATAATTTAATTATTTGTATTCTAACTTATAGTTTTTATCCCCCTGTTAGCTAGTTGAGATGTGTACAGTCTTGGGAAATGAATGACAGGTTAGCCTGCAAAGGGTATGTACGGAACTGCCTCCACCTTAAGTGAGGAATGTTCAACAGAGAGATGGCTTTTCTTCCAACAGAGACCAGGGCACAGGACTGGCCCAGGAGTCACAGTACACATTCTAGAAGTGCCCTAGGGAATAGAGCAGAGGCTGGCAAACTTTTGTGCAAAAGACCACCCCATAACTGATTAGACTTTGAGGGCCACATGCAGGCTGTACCATGTCCTTTGCTTTGTGCCCCTCACTCTTTAAAACTGTCGTTGCTCTTTAAATATGCAAAACCATACTTGGGAGGTTGAAGCAGGAAGATCACAAGTTCAAGGCCTGCCTGGGCTATAAAGTGAGTTCAAGGTCAATCAGACTTCCAAGTGAAAATAAAGACAGGCCGGAAAATGTAGCTCATGTACATTGCTTGCCTAGAATGCACAAGGGCTGTGGGTTCAATCTCCAGCACCAAACCAGCACTGTCCGTGGTTAGTTCCTATCACGTGGAACAGGTGCTCAGCTGGCTTTGTTCCTCGTGCAGTAGCTGTGGTGCCCCGGCAGAAAGAGGTTGCTGCTTCTCTGAGACCATATGTGACCATATACCTTGTGGGTGTGGATATGATTATGTTTGGCGGTGGTTTAGATGGTGACCACTGAAATCCTGGAAAAGTCTTCTGTTTAGTTTCTGAAAGATTTTACTTCTCTGGTATTCAAATCCAATCCTTTTAGTGACGTAAAATCCGATGTCAACAAGGGATATAGGTGCATGCATATAGCCGTCAGTTGAAGTGACACTAGTCAAGTTGCAAATCATCAAGAACTGCATAGAAGGAGCTTCCCAATAGCACGGCCCAGTAAAAATGATTGTCTTGTGTCCATTTGCTTCCATAGGTTTTTCTATAGACTGGCTCCTGTCACATTGATATATTTGTACACAAGATTCAGATAAAGTCAGATAATTTCATATGCATCAATTCATGTCCATTTCCACTCAGTCTATTTTAAACAGTTTTTTTTCTGTAAACACTGTTATCTCTGGTTATTTGAGAACAATTTTAAGCTACATTCTATCTTAACAAAATACTGAATATTGATTTGTATTCTACTAGACTGTTTCCACTGTAAAGAATATATTTAATATTTAGTATTACTTTATTTTGAAGTAGTTTTTAGAAGCTGAAAATTTCATTCTCTTGAATGAAGGCCAAAACTCTCACAAAAAGTGTATTTTTGGAACTTTATGCTAATAGGAGATGAGCTGGCTTCTTTATTTTTTATGTATGTGTAGAGTATGTGTGTGGTGTGGTAGATGCACATATGTGTGCAGATGTGTGCACTCCCACGTGTATGCATGGGAAAGCCATAGGACAACATCCGGCTTTCATTGTTCGTTCTCACACATGTTTCTTTGAGATATGGTCTCTCTCAACCTCAAGCTGCTGTCTGTCAGCAAAACCCAGACATCCTCGGGTCTCCACCCCACTCCCCCCCACTGGAGTTACATGTAAAAGCACGGCTATGCTCAGCTTTTTACATGGGGTCTTGGGAGTCAGACTTGGCAGGCTGCAGGCACAAAGGCCCTCCTGCTTAAGCATCAGGTGCTCTGAAATGGTGAGCCACCTCCTCAGCCTATGTTAGCTGACTTTTCATAGAAGCAAACAGCTTCTAGACTTAGCTGATGCACAGTTATTGTAGTAGTTAGAATTTATGGCCCCCAACATATTCAGTGTTTTATTAGTTTGTAGTTTGGATCTATAGTCACCTGACTGGTGGAGGTGTCACTGGGTGGATCTTAAGGTGTGGTGGTCGGTTTGACATTCCAATCTAAAGATATGCAAAGTGCCTAGTTCCACCCGGACTTCCTGAAGGGTGCCATGCTGTGTGGCTTTTGGCTTTTTCTCTCCCTGCCTGGTCCTTTAAGAGGGGTCAGCTCTTACCATTATGGAACATTCCCTGGATCTGTAAGCTTCGCCCTTAACTGTGCCTGGCCTGAAGTTCATCTCAGTGACCTGCTATGCTCATCACAGCAACTTTTCATGTAAGTTCTTTTATTTGTGTGGTTTAACCTTCCACTACTTCACCTTGAACCCACACACCTACACGACATGTAAGGTTTGCTAACACCTCAGAATTGACATATTAAGGCTGCTTAATATATAAAGGGCTGCTTTTGTATCTTTTTATTTTTCAAAAAAAATAGTTTTTCTTTATTTTAAAGTAGATTAAAAATGGGAAAGAGAGAAAGAGGGAGAAAAATAAAGAAAGAAAGTATGGTCATACTAAGGCCTCTTGCCACTGCAAACTCCAGTCACATGTCCTGCGTTGTGTATCTGGCTTTACATGGATACTGGGGAATCAAACATGGGATAGTAGACCTTGCAAGCAAGTATTCACCACTGAGCCATCTCTCCAGCCCAAGGGGTGCTTTTGAAACTTTTCCTTTTTAAGGTGGTGAGGTTCAAACTCAGGATTGCATGCATGTTAGACAAGTGCCCACACTTAACATCAGGTCAAGGTCAAATAATATGATAGAAATATAAAACTCAACTGGTTAGAAAAAGGCACAGTGTCTGATTTTTATTATCCACATCAGTTTAAGCTCTCTACATATAGAAACTTCCATTTTTAAAAATACCCTGGTTTTAACATGGACAGAAAAGCTTTTGACAAACAAATGCAAAAGCTTAACTCATACCTAGTTGTTGTCATGGAAGCTCCAAAGATAAAAAAAAGTTCAACTTTCTTAAATATTATAACCGTTTCAAAAGACACAACATTGAGAATATCTGTATTTTGAAATATGTATAGTTTTCCCTTTAACTAATAAAGTTATATGCTGTCAGGAAGGAATGATTGACTAACTCAAAATACTCTGAGATCTAAAACCATATAATCCTTACCAAGAATGATCACATGGATTCATGTAGAGGAAATCTTCTGAAATAGATCCATTTTTCTGTTCACAAAATGCATTTTTGCAACTCCATGCTCATAGACTGGAACGTTTATTACTATACAATGGCTATGCCACAAAAAAATCAATCTACAACTTTAGTGTCCCCATCAAAATTCAAACATCATTCTTCACAGAAACAAAAAGTCTTTAAATTAATATAGAACACAAAATACCCTGGACAGACAAAAACAATCTTGAGCAAAAAGAATAATGCTGGCTGCATCACCACACCCAATTTTTATATATGTGTGCATATATATACATATATATTTTTTTGAAAAGAGGACCCAGATATAAATCCACACAAGTAGAGTTACCTTATTTTGACAACAATGTCCAAAATGTACACTGGATGAAAGATGACCATTTTAACAAATCATGCTGGGAAAACTGAACCTCCAGAATGAACCTAGATCTTGATCTTTCTCCTTGTACAAAAATCAATCTCAAATGAATCAAAGGACTTAATATAAGATCAAATCTTTAAAACGGTCAGAGGAAAGCTATGTAAAACACTTCAAGACATAGGCATAGGCAAATACTTTCCAAATAGGACTCTCATCCCTCAGTAAATAGCACTACTGACTGACAAATGAGTTGAAATTAATAAGATTCTACACAGAAGAAGAGACAACTGATTTAGTGGAGAGACAGCCTAAAGAGTAGTAGAAAATATTCTCTAGCTATACATCTGGCACAGGGAATCTAGAACATATAATAAACTAAAAATTAAAGAACAAACACAATAAATGGACTAATGAATATTTCTGCATTTTATTTATTAATTTTTAAGAATTTTTTATTTATTTATGAGAGAGAGAGAGAGCGAGAGAGAGAGGGGGAGAGAGAATGGACTCGCCAGGGCCTATAGCCATTCCAGATACATGCACCCCCATGTGTATCTGGTTCTGGGGAATTGAACTTGGGTCCGTAGGATTTTCAGGCAAGCATCTTAACTGTTAAGTCATTTCTCCAGCCCACTAATGAATATTTCTCAAAAGATGAGGTAAAAATGTCCACTAAGCAAATAAAAAATGTCCAACTTCACTAGCCATTATAGAAATGCTAACCAAAACTATATTAATATTCCATCTCACCCAGTCAGAATGACAGTCATTAAGAAAACTAATAACAACAAATTCAGCCAACGAGGCAGATCTAATGAAACATTTGTACTCTGTTAGTGTGAAAGCAAACTAGTACAGCCACTCTGGAAATATGAAAGTCAATCTGGATATTTCCCAAAAAAGTAAAAATAGATCTACTGATAATTCCACTATACTCCTCCTGAAAATTTGCTCACAGGCCTCCAAGATGGCATGTCACAGAGATACTTACACATCAATGTTTATTGCAGCACTATTCACAATAGCTAAGTTATGGAACCAAGCTAGATGCCTGCCAAAAATATGAATGGATAAAGAAAATAAAGCCTGTTGTATATACACAGTAGATGTTTTCAGTCAGAATGAACAATTGTGTTGTTTGAAGGAAAATGGATGCCACCAGAAATAATCATACAAGCGAAGTTGGTCAGTCTCAGGACAACAAATATCACGTATTTTATCTTGTTCGTGGTTTCTGGATTTCATATAGCTACATAACATCTTGTGTATATATGACACAATAAGTTGGGGAGGGTTGAGGGGGAGGACAGAAGGTATGTGGGAAGATCTGCTCGGTGCACATTCTGTACGAATCTAAGAATGTCCTTGTGCAGCTTAGTACCATGTACAGTGACTATACATCAGTGATGCTTTGTAAAGTCCACATTGAACAAAGACAATTTCTAGGTCCTTTGGGATCCTATGGGGATACGCTTATTGTTTAAAAACAGATGTCAAATCTGAATAAGCTGCTACAGTTTTAAGAAATGTTTTTAAACATTTTATTTTATTTATTTGAGAGAAAAAGAGAGAGAGGGAGAGAGCAAGAGAACAAGAGGGAAAGAATGGGTATGCCAGGGCCTCTAGACACTGCAAAAGAACTCCAGATGCATGTGCCACCATGTGCATCTGGCTTGCATGGATACTTGGAAATCAAACCTAGGTCCTTAGGCTTCACAGGCACGTGAAGCTGCTAAGCCATCTCTCCTGTCCCAGCTGCTGCATTTTTCCACTTGCGATCTTCATTTCATCTTTTTAAAGAATTGTTTTTATTATGTTGGATGAGAAACTGAGGCTTAAAGGGTCTGTGTGACTGATTTAGTTCTAGCTCTGAAAAATGCAGCCATGGGACTATAGATGTTTGATTATTAGGAATTCTGTCTTCCAGACATCAAGTGGATGCTGCGCTCAGCACCTCACAGCCGCTGTTGCTATGTGCACAATATTGGACCTATCAATACGTCACTGTAGATGATGAAGGAAATAATGAGGACTACTGTGAAAGAAGAGGTTCAGTGGAAGGTTATGGGGCACAAAAGAAAGTAATAAGGGGAGTTACGGTCAAAATACGTTATGCATATATATATGGGCATTGTCAATAAAAAGTGAAAAATAAAATTCCAGCTATGTGGTAGAATTTTAAATAATTGTTTGAAGCATCTGTGACTGAAGGCTATCCCAATGTATGCCTCAAATGATTTTTATATTAATCATTCTGTGATAAAAGTGATTCCTTAATTAATACTTTTTAATAATGTAACAAGCATCAATAATTTGCAGAATCTCTTATGAAACTCTGCAACATAGAGATTCTTCTTTCCAATGCACAGCGGCAAGCATGGCTCAGACTCACCAAATAATTTACCTAAGGTTTCATGGCTCATAAAAGCACATCTGGTATCTGAGCCCAGAGCTCTGAGAGCAACTTTCTCTTATCTCTCTAGGAATTACTTTAAATATTAATTCCCCTCCAGGAGAAAGGCATTCATACCTTTGACAGAAATTATTTACCTGTGAGAATGTGATGATAATTGGCTATAAAAGTTTGGTGCCAGGTGAGAAGAGCGTTCCAGAGCTAGGTGCAGCAGATTTCAATGAACCTTCTCAGTGATGCAGCACCGGGCTGTGTGTGTTCGCTTGGGAGAGGGCGTGGTGGCAGCGTTGATGGCCATGGAGGTAGTTGTGCCCCAACAAGTTATAAAACCTTTATATCATATGTTCCTTGTTTATAGAAAAACTAATTCCTACCTTCCGGGATACAATGGAGCAGGGAACTGAAAAACGGCTATAAGATGCCAAACAAACTTTAACTACCTCAGAATTGTGCCTGTGGCCAGCCCTCTGGCTGAATAAAATCTATTTTTCACTTTGTTAAATCCCTGAAACTCAGCCATGAAAACAAAAATAAAACAAGTTTAAAAATTCATTCTTCACCCTGCAATGAACTAATGTTTATGTCCATTTCAGTTTTATATGTTAAAATCCTAAGTGGTGCTGTTAGAAGACTGTGGGCCTTTATGAATTTGGTTAGTGTCCCTTAGAAGCAGGCTCCAGAGGACCCCTTAGCCCTTCTTCCATGCACAGTTAGAGAGAGAACATGACCCTCACCATTCTTCTAGTACCTTGATCTTGGACTTCCGGTTTCCAGAACTGTGAGAAATCAGATTCTGTTGCTTCTAAGCCCAAACCCCACTAATTCCCTGCCCACTGCCAATGTGCTCTTTGTCCTTTGTAAAGGGAAATCTCCTCAAGGAAGTTACCAGCTTTCAATGTCTTCTATTCCTCTCCTCTCAATCTTCTTAAACCAACTCTAGTCAGACATACATCTCACAACACCACGGAAAGTGTAGCATTACCTCTGGCTGCTAAACACAATGGCTAATCCTCCATCATCATCCTATAAAATGACACCAATGATACACTTGCTTGCTCCATTATCTCCATTATCTGATTGACTGATTAATTAATGACAGGGAGTGTGTGGGCATACTGGGGTCTCTTGTCACTACACGTGAACTTTGTGCATCTGGCTTGACAGGGACACTGGGGAATCAAACCTGGGCCATCCTGTTTTGCAAGAAAGCGCATTTAACCTCTGTGCCATCACCTAAGCCCCTCCATGATTAGTTTCCTTCTTTTATCTATGACACATTCCTAACCAACTCATAACTTTTTTTTGATCAAGTTTGCCTGTCCTTACTGGTCTTTTCAGATGTTGAATGCTGGAGTGTGAAGAGAGTCAGACATCTCTACCCTTCACACACTCCATCCTATAGTATTCTTACTGAAATTCATAGACTTAAATGGCTGTTATATGTTGGCAATTTCAACTAGATGAGACCAGTCAACACCTTCCCGTAAGCTTCAGCCTCACAGAGCCAGTTGCCCACAGGACATCTTCCCTTGGGTATTTACTTGGTATCTTGAGTTGAGTTTATCTTTTACTAGAACGCTAGCACCCTGTGTTCCCAGAAATCTCCTTTTTCCAATTACAGTTAATGCCAATTTTTTCTCCAGTTGCTCAAAGCTAAACTTTGGAACTGTGCAGTTTTGATCCTTGCCTTCTGATGTGTTTCATATTAGATTTTTGAGGACATTCTATTTTTTAAAAGACATTCATAGACGATAACATCTCACATCCTCTACTGTGGCTATTCTGGCATGCATGCTATCATTGCTCACCTGTGGCATTTCTATAGCTTCCAAGGTCATGTCTTTGATTTCTTTTTAAATTTGATTTATTTATTTATGTGTAAGCAGATGGAGATAGAGAGAAGAGAAACAGATAGAATGGGCATGCCAGGGCCTCTAGCCACTGCAGACGAACTCTTAGTGCACATGCCCCTTGTGCATCTGGCTTACATGGGTCCTGGGGAATTGAACCTGTGTTCTTTGGCTTTGCAGGCAAATGCCTTAACCAGTAAGTCATCTCTCCAGCCCCTGCCTTTGATCTTTATAGGAAAGCTACAGGGATTTTTTTTTAAAATAAAGGATGATCACACACTTCTTTTCTCAACCTCTTGCCTCCTCCTTTCTTGGTCAATAAAAGCCAGTCTTTAAACATGTCACCAGGTCCACTCACATATGGCCTTTGTTCCTTCTCTATCTCCAGTTCCTACCATTCTCTCCCTCCATTCCAGCCACTGTCCTTGTTTGTTTCTTCTTGCAACCTAGATGTGTTCCACCTCAGGAGCTTTGCTCCAGCCATTCCTTTCCCTGGATTACTCTACCCTATTACACACTTGGTAATTCGTTAACTATTTCTAGTCTGTGTTCAGATATAACCTTTTGAATGGCAACTCTGTTTATTTGAAATAGGCTCATTCCAAACATGAAAAATGACTTTGGATCCAAGAAACTCCAGACATGTGTGAGTTACCATTAAGTTGAGTGGTATCTTTTCTAATAAACATTCCCTGTATACAGAACATGCATTTTTGTAAGGCATTGTGAAATCATGTTAAGTATAATAAACTGATCTCTTATTTATCATTATGACCAACTAATTCCCTTTCCAAACAACTCCAAACCAAACTCAAGTTGTTCTTGGCCAAAACCAACTTGCCTTATGATCAGTAGTATTGACCAAAACAATTTTCATCAGAATAATAAAGATATTCTAGATGGTACTTGAAAAACCACACTTAATGGGCTACAGAGATTGCTTAGTGGTTAAGCCCTTGCTTATAAAGCCTATGGGCTCCGGTTCGAGGCTCGATTCTCCAGGACCCAGGTAAGCCAGATGCACAAGGTGGTACATGCATCTGGAGTTAATTTGTAGTGGCTGGAGTCCCTGGCACACCCATTCTCTCTCTCTCTGCCTCTTTCTATCTCTGTCTGTCACTCTCAAATAAAAAATTAAAATTAATTTTAAAAATCACACTTAACAAACAGTATCCCATGTGAATTGGAGGCATAACACATTATGTAAGAGCTGGGAAGTCTTTTATTTTAAAAAGTACAATTTCCCCATGCAACTTTAGGTACATTTTGTTTTGTTTTGTTTTGTTTTGTTTTTTTTCGAGGTAGGGTCTCACTCTAGCCCAGGCTGACCTGGAATTCACTATGGAGTCTCAGGGTGGCCTCGAACTCACAGTAATCATCCTACCTCTGCCTCCCGAGTGCTGGGATTAAAGGCATGCGCCACCACACCCGACTAGGTACATTTATTAATGGGGACTTGCCATGCAGTTATCCACTGGCCTCCCTTTCCCGGCTTAGGGAAGGCCAAGTGGGCAAGAAACTCATATTGACGGCACATGGAAGAGTTATAATACCAAGACTTTTCTTCTTTGGCCACCATCTGAAACATGAAATAATAAGTGTCAAAAACACAACATGGGTCTGGAGAGATAGCTGAGCAGTTAAGGTGCTTGCCTGCATAAGCTTAAGGACCCAGGTTCAACTACCCCATAACCAAATAAGCCAGATATACAAAATGGCACATGCATCTGGAGTTCATTTGTAATGGCTGGAAGTCCTGGCAAGCCCATTCTCTCTGTTTGCCCCTTTCTCTATATATAGTTCCTTTTAATAGGCTATATAACTAAAAATGACAGCAAATGTCTAGCTGGTCGTGTGTGTGTGTGTGTTATATGCACGTGTCTGTGCAATTGTGTTAATATGTGTATGGATACATGCGTGTGTACAAGTATACATGCATGTGTGTGTGCATGCATGAGATCAGAGGTCAACGTCAGGTGCCTTCCTCAGTTGCTACCCTCCATAATAATTTTTGGCACAGGGTCTCTCACTGAACCTAGAGCTCACAAATTCACCTAGACTAGCTAGCTAGCAATTCTTAGGGATATGACTGTCTCCACATCCCAGGGCTGGGGTTACACATGCACACCACCATACCAAATATTTTTATGTGGGTTCTCAGGTGCAAACTCAGATCTTCATGCTTGTGTGGTACTCATTATCCAATGAGGATCTCCCCAATCCTAATTTTTTTCTTTTTTCTGTGGATCCTTGATAGTAATTGCCAGTATTATGATAAAAATGTTAACTCTGTAGAAGGAAAAATATTTTCAATTACTATGTTTGGCTGTTTATGAAACTGGGTGATTTTTCCATGCTAAAAAAATAGTTACAGATTCACCTTTAAGTATAGGATCATATGATCTGCAAATAGGTATGACTTGATTTCTTCCTTATTTGTATATTTTTAACTTCTTTTCCCTGCCTTATTTCTCTAGCTAAGATTTCAAGCACTATATTGAATAAGAGTAGGCCACCTTTGTCTTGCTATTTTTATTTCCTTTATATCTCCTTTCTAGCTTACTGGCCTCTTCTACTGTTTTCTTCCTACTCATGCAGAAGTCCAATCATTTGCAGCTGGGATCCACATATGGGAGAGAACATGTGATGTCAAGTTTTCCTCATTTGGCATGATTTGCCTATATGGCTAACATATATACCCTGTACTATATTAAGATATGATTCTCTGTTCCTCGTTCCTTTAAGGCTTTCATTCATTCATGAGAGATATTAAACTTTGTCAAAGGAATTTTCTGAATCTATTGAAATTTTTATGTGATTTCTATCCATGAGTCTATATATAGGCTGCATTACATGTTTTGATTTGCACATGTTATATCATCTTTGAATTCTTGGAATGATACCACTGTGATGTATTTTTGCTATATTGTACTTTTTTTTTTTTTTGAGGTAAGGTCTCACTCTAGCTCAGGCTGACCTGGAATTTACTATGTAATCTCAGGGTGGCCTCGAACTCACAGTGATCCTCTTACCTCTGCCTCTCAAGTGCTGGGATTAAAGGAATGTGACACCACATCTGGCTTGCCATATTGTATTCTATTCATGAAGCAGCATTCTCAGCATTAGTGATTAGGAGATCATAATGTTGATCACTGCTGAAGTACACTGAAGATGATATATGTCCTTTTGTGTCAATTTTTCAGCTATGATTTAATATTTTATGTGAAATAAACAAGTACATCCATCTCATTAGTATATGAATTTGTTCCCATCTTTAATAAATGAGAAATTACATGTAAAGTATAGTTTTATAATAAATTTATTTATGATTTATTTTCAGTAAATGTTAATACATATGCCTGTTCCATGTACTTATATACCAAAAGTAGAATACAAATATCTTAAGCAAAAGTATCATAAGTGGAAACAGTTTAATAAACTTTCTCTAGTCTATTGGAAGCATTCTTCTGCAATTTTCTTTTAAAAAAGTATTTTATTTATTTACTTATTTGAGAAAGAGAGCCGGGCGTGGTGGCGCATGCCTTTAATCCCAGCACTCGGGAGGCAGAGGTAGGAGGATTGTCGTGAGTTCGAGGCCACCCTGAGACTCCATAGTGAATTCCAGGTCAGCCTGGACTAGAGTGAGACCCTACCTCAAAAAACCAAAAAAAAAAAAAAAAAAAAAAAAAAAAAAAGAGAGAGAGAGAAAGAGAGAGAGAAGCTGATAAAGAGAGAGAATGAACTTGTCAGGGCCTCCAGCCACTGCAAATGAATTCCAGATGAATGCACCACCTTGTGCATCTATCTTACATGGGTACTGGGGAAATTAACCTGGATCTTTAGGCTTCATAGGCAAATATTTTAACTGCTAGCCATGTGCCCAGCTTGTCACTGCACTATTTATTTATTTATTTTATTTATTTATTTATTTATTTATTTATTTATTTTTGGTTTTTAGAGGTAGGGTCTCACTCTGGCCCAGGCTGACCTGGAATTTACTCTATAGACTCAGGGTGGCCTCGAACTCTTGGTGATCCTCCTACCTCTGCCTCCCGAGTGCTGGGATTAAAGGCGTGCGCCACCATGCCCGGCTTCACTGCACTTTTTAACTGAGTTTTTAATTTCCAACATTTTCATTTGCTTTTAAAAAAAATCTTAACGTCATTGCTGACATTTTCACCCAGTCAGCTGAATTTCTCTTCCCTGCTGCCTACTTTTTCATCTATGTTGCCAACTTTCTTCTCCAGTTACTAAGTTGACTTTCTTACTTCATTTATGTGTTTGTCTCCCATTTAAAATTATTAATTTACAAGTAACTTTGGAGTTCTTCATCTACCACTTTACTTATTCAAGTATATATGTATTTGTCAGTTGAGGAGTTATGATCTTTTGGAAAAATCATGTTTCCTTGTTTGTTGTGTTCCTGTGTTGTGGTTTTGCATCTGTTGGGATGAATCTGTCTTCCAGTATTATTTGGGTGTCTTCTCACTGCGCAGCCCTCAGTTGAGGGGTGGGCTCTCAATCCCAGTATCACTCAGGAAACAGAAAATGCACAACAGTAATAGCAATGACAATAAGCAAAACCAAATATAGAAAAATACTTTCAATTAATTAAATCCACTTACTATTCCTCCAATAGGAATAGAAAATACAATAGTACAAGTGATGGAGATTAAGATATGAAACTAGAGCCAGAGAGATGGCTCAGAGGTTAAGGTGTTTGCCTGCAAAGCAGAATGGCTCTGGTTCAATTCCCCAGTACTCACATACAGTCAGATGCATGATGTAGTGCATGCATCTGGAGTTTGCTTGCAGCAGCAAGAGGCCCTGGTATTCCCAGTCACTCTCTGTGTCTCCTCTTTGTCGCCAACTGTTTATGAATAAATAATTTTTTAAAAGATATATGAAGTTAGAAAGTACTTAAGGCTAAATGTGAAAGCATGATAGATTTTGAGTTTGTAAGAAGTGTGGGCTTGTCTTGTGGGTAAGAATATCAGTCTCTTAACCAGGGCTATCTGGCATTTGGTATCCTGCAATTTCATAAACATAGGCACTTATTTTCTCAGGCTTTAACTTATGTTTAATTTCTTAATGCAACTGGGATTTGTTCTAATCTCTTGTGTGAGTTAAGACCTAAACTGAATAGCAAGTTAATTATACCAACATTTACCAGATATTCTTCTGTTTCTCCAATGATTTATAAATCCCAGCAAGATGGATTGCATACTACAGGGACATGCAGTTAGGGACTATATGGTGTAATGTTCTGGTCATCTTCTTTAACCCACTGACCCAGGGAAAGTTCCTTTATCTGTTGACCTTGGGTTTGGTCATCTGTGAACAGTGATGCTGATATCTAATTGCCAGAGGTAGTGGAAGGACAGAATGGGAGAATATAAGCTGGGTGTAGAAATTCTGGTATATATTTAGTATATAACAGGCCATGTTAAATAATAGTAGTTGCACATCCCCTGCCCAAAGTCCTGGTGATGGAAGCTCTTGTCAGTCACTAGGCCATAACCCATATGAAGTCTTTGCCATTCTTCCTGGCCCCCATCACTCCCACCTCATTCCTTCCATATCAGACCCAGGCATTTCTCAGTCTCTGGCTATTTCTGAGCCAGCCAGGCTCCTTCCTGCCTCAGACCCTTGCTCTTTCTCTTTGTTCTGCCTGTATGTTTTCCCAGCTGCACACTTCGGTTGCTCACTTTCCTCTGGACAGTCTTGGTTTCGCAGAACCTTCTTAATGAGGACTTTCCTGGACATCTGATTTAAAATTGGCCCTCCCCAGAATTCCCTGTCATCCTGCCTTATTTTTCTCTTCAGCATTTTCCATCTCCCTATCCTTTATTTATTGATTACCAAAGGGTAAAAGCCTTTCACCTGTGCTATTCCTTACAATATCTTCAGGGCTGATAATAATGCCTGGCACACCACATGTGCTCATTGGCTTACTGTCACATGAAGGAGTCTCTGAATGTTTCAGGTTACCATTGCTACTGTCAGCTGGTTGTCAGGGAGTAGATGAACAGGACAGGTGTGATGATTAATCTGCATGGTCAATTTGGCTGAATTTGGAGTCACCATGGAAACACACTTCTGAGTGTGTCTATGAGAGTGTTTCCAGAAAGGCTTCACTGAGATGGGAAGGCCCACCCTGAAGGAAAAGGATGAAGTACGGCCACCAGCTTTTATGTCTCTCTGGTTCCCAACTGCAGCTGCAACACGACCAGCTGTTCCACCCTCCTGCCGCCATGATGGAGCCGTGCCTTCAAACTGTGAGCCACGGTAAACCTTTCCTTCCTTAAGCTCCCTTTGTCACAATAATGAGATAAATCACTAATGCTGAGCCTTTTCTTTGGAAGGCACTGTCCTTCTGCTGAACTATCCCACCACAACCCATTCAAGTCTCACCTATGAACTCATCCACACAGGCTCCCAGAGATTCAGCATAGGGCATGCTTCTCTTTCTCTCCATATTATCTTTCTCCAAGCATATATAATTTTTCTTTCTATGTCCTATTTTCTATATATAGTGACCTTGTTTATTATAGCCTCTCTTTTTAAAATGCTTTTTTAAAAGATTTATTTTTATTTATTTATGAGAGAGAGAGAGAGAATGGCCACTCCAGGGCCTCTAGCCGCTGCAAATGAACTCCAGATACATGCACCACCATGTGCATCTGGCTTACGGGGGACCTGGAGAATTGAACCTAGGTCCTTAGGCTTTGTGGGCATGCTCATTAACCACTAAGCCATCTCTCCAGTCCCTAGCCTCTCTTTTTACTGACATTTTTCAAATGATTCACAACATAGTTCCTTAACTTTCTACCTCAGATATCTGTCCAGTTGAATGACCAGACACACTTTAGTACTGAAGAAAGATAGAAGAGTTTATTCTACAAACTACATGTCATTTACTACTTCTCTTGAACTTGACATAGAGCAGGCAGGCTGAAGAGTGTTTTGCTGTTGCCTTGGCAACCTCTTGATTCACTCACTACTAGCTTAGCTGAAAAGGCTTGAAAGAGCAGAAACTATAGCAACTTCATCAGAATGCCCCTTTTGGCCCACGCATACTGTTGAAAACTTGATTGAAACACGTTTTTGATGATGGGGAATCATCTGGTATTTGCTTGCCCAAGCATGATGAGGCATGGATCTTAACCAGGATGCCTTGCCTGGTACAGGTATGCATGAGTCAGATAACTTGGGTTTGGGGACAAATATTCTTTATGATTTTATAAATTGGGCAGTAGCATGGTCCCCATTTCACTGAGACAGAGGGGTTCTCAGTGTCATACTGATGAAGGCAGGGTTGTTCTGGGCTCTAGAAACCATAAAATGACCCACAGAAGTTCCTCCATTCATTGTTTGCATGGAAACCTCAATTTTTACAGGTTTTGTACTGGTTCAACCTTCAATTTATGACTGTTCATGGCAGGAAAGAAGCTTACTAGTATGAATAATGAATAATTAATGAATAATGAATAACTAGGTCTCATATGCTGTATGACTCTTAAGCTCTGATTGTTGTTAAAAACACTAAAAGCTTCAATGCCAAGGTTTAATCCTGGGTTTCAAGTAGACTGAAGTTTATTGATGATGACTGGTAAAGAAGTGCCCCCAGTCCCATTTGCATATCAATTTTCATAGCTGGGAAGGGTCTTTGAGGAGGAGGTACATAAGAAATCCTGGAGTGACAGGAGAAGAAATGCTGGATATGGAAACCATGTACCTGTCTCCATGCCTGGCTCATGGACTGGGATAGAGTGCCTTCCAGTTAAAAACTGAAGACACAAAGAGGAAGGATGGGACATTAAGAGATAAAAGGTTAGATGCAGACTGGCTCTGAAGCCTTGGTGACAGTGAACAGTGCATACTTTTGGGGACAGGAATGTTCTCTACACATAGAAATTGGGCACAGACACCCTGCAGTTGGGTGCCTTTGGATATGCAGCTGCTGGACACTGGAGATTGGTGCTCTGAGGAATGGAACAAGGTCCTGTCAGGTACAGGCTGCAGTGGATGTCACTCGGGATCCTGGGGACAAGGAGAGAGGGAGGACCCCAGGTTCCATGTGTGAGGCCCACCATGGGAACTCCATAAACAACTGCAATAGATTTGGGGTGGCAGGGCGTGGTTCTTGTTGTGCAAGTAGGTGCGGTGAGCCGGCAAATTTCATGTCGTTACTGAGCGTTAGTTTATTTGCACCCACATGTTGGAGATGATGCTCCTGAGCCGATCCTGGGACTCATGCCAAAATGTATGAAGGAAATGGTGGTGAGGCAGATGATTTCAGGACATAGGTAGTCAGAGAAGGAGCACTCTGGATGGAGAGAGGAGAGGCTCAGAGACTGGGCTAGTCCTGAATAAGCAAGGTGAATAAGATGAATATCATTTTCCATCTCCTCTTTGACCTCGTTAGAAGCTTTTGGTTATTAAAATGACTTAAGAGGTTTATAAACCCCTTGGTAAAAGAGAATGGGAACAGAAAGGAGCATTCTTGTGGAGGTTAGGTAACAGCAGCTAAGTGGACTATTGCTCCTTAGAGAAGCACTGCATGAGAAATTTCCAAGTGCTTACATGGTGCTTTAGAACCATGCTTGCTGGCCAGGTAAGGCATAGGTGGAGTCGTTAAATGAAGGGTGAGCAAGGCAGGTGGTAGAAACTCCGTTAACGCATGTCACCCTTAATTATCCATGGCTGGACAGAAGAGCGTGCTTCTTCTAATCAAGAGATCACTGAGTGAAGAAAGATTTCATCTAGTTAAATAAGCCCAGCAACCTCCACCTTTTCACATTTCACTGTCTTACACTCTAACTCAATCAAGCATGTTAGGACAATGACCTGTGACCTGCCATGTACGTAGGCAACTAGCCTTCTCCTACTCATTCATGGTCTCCTCTCACTTGAGAAGATGCAATTGCTGTGTGCTGAAATGTTACTTGGTTTTGGAAAATGTATAAGATCAAAGCAAACAGCAAGAAAGAACTTTCACTGGTTAACTTGGGCTCAGTTTTCCTCTATTACCAGAAAAAAAAAAAAACACTGTGGTTTTAGGGACATTTTACTACTGTGCTTTGGGGAGGAAAAGTCAGTTGCTAAATTAGCATATTCATTTCTTTCTGATAAATGGTTTGAAATAAAGTAGCAGCTCTCATCCAAAGATAAAACCACAAAGGAAATATTTCATGATTGTTATATTATAATGTTTCACCATATGTTACAGCTGAATAACATGAAATTATCCTATGTGTTGAATTCATCAGAAACAGTGAAGACTGTTTGACATGGAAAGACTGGTGCGTGCATGATCTTCAAGCAGTTGTTGGCTCCTGTTACTTCTGTGAGACCTGAATAGTATGGATCCCACCAACATTTCAACATGGATGATGGAAGAGGGCAGACAGAAAGAGACATCAAGATAGAAGGACTAGGCAGAAAGAGGAGGTGTTAAGTAGAATAGGGTGGGGCAGGGGGACCAAAGAAGGTAACAGAAAGGGATTAGGACCAAATTTCAGTTGTTTGTACATGAAAAAAAATTCACAATTTATATTAAGAAAAGTGAGGAAGTGTCTAAAGTTTGACCCTACTTGCCAGCAGGCAAATAAGCATGTCACAGGTGCCGGTGGGAGGTATGAGCCCTGTGGGCCAGTGGCAAGACATCGTGGGCCTTGAAACCATACCCATCAGCAGAAGATTGGCATCTGCTTGTGCATGTTCTATAAGTCTCAATTCCCATTGCGATGCAAAGAGAACCAGAACCAGCAATGGGCTTTGCGACAAGAAATGGCCCCTGAATGTAGAGAACTAGAACCTCCTATGAGGAGTTTTAAACATGCACGTTCTTTGCTGTGGAAGGAAATACCTTCTCTATCTTTAATTTTGAGCAATCTTCATTATCCCAAATAAACCCAGTCTACTCATGAAATGTGCATAACATGAGAAGATATCTAGTAAGTATCTTCTCCCAAACATACACATGAGTATCTTAGTGATTGTCAACATGACTGAATTTGGAGTCACTTAGGAGTGTGATCTGTGAGCACATTTCCAGAGAGGTTCAACTAAGGAGGGAAGACCCACCTCGAATGTGGACAGCACTGTCCCATAGGCAGTGGTTCAACACTGAATAAAAAGAAGAGAGTGAGTGGAAAGTCAGCATTTAACTCTCTTTGCTCCTTGACTATGAGTGTAATGTAGCCACCTGTCTCACACTCCCACCGCCATGCCTTTCCTGTCTTGATGGACTGTGTCCTCAGACCATGAGGAAAATTAACCTTCCGCCCTTAAGTCACTATTGTCATAACAATGAGCAAAGTAACATTCAATATTCATGTCAAATTAAATATAAGTTACTAGCTGGGTGTGGTGGTACACATGCCTTTAATCCCAACACTTGAGAGGCTGAGGTAGGAGAATTGCCATGAGTTCGAGGCCACCCTGAGACTACATAGTGAATTCCTGGTCAGCCTAGTCCAGAGTGAAACCCTACCTCGAAAAACAAAATATATATGTATATATATAGTTACCCAAGGTGAAATTGTACTATGAATTTTATTTTAAAATATGGACATTTCACTCACATGGTGTTAAATTTTCTCAATGCTTCTATAAACGCAAATGTATATAAATAATGGTAATTGTACAAAGAAAAGTCAGTCATTTTATTATTTGTTTTGGTTTTTTTGAAACGTGGTCTCATCATGTGGCCCAGGCTATCCTTGGACTTACCTCCTGCATCAGCCTCATTAGTGGAAAGAGCTATCCCTCTTTTGCTAAGTAACAGATATCTATGAGCAAAGTTAGTAAGCGTATAGAAAGAAGTTAGGGAAGACCTTTATAAATACATTCCATTATAATAATGCTTAGGATAGGAAAACTTGGCTTAAAATATCGATTTCAAATAATGTAATACCATTATAAATGAATAATCAAAATGAAGGTTACTCATTTTTCTCTGCTGGAAAAGAAGTTGTTGAGCTAGGCATTGGGCAATTGTGAGGCAGTTTGGCATAGTATGGGTGATCTAAAAATCCCTGTGATGGCAAAGGCTATGCAGGGAGTCTGGAGCCAAAGAAAAAGTACTGGCTCAATGTAGCTAGTTTTAGCAATAGACAATGATAACTGATGAGTGTAGGGGTGTGTGTGTGAGTGAGTGTGTGTGTGTGTGTGTGTGTGTGTGTGTATTCCACAAATACTTGATTGATGAAATGCAGGCTCTTATTTTCTCTTTTACTTTTCTGACTCATTATTTCATATCTCAGGCCAAGAAATAAAATAATCCAATGAACTCCAGATATGCAAAATTTATTTAGATACTGAAAGCTTCCATGGTCTGTGCTTCCAACCTCTAGAATTTGATCAAACTTTAAATCCTAAGCTATTGAAGTTATATTGAATTTAATCTCCTTCATTTCTTTATTGAGGCAAATGTGCATCCCTTTGGCCTTTGGCATTTTAGATGCTTAGAAAATGTCTTTATAACTCACCATGACATTAAAATTGACCTGTGTAAATATCCTTCTACATGATACCTTGAATGTAGTAGAAAGCTATCCCTTACACTTCTCTGCTAGCTGGTTACAACAAACAAAGACATGAAAGAGAAAACAAAATTACATGCTCACATCAAATTACAAGAGGGCCTGTGAATAAGATTCTCCACTCACAATGAAGAGAAGCAATGTTACTGGAGCCAAACTAAAGTGGCCTCACTTCCCAGTGTGCCCCACATAACCACAGGCAGCTTACTTTAACTGCCCATGCTTCAGTTTCCACAACGGTAAAGAGGAAACAATTGTTTCTGCTTTCGCTACACAGACTGAGTTCATAGGTATATCATGCTTAGAGCAGTGCCTGGCACATGGGAAACACTCTAGAAGAGCAAGATTAGGCTTCGGCAAGACGAGAATAACGTAAACATGAATGCAGGGACTGTGGTCACCGCAGGAGGCACGTGATGTACATTCAATTACCAGTTGTGAAATGAGTGGCCAGCTAGTCATCCTGAGTTCCAGCCAGTGCCCACGGGGTCCTTCTGGACCCCTGCTTTCGTCAGCCTTGACTGCCTCCCTTCCAGCACCTTGTCCAGTGCACGTATGCTTGTATCTCTCTCGGGATTTTTAACCAGCACAGCGGTGATCCATTGGACAGAAAGGCAGATCTGTGGCCTGAGCTACAGTGGGCAATGAAGGTGAAAAGGAAAACATACCCTTCTTACAATGTCCTTTGTTACTAAGAGATACTAAAAGTCCCCGTGATTCTGCTGCCCAAGTGCTCCAAAAGCCTGTGCCCCCGTCAAATCCTGATGGCGGTTTGCGCTCCACTCCTTTGCTATGAGCCCCATGGCTGGAGCTCTCGGGTAGGAGGCTTGTCTCTGGAGTGTGTTTCATTGTTTATTCCACATAATTGCCCAGGATGTTCTCCTTCCTTCCTTTCGTGGCTGAGGGGAGACTGAGGTAGCCCCACCAACATTTTCTGACATGTACTGACAACTGCCCAATACCATTTCCCCAAAGGCTAAGGTCTGAACAAAACAACAAGAGGGGGCTGGAGAGATGGCTTAGTGGTTAAGAACTTGCCCGTGAAGCCTAAGGACCCCAGTTTGAGGCTGGATTCACCAGGACCCACATAATCCAGATGCACAAGGTGGCACATTGCATCTGGAGTTCGTTTGCAGTGGCTGGAGGCTCTGATGTATCCATTCTTTCTTTCTCTCTCTCTACCTCTTTCTCTCTGTGTCTGTCACTCTGAAATAAATAAAAATTAACAAAAAATATTAAAGAAA
The DNA here is from genome assembly GCA_036346955.1 of Dipus sagitta. Taxonomy (NCBI): domain Eukaryota; kingdom Metazoa; phylum Chordata; class Mammalia; order Rodentia; family Dipodidae; genus Dipus; species Dipus sagitta. The sequence continues at coordinate 59,129,986 of CM070786.1, read as the reverse complement.
AAACAAGCAACTTGGTTCCATCTGGGATGGACTCTGCTGAGAATTCCAGTGGCAGAGCTAGGCCCCACGGGGCTGAGGATATGCTTAGCCGTAGAGCGTGGACGGTATGAGGCCCCAGAGTCCATCTCTCCATACCCCTCAAGAAGGATTATATACAAAACGATAAGTGGAATCTCAGTAACTAAGAAAAAGGTCAGGGAAAATTTTGGAGCTATGAAAGTGCTTTTATTTCTATTCTATAACAAAGAGTCTGATTTCTTCTTAAGGAAAATCAACCTATGGGGGGGGGAGCGAATATCTGCTCCTGATATTGAATTGATATAGGCACAATATGCAATAGTTTAGATTCATTGTAGTAGTTCCAGGAAGTCTTTACCAAAACCAAAATTGTTATGGGAGAATTAGGGGCCCAGTTAATTCATATGGTAAGGCCCTAACCCTCAGCATATTAATTAATGATCTTATGTGGAGACTGGGTCTATACATGTACTTATCTTAAAATGACCTCATGAAGATGTCCTTACAAGCAGAGAACATGAGACAAAGAAGATGCTGTGAGGGTCACAGGAGACGATAAGCATCGCTAGCAAGGACGGAAAGCTCACAGGGGAAGTCCTGCCCACACCTTCATCCTCAACCCTGGCTTCTGGAAGAGAGAAGAAATGTTTCCAGTTTGGGTGGTTGGTTTGGCAATCTCAGTGAACCAATGCAGAGACAGGAGACTAAAGACATATATTGGCAGAAAAACAGGAACTCAAACTTTCATGTCTTAAATTGACACAAGGGTCAGGAGGGTAACAATCTTTGATTAAAAAGAGAATTTTTGAATGGCATGTTATAATGGACTGGCAGACAATGATTATCAACTTGTACTACTTACAATAATTAGCACATGCAGCAGACTGAGAAATTAAATCCCATGCTATCTACTTGTCAGACATAAGCCATCTTTAAATCCTTCTATCTGCATTCATCTTCCCAAACACTTTGCTTTTTACTTAGAAGAAACAGCTCTTCTTTCTCCACATTCCGTGAAAAGTAAAGCAACCTCAGTACAGATAGTTACAATGTTATTTTAGGAAGGTTTATTCCTCAAAATGTACTGAAAAGATGTCCAAATCTTGAGCATAATCCATCTCAATGGCTTCCTCTGTGTCCAATTTGGCTTCCCCATGTCCTTCCTGTGGCTCATCCAGAGAGGCCAAGGCCTTGTGACCAGGCATGGTGGCGCATGTCTTTTATCTCAGCACTTGGGAGGTAAAGGTAGGAGGATTGCTGTGAGTTCAAGGTCACCTTGAGACTACATAGTGAATTCTAGGTTAACCTGGGCTAGAGTGGAACCCTACCTCAAAAACAAACAAAACAAGCACAAAGAACTTTTCTTTTTTTTTTCTTAGAGGAGGGGGAAAATAAGACATCTAAAAGGAGAGGGTCTAGTTGGGGGCTGGTTCAGTGGTTAAAGGCACTTGCTTACAAAACCTGACAGCCTGGGTTCAATTCCCCAGTACCCACATAGAGCCAGATGCACTAAGTGGCGCATGCATCTGGAGTTTGTTTACTGTGGCGGGGACCCCTGGTCTATGCATACTTATTCTTTCTTTCATTCCATCTCTCAAATTAATAAATAAAATATCCATACAAAATATGTTGTTAATAATAACAATAATATTGATAAAAAATCAAACAAAGAAGAAAAAGACTATTTGGAAAGAAGAAGGGATTCAGTAGAAGGGGAAGGAAGGAAGGACACGAGAAGGTAATGGGAGGGGATTATGATCAAAATATATGATATACATATGTAAAAATTGTCAATAAAATGTTTTAAAAAACAACAAATAGGAATATCCCAGGGGCAAGAGGGATGGTTCGGTATGTAAGAGAATTTCCCATGCTGGCACGAGAGCCTCAGAGGGCCTGAGATCACTTGAGTACTCATGACCCAGCACCCACATCAACAGCTGGGCATGGCCATGCATGTCTGTAACCCCCATCCTGTGGCTAGAAGAGACCCTGGAGAATTATGACAAAAATGGCAAGCTACAGAATTAGTGAGTCAGTGTCAGGAAACCCAGATGAGCACTGAACAGGCGCCACCTGACCTTCTCTGGCCTCTGCATCTGCGCACACATGAGCAGACACACACATACAAACCACCCCCGCACGCACACACACTCCCTTTCACATTCAGGTCTCTACCATTTTGTTTCGCACATTTCCAGTCAACTTCCTCAATCATTCGAAATATTCCTTTACCAAGTTCTAACATGGGCTGTGAACTGCACTGAGGAAATCATAAACGTTTCCCACTTTGCTTAATAAAGTATAGCCAGAGGGGGAAAAAGTTTTCCTAATGAATGAAATAGTGATGCAAGGAAAAGGAAAAAAAATAAGACCTCATTCTGCCTAGTTCCTATGCACAAGAGGCAGGTAAGTGCTGAATCCTGGGAGGAAGGGACTGCTGAGTTCCCAGGAGGGTACGTGCTTTATTTTTTAATGTGTTTTATTGGAGGAGAGGGCTTGGCCCCTGGGATACAAACAGCTTGTTCTTTGGACAGAGGAAAATCAAGGAAGGCTTCAAGGAGGAGGAGGAATTGATTTTCCCCTGGTGATTTGTGTAGAAAGCTTGGACATACGATGGAAACATGGGCCTTTCAAAGACAAACAACAATAAGGAGGAAAAAATCAACGAGGCAAACTGACTAGCCACTACAGGCACAGTGAATGTGTTGAACCATTCAAATCCATAAGGACTATTATGAACCCAACTGTGGCCATCACCTGTGTCACCCAATAGAAGAGATTCCTTCCCACTCTCTGTAACATGGTTAGGGAAGCACCTCTCTTCTGTTCCACACAATGAATACTTGCAGAGGTTTAAAATGTCACTGCTATTCCAACTAGTCTCCTCATTATGAAGCTCGTTCATCTTTCACCAGAATGGAAATCCTGAGGCTTTTATTTGGCTTTGATCCAAGGGCGTATTTAATCCATCGTACATGTCTTTGGAAAGAAACAATGTCTGTATTTCACAATAGCTTTTTTTTTTTTTTAGTTTTGCAAATGATGAGTTTTTACTATACTATTAAACTTTTTTTTTTTTTTTTTTTTTTTTTTTTTTTTTTGGTTTTTCGAGGTAGGGTCTCACTCTAGCTCAGGCTGACCTGGAATTCACTCTGTAGTCTCAGGGTGGCCTTGAACTCTCGGCGATCCTCCTACCTCTGCCTCCCGAGTGCTGGGATTAAAGGCGTGCGCCACCACGCCCGGCTTACTATTAAACTTTTAAAGAAAATTTTCATTGACATTTCTTACATGTTCACAGTATATATATTTGGGGGTGTGCCACAGCCTCCAACCACTGCAAATGAACTCCAGATACTTGCGCCCCATTGTTCATCTGGCTTACATGGGTCATGAGGAATCAAACCTGGGTCCTTTGGCTTTACAGGCAAGCACCTTAACCACTAAGCCATCTCTCCAACCCTACATAGTATAGTTTGCTCATAATGCCCTCCCTTACCTTCTCTTGACCCTACTCCTTGTCCTCCTCCCACTTAATCCCTTCTTCTCCCCAGGTAGTCTTTTTTCTACTTTGATCTGTCTTTTTTTGCTTGTGTGTAGGTGCGGCTCTGAGTTTAGCTGTGGTTTTCTGCATAAACACAGGTGAGAAATTAATTGTCAGAGCACACGGGTCCTTCCAGTGGCTATGGTGCTACATAAATCATCTCCTGCTTCCCTGACCCCAGTAACTAACCCTCAGCTCAAGTTTCCCTAAAGTAAACTGCCGGCACAGAATTAGCTGTAAGAAAGAAATTGCCATAAAATAATGGATGATGGTGAATACATTTTCCATCAAGACAGGGGAGTTTCAAAATGGGCAAACCAGGGTCTCTAGCCACTTCAAATGCTCCCGATGCATGTGCCACTATGTGCATCTAGCTTATACGGGTACTGGGGAATCGAACCTGCATCCTTAGGCTTCATAGGCAAGTGCCTTAACCACTGAGCCATCTCTCCAGCCCCAAGGTCGTGATTTTGAAGTTGTTGACAGAGAGTACATCATGGATTGTTTAAGGATGGCACTGGAATCACCATGGTAAGAATGAAGATCTTCTAAAGAGACAGTTGAAGCAATGGGCTCCAAGAAACAGGAATTCCCCGGGAATCTCATGTGGTGGAAGCAAGTGGGTGAATGAAGCCTGGCACCAGCCAGAGGAGCAGCCTGTCTCTAAGGAAGAGACTTCACGCAGATCTGACAGCTTGTCACACAACCTTACAGGGGAGACTGGAGCCCACATATGAAGAGGGGCAGTACCCCAACACCTTGACCAGAGCCGCTTAAGTATGCAGATCTCGTGCCCTCCATTTAAACCTAAACCTCAGGTCAGGACTTGGGTGGTCTCTGGACCTCTTTGATTCTTTTCCCAGTATGTCCTCATTGAACAAATCTCCTTTATGTACTTCTTTAATTGGCTATTGAAGGCAGGTTGCTGACCCCAGCTTGCTATGGAGCCTAGGTCCAGACTCTGATCCTAATCACTCCAGCAGAAGGATTGCAGCAAGAAAGGTGGCAATCTGGTGGACCCCTAACATTTCTACCCATGAGGGATAGAGAAGGGAAGTGAAGCGCAAAAGCTTTAATTGCTACAATTTTATGCCTTACTAGTAACACAGACCAGAGTTTCTTGAGTGAGACTGTTGAAGGAAGCTTTGTTGGAAAGTGTAGTAGACAGCAGGTGCTGGGATGAGCCTCCAGACCAAACACAGTTTAGGGGTGGAAGAAAGGATTTATTTGAGGCTTACAGAGCCTGGAGAAGTTCCATAATGGCAGGAGAAGCTGGCATGGTTTCCCAGATCCAAGCAGAGAGGAAAATCCACAAGCCACGCCACCAGCACAGACAAGCACACTCCAGGAACCCCAGTCAAAGCTCAGGCACTTTGCATGTCTTTAGACTGGAATTCCAGACCCATCCCCACACCTTAGGGCTGGAGCCTAACACCCACCCACAGTGACACCTCCTCCAGCCAGGTGGCTGCAGATCTAAATTACAAACTTTGATAAAATTCTGCACATATTGAGGGTCATCCACTTAAACTGCCACAGAAAACAACACAGGAACTGGAAGGTAACATAAATAGTGAGGATGCTGGAAGAAATCCATTTATAATGTAATATTTGACTTCCACCTTAAAGGTTTATTAGAGGAACCACTAGAGTTCATGGAGTAGGTTTCTAATACAATGTGAATTACATTGATTGAGAATTGTTTCAATAGCTGTCTCCGGGATGCAGTTCTATAAGGGAAGCAGGAGGGTAGCAGTCTAGATGAGATTTGGACCATCTGGACAAGAACCTGTTAAAAGCCAGTTTATGCAGCAGCTATGGTAACAGGAGAAAAGTTAAGAACTGGGTACTGCTGCTTTATTCTTACAAGGTTGCAGAAGCTTAGACCCTCGGACATGGACCTAAATGAATTAGAAATTGAAGTCCTGATTCCATGCCCACCTTCTGACAACCAGGCTAATGAGCAACAGAACCATGGAGAAAATTCCATCCTGACCAGCTATGGCTTTAGCATTCGTGGATCCCACATTGGAATCTCCTGAACAATTTTCACCTTAACTCGATTAACATTGTACACTTCTTGTACATTCAAGAATGTTATAATACCTCTGTCAAGCAGTTTGTGTTCCTGACACCAGATTATGGACCAGTGAAGTTATTTTCTAAAGCAAAACATTATATATATAGTGTACATAGTGAAAGAAGATTGGCGATTTTCCCCAGCCTTTCATAGGCATAATTGTAATAATTCTTGAATTAGGAACTAATTTCCATGGCTTGAACTATTTGATAGTCTCTGCAGTAGAAAGAAGGACAAATTATATGCAAGATTGCTGAGTTACCATCCCAGCTCTTCACATTTCAGTTCTAAGTCCTTGGGAAGACTACACAGGCACAGGAACAACATTCTCACCTCTTCAAAATGATATTTCCTGGGGTCACAAGGAATTACTTTCTGGGGCTAAGGACTCAATGGAAGTTCTTCTCATGGCTGTTTCGTTGTTGCCCTCCTTATGCCTCCTTATGTTTTGCATTAAGCCTGGCTCTGACGTTTTGTAAGTGCTATTTCCTTCACTGAAGAGAAAAGTGATAGTGTCTCGGCCTTGTCTAATGTTTGTCTACCTTCTTACTCCATCTTCATGTTACTTAATTTTTTTAGAAAAAGATATTCTACTTGTTTATTTGCAAGAAGAGAGAGACAACAGAGAGAGAATGGGTGCACCAGTACCTCTAGGAGCTGCAAACGAACTCCAGATGCATGTGCCTCTTTGTGCATCTCGCTTTATGTAGGTCCTGAGGAATCAAACTCATGTTAGGTTTGCAGGCAAATACCTTAATCACTGAGCAATCTCTCCAGCCCTGTTGTTTCTCTTTTATGGAGGAGTGAGAAAGAAGCAAATCCATTTTGGTAAAAAGGCTTCATATTCCATGAGATGCTCCAAATAACAACAGTCTATTGTAGGAGAAGTCCACTGGAAGGGGAGAACTTCTGCTATAAAAGCGGAGGATGGTGCCATTGTAAGGAAAGCAATGATGACTACAGTTGACAACAATAATGATACATAATCATTTTGATTACAATTGACAATGGTAGGATAATGATAAATGATAAATGATAATAGCCAGAGACAAAAGCACACAGGCGTCCCCAGTCCCTGTGTATTTGGACTGAAGCCAGGAAGCTGTTCTTCCAGTTCAGGCATGTCACACTGGTCCTTGAGCTTTTCTTTCTTTGCTTCCTTCCTTCCTTCTTTCCTTCCTTCCTTCCTTCCTTCCTTCCTTCCTTCCTTCCTTCCTTCCTTCCTTCCTTCCTTCCTTCCTTTCTTCCTGAGCAGTTCTCATGTAGCCCAGGGTGGCCTCAAAAATGCTATATAGGTGAGGAGCACCTTGGTCTCCTTAAACTTCCACTTCCTACGTGCTGGAATTACAGGCGTGCTCCACCATGCCAAGCTTGGGCTTTTCTTCCTAAAGTGGAAGTTCAGCTTTCCAGTTTGGTCACTGAGCCATATGTCAACCATGGACAGTGGTTGTCATTTCATGTAAGCTGTCTGCATACTGGTAATTTGGGCAGAAAACCACATTCTAGGTAATAGGTCTGGTGTCTACTCTTATTTGATGTACTGACACTTCTCTGTGCACACACCTTGGAATAAAGTTGTGGCCACACTTCTGATTTGCCACCGTGACTTTGCGACTTTCAGTAAGCTGTAAAAGTGCTCTGTGCCCTGGAGCCACGTTCTCCTCCATCACTTCCCTCTGACAGGTGCTGTCAGCATTGGAAAGCTCTCGAAGCTCCTCAAAACATAGGCTTAAAATAATAATTATAATTAATCATAGTAATTAACTTCCATCATGGTGAGTCACCTATAAATTAGATTCAGTGATTTTTTTTTTTTTTGCCAAGTTGCCCCTTAACATCACCTTACTTACTCAGCCTTGCTCATCTTAAAAAGAAAGTTGCCCTTTAAAAAATACACTTAACTTTTGAAAAGAGTGGTGAAAAGTTTTCACATTTACATTTAATGCATTTGGGTTGTTAGAATTAGGTAACAATTTTTACTTTAGCTACAAACAAAAACGTGGCATATGTTTTACATGGAGATTGATATTATGTCAATGCTGATATTTTTCTTTTAAATTTCTTCAATATTCAGAAGTGTAGATTATCTCTAAAAAAAGCTTCCTTCCCCTATCCAATAACACATGTATAGGAAATTCAAATCATTATTCTTTTTCTTTGAACCAACTTTGAACTAAGTCGGGAAGAACCATTTTATCTCTACAATTTTAAGTAATTCTCATTTCCCCTGATCAAATTTAAGGTCTCTGTTCATGAACAAAGTATCTAACTATCAACAACCATGTGTTCTCAGCAAATAGAGCTAGAGTTAATTTCTTCATCACAACAAGCTGTTCTCCTGGTGACTTCCCCAGTGACTTATTGCCCAATTATTTTGCATTCCTGTAGTGTAAAATAAACTTGTGGACTCTGTAGAGTTACTGCTATGGTTATTTATTTTTCATAACTTAATGATAAGTGGAGAGACCTTCTCTCCTAGGATAGGAAACAAAATTGGACCTGACACTGATACATTATCAATTTTCATAAGTATGAAAATATTACACAAATCAGGATTATGTTTTCTGTGCACAGAGGCCCATGGAAACCAAGGATGAGGTCAGGAAACCCAGTCCTTTGTAGAACTGAATGGACTGCCCGTTACTTGCAAGTTTTCATCTGCTCTAGGTTTGATACCCATGCATAGTTATATCATCCCTTCTCATCTAATTCTAATGCCTATCCCTGTCTTTAAGGGGCCTGTGATCTCGTTGAAACAGGTACAAAGATGAAGGGTCTCCAAGCAGGGTTTCCAGTGGGACATGGGGTTGGAGCTCTGCATTGTGAAGCCGATCTAAATAAGTTTATTTTCGTATCTCACCATTTCTAATTTAGCCACAGACTAAAACACATCCTCTTACCTGAGTATAAGATTAGAAAATGTATGATAAAGGTAAATAAAATACACACACACACCATCACACACAGTCTGTCCATCATCCTTGTAGATGCTTGAAGGCTTTCAGAATCTCCCTTCATTTTCACTATCTTGGGCTTTGTTAACATGAAGACATGCTTACAGCCAGAGCCTGAACATTGGTCTGAGAGAGACAAGCAAGAACGCAGTGTTTGAAAGTTCAGATATGTAGCTATTTTTTTTCTTTTGGGGGTTGAGGAAAAGGATGTCTATTCTGTAGCATGGGGAGAAAGTACACATCAACGAGATGTACACACCCTACTCTCCTCTGAGAATCGAGAGAGGAACCACTTCTCCATATCAAGTTCAATAATAGTCACTGACGTCATTCTCACAGATTCCTGCTTTGAATTATAATTTTGTTTATAAAAGGGATGAATGCTGTAGAGAAGGGTGGTTACTGATCCCCAGAGTTATAGTCCGTGTAGTATAAGAACAACCCTGCGGGGGAGCCCTTCATCTGAATTCACTCTGCTCCTCTTCTGGGTGGTGATGCGTGGAGGAGTACACAGAGTTCTCTCGTTATCACTCTTTTAGAATCTGAGCAGAAGGTAACCTGCTAGTTGTACTCAAACTTCTATGAAAATGGTTCAGGAGAAAGAAGATCTGTCAAGCGGGCAGCGTTGAAGCTGTCATCACATGCTGGAAGGTGACGCCTGTGAAACGAAGAGGCACGTACTAAAGTCCAGCGATCACTAGGGAAATTTGGATTTCTAATGGCCGAGTGTGAATCTGTGATCTGGGCTCTGCTTACTCAGGGTGTCGCTGAAGCTGAAGGCAGCCTTGGAGAGCCAGTGAAAACCACACCTGAGACCAGTCTGATCCACTGTTAAGCTAATTCCAACTTATGACTCCTGTGGACTTGTATGTTCAACAATGTTTGCAGCTGAGTGAATCAAGATGATATCTGAGGATTATCCTTGCACCTAAAAATTTAAATAATGCATTTTCTAATATTAATGTCAAAGTGCTCTCCTTTCTCAACAGTACCAAGAGTTCACAGGTTTTCTTTTTCTTCTTCCTCTGTCACTGCCTATTCTCACCATCATGCCACTGGCCAGTTCCTAAGTTACTTTAGGCACAAGGCAATGTTCTCTCGGAGGAATGACTGAAATGCTAGTTCCCTTTGGAAATACACTTAAAAACTTTTATGTTCTATTAAGTTCAGTGTTGATTCAGTGTTGCAGCTGCTTTCCTATACACAGAGAGTTGTTCTCATTCCTGAAACAGCCATCTTACAAAAAAGACCAGTAAACAGGGCTAGCTAGTGGCTCAATTGGTAGAGTGCTTGTCTAGTGTGCATTATGCTCTGGGTTCAGTTCCCAGAATCACATAAAGCTGGGCATAGTGACATATACTTGAAATCCCAGAACTCCAGATGTAGAGACTAAAGGATCAAAAGTTCAAGGTCATCCTCTTGGTTATATGAGGAGTTTGAGGCCAACCTGGAGTATATGAGACCCTATCTTCAAAAAAAAAAAAAAAAAAAAAAAGACAGTAATCACAGTTCTACCTACTGGGACCATCAGTAAGCAACTTTTCTTCTGCCCCCAGTGATCATTTCAGCTGTCAGTCACTAAAATTCTTACATATTTCAACTACATGTTGCAGATCAACACCAAGAAGTGGTTGGGAAGTTGGTTCAGTCAATAAAGTGCTTGTTTTGCAAACATGAGGACGACATGACTTCAAATTCCAGAACCCACATAAAAAGCTCGGTGTGGTGGTGCATGCTTGAAATCTCAGCACTCGGGAGGCAGAGACAGGCAGGCCTGAGGCTTGCAGGCTAGCCAGTCCAGCCTAATCGGTGACTTCCAGGCAAGCGAGAGTCCCTGTCTTAAAAGAGGTGGACAGCACCTGAGGAATACCACCCAAGGTTGATTTCTGGCCTCTACACGTGCCACATACATACATACCCAATACACCTGTGTGGCATACACACACACACATACACGCTCATGCACACACACAAATGAAATTCCACAGGATGTTAGACTATGTTAAAAACCTATTATTTAAGGTGTTTCATTTGTTTGTTTTCAGTTTTGATACTGAATAAGGTGCTTTACAAACCTTTGATGTGGGAATCCGTTTTACTGTGGTAAAGACATTCTCTCCAGGGATGAAATAGCCAATAAAGACTCCCCAGGATGCTTTTACTTGGGCAGCAGTGGTGTTTTCGACTCTCTACTACACAGGTCCTCTGTGCTCTGGAGCCCTCCTCGATGCTTACACAAAGATAGCTGTTGTCAAGAAAACAGTATCCCAACCTGAATTCTGTAAGAACAGAGCTTTTCTCCCAGGATGGCTCCTTGGCCTTCTGATGGAAGTGTCCCGTGAGCTGGCCTGGCACATTTCAAACTGGTCATCTCCTCATCAAGTTATACTCTTGCGTCCCTCTCCCATGCAGCCATTCCACTGAGGGCCTTCCTCAGTGGGACTATTGATACTCACTGTAGGGTTTCAAAGGCACCTGTCAGTCTCTGTGGGGTGGACAGTGCCCCAGAGTACACCTTACCTCCCTGTGGCTCTAGTATTACTCCTGCCCTGTCTTCTACAATGTTCCCTGAACCTTGGTGGGCTTGTTAGACAACTCCTTAAGTGTTGAGCTCTCCTCAGTGTCTACTTCCACTTCCCTGGAACTCATATTTAATCTCCTTCTCCCTCTGTAATGCTTCATGGGCCCTGATGGGTATCATTGAAATGACTCATCTCATGCCAGACAGTCAGCTTTCCTTTCTTGTTATTTTGAGGAGTCATGGTTCTCCGTGGTATTCACTGCCATTTGTATACATCAGATTCTGTAGCCAAAAGTGAGAGCAGCACAGATCAAAGGGAGCAAACATCAACATTTAGAAGACCTCTTGATGGGCATAACCTCTCCTTTTAGCCACGGGACAGTGAAAGCATCCCTCTAAGGTCGATGACCCTCCAAGCCATAGGCTTCTGACTTTGTTCTCAGTACCAGGTATGAATTCCCTTCCACTGGGCAGGCCTCATACCCAGTCAGAGAGCAGTTGGTTCCCCATACCCCATGGGCCACTATTGCAGCTGTGGGTGTGGCTTGCCTTGCTAGTAGATTTTGTAGCTTTCAGGAACCACTACTTTTCATGCTGTTGGTGACTTCTATCCATAGCTCACATAGCGCTTTCCAGCTCCATGACAGCAAACCAGCATGGAGCTTGCTTCCATCTCAGTTCTAGAATGATCTCTCAGTGTCCTACAATTGCAGTCTGTGGTATTTTTAGCAATATGGCAGAGCCAAATTTCAATGTATCTTCTGAGATACTGACCTTACCAGACTTTCCTCCTAGACTAAACCGGATAACAGTGTATGTGGACGGGACCCTGGAAAGAGATCTGTTTCTCTGCCTCTACACCCCATTTTCCTTCCTGGTTTCATGGGGACAAGCTGGAAGGACACTGATTTAGGATGTTCTCAGAGACCAGTACTAGTCATTCCTCAAGACTTGATTGTAAGCAAGAGAAAACAAACTAAATCTAACTTAAACCTACATAACAAAAGAAAAAAGTGGTATCTTGGAAGTCTTCGTGTGATTGGACCATGTGATTCAAAGCCTTTTCTGTCAGTGTACATATGTATTCAATTCTAATATCCACAGTTGGTCACTGAGGAACCTTGAGCCTATGGAAATAGGACAACCTGTGAACTAGAAAGGGAGGTGCCATCTCTTCCCATGGCTTGACTAGGGTGAACAGAGGGCACTGTACAGCCCAGGCTGGCTCACACACATCACTAAATCAAGGTCCGTGGTTAGCAAGGTGAGTGGCCAGAGCTGAGGCAGGTGTTCATTCCTAAGCCTGGTGGGGAAATGGACAAACTGGATCACTTGTACTTCAAGATATGACTGAAAACTGAGAAAAATCACTTCCCTGAGATGGTGTCAGAAATAGAGAAAATTCTGCTCTTTAATATCACCAATAATTTTACTTTAAAATAGTTTCAGAATATCAAAAATGTGGACAAGGTTGAGTTTCACATTAAAGAAAAAGACCACTGGTTGGGAGCCTCAGCTGCAGTACTGAATTTGGCAACGGACGTTCCAAAACCATGGCTCATCAGAGGCATTTACACCACCGTGCCTTCATACTTTAGAGATGAGGAATTGCTCTGGTATTAGAAAGAGGTGGCCTTGGTTCCTGAATTCAAGCATCAGAAGCACTCTTTTTATCAACACAGCTCACCCTTTCCATAGTTGTTGAAACTAAAGCTCAAGTGGTCAGGAAATGTGGCCAATGTCACACTTAGCAAATGTCTTCAAGCCAGGATGTTTATGAATCAAGATACAGTTGGCATACAGACACAAGGCTACATAGGGTCAGACTCTGAAAAAGAAATATATCCTTCAGGGCTGGAGAGATGGTTAAGTGGCTGTGAATACTTTCAATGCAAGAATGACAGCCTGACAGGGCCAAAGACTACCAGGGTTTGATTCCCCGGCATCCACATAAATAGCTGATCATGGTCACACAATGTCACACATGTGCACAAGGAGGCACATGCATCTGGAGTTTGTTTGCAGCAGACTCAAGGCCCTGGCATGCCCATTCCCCCCCCCCCCGACTTTTGCTCGCTCTCTCTCTCTCTCTCTCTCCCTCAAAAATAAAAATGATGGGCTGGAGAGATGGATTAGTGGTTAAGCGCTTGCCTGTGAAGCCTAAGGGCCCCCATTCGAGGCTCAATTCCCCAGGACCCACGTTGGCCAGATGCACAAGGGGGCACACGCATCTGGAGTTCATTTGCAGTGTCTGGAGGCCCTGGCATGCCCATTCTCTCTCCTCTCCTCTCTCTCTCTCTCTCTCTCTCTCTCTCTCTCTCTCTCTTTCTCTTTCTCTTTCTGTCACTTTCAAATAAATAAATAAACATAAAACAAAAAAATTAAAAAAATAAAATAAAAATAATAAAAAAATGATAATGCAAGCAGGAGAGGTCATGTTTCACGGTATAAATGTTAGAACTGAAGGGAAGCAATGGCGGTTGTCTGCAATATTTTCCTGGTACATTGCAGACACATGTTAACCACAGTGTTAGAGAAGCTACTACAAGACGCTAAGCATGGACCCGAATGTAAAACTGTGAGAAATTTAGTAAGAATAAGGAAAGTGTAGGTGAAACCCTGAGGAAGGAGAAAGACTGGCTCTGAAGGAGCTGGATCCTGTGTCAGGCTTTCATACAGTGAGCATAGATGGCTCTCCATGCTACAGCCATGGTGGCACACGCCTGTAATCCCAGTACTCAGGAAGGAGGCTGAGGCAGGCAGATCATGAGCTCTAAGGATCCTGGGATACCTAACCAGACCCTGTCTCAAAAACTCAAGGGCTGAAAGAATGGCTCAGTGGTAGAGCACTTTTCAGCATGTGCAAGTTCCTGCGTTCTGTGCCTAGGACAAAACAAAAAGGAGAGAGAGAGAGGAGGGAGAGGGAAGGAAAGTAGAGGAGTAAAGAAGAGGAGGGGGAAGAGACAGAGAAAAGATGGAAAAGAATAATAAAGGAAAAGATCTCACCATTAAGCACAGTGAAAGTGAGTGTGGAGGCTGGTGAAGTTCACAAGACAGGCCTATGTGAATCAAGGTGGAGGGTCACGTCATGGCTCCCTACAAGTTTGCTAAGGGACACCAAGGAGGGGAAAAAAAAAAAACCCTAAAACCAAGATAGTTGACTTCAAGGTCGGATGAAGGACAATACCACCTCTTTAGAGTTTTAAGAGGCTAAGAGAGGAAGCTCAGACTGAGTCCTGAGGAAACCATACAATGACCCCAGCAACAAAATCACCTCCAGGAATAAAAACTACAGGGAAAGCTGTGAGTCTTCAGTGCTTCAAAAGGTCGAGAGGCCTCGGGAATTTGTAGCACGGTGTTGGAATTATCTCATTTCTAAACTGATCAATTTCTTCTTGGGGGGAGTGGGTCAGAAACTCAGGCTCTGCCCACCCAGCTCTCCTGAGAAGCAGCAGCCCATGGATATGGGAAATCTCTCATGAAGGCATCAGCAACAGAAGCAAATGGAATGCCTCTGTGACATTCATGATTAAACTTCCATATTTTTTTACGACAAAACAATGCTTGGAGCACTGGCATTACTGGAAATTCATGAAATGAACTTTAAAAAAAAAAAAAAAACCTGGGGTCAGTGTTTACTACAGTCCTGATTGTTTTAGAAAGAAAACTTTATGAAAGGAAATTAAGAGCATTTCTCCAACTCCGTGAGTTCTGCAATAACAGGAAACAAAACTCCTATTTCTGTAGTTTGCCAGATAAGAACTCAATAGAGTTTTTTTGAAGGCATGTGGCGAATACTGTCAAAGACCTATAAATTACTGTCCATTGCATGGTCTTGGCTAGACAACATAAGTTGTAGCTTCTATTTCTGGTGGTGGGGACTCTCATACAACTGTCACCGCTCCTGGAAATGGTAAGCACTGTTAAGTTGGCAAATGAGAGGATCCTGCTACTAAGGTGGTGACTGAAGAGCTGCTCTCGGTGTGATCTTGAGGTAGAGTGAACCAGCGTACTGAAATGAGCTCTCGAGGCTGCCACTCACTGATCCACCTGTGTGTCCTGCAGGTTCCTTCATCTCCTGAAGCAGGAGGTGGAAGAAGAGATCTTGCTGACTCATGATGGAGCATGATGGAGATCTTGAGATAACACTTCCACTGAACTCTCATGGTAAAGATCAGGTGTTTAGAGACTGAAGTAAAACCAGTTGCCAATTTACAGTGAAGATTTTGATATTGCCCCCAGCATGCCCTCATCCAGAATTTTTTTAAATTTATTTTATTTCACAACTTCCATACATACAAACAATACACCATGACCATAATCCCCTCCTAACACCTTCCCTTCCCCCTCCTCCCAAATGCTCCATCCACTGAATCTCTTTTTCTTTCCAACTAGTCTCTGCTTTATTTTGATGTCATATATAAATATTTTTCCTGGTATTACGCATGTTTTGTGTAGGTAGTGTCAGCCACTGTGAGGTAATGGATATCCAGGCCACTTTGTATCTGGAAGACAGTTATGTAAGCACTCCTTCCCTTCCTTTGGCTCTTATATTCTTTCTGTGACCTCTTCCTCCATGATCCCTGAGCCTTAGAGGGTATGATAGAGATGTCTCATGTAGTTCTGAATAATACTCCACTGTCATTCCTCAGTACTTTGGTGAATTTTGAGTCACACCACTGGTCACTACCATCTAAAAAGAGAAGCTTCTCAAACAAAAAGAGAGTAGTGTTAATATATGGGCATAAACATAAGTATTAGAAGGCAGTTTGATGGGTATAATATATCCATGTAGCCAGACAACAGTAGTTCCCCCCTCAGGCTTATGACCTAACAAGTTATAGGCTTGTCATTAGATTTTCAGTACCAGGCAACAATTTCCTCCCATTAACTAGGCCTCAAGTCCAGTCAGAGAGCAGTTGGCTTTCCCCATAGCAGATGTACCACCATTGCACCAGTTTGTACATTTTGCCTGGCTGGCCAGCCATACCATAAAGCTTGTAGAATCTACTGCTGGTTAACACTGTTGTAGGCTACATAGGTCTTTCTAGCATCTTGCTAGCTAGTTAACAGGCAGGAAGCTTCCAGATCAGCTCCAGCTTGATTTCTCAGTGGCCACCAGCCCAAGTACGTGGAGTCTTCAGCAATAGGGTCTTACCATCTAGTTCTGGTGGGCAACCAAAAACCTTGGAAATAGCCTAAAATGTTTTGGGGGCATTGGGGGCTTTTCTGGCCAACAACTCACTGGAAGGTATCCTGCCCTTGTCACTGTAATTTTTTGAATAACAATCAATGGTTTCTGGGCACATTATCCACTTCCACAATCTACTTCTGAAACCCTTGCTTTTTTAAGCATATATATTATGAGCTAGCAAAGAAATTTGTTTCCATATATTCTTATTCATAAATTTAAATTTTGAATTATCTTCCTCCCACTCCCTCTCCTCCTCCACTCAATGGGTGCAATAGTGGCACATCTATCATGATGGAAACCAACTGCCATCTAATTCGACTGTAGGCATGCTCCATGGGAGGGAATATATCCCTGATACTGAAAACTTAAAACAGGAGTAGCCATGAGCCCTAGGGGTGTAATGTCTGCTGCTGTCGGGCTAAATGTATATACTATGCTTATCAAACTGCCCAGTAAGCACTTCTCTTAATGTTCATACCCTTATATTAATGCTACTCTCACTTTTGGTAGAGAATCTTCTCTTTTCAGATGGCAGCAACCTTGGGATGACTCAGAAGGTATCATGGTGCTGGAAAGAAGTGACCAGAGTGCTCAGTATTGTAATATCTCTATCACACCTTCTGAGGCTCAGGGTCTAATGTGGAAGAGGTGGTGGAAAGAATGTAAGAGCCAAAGGAAGGGTAGGACTCCTTACAATGTGCTCCTCCCAGACACAGAATGGCCTGGATATCCATGATCTCACAGTGCCTCACACTACCTACATAAGACCATCATAACAGGAGGAAAAGATCATGACTTCAAAATAAAAGAGAGACTGATTGATATGGGGAGGGCATGCGATGGAGAATGGAGTTTCAAAGGGGAAAGTGGGGGAGGGAGAGTATTACCATGGGATATTTTTTATAATCATGGAAATTGTTTATAAAAATTTGAAAAAAAAAGTTTATATCCAGGTGAGAAAGTCAGCAGGCCACTTAAGACACAGTTATCTCAAAACAGCCCTTCTGAGCCCGTGTTGGTATTGGAGTGTGTGCACAGAGGAAGTCTTTAGGTTGTAACATGAAAGTTGTTTTATGGTGGTGATCTTCAGCTTTTTAAATATGACAACCGGTGATCAACTTCCTTGTTTGCTAAGGCGTCGCTGATGTCATCCCTTGTTGACAAGGCCCAGAGAAAAGAATTTTAGTATGTGGTTAAAGTCAACAATTGTGAAATGTTGCTAAGACCATCCAAATAGAGGGAGGTGATTAGAAACTTTGCTGAATGTCACTGTTTCAGCCGTTAAACATCTGTGAATACGTTACTTGATGACCTACGCCTCAAAGGAGACGCAGTCAGCCACTGTCAGCCTCTCTCTATTTATCTTACTCTTTGTCTGACAGAGACCATGGTTATCCATTATTATACAATATTATATTATATAAACTAAAAGCAGGTTCCTAGGCTGTTAAAATTTTATGTGAAGATCATTTTTGTAAAGAACGTAACTGTCCAGTTATGTAGATAAACTATAATTAACACATCATGGTTATTTGATGTTATTGGATGAATCTTAAATGTCCCCCACAGGGTCATGTTTTGAATGCCATTCCCTACTTGGTGGTAGTATTTGTGGAGGATATGGAACCTTTAGGAAATGAAGCCTAGCTGAAGAAAGTAAGACACTGAGATCTTATTCTTTTAATTAATTTTAAAAAGGATATTTATTGAGCTAGAAAAATAGCTTAGCAATTAAGGCATTTGCCTACAAAGCCAAAGAACCTAGGTTCTATTCCCCAGGACCCACATAAGCCAGATGCACAGGCAGCGCGTGCGTCTGGAGTTTTTTGCAGTGACTGGAGGCCTTGCCACGCCCACTCTCTGTATCTGCCTCTCTCTCTCCCTGCTTCTATCTCTCCCTTTCAACTTAATAAATAAAAATATTATCTACAAATTTATTTATTCAACAGCAAAGAGAGAGAGAGAGAGAGAGAGAGAGAAAAGAGGGAGAGAGACAGAGATGATGGGAGTGCCTGGGCCTCTAGCCACTGCAAACAAACTCCAAATACATGCCCCACTTTGTGCATCTGGCTTTGTGTGGGTACTGGGGAATTGAACCCCAGTTGTTAGGCTTTGCAGGCAAGTACCTTAAGTGCTGAGTCATCTCTCTAGCCCTTTCCTTTTAAATTTTAATTTATTGATTTTTTTAAATGAAAACAGTTGCACACATAGACCCCATCTCCCCAACTCCATTCTGTTGAGAGTCTTTGGTGGGGTTGTCAGTATTCATTGCGGGGACCAAAAGGCCTCATCTGCAGGGATGACTGAAACATGGTATCTCAGGCTATTTCCACCAACCCTTGGGGCTCTTACAATCTTTCTACCCCCTGTTCCACGATGCTCCCTGAGCCTTGGTGGGCAAGATAGAGATCACATTTACTGTTGCTTTCTCTGTAGACTCTGGATCTCTGTTTTGATGAGGTTTGAGTGACCACAGCATCTGTCACCATTTCCTTGGAACTGGTTTTCAGACTAGCTGTGAGAGCAGTGTTCGTGTCACCACTTCCCCTGTAATGACTTCTAGGCCCAGACAGATGAGGTGGAAGTGACCAACTCATGATAGACAGTCAGCTCTCTCTTCTTGATGTATTGATATATGTATCCTTGTTCTCTCCCATATTCTCCTCCATGTGTAAAATAGAACAGATTCTTTAACCAAAGGTGAGAAGTTTGAATAACAAGGGATAAGCCTACTCATCAGAAAGATATAATGATGTGTATATCCATTCTTGTGAGTTAGAGAGCAAGGTAAGTTCTCTCTGGACTCTATTGGTTTCCTGTTCTAGGGAATCTGGCTTAATTCCCAGAGCCAGATATGCGTTCACCCCCACTGAGCAGGTCTCATGTTTAATCCATGAGCAGTTGGTTATCTTCGTTGCCTGTGTGCCACTATTGCACAGGTGTGTACTTCTTGCTCAGTTGCTTGATTTTGTGACTGGCAGGATTCCCCACTTAATCAATCAGTTGGCAGCTGGTATCCTCTAGCCACTCTCATAACACTTCACAGCACTGTGGGGTCTAGTCGGGAGGGAACTGGATCCCTTCTCAGTTCCAGCACGACCACTTGATGTTGAGGCAGTAAAGTCTTCAGCAACAGGAGGCTTCCCTTTTAGCTATTGGAGGTAACCAAGTGTTCTGGCAATAGCCTGTGTTATTTTGGGGACCTCAAGCCTTTCTAACCAATAGCTCAGTGTGGCAGGGGCGGGGGTCCCAATTCCAGCGCTGGGGATTACCAGCCAGCATCAGTGGTTTTAGAGTAATGCTTTCCTCATCTTTTATGGAGGTCTACTGCTTGGGTACCCCTCCCCCTTATTGAGGACGGTGGTATCCCAGAAGAAGGTTTCTGTGGGGTTGATTCATGTTTTCATTATTTTTGTGTATACTGAGATCTTTTGAAGGTTATAACCTGGACTCTGATTCTTCTCTCTGTCTCTCTTTTTGCTGATTCTGGGTTCACTGTAATGTAAACAACTGTCCTTTACTGCTTGTCCCCACAGCCATGGTATTCTGCTCTAGCACATGGGACTGAATCTTGTGAACCATGAGACAAAATAAATCTTTCCTCCTTAGTGTTTCAGTGAGGGATTTTTGGTCATAATGGCACAAAGTAACCGTTTCTTATTATAAACAGTTTTGTGTAAAGCATCCTTGAAAACAATTTTTCTTGTGATTTTGTTGAGATTCCTAGGATTGAAATGGCATGATCAAAATTATGATTTCTTTCAAATTCTTGATACTTCTTGCCAAATTGCTAACTGGAAAGGTTGTTACAGTTTACATCCCAACTGAAGTAAGCACAGCAAATGATGCCCTTCACTTTCCTTTAATTTGGTTGTGGTTCCAGAAGAAATTATGCCTATGGTGAACATAGCACTTATTAAGTACAAGTGATTGAAATATTTGTGCTTAAGATAAAATGGAGGAGAAGGAATCCTTAAATTATCAGTAAATGCTGGGATTCTAAAATATATGCTCAAAATTTATAGCTAGCAAAACATTGCAGGCAGTTTGCTAAAGTACATTTCTCAATTAGAAAAAGTAATCCCTTATATGATCAACCAGTTTAACAGGCTGCTAAACATTCTAATAAATCATTTCTTGTTAATCACTATGAACTTTAGCAAATGCTTCTGAAATAACTCAGGGTGTACAGAAACCTTCAAAGATAATCCAATTCAAAATATCACAATATTGTCCTAAATTTTGTATTCACATGTCACATCTCATCTTTGGGTAAAGACAAGTTCTGTGGTATTATTCTTTCCCTTGTAAGTAGGCAAGGAAGGCAGATCCTGGAGACAGGCAGAATGGTATCTATATGCACACATGACTTTGCATCACTCTAGCATCAAAGAGATAAAGAGAATCTACTACAGTTCTCTGACAGGTCCCAACTCACAATCTGTACAGTCACTGTTTCTTTAACCTGGAGTGTTCTCCCAGAGACAACTTAGATTCCTCTCTCCTTCATCCTCATCTTTGTCCAAAGAGAATCATCTCAGCTAGGTCTTCCCACATGGCACTATTTAGAACTATAACCACCAACCTCTTCCCTTAACCAAAATTCTTCTTGGTTCAAGCTCCCTGCAGCATTCTTCTAGAAAGCATTTATTACCAAAGGGTCTGTATAATTACATAATAATATAAACTCCTCAATTATAGATATTTGTCATCTATGTTCATTGCTATATTCCCACTACCTAAAATAGTATCTGGTATGCAGTAAGCACTTTTTATGCCTTTGTTGAGAATGTAAATCCTGAGGCTTAAAACAACCCTTCTAGATAAGCTTTAAAGGGAAATCATATTCTTCAAGGCATTTTGGCTTTTTGTCCATCTTGCTATTGGTTTCCATTAGGGTGTAACAACTTTCCCAGCCCTAACTAAGTACAAGAGTTGGGGAACAGGCATTTATTAAAGTGTTCCAGGCAGACTCTGTGAAGTAAATATATATATATATATATATATATATTTTTTTTTTTTTCCATTTTCTGCCACATGACCCTGAGCAAGTGATGAATTTATATAAGTCTTGGCATTCTAACTTTGAAGTGAGGATGGAGATTCTAAACCCACAGAACTGTGACCTTTATGAAGTAGCACACAGGTTCATGGCCTGTGATAACTGATAGCCCAAATGATTTAAGAAATACTGAGATGCACACTCAATATATAAATAATATATATATATATATATATATATATATATGTATATATATATAAATAATATATACATATAATGTTACATTTGTACATTTAATGTTTAATTATCCCAATAATGTTATGATGCAGGTAAGTTCTTCTCAATATGTGTACTGTGGGTCTCTGAAAAAGACTAAATAATGTTATGTCATTCCCATTTACATCAGAGATTCATATTACTACCTTGAAATGCAGACATCCTGTCTGTCTACCTGATTTTAGACTATTATCATCACCACTGCACATGGCCCACAGGGTGTAACTGAGCAAGGATATGGCATGCAATGATGCCCTGCTTGTGGAAAGTCTGTACATAAGAAATCGTTGAAAACTCAGACCCAGATGACATTTTGCAACACTAAAGGAATACTGTACATGTGCTCTCCTGCTTGGCTATGCTATTGTGTTTGCTAATTATGTCTTTCTTCTGTCTGAGACTGGTGTTAGAGGCAGGTACAGCAAACTAAAACCATCATCAAAAATTGCAGACACGAGATTAACTGACAAATATGAGTAAATAGAAGATGCAGTGAGAGCAAACTGTTAGAAATACAATGATAGAAACATGGACTCTGAAGTGCTTTGACTTCAGCTAAAGAGAAAATCTAGATACTGGGACATATCAAGTACCAACTGAGAAAAGAAAATGTGTTTCTAAGGCATGATACACTTGCATTGTTAATTATCCAAGGATAAGCTTCACAAACAGAAGGCCCAGGGAAGCAGGCAGTTTGTTTGCAGATAGATATGGTTTCTTCTTTTTATAGTTAGGCTTGTTTGCTTCAGAATCAGCTCCAAATTCAAATCATGCAACTGTTAAGTCCATTGTTTTATGTCTGAGAGAGTGAGATTCAGAAATGAACTGAGAGAAATTTTAATGTCCTTGAAATTAATATTTTATTGGGAGTAAAAAAGAAAATTGAAGTAAGTAAATAATGGTTGAAATTAAAGAGAGTATTTTTTATGGCTAATCCTCAATAAGGATTTCCAAAAAGGAGAGGACAACAGTGAGGTGATAACCCAGAAGAGATGTCATGCCACAGAAATGTCCTAATTGAAAATTATATCTGGTGCCAAGACAAATTAACTCAAGCTAGATAAGCTGGAAGCAATTTTATCTACTTTTCATACTATATGAGACAAATAAAGCTAGAAGAGGTGTGTTGACAATTGAACCATAGATCCATCTAGCCCAGCTTGTTTTGCAATATTTTGTCCTTGTATGCCCACAAGGTCCCTTAATCACTGTGCCCAAAAAGGAATGGATGAGAGAAAGGGATAAAAAAATTATCTCTTTCTTTTATATGAACTGTGGTAAAAAATACTCATGTATGTCTCTCAGCCCCAGACTGATCTACAGGGACTTTACTGGACATAGCTGTTTGTTTACTTGATCATTTGGTTGTGGTTGTTAAGACAGCAGACATGTCTGATCTAAGCAGGGCTCCCGGGCATGCTTGTGTGCAGTTGAGATGGTGGCGAAGGTTCCAAGTTACCGTCAGTGAAAATACCGATTACTAGAAAGAACATGCAGTTTTGCCCTGTGTTCACTATTGGCCAAGCCTTGCAAACAACACAGCATTGGCACCAAAGTGCTCGAAGTGACTCACTGCTCTTGATGGCAGCAAAAGATCTTGGGTTTCTCAAATCCTCTATGAGAAGTCTTGGGGCATAATCAGAAGAAATCAGCAGGAAGGTATTCTGTATAACCTTATGATGTTTTTTTTTAAAGTAATACTCATGTGCTGCATTTCTGACACATTACACTTCTTAAAATAATGAAAGGATTTTGGTTTTGCCAAAAATGTATTTGAGGCAAGCCTTGAAACGTGAGCCTTAGAGATGTGGAATATCCCAATACTGTTTAGTGAAGTTCGTACACACCTTTGACAGGGAAGAACTATTT
The DNA here is from genome assembly GCA_036346955.1 of Dipus sagitta. Taxonomy (NCBI): domain Eukaryota; kingdom Metazoa; phylum Chordata; class Mammalia; order Rodentia; family Dipodidae; genus Dipus; species Dipus sagitta. The sequence continues at coordinate 59,106,528 of CM070786.1, read as the reverse complement.
ATTTAGAATCTTTAAGTCTCCAAGCAACATTGCACTACAAAACAGTTTAGAGAAGCCTTTTGGCACTGGCTAAGGAGAATGTTCCCTATACCAAACACATGCGTGGAGATAATGGGCATTAAATCCCATTTCGACTTCTGCCACTTTTTGTACCTGATCTTACCTTAGAGAGAAGAGGCAAGGACCAGAGGCTGCTGCATGTGGTAGCTTGTTCTGCCCAACACCTCACAAAAGCTAAGATTATTTTTTGTTGTTGTCATGTGCAGTAATTACACATGATATACATGGCAGATGTGATGCTCCAAGAAAGAACATTTCTGAATGCAATTTTGTTAGGCAGCTAACTTTCTGGGGAAGTGTCCTTTAGACTAAATATGTTATGTTCTGTCCCAAACTTCTTTAGACAAATGGAAATGCTAGTTTTGTAAACGTCTATGTAATCTCCTAATAGTAGGGATGCATGCGGAGAGACCCCATGGACCCATGACCATGACTGTTACTATTAATATTTTTACTTGGTATTTGCAGGTGACAGATCTAGAACTTTGCCTGGCTAACAGGAGAATATAGATTAACAATATTTTCTTTCCATGAAGGGAGGTCATATAACTAGCACTTCATACTCTGCTCTTCTTAGGAACATCTCTCAGTCAGTGTTTAGCTTTTAAGCTAAATTCTGGCTTGTCTATACTTCATAGAATTGCTTGTGTTTGGACTTCCTTTTATATCTGACTATGCACAGTTTCAAAACTTTTATTTGCACCAAGATCATCATTTTGTTGAAACTGTGTTTTGGCAACATGCTATGTCTTATGCTAGCCAGAAAACCCTTGCTTAGTTAAATATAATTCCAGTTTTATGGCTCAGCAAGTCTTCTAGGGAGTCTTACAAATAAGGATGTCATTAAATGCTGAAATCCTTGCTGGACTCAGAGCCTCCCACTGAGGTTCATGGAACTCTCATGCTCTAAGTTTAAACAAATGCCTGTTGTGATGTGTATCCCTGCGGAGGTCTGACTACAGGGAAAATTCTTTTGCTAATGATGCCAGAATGAGTATTTAAGTTTGATGTCAGATCTATTTCTCGCTGCAGTATCAGCCTTTGGATCCATATGAATGATGCTTGGTGTTGGTTAGTTCATGTCTGACTGCTTTCTTTGCATGAGCAAAATCTAGTTTTGGGCTGGAGAGATGGCTCAGTGGTTGGGTGGGGAGCTTGCCTGCAAGGCCTAATGATCCAGACTCAATTCCCCAGGACCCACATAAAACCAGATGCACAGTGGCACATGCATCTGGAGTTTGTTTGCGGCAGCTACAGGCTCTGGAATGCTCTCTCTCTCTTCTCTCTACCCCTCTCTCTGCTTGCAAATAAATAAAACTATTTTTTTAAAAAATCTAACTTCACAGGCTATGACATGGAAAACCAGATCTGTACCCTGGTAGATAATTTTTCCAAGGATATTTCCACTGGTTAGAATCATGATCTCCTGTGGGGGCAAATATCAAACATCACCCTGTAGAGATTTTCTCTTCTCAATTGCTACAGTGCCCTTTGTTTTTTTAGTTTTAGAGTTTATAAGCAATGTGAGCAAAAGAATCATTAAAGTAGAGGAGGATGGTTGGAAAACTGAGATGATAATTGTGTGGAGGGAACACTTACTTAACAGGGTGGGGTTAGTAGGCATGGCAAAGATAGCTTCTATATCCTTCTATACAATGTGGACAACATTGCTGGCATACCGATGTTGAGGAAGAAGGAAGGCTTCCACGGAAGGCTATGTTTATCCAATGATAGCCAAATTATGGAGGATGAGGAAAATAACAGGTCCCTATCTATATTACCTTGGAGTTGTCACTGCCCTGTGTCATTAATCATTGCTCCAAACAAAGTTAATGGGGATGTTAGGGCTCAATTTCTGTGCACTGGGGACACTACTCAAAGGAGCTTCCACTTCCTGCCTACTTGTGGAATTTATCTCAGCTGAGTGAGTTCACTCGGGGGAGTCACAAACATAAATTTTGTCCTGTCAGGGTGATAAAATATTAGGAAATATTCACGTAGAATGGGGAGAGGAGGAGAAGCTCCTAAAAATAAAAAAATTTCCCCTCCATCCTGCCACAAACTTGTGAATGAGCATTTTCAGTTCTACCCAGTAATGAGCATTAACAGAGCTCTTATAAATAGTTTAAGCCCTAAATTTTTTACGACAGTTTTTTTTTTTCAAGTACAGATTGGTATTATGCAAGCTTACTTCTATTCTGTTGCTGGACCTCTAGGTCAGTTCCATATTTGGCTATTGTGAATAGTGCAGTGATAAACATGGGAGTATAAGAATCTCTGTGGCCTGCTGACTTAGAATACTTCAGGTAAATGCCCAGGAGTGGTATAGTCTGATAATATAATGTGGTAGCTCTGCTTGTACTTGTCTTAGGAACTTCCATACTAATTTCCACAGTGCCCATACATGTTTAAATTCCCATCAGCTGTGTAGAAATTTTCCTCTTTCTCCACAGAAGGAGATAATTTATTAAACAAGTTTTAATTCTGACAAATTTAATTGTGATTCACATAGATAAATACATGTTTTGTAAATAATGTGAAATAAAGGCTTGGTATGAGGAGGAGGAAGACTATTATCTTTCTGGAAGTGTTGATTAAACCAAAATTTCATAGGCTCTTTAAAAACATGTGGAATTTAGTGACCTTGATTAATTTATCTGCATGACATATCTCCTCCAGAAAAACTTGCATTAGAATATTGCAGAAACCCAATCTGAAGACCCTCTGTAGTATTTATTTTTTTTTAATTAAAGTGTAGAAATCCTCCACAGTCTCTGAGGGAAGCTAAGGTTTGTGGCATTCTTCAGTGAGATGTCCACTTACCTAATTCTTCATCTTTCCCCTGTGGTAAAGTGTAAAATGACTAAAACTATGTAGGCTGTGAACACTATAAATCTTCATGTAAACAGAACAAAGCTTAACAAAGATAAACAGTCTTACTCTTAGCTGTTCCTTTAAGTAACACCACGTCTAACTTATTTTTCTCTTCTTCTTGCTCAAAAAACATCATTTAATTGAAATATACTGTAGTGCAGTAGGCTCAATGAAAACAGTCTTCTGTCACCATTATTCTGAAATATACAATTTCCTATGTGGCCTTTCTCCTTGACTATGGGAACAAAAGACTTTCAGCAGCAATAGCATACTACTCGAATAATATGAAGCAATCCTATGCATCCCTATGATCTGTGTCTCAATTAGTAGTTTAAGATTTTTCCCCAGACATAGTAGGTGGTCATTATAATTCCAATTTATTGTGTATTATCTCTCTTACAATTCTTTTTAAAAAGAGGTGACCTCAGCTGGGTGTAATTCTAGGATTTGGCAGGATGAGACAGAAAGATCAAAAATTTAAGAGCAACCTGAACTACATAAGGACTTCAAGGCCAGCCTGGGCTACATGAGGCCTTGTCTCAGAAAAGAACAAAAGTGGAACAGAAAAGAAGTAAGCTGGAATGATGGCTTAGAGGTTAAGGTGCTTCCCTACAAAGCCAAAGGACATTGGTTCGATACCCCATGACCCACATAAGCAAGATGCACTAGATGGAGCATGCATCTGGAGTTTGCAGTGGCTAGAAGCCCTGATGTGCCCATTCTCTTTCTCTCTCTCTTTCTCTATCTCAAATAAATAAATAAAAACAAAATATTTTTTTAAAAAGAGAGAGAGAGAGAGAAAGAAGATGAACAAGAGAGGGTAATTGAATATAGGTAGCATAAAGCCAAAGGAGAACTTGGGAAGGAAGGAGATATGCAATAAGGGGGATGGATATGGACATGTAGAATGAAATTAATTCTTTATTTTAAATCATACAAAAAGTCAATTCAGAATAGATCAGACTTAAACATAAGACCAGATACTATAACCCAGAGAAAACATAGAAGAAAAATAGCTCACCTTTAGTCTGAACAATGAATTTGATGCCAAATGTACAGGCATAGCAAAAGTAGACAAATAAGATTGTATCAAACTAAAAATCTTTATCCAGAAAAAGAAAAAAAAAATCAACAGAGTGAAGAGTTAACCTACAACTTGGAGAGAAAAATTTATACCCAGGAACCCAATAAGGAGGTAATACCCAAAATTTATAAACAACTTAAACAACTCAGTAGTAAAAATAATAATCAATTTTAAAACAGGCAAAGGGATGTTACCATACATTTCATAAAAAGAAATAAAAATATTCAAAAGATGTATGAAAATACGCTTAAAATGAAATGCAAATTAATTAAAGCTATGATTAGATAGCCCTTCCCAGAATGGCTATTACTAAAACAGAATGAAGATAACAATTGTTGGTGAGGATATGGAAAAGGAAATCCTTCTATACTGTTGGTAGAAAAGTGAATTATAACAGTCATCATCAGAAAATAACACACTAAAAACAGAATTTCCATACAGATTCAGAAATTCTACTTCTGAATATTTACCCAAAAGAATTGAAATAAATTTGCCAAAGATTATTTTTTGGTTCGCTGTAGCACTACTCACAATGATCAAGTTTCAAAACCTACCTACATGCCCACTAACAGATAAGTAGATTAACAATGTGGCATATATATACACAACAGAACTCTATTCACTCTAAAAAGGGGGAAATTTTGCCATTTACAACATCATGGATGGACTTGAAGAACATTATGCTAAATAAAATAAGTCCTACTGTATAAACACCAAGGTCTATATCAGGATTCACTTATAGGGGGGATAAAATGATGGAACACAGAAGCAAAGGGCAGAATAACACTTACCAGAAGTGGGAGGAAGGAAGAACGGTGAGATGACGGTCAGTGGGTGCCAGGACTCAACTACATGAGACGGGAAGAATACGTTTGTGAGATCTGTTGCACAGTGTGACAAGCACAGTTCACATTACTCTACTGTACATCTCAAAATGTAAATTCCACATGTTCTTATTACAAAAATGATGCTTGCCACTTTACAATACTATATAATTTTAATATGTTTCTAATTCCATTAGGATAAGTATTTTATTAAAGGATATGGCTCACAAAGAGAAGTAAAAGGTCTCATTAAACCTCCTAGGGTTTCTCTACCTTAAAATCCATGTGATTTTATTCATCATCCATTGTATAATACACACACCATTGTCCCCTGCTTACCTATTTTGCAGTGGAATCTTTACATTATAGTTTCTGGGACTTCAGAATTTTGTATCTGCAGTAGTTTGAATGTTTGTATCCCATAGGCTCAGGCATTTTATTAAAGCTTCTCTCCAACCACCTGGCTAGAGGAGATGTCACTGGTTGGATCCCAGGTTCCAGTCCAAAGGTGTGTTGGAGGTGGATCTGAATTCCAACCAAAAGGTATGTAGAGAAGTCTGAGCTCTGCCTGGGTCGCAGCTGTTGCAGTGGGTTTGTGCTTGTTGCTTTTGGTGTTTGCTGGCTGGTAATAGTTTCTCTCTGCTTGGATGTATGGAAGCAACTTTTTCCACCACTGATAGAACTTCCCCGTGGATCTGTAAGCTTGAAATAAATCCCTCCCTCTCCTAAATTGTGCCTGGTTTAGATGTTCATTGCAGAAACTTGGACACTGACTACAACAGAAATTTGTTGCCATAAGAGTTGGGTGAGATGAATATGACCATGTGGAGTTTGGTCTTTTGGAACTTGTGTGATGTTGGAGGAAATTTTATGGATTTAGTACTTTGGACTGCATAATCCATAGAGAGCAGTAAGACAAAATTTATTGGCTATTGTGATGAATATTTGAAAATGCTAAATGAAGAGAGAATTGTGTTTGGAGACTTTGAACATGAACTTTCAAAGGGTGAAGAACAGACCTCAGATCACAAAGAACTTTGTTGGAACAGGGCTATTGGCATAAGGGCTGGCTGCATTCTAGTACCCACGACCAGAGTGTATAATAAAGGTTAAATTTCAAAGTAATGAGCTAATGTGTTTGGCGGAAGATGTAGAATTTCAAGGTATAATATTTAAAGTTGGAAATTTTTAAGTTTAAGGTTACTGGCACAGAGGCTGATTGCTAAAGCTGCTGTTGTTAAATATCACCAACTGCTTTCCATTGAAACAATGGAAAGGATGCCTGAGGGGATTCCACCCAGGAAATATTGAAAGGATTGGAACACACACTCTTTGAAAGGACATGACTGAAAGATAACCTGTTATTCAAGTTCATGATTTATTTCATTAAATTGGTTGTGTTGATGCATACCTTGTATTGGTTTGGGAAGCATGAAAAATGCATGGAGGTGGGTCATGACGTGCACACAGTTCCAGGAGCCACTGCTGAGACTTGGAAAATGAGGCAGGGAGGGTGTGATGCCCCAGATAGAGAGAACAATGAGGCCATTGTAGGATAGACCATGGTTTACCATGGAGACCCAAAGTTGTTCTGGATATACTGGGACTGTACAGAGGCTACTATGGAATTCTGTTGGCTCAGAATCGAAGTTTGTCCCAGCTACTCAACACAGGATGAAGGGAGGAATTTGAAATCCAGAGGCTGTTGTCACTGGTTATAGATGTTGGACTTGAACTCCAGATATTTGATGTTTGCCTAATGGATATTGAGTTTGCATTAATTGAGTCTCTCCCTGTTGTGCATTATATAAATGAGAATGTTTACTCTGTACCATTATATGTTGAAAGTATGTAACTTCTTTTGATTTTACAGGACTCACATTTAAGACATAGACTTGAATCCCAGAAAAGACTTGGGCTTTGAAACAACCTTAAAGATGGTAAAGGCTATGGAGACCTTTGAAGTTGCATTGAATACAATTTACAATTTGAGATGGCTATGAGTCTATTGAGGGCCAGGGTGGAATGTGATAGCTTGAAAGTATATCCCCCATAGGCTCAGGTGTTTTATTAAAGTTTGTCTCCAGCCTCATGGCTGGAGGAGGTGTCACTGGGGATGGATCACGGGGTCCAGCCCAAAGGAGTGTTGGAGGAAGATCTAATTTCAAGTCAAAAGGTATGCAAAAGGCTGAAGGAATGGCTTAGTGGTTAAGGTGCTTGCCTGTGAAGCCAAAGGGCACAGGTTCAATTCCCCAGGAACCATGTAAGCCAAATGCACAAAGTGACGCATGCATTTGGAGTTTGTTTGCAGTGGTTGGAGGCCCTGGTGTGCCCATTCTCTCTATTTCTCTCTCTCTCAAATAAATAAAACAAAATAAAAAAAGGTATGCAGAGTGGTCTGAGCTCTGCCTGGTTCCCTGCTGCTGTGGTGAGTTTTATGTTGGTTGCTTTAGTTGTTTTCTGGCTCATGATGATTTCTCTCTGCTTGGATGTATGGAAGTAGCTTCTTCTGTCACTTATAGAGCTTACCTCCTGGATCTGTAAGGTTGAAATTAATCCCTCCCTGCCCTAAACTGTGCCTGGTTTGGAAGTCCAAACCACCAATGTAGACACTGACTACAACAGCATCATACTACATGAACAGACTTAAGTCCCACTATTCTAGCTTTTCTTACATTCCCCTCTCTGTCCCTGCTATATCTATCTATCACTACATAGATCTATATCTATAGGTAGATATACATATATATCTATCTGACTACAACTCTGTCCTTTGTTCAAGCTCTTTTCCTTTTCAGAATCTTATCTAAATCTTGCCAATGGCAAGAAGCAAGAGAGACAGAAAGGAGAGAGTGGAAGAGAGGGGATGAGAACAGGAAGATATTGATCCAGGGAATAGAGATATATACAGAGAACATAGATAGAAAACACTTTTATAAAGTTTTAATGAAAATCCAAGGGCATTGTAAATGCTAGAAAAGTACTCTATCATTGAACTATTTTGAACATTGCTCTGAGAAAATACTTTAAGAGGACATATTGCACTGGACCCAAGTGTGACTAATGGTACACACTGGTCAATTACAGTGAGTGTCATTAATTTATAAATAAACTTTTTTGAAATATATTTGAAGATTAAGTAAACACAGTAGAAGGCTGAAATAGGTTTACCTTGCAATTTTTTACCTTTGATATTTTATTTTATATTATCTAATTTAATCTGAGAATTGGGATAGTCATAAAGATTCCTGGCTAGTACTCTAACTTGACTTTAAAGAATGTGTGAGATGGCTTTGACCCTGAATGTTATTCACATCTTTCCAACTGAGTTTTTTAGAATCTTATCAACTTAGTGGAATTTGCATTAAAAAGTGTTGATTATTTCACTTTTAAACCTTAACTTAAAATTTTTTTTTCTATTTATTTGACAGAGAAAGAGAGAATGGGCACACTAGAGCCTCCAGCCACTATAAACGAATTCCAGATGTGTATGCCCCCTTGTGCATCTGGCTAATGTGGGCCCTGGGGAGTCAAACCTGGGTCCTTTGGTTTTGTAGGCAAATGCCTTAACTGCTAAGCCATCCCTCCAGTCCTTAAACCTTACCTTTTGATCAGGTGTCTTATTTACAAGTATATATTGGTTTCACTGAATGTACCATCTTAATTGAAAAAGGATTATACTATAGGTACATTTAAAAGGTACATATTGTTAAGGAAAAATAAAATTTTCTTAAATTATAAAGATATTAAAGGAAGGAAAATCACATGTAAGTTGTATCCCTCTTTTGGAACTAGATGACCATGTTGACTAAGATGAGATGACTTCTTCTTTGAAGAAGACTTTTTTTTCCTAACACTAACTTTTTTTTCACTGATTTTCAAGTCACTGTGAAAAAAGTACATTGTTAGAGTAATAGATGCAGCTCTAAATGCTTAAAGTTTTAAAATTTATATGAATATTTACATCTAGGTGCTAGACATTTTAGTTAAAAAAAAGATGCATGTTTTGTATCAATAGTGTGTCAAATGACAGAAGAAGAGAGAAGATGACCAGGAGAGCAAAGGCGATGAAGGAGAAGCAAAATGAAGCAGAAACAAGAAGAGGAGAACAAATGAAGAGAAACCCCTATGAAATAAAAAGGGAAATTTCAGAGATAGAGGCATCAGCAGAGAGTGAAATATGAGCCTGAGCGCATCCATGACGTGGAAAATTTTCTTCTAGTGTCTGCTCTTGTATAGTGCAGGGTTTCACACTAAGCCCTCACTTCCCAGACCCCTTGTAATTACAATTTTTCTAGGTCCTACTGATCAGAGGCAATTACAGGAGACTTGGGTTTAGGGATAAAAGAAGTGATGAGCCAGAGATCAGTAGGTCTGTCATCTATTCCTCTATTCCCCCCCCCCCCCACCGCTCTGGGGCAGATGTCACACGAGACACTGGCTTAGTGTCAGTGAGCGTAGTGATTATCTTCATCTCTTCATTCTCAGACCATAGTTTAGGCCATGCAGCATGAGAGCCATATGCAAAGCAGTGACAGTCTGAAATCTGAATTTCAGATAAATTAGGGACAATGACTTCCTGGTTCTGATTTTTTTGTTGATAGGGCTTGCTGTGCCAGTGTCTGATGCTCTGTTTTGATTCCCTGATTATTATTTTTTTTAACCTTAGGGATAATAAAAGATTTGTGAGTGTCTTGAGAGTAACTACTTTAGGAGATAAAATTTCACTTATTTATCTGCGTATGCAATTGACACATGTAGGCCCAACACTGACAAATATAATTACTCCCTTTCCAAAGGTCAATCCCAATTCCTCGCTTGTTCATTTTGCTCCCATGACTATTTCCTATAATACCAGAAGTAAGAAAGACTTTTAGGGGCTGAAGACATGGCTCAGCAGTCAAGGCCCTTGCCTGCAAAGCATAAGGACTCCGGTTGGATTGCAAAGTACCCACAGAAAACCAAACATGGAGCACGCATCTGCAGTTCAACTACAGTGGCTAGAGGCCCTGGCATGCCCATTCTCTCTCTGTCTTTTGCTTCTATCTGCCTCTGTCTGTCTTCCCTCTCTTTCTCTGCTTGCAAATTATATGTAGACTTTTGAATGGATCGCCTGGGTAATGCTCACAGATACTTACTTGGTAAGCACTCACATTATGATTGACAATGAGTTACCTGAAATCAGAGCAAATTTATGTGTTATTTACCTGATTAAATCTAGAAACATATGGGACAAATGCAATAAATAAAAGGCTGAAATGGTATAAGAGAGATGGAGAAAAATAACATGCATATTATGTTCCTAAATATGTCATCAAAATATAATGTAGAAGCTGCATAAACAAACAGGTTATGCACAAATCCATAATAAAATATCATTTTCTTTACTTTGGATTGTCAAGGCTTATGTTGCAATGAGATTAAAACAGTTCATTTCACAAGCAGGTAAAGATAAATGTAGTTTATTTTCAATCAGAGAGAAAGAAAGGGAGAGAGAGAAATGGGTACACCAACGCCTCCTCCCACTGCAAAAGAACTACAGATGCATGAGCTACTTTGTGTAACTGGCTTGACAAGGGTACTAGGAAATCAAACCCAGGCCCTCTGGCCTTGCAAGAAAGTACCTTTAAAAGCTGAGCCAGCAGCCCTAGTTTAGTAATTTCCTTGGAGCAAATGAGCACTCACAGATCAACACAGATGTGTGTTTTGCACCCTGTGCGCCTCATCTAGAGGAGTTAGACGACCACAAAAGGATCCTGGGTAACAATTCCCTATCTGAGTGGTACAAGCACACAAAGTGAGCTGCTTTTTCTGACAACAAAACAATCACATGACAATACACTATCTACCACATTAAGGATTTCTCACCACTTTTTCACTTAAGCTACTCAGCATGGACACTAAATCAAACTTGTGAGGTTTAGCCACCCCTCCCTTCCTGGCTTTATAGCAGAGTTCAAGAAAACAGTCTTTTCCTGAATCCTTGGCATCAACTTCTTAATAGGTCATTGTTTCTCTATGTCATCTTCTCTGCAATCAAAGCCTGCAAAGATATGTAGCTGGATAATAGATAGATTACAGATAGATAGGAGATATATAGATGATAGATAGATGATAGATAGATAGATGATAGATACATACACATATAAATACACACATACACATATGCATAGGTGATCAATAAGCAGATAGACAAATAAAATAATACATGGAGTATAATTCCTGTTTGAACTAAGAGAGCTATTGTACTTAAGTGTATGGGTATGTGGGTTAAAATCATAAAATGCAGAGGGAAGCATGATAAGGGTGCATAATGTTTTGCTAGCAATATTCTTAGGAAGGGAACTGAGAGCTGAGAGTGTATAAGGTACAAGGTGGCACAGAGAGGAGGTAGAAGAACTTTGCATTCATCGTTGCCTCCTTGTTGTTCCCAGTCTAATCCATTACCAAATCCTATCATTATTTTCATTATTTTCTTATTCACAACTTTAGAATTTGTTAATCTAAGGAAGTGACTATACTTGACTAACTTTCTCCAGCTGAGATCCCATGACCTTTTTCTTCAGCCCTGAGCAGCCCTTTTAAATGGTCTCCATGCTTATAGTTATGCTCATCATGCCGCCCTCCTGCAGCCCTGGATGGCAGGAATAATAAATTCTTATTGTTGTGAATTTCATCATGTAAGAATCTGTAATTGATTCTTACTTGTATGCTTTCTAAGGTTTTTTTTTTTTTTTTTTTTTTTTTTTTTTTTTTTTTCCGAGGTAGGGTCTCACTCTAGCTCAGGCTGACCTGGAATTCACTATGGAGTCTCAGGGTGGCCTCGAACTCTCAGCGATCCTCCTTCCTCTGCCTCCCTAGTGCTGGGATTAAAGGCATGCACCACCATGCCCAGCTACTTTCTAAGGTTTTATATAATATAATACATATGGCTATTGTTAAAAGCAAGCAGTTAAGCAACCCATTAATAAATGGGCTAATGAATTGAATAGGTAGTTGTCAAAAGATAAAGTGCTAATGGACAAGAAACCCATGAAAAAAGTGTTTGCAGGATGAGGTGGCCCATGCCTTTAATACCAGCACTTGGGAGGCAGCAGTAAGAGGATTGCTGTAAGTTCAAAACCAGCCTAAGACTACATAATGAATTCCAAGTCAGCCTTGGCTGGAGTAAGACCCTACTTTGAAACACCGAAAAAAAAAAAAGCAGCCGTCAGAGAAATGCTATTGAAAACTACATTGAGATCCCATCTCACCTCATCAGAATTGCAGTCATTAAGAAAATAAATAACAACAAACGCTGGCAAGGATATGGGCAACAGGGAAACCTTATATACTGCTTGTAGGAATGTAAACTAGTCAAGCAGCTTTAAAAATCAGCATAGAGTTTCCTCAAAGAACTAAAAATAGATCTATCATATCATCCAGCTGTGCACCCCTGGGTATCTATCAGAAAGGACCCCAAGTCAGCATATCACAGAGACATTTGAATATCAGTGCTTATCACAGCACTATTTTCACAGCTATTATAGAACCAATGTAGGTGTCCAACAACAGAAGAATGAAAAAATGTGATGAGAGTGTTTGTAGGACTTATTTTAAGCCATAAAGTAAAATGAATTTAGGGCTGAAAATAAATTCTTGTCTCCCATTCCCTCTCTCCTTACATTGAGAACCCCTTCTTCCCATGCAGGCCCTCCTCTACTTTGATGTCTTTTTAAATTCTTTCTTTTTAAACGATGTCATTCCTGTGTATTTATCAGAAAGGTCTCCAAGTCAGCATATGTCAGAGACATTTGCACATCAATGTTCATCACAACACTATTTGCTTGGTGTCATAGTCAACTTCATGTTGTTGGGCTGAACCACCAGACCTGACACAGTTTATGGGAGGAAGGGATTTATTGAAGCTTACAGATCAAGGGTACACTTCATAATAGTGGAAGCAGCTGGCCCTTTTCATGGGTCCATGCAGAGAGAAATACCACGGCAGCACCATAAGCAAGCACACTCCAGGAACCGCAGGCAGAGCTCCAGCCCTCTGCATATTTTAAGCTGGAATTCAGATCTGCCCCTAGTAGTACCTCAGAGCTGGACCCCAGGGTCCACCCACAGTGACACCAAGTTATAAGCTTGAATCAAACTCCTGAATCTACTGGGGGACATCCATTCAAACTACCACATTCCACCCCTGACCCCCGATAGATTCTTAACCACCTCCCACCATATATTGTTTACAGTCCAAATTCAAAGGTCCCATAGTCTTTATAGCTTAAAATAGTTCCAAAGTCCTAAGTCTCAGCTGAGATTTAAGACTGTCTTTTAACTGTGAGTCCTGTAAGATCAAAACAGGTTATATCTTTTCAGTGTTTAAAGGCACAGGGTAAATATTTTCAACTTCTATAAGGCATAACAAGGAGAGACTGGATCAATGCAAACTCAATAAACATCGGGCAAACACCAGACATTTGCAGTTCAAGTCTGACATCATAACCAGTGACTGTCTCCAGAATTCCCAATTCCACCCTTCCAGCTGAGCTGAATAGCCAAGAATAACTTCCATCCTGAGCCAACAATGCTCCATGGTATCCCTTGCTCAGTCTTGGTATATCCATCAACAATATTTTCAGGTCTCCACGCAAATCACAGTCCATCTTCCAGTGGCTTCACTAGCCTCTTCATCAGGGTTATCATGCCTTACCTACATGCCACATCTCAGCAGCAGTACCTGGAACTGCATGCACTACATGACAACTCTATGCAATTTTCATGCTTCTAAAACCAATACCAGGTGTGCAGGACACAGTCATGTTGTTAATTAAGGGAAGAAGTAAATCATGAGTTTGAAGAGAGCAAGTTTCTATTTTTAAATTTCTATTTATTATTTTTTTTATTAATTAAAGACATACTTAGTATGGATATATCATGTGTTGGTACCATCCTTTCCCTCATTCCTTCCCCCTTTCCAAAGGGGGCCCTCCTCATTAGAGTCTCAAGTTTTCCCCAGGGGTGTTTTAAGTTATGTGTTGTGGAAGCAGCAGTCAGTTATTGGGGAGAGGCAGTGCCTCTGGACATGATGTCCCAACTTGTGGCTCTAACGATCTTCCTGCCCCTCTTTTGCAAAATTCCCTGAGCCATGCTGGGTGAGTTTTAAGTCAACCTCAGTGATGGGCTTTTAGGAACCTCTGGATCTCTGCTTTGGTAAGTATTGAGTGTCCTCAGTATCTGTCTCCTTCATGATGGTGCTGATTATCAGGTTCACCATGGAAGCAGCACTCTTGCTCATCTCCCCAATTCCTCTGTGGTTTCAGCTGGGCCTTGGCTGAAGCGTGAAGGGTAGTTTATCTCCTCAGATCTGGCTCCCAAATGAAAAAGAGAAGCATATTCTCCAATGAAGAGTGAAGTCATTATAGGTTAAATGGGATATGCATTATTAATTTAGAGAGAATTTGATGGATATAGTCCCTCTTTTAGCCCAAAAATCAGTGGGAGCTTGACATTGGAGAGCAAAATCATTGTATAGGATACTGACCTATTTTCCACTTCACAATATGGGCTCCTTTCCTCTGAGCAGATCTCTTAGCCAATCATAAATCTATTGTTTACCCACTAAGGTTGTGTGCCACTATTGCACTTGTGTGTACATCTCATCAGGATGTTTGTTTCTGAGTAGTTTAAGCCCCTGGCTGCTTGAACCATTGCTGGCCACTTTCCCCCACTAGTTCATGTACTGCTTTCCAGCACTGGAAGGACTAACTGTCTAGGGTCTGGCTCTCTTCTGGATTCCATCCAGGTCTCTCCATGTTCTGTGCTGGTAGCATATGGTGTCATCCAAAGTGGGTTTTTACCTCAGGTGGGTAATCAAGTGCTTTGACAAAAGTCTGTCTTGTTTTGGGGACCATGAAGGTCTCTCCAATCAACAGCTTATTGTGGGTGGTAACCTCATCCTGGTACTGGGAGTTATAGGCCAGAGGCAAGAAAAAAGAAAGAAAGAAAGAAAGAAAGAAAGAGAGAGAGAGAGAGAGAGAGAGAGAGAGAGAAAGAAAGAAAGAAAGAAAGAAAGAAAGAAAGAAAGAAAGGAAGAAAGAAAGGAAGAAAGAAAAGAAATAAAAAGATTATTTTTTAAAGTTAGGCTTCATGCCATCCTCTCCAGGGCCTTTCTTTTCAGATGATCACCCATGCTCCAGTTGAAGGTTTAACCTTTTAGTCTATCTTCATGGATAAAGGTTTCTGTGGTGCCAGTTCATTTTGGGTTAAGTTTTATGTTTTCTCCACATATCCTTCCCCTTCCCCCAAGCCCTTCCCTACCTATTACATGAGCCTTGAGCTGCCTATTGGGTATGTCAGCAACTGGGGCTGATCCAGGAGAGGAAGCACAGATAAGTGAGACCATGTGACTTTCTGTGATTGTGTGAATTCTCTGAGTATGATCTGTTCCCAGACTGACAATTTTTCTACAAATTTCATTGGCTTTTTTTTCTCACTGCTGAATAGAATTCCATCATGTAAATGTGCCACAGCTTGGTTATCCATTCGTCCAATGATGAGCACCTAGGTTGATTCCAGTTCTTAGCTATTATGAATTGAGCAGATATAAACATGGTTGAGCAAATATCTCTGTAGTGACGCATGGAGGATGTAGGGTAAATGCCCACTAAAGGAATAACTAGGTCTGTCGGCAGCTCTATATTCATCCTTTTAAAGAATCTCCATATTGGTTTCCATAGTGGTCGTACAAGCTTACAATCCCACCAACAGTGAATGAGCGTTCTTATTTCTGCACATCCAAACCAACATTTGCTGTCATTTGATTTTTTAATGATTGTTATCCTTATTGGGGTAAGGTACAATCTCATAGTTGTTTTAATTTGCATTTCCTTGATGGTTAGGGTTATTGTGCATTTCCATAAGTGTGTGTTAGTCATTTGTATTTCTTCCTCTGAGAGCTCCTTATTTAGTTCTCTGCTCCATTCTTTGAGTGTGTTGTTTGATATTTTATTGTTTAGTTTTTTGAGTTCTTTGTAGATTCTCAATATTAGGCTTCTGTCAGTGTTATAGCTGGAGAAGACTTTCACCTATTCAGTAGATAATCTATTGGCTCTGCTTATGGTATGTTTGTCTGTGCAACAGTGTTTTAGCTTCATGATAACCCATCAGTTGAGTGATTGTTTAAGTTCCTGGGGTACTTGGGTTTTGCTCAGGAAGTCTTTCCCCACTCCTATATAGCAGAGAGTTCCTCCTGTTTTGTTTTGTTTTTTTTTCTTCCAGTAGGAGAAGTTTCAGGTTCTATATTGAAGTCTAATCAATTTGGGCTTGATTTTTGTGTATGGTGACATATGTGGGTCTAGTTTCATTTTTCTGCATATGGTTATCCAATTTGTCCAGCATCATTTGTTGAAGACACTGTTTTTTCTCCAGTCTATGTTACTGGGGAGAGGAGGTTTCTTCTTTTCAGTCATCTCCTTTCAAAACAGTTTGTATTTCTACCATTCAGTCATTCCTCAGGCATTCTTTCCACTGTTTCAATGTAAAGTACTTGGGTGATCTTCCTTAAACATGGTGATATCTCCTTAACAATAGTAGATCTAACAACCAATCTAAGTGCCCATAATTTTAAACTTGCTTGAATTTTTCCAACCTTAAATCTTAAATTTCTCAGTTCCATACCTTTATCCATGTACATAAGTCCATTATATATTTAACCCTGATCAAACTCTCTGGGTATGGGCAATAGAACACAGCCAGCCCTTATGCTAGTAACCCAGTTCCAACAAAGTTCTCTGAAGTCTTTCCTTTCCCTTAGAAAGTTCATAAGCATAGCCTTCAAATACAATTCTCTCTGTGCTTAACATGTTTAGACTCTTACCAGAATAGCCCATAAAACTTAACACTCTGGAAGGTAGTACGAAATCTATACCCATTCATCCAAAACAAAAGTTCCAAAGTACCAAAATCGATATGGTGAGATTTGCCATGCGGCAATACTCCACTCCTGGTACAAATTATGTTTTAGTAGTCAGCTTCATGTTGCTGACGGACCTCCAGGCCTGACACCGTTTATGGGAGGAAGTGATTTATTGAAGCTTACAGATCCAGGGGAAGTCCCGTAATGGTACATGAAGTTGGACCCCTTTCACAGGTCCATGCATAGAGAAATACCACCAGTAGCACCACAACCAAGCACATTCCAGGGACCCCAGGCAGAGCTCCCACCCTCTGCATATATCAGTTGCACCCCCAGTAACAGCTCAGGGCTGGACCCCAGGATCCTTCCACAGTGACACCAAGTTACAAGCTCAAATCACACTCCTGAGTCTGTTGGGGAACATCAATTCAAACTACCATACATGGCTATTATAAAACCAGCCTAGATGGCCAAGAACAGAGGAATAAAGACTATGTGATGAGAGTGTTTGTAGGATTTTTTTTCAGCCATAAAGAAAAATGATATTCCATTTGCATATAAAAGGATACAACTGGAGATAATTATACCAATCAAGCTAGTCTCAAAGACAAATACCATGCTTTATCTCATATGTGCTGCTTCCCTAGGTAGTTCAGGATGCATAAGACATCTGTGTTTGTCTATGGATTTCTTTTTTATTCAGGTAAATTAACATACATTGAAATGGACAAATATTAAGTACATATTTAGTGAACTTGATACATGCATATACCTATGCAATCTGAATTTGCATAAATTTATAGAATATTACAATCACCCCAGAAAATTTCCTCATGGCCCTTCCATTTAAAAAGGCATGTCTAGACCCAAGATGTAATTGTCTTTTGGATTATTTTTCCAACACTGTTTTGTTTGTCTTAGAACTTCCTGTAAAGGAACCATTTAGTATGCATGCAAGGCTCTTTTCATTCGCATGTTGCTTAAGAGCTGTCCAAATTCATTCACATATCAATAGCTATCCCCTCTTAACATTGAACAGCATCCTGTTGTATGACTCATCTCAACCTTGGTTTTCCTATTATCCTACTGATAGACAGATGTGCTGTCCAATTTGGGACCATTATAAATAAAGTTGTTGAGAAAATTTTTGTACAAACCTTTTTGTGGGCTTGAGTTTTCATCTCTCTCAGGTCACTGCTTCAGAGTGGATAATAAAGAAGGATGATGTTTCATTTCAGAAGAAAATGGCATGGCTCTTTTCCTGAATTGAGTAGTGTGTACTATACCCTCACCAACAATGTCCTTATTCCCACCAGCATTTGATAAGGTCAGTCTTTTTTGTTTTTGTTTGTTTGTTTTTAGAGATAGGGTACCACTCTAGCCCAGGCAGACCTGAAATTCACTATGTAGTCTCAGGGTGGCCTCGAACTCATAGTGATCTTCCTACCTCTTCTTCCCTAGTGCTGGGATTAAAGGCATGCCCCACCAAGCCTGGCGAGGTCAGTCTTTTAAATCAAATTTTCAACACTACCAGCTACATGCTGCTAAGTCATGATTTTAACTTGCATTGGCATGATAAATCTTGACTACTGAAGAAGTAGGACTATTTTGAACACTTCTTTTGTATGTATGATGGCCACTCAAATTTTTTAAGACTACCATTCAAATTTTAAACATTTTGATTATTTGCCTTTTTTGTTAGTGAGGGGTAAGAGCTCTTTATATCCAGGTGATCTTTCCCTAGACATTTGCCTTTCAAATAGTTTCTCCCCATCTGAGCCATTAAATTCTTCTTAGTGTCTTTTTTTAAATAGATATTTTTAATATTGATTGATTGATTGATTGATTTGAGAGAAGGCAGGGGAAAATGAACACCCCAGGACCTCTAGCCATTGCAAACAAACTCCAGATGCATGTGCCACCATGTGCATCTGGCTTATGTGGGTTCTGAGGAATCTAACCTGGGTCTTTAGGCTTCAAAGGCCTTAACCACTAAGCCATCTCTTCAGCCCCATAGTCTCTATTGAATAGCAGAATATTGAAATGTTGATGTTCTAGTTAATCTTTCATTCATGTACAGTGGACGCTTTCTGTCATACTGATTTTTGAGAACTGTGCTCAAAGTCAGTCTCTGTCTATCACCATCTCTTCAACCCTCTACCCTGTTATCTGCCAATGAAGGTATATTTTTGAAAACAGCAGCGTAAGGACCCCTCACCTCTGTCTATTCCTCTCTACCCTGCAACATCACCCTTTTCCACTACCTGCAAAAATAACTCCCCAATAAGTCCCTTTTGCACAATACCAACTCAGGGCAATTATCACATTTCAAGAACAGTTTACCTGTCTTTATTCCCTGTTGCTGATGTTCTCCTAAGATACAAACTCCTTTCTATGTCTCAAAACTCTGATTGGTTCCAAGCTTAGGCTGTGATTTAAAGTCTCCGTGGTTATGCAACCACTGTGAAGGAAGAGGGGCAGGATTGGGGCCACTGCTGCATGTTTCTTAGGCTCTTTGCCCTTCATTTAATGGTCTGCATTTAGAAACAGTCATCTGCAGATCTTACAGCATTTGGCAGAGAGTTCAACATTAAGGTCACTATCCCCCATGAGAAAAAACACACACAGGGAGGGCAGAGGCACCTTGCCTGAGGTCACCATGGGGAGATTGGAATAGAAGCCAGTCCCCTCTCCTATCAGGAGATCCCAGTCGCCCTGAAATTCCACGACCTGAGCAGGCAGAACACAAAAGAGAAACCCACCAAGGAGAGGAAATGTTTTCCCACAAAAGCAATTTCCTCCCATTTGTATTTCAGCAACACATTCGTTTCCAGTTTCAGATACCACTATTCAAATTGACCTGCTGCCTTTTGACTCTAATAAAAACCCTCTCATTCTTTAGTGATTTGCTTGTAAATATTTACTAATGCAGCTTGGCCCTTCGCCCCTTTTTTCCCCCTGAATTTATGGTGCCAAGCCCCCAGCCCTGGCAACATTCCTCAGGTCCTGGTTGCTGTAAGGCTTTTTACATGGACCCAGGGGTTTTCTCACCTGGTCTATGAGGTGCTATAAACATTTACAACTGAACTGTCAACATGGATGAATAAATTACTGTACAATTTTTTTACAGTTCATTCAATTTTATAATGCTTTTGTACACATGCAGAGTTTCAGAAGACTTGCTTATCTCAAGAGTCTGAAGCAACAGATTAGATTACATTAAAGCAATTGCTCCTTATGAGCTGCAACAACATACTAAACCTACCACAGCCCCAAAGTGTTATATAGGGGTGCTTTTCACTTAGTTGGAATCCCGTTGACTAATGACAGCAAGAAAGCCTTGATAAAAATTTTAGCCTTTCTCTCATTGACTATTACAATTATCTTAAATAGTGGTTCCAGAACTTTCTCTAGCATCAGAATTATTAATTGTGTATATGTGTCTCAGCCCCACTCCTGGGATTTGTGATTCAAAAGGTCTGGGTGGGACATAGAAATTTGCATTTCTAACATTGTCCTTGGATGGTGATATTTCTTGGCCCTATGGCATTGTGTTAAGATTTGAATATGAAATGTTTCCCCCAAAGGCTCATGTCTAGAAGGCCTAATCCCCAGTGCAACAAGGTGCAGAAATGGAACTTTAGGGAAGTGATTGAGTCTCGAAGTGTGTGCCTCCACCAATGGATTCATCTACGAAAGGATTCATAATTAGATGAAGCCGTCGGGAGGTGGTGGCTGGGTTGGGAGGTGGGGCCTAATTGTGAGAAGTAGGCCAATGGATCATACCTCTGACAGATGTATCCTGTATCCTGGCTTCTTCCTCATTCTCTGCTTTGGGCCACCATGAGGCCACAAGCCTCCACGGCCACATTCAGGCCCACAGTGAACTGAAACTGTGAGACATACCTTTCCTTCCTGAAGTTGCTCAGGTCAGGTATTTTTGTCACAGTTAAAAAAAATTAACCTGATTTTTTCCTCTGAAGAACCAACAATATGTGCTTTTCAGTGTGGATTTCTAGCGAGTTACCTCTGTATTCTGAGCTGTGAGGGGTACTGAGTCCTTTGTCTTCGCTGAATGCAGGACTTCTCTTGGGAAAAACTAGAGACTAAGCTGTCCTCACACGTGGCACATGGGTGCCGCAAACAAGGGGTTAGGCAGGGACTAGATGCATTGCCAAGCTCAGGAGCTTCCAGTAGCACTGACCGCTCCTCCCTAGCATGCCTTAGTAAGACATCCCAGCCCGTCCTTTGCTTCCTCCGCACCAGTACTTCTTCCTAAGCCAGCTGCTTTCTAATTATATTTAAAGGAATACTGTGTTCATTAAATTCCCATTGCTGGGACAAAATACTCAACACAGATCAACTTAAAGGAAGAAAGGTTTATTTCAGCTCTTGGTTTCAGAAGTTTCAGTTTCAGGCCACTTGGGCCTGTGACAAGGAAGGACATCATAGAAAGTGTACAGGGTAGAACACAACTGTTCACCTCATGGAAGCAGACAGAAACTTAGAGAGGAAAGGCCTGCAATCCCAGTGTAACCTTCAAGCACACCTCCCCCCCCCAACTTTTTAACTACTCCCAACTTCCTAAAGTTTCCACCTCTTCACAATCACATCATAGCTGGGAATTGAGTCTTCAACGCATGAGTTTTGGGAGACATTTAAGAACTATATCATAGGGCTGGAAAGATTGCTCAGTGGTTAAGGTGCTTGCCTGCAAAGCCAAAAGACCTTGTTTTGATTCCCCAAGACCCAAGTAAACCAGGTGCACAAGGTGACACATGCATCTGGAGTTCATTTGCAGTGGCTGGAAGACCTGGCTTGCCCACTCTCTCTCTCTCTCCCCCTATTTCTCTCAAATAAATAAACAAAAATCAAACTATATCATAACAACTTTGTTAATCAGGAGAATAGCTGACCCCCACGAGCCCATCTCTGAAGCCCACCTGCACTTCTAAAGCGTCTCGCCTCATTCCCATCACAACCTCGACCTTCAGCTCCTTGGAGCCCTGAGAACGCTTTGACCATCACTCGCCTCATTTGATACATGGCATTGTGCTTTGCGGGCCATGGACCTCTCTATTAAATGCAAAGCAGTGTCTTCCTTAAAGCCCCTGGATATACAGCTGCGATTCAACAACTCACGGAAAGAAGGCAACATGGAGGGAAGAAGGAACATGAGAAGACGTTCTGCACCCAATAATACGTCTACAGGGTCCCTCCCCACATTGCATCCACACCTTTGCTTTCTGTGGCTTCAGCTGTACAGTCATTGTGGTCCAAAAATGCCAGTAAAAAAAGTTCATGTTATAATAGTTTTTTTTTATTACAGTATACTACTATAATTATTCTATTTTATTATTGTTAGTTTCTTATTGTGCCTACTTTATAAATTAAACTTTATCATATTGGTGCCTGTGTGGAGACAACATGTTTTATACAGGGTTCAGTGCTATCTGCAGTGTTAGGCTTCTTCAAAGTATCTCAGAACATACCCACTGCAGATAGGGGATCGAGTGGGCATTTTAAGGTCAATGGGTAACTGGAGAAGACAGTGGAGGTGGCGACCTACTGTGACAACCCAAGAATATGACCCTTACAGCAAGAGCAATGGAAGCTCCTCTGCACATATTTGGCTTTCATTCTGGAACATGGATCCAGCCTCAGGATAGAGGAGCTATGAAGGATGCACTTTGGTGGGTCTCATGACCCTTTGGCATAGAGGGCATGAAGAGAAGACAAGGGCAAGGAGCTACTTGAGGGACTTTCATTTGGGACTGGAGGGATTTGAGACTCACAAAAGACATGGGATGACATAAGGCCAAAGTTGAAAATAGTATTTGCAACTAAAGTCACTCATCATTGGCTCACTATGTGCCAGGCCTTGTTGCAGAAGCTAGGCAGAGAGTGGTATTGATTGGTTCAAATGAAGGTAACGTATGGACTGTGGAGATAGCTCAATGTGTATGACCACTTGCCACAAGCATGAAGACCTAAGAGATCTTGAGACCTCCTGAGTTTGATTCCCCAAGACCCACGGAAACAGCCGGATGGGGCAGAGACCACAGCATCACTGGGATGCAGAGAAACTTTAACTCTGAGTTCCATCAGAGACTGTCTCCAGGAAATATTCAGATGAGCAGTAGAGAAAGGACATCTGACGTTGACCTCTGGCCTCTGTTCACGTGCAAGCATATCTGCACATTTGCGAGCATGCACATACCACATACCACACCAGACATAGTACACATGCAGATGAGGGCTGTGTAGTAAAATATAGAGGGATGTGTATTTGTCTCTTCACTATGTGTGAATAGTACTGGGCTTTCCTTTAATGAATGAGTCCAAAATCATAAATCCGTGTACATTACATAATTTATCTTAGATATCATGCAATAAACCAATGATAGATGATCAGAACATACAATATATGTCTTTATGCTGCTTCCAAAAATATTTTAAAATACTTTCCTCATGCAAGCACTTTGGAAAACAGCTTGATAATTTCTTTTCTTTTTTTCTCTTTTTTTTTTTTTTTTTTTGAAGGCAAGCCCAACAGACTGCCAATTGTGTTGTGTGTGTGTCAGAGAGAGAGAGAGAAAGAGAATTGGCATGCCAGGGCCTCCAGCCACTGCAATCAAACTCTAGACATGTGTGATACCTTGTGTGCCTGAGTGACCTTGTGCACTTGTGTCACTGTGTGTCTTGCTTATGGGGGACCTGGGGAGTCAAACATGAGTCCTTAGGCTCACATCATTGGCTTACTTTGTGCCATTGGCATATCAAGCACCTTAACTGCTAACCCATCTCTCCAGCCCAGTAATTTCTTATTAAACTAAACACTCTTTCCATGCAATCCCACAATCACAAGTGAGTTGAACAATTAAATCTACACAGAAACCTGTGCACACATGCTTATGGAAGTTTTATTTATAATTGCTGAAACTAGAGACAACAAGAGTCACTTTGTGCCAGTCAATGAAAAAAATAAATGAATGATATATACACTCATACAAAGGAACATTACTCAATATTGAAAAGAAATGAGCTATCTATCCATGAAAGACAAAGCTCTTGGGCTGGAGAGATGGATCAGTGTTTAAGGCACTTGCTTGTAAGCCCTAACAACCCAGGATCGGTTCCCCAATACCCATACCGAGCCAGGTACAAAGTGGCACATGCATCTGGGCTAGAGGTCCTAGTGTGCCCTTTCTCAGATGCCTCATTCTCTCTCCCCCCCCCCCCTTGCAAATAAATCAGTAAATTTTTTTAAAGACATAGCTCATAAGTGAGTATCATAAAGAGAAAGAAGATAGTCTGAAAAGGATGCATTTTATATTATTTTTAATAGAATGACACCCTGAAAAAGGCAAAGCAATGGAGATGAAGAAAGGGTCATTTGTCTCCAACAGTTGCAGGGAAAAGAAAGATGACTAACTGGGACACTAATATTAAAAATAATGAATGTAGTCAGTATGGAGTTGTCATGATGGGTATGTGGCATTATTTTCTGTAAAATCCATAGGATTTATATACAGAGAATGAAAAGCAAAAGAACAGTGGACTTTAGTAACTAATGTGTTAACACTGATGCATCACTTACAACCAATGTCAATGGAAAATGTTCATGGTAGGGGAGGCCATGGGAACTCTCTGTCCAATTTTTCTTTACAATTAAAATAAATTATAAAATATGCCACAGGAAAAATATTTCTCTCATGAATGTCAGTATATTCTCTCTCTCCCCTCTTCCACCATGTGTATGTATGTGGATGTGTGGTGGGCGTAATATGTATGGTGCATATGTTGTGTGTGCAGATGCATGTGCCCCATGCTCTTGTGTGAAAAGTTCACAGGGGGACATCAGGTGGCTCGATCTATAACTCTTCTGCTATATTTCCTTAAGATGAACTCTCTCACTGCACTTAGAGCTCACTGTTCTCTGGCCAGAATGGCTGACCAGTGAGCCCCAGGGATCCTTCTGTCTCCTCCCCCCATAGCACTGGGGTTATAGGCATGCATGGCCTTGCTTAGGTTTTTTTTTTTTTTTTTTACATGAATGCTGGAAATTGAACTCAGGTCCCCACTTGTTTGTACAGCAAGTTCTCCTTCCCATTGAACCATCTCCCCAAACCACACTATGGTATTCTAAAGACATCTACAGGCAGTTTCCAAAAGCCTGATTTTTTTTTTAATTAAGCTGCCTATTTTGTGTGTGTGTGTGTGTGTGTGTGTGTGTGTGTTAACTGTTTATTGGAAGAATTTACTTCTTTTTTTTTTTTTTTTTTTTTTGGTTTTTTGAGGTAGGGTCTCACTCTAGCCCAGGCTGACCTGGAACTCACTATGTAGTCTCAGGATGGCCTCAAACTCACAGCAATTCTACTTTATTTCCTTTCCCATAAGTGCAAAAAAATAATACTTAGTGGAAATTTCATGAGAACTTACACAGAAGTCAATTTGTGAAACAAAGTATTTCTGAATTAGCTTATTACAAACCAAGAGGCAAAAGGATTGAGAATTTCTTGGAGATTTGGGTCTATATAAATTAAATGTTGGCTGTTAGCAATTTAGGGCTTTTCAATTGACATAATGAAAAATGTTCTAGTTTCTTTTAATGGGATTAAAATGGGAGAAGGAAGAACATAAGAGAATTGTTTTATTTGCATCAATAAATTTTTTGTTCAAAAAAGTTTGAAAGTATAATCTCAAGACAACTCTGGAAGTTAATTTGAAAGATACTGACTAATTATCTCTTCTTTTTAGTGTTGGAAAATTATGCATATTCTCCAAAGAGTAAAATATTATATATTGGTGGCATAGCTCAGTAATAGTGCATGCCCAACATGCACAAAGTCGTGGGTTTGATCCTTAGTACTGAAAAAAATGTTTTTATTGCATTTTAACCCAATATTTGTTACTAAAGCAATTTTTTTCACATTACACCAAAATCATGGTGTAATCATCTTTAATATATATATATATTAAAGAAAGTAGTATATATATATATATATATATATATATATATATATATATATATAAAATTTATTTGAGAGAGAGTGAGTGAGTGAGAGAGAAAGAAAGAGAGATACAATGGACTGCTAGGACCTGTAGTCCCTGCAAACAAACTCCAGACACATGCACCACCTTATGCATCTGGCTTACATAAGTACTGGGGAATTGAACCTGGGTCTGTAGGTTTCACAGGCAAGCTCCCTAACCACTATACCATCTCTCCAGCCCCTAACTACTTTCTTTTATCCTAGTCATTTGCCTGCTTATGATGCATTGATTTTTAGCAAGCACCTCTTTAGATAGTTAAGAATATTCTGTCTTGCTTGCCTTCTAAAAAGTCTAGCATCTCTAGGTTGTCCTGGCCTTGCAGAGTGTATGAAGTACTCTCTCATTTCCCTAGAAGACCCTGAAATCCATTACCATATGTTCTCAAGAAGGCTACTGGCCTTCGAAAAACTAGTACTTGTCTGCGAGGGAGTTGGAATTGCTGGGGATCATCATTAACACAGGATTTTTATGCTAAAGATGTGGACAGGCTGGGGAAGGAGTTAATGAACTTGCCACTTACCCAGTTATAACGGCTGCCAGTATCAGTTCCAAACATGGGATCAATATGCTGCCTGGAAGGGGAAATGATGCTTTGAACTTATGTGAGATGTGTCAGAGGTGACATTTTTACATTGAACAACTTGGGTGTCCCTTCCTCACAAGTGAGATGAGGCACAGAGGTCCCAGTAAGTTCCTGTGGTCAGAAAGGAGTCATCACACAACCCTCTATGTATATACTCCCAAATCACAATATAGGAAAATTTTCTTACATTACTCTATAACATGAATTAGCAGATGTTCATGCTTCCTGGGCTTTGTGGTATGCACTTATAATCCCAGAGCTGGGGAGGCGGAGACAGGCAGATCCTTGGGACTCACTAGTCAGCCACTTTGGCAAGCACCAGGTAGTGAGAGACACTATCTCAAAAATAAAAAGACAGCTGGAGTGATGGCTTAGTGGTTAAGTAGCTTGCCTGTGAAGGCTAAGAACCCAGGTTTGATTCCTCAGCACAAGGTGGTGCATGCATCTGGAGGCCCCGGTGTGCCCATTCTCTCTCTCTCTCTGTCAAGTAAATTAAAAATAGAAAAAGGTAGCAGATGTGGAGATGGCTCAGTAGTTAAAAGTGCTTGTTATGCAAGTTTGAGGGCCAAAGATGGTCTGACTCTGTCTGACTTCAATTCCCTAGTACCCATGTAAACAGCTGGGCCAAGCCACACATGCCAATAGCCCCAGTCCTGTGGGAAGTACAGATCAGATAATAACTGGGGCTTGTGTAATCCACAGCTCAAGTTCAGATAGAAAACCCATCCAAAGAAATGCATATATGGGAGATGGGGACACCTGAAGTTCTCCTCTGGCCTCCACAAGTGCATGTGCACTTTCACATGCATACGCAATCCATGCTTCAATCTTCCTTTCTTTGATGTTGGCAGATAACACTTAGTAGGTCCAGTGGGCTGCTCTTCAGTGGTCTTTCTGGGTTCAATGAATATTTTGAGGCTTGCCCAGAACCATGGTGAATTTCTGTCTGCTGTGTGCCTATGTCCGTCTTGGGCCTCTTAATAAAGACATACCTAGAACTGTGTTGACATGTGGGAAAGAGAAAGCAGAAGGCTTTGTGACAGGTATTATGACATTTAATCCTAAATGACACCGTCCTAATGCTTTCTACTTTCCAACTGTAGTGTTGAATAACAGTTTAGGAGGCCATTCACTGCCTTTGTGCCAGGGTTCTACACTCCAAGGGACAGTGTATAGACCTTTGGTACAGGGAATAGTGTTTATCTCTTTACATTAGTAAAGGAAGAATCCTTTTGTTTGTACCTGAAGAGGTAGAACTTGATCCAGGCATACTAGATATCATGTATAAGAAGAGGCAGGTATACATTTATCCCACTTTCCCCAAAATCAAGCCATCAAGGCTTCATAGGAAAGTTCCGACAAGAGAAAATATGACCTGTTAGAAGAAGAATTAGTGTGGCCCAAGACACATATCTTTAGATTTAAAATGTGCTCTAAAAGGGTAACAATTATTTTTATTCAGAGCCACTGCAGTGAATGAGTTTGGTACAAGGAAGATCCTTTTAAAAGTTAAAGTCACGTAAAATAGGAAGGGGACTCCCTATCACCAGAAGCATCACACTGCCATCTCATGTCTACCCAGAATTATAGGGGGGACTCATATTTGAGTTATAAGAATATAGTTAGATGAGAATATCGGGGCAGAGATTCTTGAATTCAGTTTGAATTCTATGTAGAAAAGCATAGAAAAGTAGCCACACTATAATGAACTCAGCACAGGATAAATTAAAAGTAGTGTGATATATATTCCACTGATTGGCAAGAAAAACAAATAAAACAGGAAAAATTTAAATAATATTCTTTGCTTAGTATGGAGGAGTTATTTACTGGCATTCCTTCTTTCTGTGGAAATTGTACTAAATGTGTGAAAAGAAATAAGAAATTGAATAGCTGTTCAATCTTCCCTACAATCAATTTTCAGAATATGTCCCACATATAAACATAGGTAGATATGTGTGCACATGAAGTCACAGTAATGGCATGAGCCACAGTAATGGGTTGGTCCTTTTAATTGTTAATTTGGTTTTGAAAGTTTCAACAATAACCTTCTATAAAACACTCTACACATATACACATAACAGAACAGACACATCTGAAATGTGTAGGCCTTTACTATATGCAACTCTTGGTCATGAGTATTAGAAAATGTTATATAAAAATATTATATATCTCTCCTAATCCCCTTCCTCAGTAAGCAGAAAACTACCAAAGGTTGTGTGAGCATACCTACATGGTCAAAACCACTGTGTGGTCACTTACCTGTGTCCTCTGCAGAGCTGCCATTGACAGAGAATCAGAGGTTCCCATCAGAATTTAACTGAACCAAGTTCTGCCTTACCATATATCTATAGCACACACAGTTCTTTGTATCCAAGAAAATAATTACTTTACAAAATGTCCAGTTTATGCACAGTTTTGTCATCTGAGTCCAAGCTTAAGGTTGTAACTAGTAACCTAAGTATGCTTATTACTGGCCAGGATGAAACTGCCTGTTCAATCCTTCATGACGAGCAGATTGATGCTTTTCCATCAGTGGCCCTCCAGAGAATAGAGAGCTCTGTTATATGTTCCCAGAAGTTAGACACCAAAACAAGAAATGACACTAAAGCCACCTGAAACTCTAAACTTAGGCTTCCCAATTGGATTTTCTGGCTCTTGGCTTTTCTATTGGAAAGCCTTCCAGAAACAATCTCAATAGGCACAGTTTCAGACTTATTTCAACCCAAGCAAGTTTCCTAAGTGAATTCTGAGACAGTACTTGAGCTGATGCAGAATAGATGTTTGACATCATGGATCCACATGGATATTCAGTCAATAACCTAGCATGCTAATCTTTGTCTATGGACAGTTGTCCACCAGGAAGATACCTCTGGCCAGCTCTCATTCTCTGGGTGTTGAGCAGTTATGTGACTGAATAATTCCATTTACAGAGAACAATATGGTAAAGACACTAACATGCTAATCCAGGGAATGTCTGAAATGTGGTCACTTCCAAAGTCAAAGAAGATCAGGTGACTGACTACTTATGACATATGCAGCTTGAGGTTTTATAGGAAAAGATCTTGAAGTCTTGTGCCTACAGAAAGCTTCCTGCCCTTTCTCTACTCTGCTATGGTACTTAAAAGAGCATATTCATATTTAGAAAATTTCTCTGATTAGAATTTATCTAAGATACTCTATTCTTATATTTACTTTTAAACTAGTGTCTTGAAGGTTTTGATATACACACTAATTATTCCCATTAATTTGGCATTGTATTTTTAAAAGTCTATTTCTATTATGCCCTCAATGGCTCAAGGAACATTGCAGAAGAGGGGGCAGAAAGAATGTAAGTCACAGAGTGGGAAGGAGTATTTTGGAGCACTGTCCTTTGGACACGAACTGATCTTGTTACCCCACAATACTTGTCATTAACCCCATAATACGTACACAGTTCTGAGCACATCAATATGTTGACATGAAGCATAGTGGAAAAAAAGGAATGCGAAATCAAAACAGAGGAAGGACTACTTGAAAAGAGAAGGGTGTCCAGTGGAATAGGAGTCAGGAGTGGGGAAATGGATTGAGGGTAATGGGACAGGAATACAATCAAATCGGATGAAGCCTAACCTAATTTTTTCTTTTTCTTTTTCTTTTTCTTTTTCTTTTTCTTTTTTCTTTTCTTTCTTTTTTTTTTTTTTTTTTTTTTTTTTTTTTTTTTTTTTTTTTTTTTGGTTCTGGCCTATAACTCCCAGTACCAGGAACCAATTTGTACCCATAATGAACCATTGATCAGAGAGACCTACTGGATCCCCAAAACAAGACAGGCTTCTGTCAGAGCACTTGATTACCCACCTGAGGTAAAAGGTAAGACTGTATTGGTGAAGACACCATATGCTGATGACACAGAACAGAGACCCAGCTGGAATCCGGAAGAGAGCCAGTCACCATACAGTTAGCCTGTCTAGTGCTGAAAAGCGCTACATGAGCTGCTGGGGGAAAGTGGCCAACAAAGGTGTGAGCAAGCAGGGGTCTAAGCTACTCAGAAGCAACCAGCTTGACAAGAAGTACCCAGCAGTACAGTGGTGGCACACAGCCTTGGTGGGTAACCTGTGGCTTTCTGATTGGCTAAGAGATCCACTCAGTAGAAAAGAACCGATATCTGGAACTAGGACCTACTAGAATCCTATGGAGACAAAGATTATGCTCTCCAATGACGAGCTCCCTCTAGGCTTTGGCTACAGGAGGGGCTACACATATCAACTAAATTAATAGTGCTTATCTCATGTAACTGATGCTGACTTCAGTCTCCGTTGGAGAATCTGTTTTTCCTTTTCAAAAGACAGCACGACCTGAGGAGATAAAACACATGTTTCAGTTGGGAGGAAGTGGGGAGACCAGCAAGAGCGCTGCTTCCCCGGTGAGGCTGCTGAGCAGCAGCAGGTGGAGGAGACGGACGCTGAGGAGACGCAGCACCTCCCAAAGCGGAGACCCAGAGGTTCCTAAGAGCTCGTCAGTGAGGTAGACTCAAAACACACACACACCAAGGCTCAGGGAATTTTGCTGAAGAGGAGGCAGAAAGATTGTAAGAGCCACAGGTTGGGATGTCATGCCCAGAGGCATTGCCCCCCCCCCCGCACCCCAGTATCTGACTGCTGCTCCCACAGTGACCCACAATCCCATGGGAAATACCAGCATCCTCACTGAGGAGGGCCCCCAGCAGAATGGGGACAGGGATGAGGGGAAGGATGGTACCAACACCTGACGTATCCATACTAAGTATGCCTGAAATAAATAAATAATTTTTTAAAATTCCAGAACACATTATATTCTAATTTTCCCTGGTTATGTCTTGCATAAAAATAGCATACACTTAAATAAAATCCATTTTACTTCATTAGGTCTGGAGAACCTGATAGATAGGCTGATTCAAGTTTAATTGAATTAAAGAGCACCCTGTCATCAAAGATTCCTGGATACGGGTCTCTGAGCTTTCCTTCCTTATTCTTAGAGCCAAGCCTTTGTCCGCCAGGTCATTCAGTGATTTAAAGCAAGGTGAAGTGTGTGTGTGTGTGTGTGTGTGTGTGTGTGTGTGTGTATGCTGGCCAAAGTCTAACCTAAAACACTGACACTTAAAACTTGACAGAAACATTCCATTTGAGGCAAAATAAACAGTTTTCTATTCTTCTAGATAAGGTTGAGGTTTTTTTTTTTTTCTTCTTAATCCATATGGTTTGTCTTCCTCATAGGAAACCACTACAGACAATTTTCCAGATATCTTCCTGCAAGTTTTCATTATCAATAATGTTTGCGCTATCAGTTGAGGTTTTCAGTCCCACATCCGACCTGTATCTTAATTGCAGTAACCTCATGTCACAAACAGTACAGTGATGTATGGAAAGAGCTCAAGGTTTCCTGCTCCCTGAGCATCCTCTCCCTATCCTTGCTCCAACCCCCTCCCCCCTTCCCCATTCCCAACCTCACAGAGCCCGGAAAGTCTTTTAGCATTCCTGAAAAGTTACATAAGACACCAGAAGTAGATAACATTGTGTGTTTCAAGTTGAAAATGCAGAATGTTTATGCATGTAGGGAGAGGAGAGTGAAAGAATGTCCCTTTCAGGAATCATATCTGAAATGATTGGGAGGCTGACAAATGTTTTCCTTGCAGTAAAAAATATAACGTCTTTGGCCTTTAACTTCTGTTTTTAACTACTTGGTAAATAACAAGTTCTCTACTCTTTTCTTTTTTTTTTTGTGGGGGGTGGTTGAAGGAGAGTCTCACTCTAGCCCAGGCTGACCTGGAATTCACTATGTAGTCTCAGGCTGGCCTCGAACTCATGGCAATCCTCCTACTTCTGCCTTCCTAGTGCTGGGATTAAAGGCGTGCACCGCCATGCCCGGCTCAAGTTCTCTGCTCTTTAGGAATAAATCGTGAACACCTAAAGTTGTATATTATGGCCAGATAGGCTGCGAATGCTATTTTCATTTGAAGCAGAAATGGCATTTTAGGTTCAGGCATGTCATGTCCACGCTGAGGTCCAGCCTTTCTTTAATGGTGTGAGGGAAAGACACAGAGGATCTTCATCTTGGCATCGCATCAGAGGAAGGGCAGCATTGCTCTGTGGTGGGGAAGAGAGTGACCCCCATGCCTCCCTCACTAATAGCTCCCCCCATCTCTCCACCGAGCATGGACAAGCTTTCTTTCCCCGAGATCAGCAGTGCCTGAGCTGCAGTGGAGTAGAACATTTGGCTTGGAACATGGAAGCTCCAGGAAAGGAAAGGCAATATATAAACATATTTGCCCAAACCAACACACCAGGAAGAACTGGTTCTTTCCAGGCCTCCTGACCTTGTCCTTCCCTTTGGCCAGGTCCGCAGCAGCAGACACACAGCCCAGTGGCTGATTCAAGCACTTGGCAACAGTCACCAGGACAACCCTGACTCAGGGTCATGGCAGTGCTGCCCAGTTTCCAGGAAGCATTTGCCCCCTGCAGCCTGGCTGTGGAGGGGAGCATTAACCAGAACACAAGGGACAGTCAGTCAGGTTCTGCAGAACCTGCCTTCATTTTTTCTGGCAGGTTGGGTTTGCGAACAAGGATTGGCCCCCACCTCTAAACTAAATATTTTTGGAAGGCTTATAGAATATAGACATAACCTTTGCTCACTGGGCTTACTGCCCAACTGGGTAAGTCCTAGAGAAAAGGAGATGCTGTGGGCATCCATGCTGTTTTCCTTAGAGAGGAACAGCTATAGAAGAGGAAGGTTTGATGAGTTCTTCCCCCTGTCTCTCTTGGCCTCTATTCCTACCATCTCTTTGCCATCTTTCCTGTCTCTATGTTATTTATTTCTCACACCGGGGTAATGCCATGGGAACATGAAGTGATGTTGAATACAACTGAAATAAAATGCAGGGTCTACCACAGCATCTCCTCGTGTATTGCATCCTCTGTCAGACTGGGAAGATAGCTCAATGGCTGAACGTACTTGCTAGGCAGCCTGACAAGCGGAGTTCAAGTCCCCAGAAAATGCATAAAGTGGGAAATAAGAAGCACATGTAACTTTAATCCCCCAAGCCTACAACAATGGAAGGGGGAGTCAGCTCATGAGCCAGCAGGTCTGGCATTCAAAGCAGAGTCAAACAACAAGACAGAGTGCTTCAACTAAGGTAGAAAGTGACAAACAGCACCCTAAGATTTCTCTCAACCTTATACTTGTGTGTGGTGGCATGTGCACACTCATACAAACATACATCACACAACAAAAATGTGCACACGCACACACAGATACAAAATAATACATAAATAAATACTGACTTAGCCAGCTGTTTCCCACACCAAAACTTGATGGAACCCGTAATAAGCATCAACACTGGGCTAAGTCCAAGGACAAAGAAACAGTGTTCACACATTCTGTAAGTGCCACGGAAGCCCCTGACCCACATTGAGGGACAGTCCAGTACAACTGCCTCTGAGCAATGCTTTACAGTGCCAGGTAGCCAGGCATGGTGGCGCACGCCTTTAATCCCAGCACTCGGGAGGCAGAGGTAGGAGGATCGCCATGAGTTCAAGGCCACCCTGAGACTACATAGTGAATTCCAGGTCAGCCTGGACCAGAGTGAGACCCTACCTTGAAAAACCCAAAAACATAAAATAAAATAAATAAAAATAGAGTGCCAGGTAACCCAACAGGATCTTTAGCTTGGTAAAATCCTTAACCTTTTTCTGTGCTTCAGTTCCCTCGTCTATAACAGGAGGATTGAAACATGTTTCCTATCAAGATATTTTATGAATTTTGTCCTGGCTGAAAATGACTGTACTGCCACCGGTTCAAGTAGATTAGCCACTGACTTTTGCACTCGTGCAAAGTCCCGGCGCTGAAGATACAGGGATGAAAGGCAACTTTGGGTGTTCTTCATGTGTTAACACTAATTCTTCTGGGGACCTTTCACTTTGCAATATTAAGTGCAGCCGAGGTGTGGCACCCCTGTGCTGCTGCTTGGCAGTCAGTTTCAGTGATAACAGGTCCTGGTGGTCTTGTGGCTTAGTGAGTCTTCAGTCATTGCGGAGCTCAAGAGGTCATGAGAAACCAAACCTGCCTTTGTTCAGTGTTTCGCCTCAATAGAAGGGCAAAAGCCAGTTTCATTTTACATACGAGGACTTATCTTCCCTCAACACAGTGACTCACACGGTGATTCCAAATGAGGACTTTAATTATTGGCCGTACTAATAAACCTAAGAACTGAAGCAGATTCATTTTTTCTTTTCTTTAAAGAAGTGATTGCTACCTGTGAGGGACATCCACATAGAGGCTGGATCTAGAAGATCAAGGAAGGATGAAGAGGTTGAACAGGTAGAACTAGGGGTAATGGGTCTTATCTTGGGAATTTACAACAAAGCCTCACTTATGCAGTCTTCCCATAACAGAAGCTAGGGAAAGTCCGGGTAGAAATTTTCACATTTGGTGTTGATAACCAAGAGCCCAAAGTCCAAGGAACGAGCTTATATAAGTGAAATGCACAGTAAATAGGGTTGCATGAAATTGAAATGCTTTTGCACAACAAAAGAAGCAAGAGGCAGCCAGCAGAATGTGACAACATCTTAGGCATAGATCTGGCAGAGGGTTAATATCTAGAATATGCAATGAACTCAGAAAAACTAAATGCCAAGAAACTAACTATCCAGTCATTAATTAGACTAATGAAATGAATAGACATCTCTCAAAAGATGAAGTATTAATAGTCAATAAATACATGAACATTTTTCAACATCATTATCCACGTAAAGCCAGATGCACAAGGTGGTGCATACATCTGGAGTTCCTTTGCAATGGCTAGAGGCCATAGTGTGCCCATTTTTTTCTCTCTCTCTCTGCCTCTTACTCTTTCTCCTTTCTTAAATCAATTAATTAATAGATAATTTATGTAGGAATTTTTATACTTGTGCAATCTCCCCGCTGAAGCATTGTCAAAGGTCAACGCCAACCTATAATGACAGGGCTGAGCGGCTGCTACAAAAACCATAGAGCTTGCGATCTGAAATGATCTGGTCCATTCCAGGTAGTGTAAGTCAGAGTAGAATGATCTTATCCGCTTATGTAATATACACACTCATTATTTTACAGTGCTTATATTAGTAACTTGTTTTAATTTCTTAAGCATTACCTAAGTCATGGAAGACTGTGTTATATGATTTTAGAGTGGGACATATTGTTTTATACCCCTGAAGTCCACATTATTATGACAAACAGCACAGTTTAGTAGCTAAAGCATACCACTACTACAGCCTTCTAGACGGGTTATATCTTGACTTGGTAATGCTCTTACCATCTCTAGTATGCACTCAAGTTGCTACAACTAAGAGCTGCACACCTGTTAAGAATCGGAAAATGGGGGTTGGAGATGTGGCTTTCTGTCTAAGGCATTTGTTTGAAAAGCCAAAGAACCCAGGTTCACTTCCCCCATACGCATGTAAAGGCAGATGCACAAGGTGGCACATGTTTCTGGAGCCTGTTTGCAGTGGCGAGAGGCCCTGGCGTGCCTGTCTCTCTCCATCTGCCTCCCTCTCTTCCTTTCTCAAATAAATTCTAAAAAATTAAGAAAAGAATCAGCAAATGTATTCATACTTAACATGGATTAAGCTTCGCTTGCTAATCCTTTTATGCAATTTGATTTCTTTTCCTTTCTATGATTTTACGTTAAGCAGGCTACCTGTTTCCTTTGCCAGTCAAATAACTCTTGCATTCTTCTGTCGGAATCTTCAAGCAGCCACACAGTGAGTGAAAGGCTCTTTTCCTCTTTCCAGCCCCATCTATTTTTCTGTCACCACTGACTCATTCCTGTTATCTTACAAACATGACTTTATTCCTTATCTAATTTTTTTTCTCTTTAAGGCCTCCAGCCACTGCAACAAACTCCAGACATGTGTGCCCCCTTGTGCATCCTGGTAATGTGGGTCCTGGGGAATCGAACCTGGGTCCTTTGGCTTTGCAGACAAATGCCTTAACTGCTAAGTCATTCCATATTGCTTCATTTCTTAACAACTCCATGAAGCAGAATGTCTCTAGAACGCTCTGCAAATTTTCATTTCTTAGAACTTTAAAAATTTTGCCAATCATTCCTTCAACTTTGCCACTCTCATCCTCCAACCACTATACTAAGTCTGTTCTCAATAAGGTTATCAATAACCTTGTCATCGAATCCAAATTCCATTCTCAATCCTCATTCTACATGAGCTACACCCGCAGTATCTGAGGCATCATGTTTCTGTTCTTTCTAAGCTTCTGGCATCCCAGCGCCCTCTAGGGAACTTTCTTTTGTCATAGTTTACATTGAGCATGTGCCTGGCATGCAATAGGTACTCAGTGAAAAGATGTAAATAATTGTTTAAATTATAAACTTGGGACCAACTGCCTCATCTCCATCAGAAAATAAAATCATTCTTCTCTTAACAAGATGCTAATAAATGTTATTTGAAGTTGTTAGTAAAATATAAGTAAATTCAAATCACCACATTGCAATTCAAAAACTGCCAACTATGTTTAGCAAAATGACAATCCCTCATTAATGTTTTACTCACTTCCTGCCTTCATTCAATGTGTCTCAAGAGATCATTATGTCTTTATTGTAAAATGATGACAATACTTCATTCTTGTTCTCAGCATTCTGCTGAAAATACTACCCATCACTGGACAGGTTCCAAATTTGTCAGCATTAGTGATTTAAAATCATGGCCTGACATCTTCTTTATGTACATTGTATTTGGCAGAAGTTATAATAAGACTCCTGAGAATCTCTCAATAATCCACAAGATAATACAAAGCTGTATTAATAAAGTTTACTCAGAAGAAACTTAAGGACTAGGACAATGTACTAATTACAGTTAGAGTCTAGTCCCCTCTGGACAGATAATAGATGGAAGGTGTGTTAGGTAAACTTTCTGAATCACATTCTCACCCTCTTTAAGAGACCAGTGATATTTTTGAAGCAAACCAAATTGAATTCAGTGGAATAGGAGGAGTTGAGGTGAATGCAAAACTAGTCAGTCACCAAATGACTTGGCAAATTTGAGCTGACTTCCATTCCATTTCAAAAACATTTTTATTCAGTATGCTTTTCCTGGTTCAAAATACCCAGAGTGGGAAATAGAAATTTCAAATCCAGACTTGCAAGGTTATTCAGAAGAGTCCCTGAGAAAACAGAGAGTGGTTTTCCTCAGCCTCTGCACGTTTTATGAGAAGAAAGGCACGTATCATGAGAGCATTGTAAACATTGTGTGCGAACGAAGCTGGGATTGTGATGCACAAGGCTTCCTCTGGGTGGATGACATGCCACCGAGACAAATGATATGAAAGCCACTCAGTTGGCCAAAGTCTAAGATTATTAACCAATTTCCGTCCTGTTCTTTTTTTTTCTAATTCTCTTTAATGACCAGGCAAGATTTCACTGTTTAATATTTAAACAAATGTCTTTATGCAGGAGACAATAAGCCACTGTTGAGACTGGATAGGGCTGTTAGTATTCTCCAGCACAGCCCACTGTCATTCCTGCTGGGGTACAACAGCCTAAGCTGATTTCTAGAAATGCTTAGAGGGGAAAGCTTCCAATTTGTTGACACATGTGAATGGGCTGTCCTTACGTTGCACACAGCATGCCAGGCATGTGTGGTCTGCTTTGCAGGCTGAGGTGTTCTTGTTGTCCTGCCACTCCTAGTAGAACAGAGATTATAGATCCTGTTGATGAGGCCTACCGGCTACTCTCATGGACTACTGCCAGCCAGTATCACCAATGGCCTTCATCAAGCCCTTTCTCACTGCGCATCACCTGAGTGGTGGGCCTGTGATCTGAGCTTCATTACTCCTTATTCGTCAGCTGGCTCCAGTGCATGATGGGGACAAACTGAGAGTAATGTTTTCACAGGAGGGGATGTCGCTCAAAGCTCGCTTTGACCTAGTGAAGAGTAGTCACAGTTTTTTTTTCTTTCATATTTGTGTGCTCTCATGTTTGAATGAGGCAAGAAGGCTAATTCAACAACATGCTGATGAACTTCCACGTTCCTGAAAACACTGTGATGAACAGCTGTGGAAATAATCGTTGACTTCATCTTGAGGTAGAGTTGAAGACAATGCCTCCGGCAAGACAAAAGGAAATGCAATAGAGAAAGTGTACGAATTATATTTATACATCCTTATTCTGTTTCCCAGCTGTCTCAGACTGACAAACTGGGCATGGTCTTGATGGCTAGGAAACTATGTGAAAATATCTTGCCACAAGAAGTGTTTCTTCTCAAGTTTGTTGGATCAAAAGGATTACCAAGGGAAACATAACTGCTATGATCCTCAACCAGGAGCATGGACTCTTCATGACATGAATATGTCAGAAAAGTGGTAGAAATACTTATTAAGGTTATAAAAATCCTACATCATGACTTCATCAACTGGAAATATGTTTATTAGATTGATGGAATGATAAATGATACAGGAATGAATAATTAACTATGACAACCTAATATCAACAATGAGCAGTGACTGCAAATAGTATGTTTTTATTTTAAAATAGAAAGCATTAAGAAAACTAAATAAGGACTGGAGAGATGGCTTAGCGGTTAAGCACTTGCCTGCAAAGCCTACGGACCCCAGTTTGAGGCTCGATACCCCAGGACCCACTTGGTGGGGCATGCATCTGGAGTTCATTTGCAGTGGCTGCAGGCCCTGGCATGCCCATTCTCTCTCTGTGTCTGCCTCTTTCTCTCTCTGTCTGTCTGTTGCTCTCAAATAAATAAAAATAAACAAGGAAACAAAAATAAATAAAACTAAATAAGAGGAAATATGGTGATATTTGGGTTAAGAGGGAGGGAGAAGGAGAGGAGAGAAGAAGAGGAGAAGGGAAAGGGAAGACGGGAGGAGAGAGGGAAAGGAAAGATACGCTAGGAGAGAGGAAGCACAGAGGAGAGGATGAGAATGATAGAACACAATTACTCCGAATCTGTCTTGGATTTGCTCTCAGGAATAAGGCTCCTGTTCTCCAGAGAGCACCGTTATCAACAACCCCTCTGTCTTTTACATATGCAGTGTTAAGACTGTTGGAAACCAATCAGGGTTTATTTATGTATTTCTTTGAAAGTGGAAATCATTAAGAAAAATAAGAAGACTGAAGAAAACTTTGATTAAACACCTAGCATGCATTGATTAGCTAAACTGCTCTCCATACATTGAATGAATGTCATGTTGTTTGTGTGAGTGTGTGAGTGTGTGTGTGTGTGTGTGTGAATATTCAAATGCATGTAGAAGCATGTATGAGAGGGTACATGTATGTGGTTGTGGGTATAGGAGTGGAGGCCAGAGTACATGTATGTGCTTGTGGGTATGGAAGTGGAGGTCAGGGTTGATGTATGTGCTTGTGGGGACAGGAGTGGGGGCCAGAGTTCATGTATGTGCTTGTGGGTATAGGAGTGGAGGTCAGGGTTCATGTATGTGCTTGTGGGTATAGGAGTGGAGGTCAGGGTTCATGTCTGTGCTTGTGGGGACAGGAGTGGAGGTCAGGGTTCATGTATGTGCTTGTGGGTATAGGAGTGGAGGTCAGGGTTCATGTCTGTGCTTGTGGGTACAGGAGTGGATGCCGGGGTTCATGTATGTGCTTGTGGGTATAGAAGTGGATGCCGGGGTTCATGTATGTGCTTGTGGGTATAGGAGTGGATGCCAGAGTTCATGTATGTGCTTGTGGGGACAGGAGTGGAGGTCAGGGTTCATGTATGTGCTTGTGGGGACAGGAGTGGAGGCCAGGGTTCATGTCTGTGCTTGTGGGGACAGGAGTGGGGGCCAGAGTTCATGTATGTGCTTGTGGGTATAGGAGTGGATGCCGGGGTTCATGTATGTGCTTGTGGGGACAGGAGTGGAGGTCAGGGTTCATGTATGTGCTTGTGGGGACAGGAGTGGGGGCCAGAGTTCGATGTCAGTCATCTTCCTCACTCACTTTCCATTTTCTTCTTTGTAAGAGAATCTCTTAGTGAACCTAGTATCACACATTTTCTTATACTGGCTGTCCAGTGAGCCCAAGGGATGTCCTCTGTTGCCCCTTCAGCATACCCTAGCGATGCCCTGTGCTGCCTCCCCAGTCCTGGGATACACTTGGTATTTTATATGGCTACTGCAGAAACAAACTCGTGTCCTCGTACTGTGGTGTAAGCACCTCACTGAGCCATCTCCACATCCCCTGTGTCATTTCTTTCTTAATCTCTCTTATGAGTCTCTGTGATAGGTTTCATTATTAGAACATGATTAACAAAAAAACAGGACTCCAGGGAACTGAGAGATGGGTAAGCAGTTGAGGTGCTTAGCTGCAGAGCCCGATGACCTGGGTTTGCTCCCCAGTGCCCACCTAGAGGCAGACGCACAGGGTGGCACATGCATCTTGAGTATCCTAGAGGTCCTAGCCAGGTTTTCAGTTTCTAGAAACTCTTTTATGCTCATTCATTCTCTCTCTCTCTCTCTCCTTTTCTTTGCTCACAAATAAAATAACATACATAAAATATAAAAAGAGGGAAAAAAGAAAATGGAAGTTCAAGGAAGTGTTTGGTCTAAAGATTCCTAGAAGCCATAGCCAGTTTTGCAGTGCCTTCAGGCCTTGATATGCCCATTCTCTTTCTCTCTCTCTCTCTCTCTCCCCTCTGCTTGAAAATAAAATAAAATACATAAAAAGAAAACAGAAATTCAGGAATTGTTTAGTCTAAAATTTGAATTCAGATGTGTCTTTTTCTAGCACAGTGTGCATTAGTGAGATGAAGAGTCTTATGTTACGAGTCAAGAAACTTGGCTCTGTTTCATACATTGCCAAATGACTCATTGCCATTTTTAGATAATTATCTATGTTCTTTTGTGCCTCAGTTCCCCTCTCTCCCACCCTGAAGGAAGATTGCCTGATATCTAGTTATAATCAGTTTTTCATAAAGCACCAGCTAAAGTAAATGCAATCTGCACTCTAAATCTGGTGTGAAAATAAGAGGAACATTTCAGAACTTTGTTAGTTGATATTAAAAGGCCAGTAGTCATTACCTGGTTAGATGGTCCAGTAAAATCTTCCAGAATACCACTGACCAAACTTGGATCATATCATGTTCAAAGTAAAATACATTAAACGTGTTTGAAGAGCTCCTATTCGTAGCATGGAGCCAACACCACAATGAAACAAAACACCCAAATGCAACTGCAGACGACAAATGGTCTCCCAGACACTCTTGCCTAGAGCGTAACCACTCTCTAACGAGTTGCTGTTTTTATGAACTATTCTGTGGAGCTGATTCATCCTCTTGGGTTACAAGAGATACAAACATAACACAATGTGCTTTTCCTTTGCAGAAGCTGTTTGCATGCTATGTAACAAGTCCCCTGTGAATCTGCGCACACCACTGATGTTTGTAGAGACTTAAAGAGGTTTGCACAAAGCTCTGAAAGAATTAAAATAAGCACATTCAACTCTTCTCCCTTGTGTCAAGGCGTATTCTTTGTAAGAGGGAGATGAGGGAAATGAAAAAGAACATGAAATTAATGGTAAGAAAACAGATGTCCAGAGCCTTTAGGGATTCGCAGTGCAGTCCCTGAGCACCAGAGCTGTAAAGTATAAATAAGTCCGGGAAAGACATGTGATAACGTGGGGAGTGATATCTTTGGGCAGGTCCTAGGTCTGTAGGGGTTTCATTTTTTCAACATCAAGTCAGAGATGGCACCAAGAACATATTTGTGTTCATTATGTTAATTGGATGACCTTGGGCTGACCCAGAGAAAATTAAACTTCAGAATGACTTTATGCAATGGAGAGAGGAACTTTGTGAAGATTCATAAGGTTTTGTTCCAGGCAGTGCATTCATACAAGAAAGCCATTTGGGGTTTGTAACAGGCTTCACACTCTCTTGGTCACCCAGGCAGAGCTGTTGCACTGTTTCCAAAGGTGCATGCATGATGTACAACATCTAGCTGGAGAGGAGAGGAGGCATATGCCCGCTTGAAGATTAGAGCATGGAGCTCATGGAAAAGAGTCACCAAATAGCAGGTGTGAACCAACCAAAACACTAAGATCTGTAAGAGTTAGTTTGTTGAACATCAAAATGTATGGTTAGGAATGTACTAATTATTCCTGAAAGTATGAAACTCAGACTTCTTGTGCAATTAGGGTAGTTTGGAGGCCATGGTGGCTCCCAGTGCACATACCCTCCGGAAGATTTCATGCCTTGTTTGAAAGCTCCGTGTAGCATCTGCTTGCTCTCATCCTAGACCCAGACAGCTGTGAAGAGAGTATACACTCCAGAATTTTACTGACATCTTTCTATGTCAGTTGATACTGAGCCTGGGGGAAAGCTCCTATTTCTCCCCATTCTACCCCCAAAGTAGACCTGGATGAGTTCATTTTCTTCTTTCTTAGACTAACCTTAACTCATCAGACTGAAGCTGAGAGACAGGGTAAAGGAAAATGACAGAAAGAGGAGAAAACAGAGGCAAAGAGAGGCAGTACTAAGGACTTGGGCATTAATCTCCATTCACATGGCATCATAAAGGGTCCTTGAATTCAAAGCCTGGTAGCTGGGGAAATTGTGCTTTTAGACAAATACCCTAGTCCCCCCTTCTAATCAACTGACTACCTTAAAATTCCAGAAAGTCTGTATAGCCCAATTCCTTTGTGATATCAAAGTATTCATTCTCTGTTTCTAGAATCCTAGAAATCCTGAACTGAAGACATTTGGAGATAGATCTAGTCTAACAAGTTAGTGTCACAAACAGAGCTAAGAGCTAATGTCAGTAATTAAAGGTGCTTTCTTGGAAAACCTGATGGCCTAGATTTGATTCCCCAGTATCTGTGTAAAGCCAGATGCACAAAGTGGCAACATGCATCCGTAGTTCTTATGCAGAGGCAGGAAGCCCTGGCCTGCCCAGTCTCTCTCTCTCTCTCTCTCTCTCTCTTAAATAAATAAATGTTTTAATATTTTTTTTAAAATGACTGGATCCAAATCATCCTGCCCTGGTGCCACAGAGCAAGGATTATTTTTAATAACACAGGCTCCATGTCTAATAGACATTTTTCTATTGTTTTTCTTGTCACATTTCAGGATTTAGTACAGTGCCAGGCATATAATAGATGCTGGGTAAATACTTGGTAAATGAACAAACGATTAAAAATTTCTGAAGAACCTTCTAGGTTTTTTACTCCTCCAAAAGGTCATGTGTTAGCTCTCTGAAAAAAAAAATCCACCAACAACAGCCATCTAAGGACCAATTTAGCTCTTTTTGCCACACCTCAAGCCCTAAAATGACCTAATATTTTATCTTGGAATGTTCCACTATGTTTCCAAAAATTCTTAGTATGCAGTGGTGTGGTTTGGCTTAATTTTGCTTTTACAAAAAAAAGGGGGTGGGGGGAAACAGCTACATGAGTCTTTCACAAAAGCCCCATTGTCATGACCAGACTCAGATTTTGCCAAT
Organism: Dipus sagitta; assembly: GCA_036346955.1. Classification (NCBI taxonomy): domain Eukaryota; kingdom Metazoa; phylum Chordata; class Mammalia; order Rodentia; family Dipodidae; genus Dipus; species Dipus sagitta. Next base: position 59,062,702 of record CM070786.1, on the reverse strand, counting down.
GAAAATGTATCATCTTGTATTACTAACTGTTGGAGGTTTGATTATCAGATTTTTCCCTTAATCATTCTAAAAATGTTCTTTTATCAAATTGAGGGGTCTCTTTTACCTGTTTTGTGGTAAGAAAATTTTCAGGGTACCATAAGCCATGTGTAGGCCAATCTTACTATGAATAATTTCTGATGTCAAGAAATATGCTTTCCAATCAGACAAATTGTAGGTGAGATCAATTCTCTGTAGTCCTGAAGAATTCACAATTACTCCATTAAATATTGGCCTCTGGGGTGTGAATGTGACTCACATTGTATATAGCTTTTAGGAGCACTTCTCTTGTGCAAGTGAGGTAATATTTCTGAGACAACATGAGGTAAGCAAAGAAACCAACTCTTGTGGCATATTTTAAAGTGACTCAGGGGTTCTGGATCCAGAGTGGACAAAACTCTCCAAAGCATGTGCATACTTTTAGGTCCCAGAGCAAGGGGTAAAACCTAATGACTCTGTCTGCTTGCAAGCCTTCTACTGCCTTATACACATTTACTTAAATGCAGGCATAAGAGGTGGATTGAAGATTCATACCGGCCTAATAGGAAAAGAACATTATGAGCCATCTTGGAATGTCAAACACCCTCTTCCTAGCTGGCTTTTAATGACTTGTAACATTTTGATACTGTGGTGTTCAAATTCTACATTTCAAAAAAATTAAACAGAGGGCACCTAAAATACAACAAGACAGACAAAAGCAAAAGTGGTTATCGTCCTTGAGGTAAAATAGGGTTCGTTCCCAACAAACTCATCGTAAGTTGAAAATAACCTAAGTCGGAAACGTATTTCATTCTTCTGACTTACCAGACATCTACAGAGTACATTCTATAGAGTGTCAATGGCTTTCCCTCTGGACCAGAGAACTGTGGTAACTGCTACTGCCCAACAGTAGACATGAAGATGGTACTGTGGATGGCAGGGCTGGCAGCAAAAACAAATTTGATATCCCGGATGGCTTGTATGGAATTTCTCAGCCTTATAATTTAATAATTTTACATCAAACTATTATAAGTAAAAGACCATCTGTAAATGAAAAATCAAATAGCAATGTAAAAATAATAGAACAGCTAGTTGCTTTTGTAGACATTTATATGACTCCTAGTTTTTTCACAGTCAAGACATAAAAAACATCGACACTGATCAATTATATAATTGTCTTTATTCCTCTGGTATTTATTTGTTTTAATGCTTAAGTAACTATAACACAAAGGTACCCAGAAAGATGCCTCTTAGGTTTTCATAATGAGGGTGTCAGGCAAGTAATAAATGACATTCATACAGTGTTTCTCAAACTAGCTTGTGCCATGATCAACTGGCATGCTGTTAACCTGAGATTGCCACAGCTCATTTCCCCCTAAATCTTTGAGTGCCATGAGTCTAGGAAAGTGCCTTAGTGTTTATATTTTAACACACTCCCAGATGATGCTGTTGTCACTGTCTGAGAGTCCACTCTCTGCCGACTGCAAGTGTAGACAAGGTCCTCTGCCTTGAGCACTTTTCCATACATGTGGAAGGACTACATAACTGGAACTGCAGCTCTACTGAATTATCAAGATAAAGTCCAGATAAGTCCTTTCTGCACATCCAGCCCACAATGACACGTATCAAGAGGGCATCATTTCTCATTAAATACAGCCCCATCAGTTTATTCACTATATTTCCCAACATGTGTTCAGATTTCTTCCTCTCTCATCAAAATTCTTCACAACTCAATCCAAAAAAATTATACCTAGTATAATACAACTAAACTTCATGAACAATCAGAAAAACCTCTTTTAATTGAAGACTGCCTTTTGGATGACAGTAGACTTCTGCACTTATATTAAGTACATATTATTTCTACTTTCTTCTTTTATTATTCATCTGTTGGAAACTGGGAGACCTGGTATTTCCAACCACAAGTCGAAGGCTGGGAATGATGTATAATATGTCCTAGTATGTCTTAAACACATCATATATAGTGCTTTGTATAAATTGAACATTCAATTAGTTGAGTGCTCAATGAAATGCTTAAGAAGAAAATTCTATAAAACCCATGAAATGACAACAAATATCAAAAAATTTACCCTTAGCCGTCAGAACATATCTGCTTCCCACAATCTACTTCTAATTCAGGATTTAGAAGGAAGACTATATTTCACTGGAAGTGTGTGTGTGCGTGTGTGTGTGTTTGTGTGTGTGTGTGGTTTTAACAATGTAACCCATTGCATTACATAGTTATTTTCTTTGCAATGCTTCTTTCCATATATATATATATATATATATATATATATATATATATATATATTATTTTTTTGGTTTTTCAAGGTAGGGTCTCACTCTAGCTCAGGCTGACCTGGAATTCATCTGTAGTCTCATTGTGGCCTCGAATTCACAGCAATCCTCCTACCTCTGCCTCCCGAGTGCTGGGATTAAAGGCGTGCACCACCACGCATGGCTTCTTTCCACATTTTGAAGCTGAGGTCATTTATTGTTTCAACAAATATTTGGTGAGCCTTGAGTATAAATAAAGTAATAGGAAAGCAGAGAATACATTCTTACGGAGCTCACACCACCAAATAGAGAACAGCCATATGGTGCTTGCTTCCCATACTGAACTGAGGGTCCATAAAGAGCATTCCAGAGAAGCAGGAGGGTTAGCTGGGGTGAAGGATGTGGCTGAGGAAGTTATCACTCATGAGGTGGAAGGATACACACTGGGGCTGGCATTGTTAGAATAGGGTTCATTCTATTGGAATCAGCATGCCATATACCACAAATGATGAAAATAAGCAAATCAATGGAGTAATCAAAAAAAAAAAAAGCCCTCCAGACATTGCCAGATGTCTTCTAGGAGACAAAACCACCCCAAGCATCTCCACTGAGAACCATTTTCCTAGGAGACATACACTTTAGGCTGGTGTTTTTTGAAGTTTCAGTGTGAGATCTAAGAATCACCATCTACTTTGAGGAGACGAATCTTCCTTTGGCTTGTGCACCTGAGGGGGGAATGGCCAAGCAGTGCAGAATTAGGAAAGAGGGTGGCATCTACCCAGCCAGCCTTCCAGGTCTAGCCACCAGTGGAGTGATGTCATGGACATCACAGGTGTCATGGATAGAGGGCCATCACTTTCAACTGAAAGTCAGGAGTAATCAACACAGGAAGGGTCCTGAGAGAGGGAGAGGATGTGATTGACATTTCAAATCAAAACTCCTCAATTTTAAATGCATTTGAGAAAGAATGGCTTAAGGACACTCATTTTAAGTGAATCAAATAATACAAAATAGCTTGGTTGATGGTTTATTGATTAGCGAAACTGCTATAGTGCATTCATTTATTGTATAAATTATCAACTGCCATAGAAAACAATGTAATTTATACAAATATAATGGCATACAACAATTAAAATCCTTTTCACATGGTACCTCTTTAGAAACCTATGTTCATTCTTCAAAACCTAAAGAACCTAAAAAGGGAAGCAATGAAAAGTCTTATTCCTGCCTTTGCTCCACCAGTTTCTCTTTCTTCAACTTTGGATATCTTATAAGTTTATTTGGTATCCTTTCAGAACTTCCTCATGAAATCAGAAAAATGTTCAAATGCATCTTCATAATTTCCTATTTTTATACAGCAGATATTGTGCTATAACTCTCTTCTGCAGATTTTTCTCCATTTACCTTCTTTGAGCTTGCTTACACAGACAATTGTCATGTCATTTCTTTTATGCCTAGTTGGTTTCCACCACGCCTCCATGCACCATTACTTACACAGTCTACTATTGGTGGATTCTCGTCCCCCCTCCCCCAATCATTTGCTATTGAGAGCAATGCTGTCAGATGGTCCCTGGTCAGGTCCCACTTCATGTGTGTGCTCCTTCTTTATCCGAACCTCGTGTCAATCTTTTAAGACAGGCAGGGAAGTGCTCACCACTTCCTTTACAGATGGACTCCTTTGTGGGTGTATGGTCATGATGAAACCCCAAGTTGATATTTATACCCTACTCATCATTTTAAGTGGATATTTCAATAGTTTTAAGTAAGTGTTCTTACATTACAAAATTCTACATATTTTCATGTTTTGGGGGAACTGAAAGTCAACCCACTAAACAAAAGCTTCTTCCTTCCTTCTCCTCATCATGCTAATCACCTCTCTATATTGCATTTCTATAAATTGAATGATTTTAGATTCCCCGTGTGAATAGAGTTATATAATATTTGCCTTTCTGTGACTGGTCTCATTTGGCTTAATATCCTCATGATTCACTCATGTTGTAGTATGTCACAGGATTACTTTTGACTTTTTTTTAAATTATGTGTGTGTAATCATGTATGTAGGTATACGGTGTGTGTGTATGGGGGGCATGCCTGGGTGTAATGGGCCGCATGTGAAGATTTGAGGACAACCTCATGGTGTTGATACTCTCCTTCCACCATACACGAGACAAGGTGTCCCTTGTTTTTGCCACTGCATGAGTCTAGCTATCTGGGTTCCACTTTCTGTTGCCATAGATGCAATAGGATCACACACACATACACACACACACACACGTAATCACTTTCCATAGCTTTGTGTGCATGATAGGCAATAAAACTCAGGTTGACAGGCTTACAAAGGATCACCTTTAACCACTGAGATACCTTCCACCCCTCCCTTCTTCAGAAGGCTGCAGTGCTCATCATAATGCATTTATGCCACACCCTGCTCATCCAGTTATTCATTCATTACATTGCTTAGACTTCTTTGCTATTGTGAATGTTATTCTATTAACATACTTAAGGAAATAGCCCTTTGAGATCCTGTATTCAATTCTTTGGAACATATACTCAGAAGTAGGGTTGCTATATCATATTCTATTCTTTATTTTTTGAGGATGTATCATACTGCTTTCCACAACAGCTCTCCTACTCTTTAAATTGCCTCTAGTAACGTATCAAGGTTAAGCTTGGTTTTTAAATACTGTAAAGTTGATACGTCATAGATGACACAAGGCAGAATGTAGAAATGATACCAAGTCATCCTGGTGGACACTTTGCCCTGAATCATTCCATTGTCTGCACTGAAATTCCAAGTGAAGCGAACAGAGCAAGCCTTTTGCCCTGTCATCACTACATCGGATCATCTCTTTTTTCGAACCTTGGTGGTAAGTTTAGTGTGTGGACGTCACGCCCGTTGAAAGCACTCTTCTTGCCCTTGCTCTTGGATCTGCGAGTGCTCTCCTGCAGACCACCACAACTGCTCTTCGCGTTTCCACCACGAATGCCAGAAGGTGATTCTACCCGTTCCTTGGTTGCCATCTCTGCCAAGCTCCAGTCTCCCTACACTATTCATAAATGAAGCAGAGACTTAAATTTAGGAAGAGAAAGATGCTCCATTGGCCCAGCATCAGGATATGACTCTTAAATGGCCCTCACAGTAACCCAGCTAGATGTGTTTATGGACCTGACAGGCCATGATCTCTTGTCCAGGCACGTGGAGCCAGAGGAAGGACTAACTTTTGGCTGTATTGTTAGCTTTTTTTTTTTTCCACCAAAGAATTATTGCAGGAAGACAGGTCACAAAGTCAAGACATATATTACTGAGCAGGGAATACCATCAGAGGCAAAAACAAATACCAGCAGGAAGAAGGGAGAGCCTGACCCACTCCCCCACACACGTCATACCTCAGCCATGTGAGCGTTTGGAAGCTGTTTCAATAATGAGAGCTCAAACGAATGACAATGATCCAATTCTTTTATGTCTACTTGGTAAGGCAAGCGATGAAGAAAAGGAAGGTCATTGCCATGGGGAAGGATGTGGCTGCATGTTGTCCAGCGAAGCCAGTACTTTCTCTCAAATCTACTCATGCCTTAGGTCAACTTTCAAAGGGTTTTATGCCCAGATTGTCCAAAAAAATGTTGCTGCTAACTTTAACATAACAATATCTGATGTGGATGTGCATGAATCAACATTTAGGGAAGGGATGGCTTTTACAGATGAATGGAATACCTCATTCCTTCTTAATTTTATCCCTAACAAAACAGAATTTTACATGTAACTTCCTTTCAAACATTAATGTTTCAATGTGAATAAAGCATCTGAAAGCCATTGTAAATAACAGTTGGTTTGAGAAAGGAGAGACATTGTTCATTAACTTCTGAATATTCTAGAAGCCTGAGTATGTTCGCATAATCAGTGAATAAATCAGACAGGAAATTGCCCTCAAGTTGCTTACATTTTTATGGGTAAAAACAAAGCTAACAAACAGAAAAGCTAATCTTGGCAGTTAAGGAAAAGAAAATTGTTTCCAAAACAAAATGTGAGTACTGGAAAGAATCATTTCAATGTCAAAATGCTGGGCTGAGGGTTTAGTTCTCTGGTGGAGCATTTGCCTAACCTGCATGAATCCCTGGGTTCAGTCTATAGTAACTCAAATAAAAGTACTATAGGTCAAATGTGTGTGACATTCAAAATATTAAGACTTAGAGGGATAGAACCCAAATATTTATATCAAAATAATTTAAACTAATATTTAAAGTAATAAGCATTCAATTTAGGAAATTTTAAAAAACAGCATAAAATATAGAAGAATAAAATTATGAAGTCAAGCTTGAAGTTAATAAAATAGACGGCAACATTGGCCTGGTGTCACGTGTTTCAAAAGGAGTGAGTACACAGGGAAAGGGGAGGAAGCGGGGTACAGGTAACGGACAACCTAACACACAAGAGGAATGAAAAACAATCTCCCATCATGGAAGAGAAAAACATGTTCCCAGAAGACAGTTGCACAGCTGGCTTGGAAGGCAATCTACCAAGAAAAGAAAGAGGAAAAAAGTTCTAGGGCAATTGATGCCAAGAAAAAAAAAAAAAAAAAAGATGGGACTGGTAGGCTCAAATGATGTATTTGAGTTTTACTAATTTACTGATGTGTTTGAAAGTTTGAAGTTGAGTTCGTCATACCTATGTAAAAAACCAACAAAAGAAAATAAAGCAATGAGCAACTCTGGGGGAAAAGGATGAGCTATACAAAATGAAAATAGCTTACAATATCCTACGTGGTTCAATTACCAATAATTATAGTAAGAATGGAATAATATGAAAGATTACACCCTCATTTCAATACAATATAAACATTTTTTTAAATCAAGAAATCATTGTATAATCACCTTATTTAAAAGATGATACTAGGGGCTGGAGAGATGATTCACTGGTTAATGTGCTTGCCTACAAAGCCAAACAACCCAGGTTGGATTCCCCAGTATCCACATAAAGCCAGACACACAAAGTGGCACGTGCATCTGAGCTCATTTTCAGTGGCTAGAGACCCTGGCATGCCCATTTTCTCTCCTTCTCTCCCTCTTTCTTTCTTTCTTTCTTTCTTTCTTTCTGTTGCTCTCTCTCTCTCTCTCCTTTCTCTGTCTGCTTGCAAATAAATAAAATAAAAACGTGGGCCGGGCGTTGGTGGCGCACGCCTTTAATCCCAGCACTCGGGAGGCAGAGGTAGGAGGATCGCCGTGAGTTCGAGGCCACCCTGAGACTACATAGTGAATTCCAGGTCAGCCTGAGCTAGAGTGAGACCCTACCTTGAAAAACCAAAAAAAATAAAATAAAAACATAAAAACATGGTACTAAATATGAAAAGACAGCTAATGGTTGTGATTGGAAGTTCCAACTTACTAATCCTGTATTGCCTTGATCCTAGTAATGGTAAAATGTAATTGGTTTTAGAGGAGACAGTAATTCACTCTTGAGCTCTCAAAAATGTATGATTCATTCATTGTCCACCCATGATGTGTAAACATAATACATTTTTAGAAATACGCATTTTTGATTTTGTAAAAGTACTATTATTCTATTGATATTACTGTACCTGCATGTTCCAAGTGTCTTCCCATTAGGAATTCAGTGTTCTGGAGGGTATAAAAGGCTCTTTGCTAAATTCAAACTCTGCTACATAAATTTTAAAAAAAACGGATCTTAGAAATTGTCTCTCCTTATTCATTCAGTACCTAGCTCTGTGAATATCTTCTGAAATGCCTCTTGAAAATAAACCTTATGAGCTGGGCATGATGGTGCACACCTTTAATCCCAGCACTCGGAGACAGAGGTAGGAGGATCGCCGTGAGTTCGAGGCCACCCTGAGACTACATAGTGAATTCCAGGTCAGCCTGAGCTAGAGTGAGACCCTATCCCGGAAAACCAAAAATAAAATAAAAAAAAAAGAAAAAAAAAGAAAAAAAAAAAAAGAAAAAATAAGCCTCATGATGAATGATGATTTAAACTTAGGAGCTGTGGGAGGAAGCAGTTTTGTTACCCAATGGCAAGATTTCAGTTTACTACATGCTCTTCAAAATCAAGAAACCTCCAAATTAATTTGCTCAACTTAAACTGAAATTGATATATTGGTTCCTATCTGCCTAATGCTTTAAAAAACCATTTTCATTTACGTTTTTTCATTCATATGTATAATTTCTGTTAATTTATTAATATACATGTTTATAATAATTACTAAAGGCACATTAATGTTACTGTTTCAAACACTACCTGGTCATATGTGTATGATTAATTATTGAAATGTTTGGCTTATTTAGCATAGTTGTGCAAACATATTTTCTCATAGCTATCAATTATCTTTGAGGTTCCCATGTCTGTTGATCATTTGTATTGCATTCATAGACTGATTTGCCTGTTGTTTTCTTCTGGCATTCTCCAGAGGGTTATTTGTAGTAACAACCACAAATGTAGTTTTGGAAAGGATGAGGCACAAATAAATCTAATACATAAAATAGAAATCCAAATACTGTGTGGAAAAGACATCTCTGACAAACAATTAGGAGGCTGAGTGTGTTCAGGCAATTGTATATACTACCCAAGACACAGTGAATATAATTTTGTTGAAATTGGATGCTTAGATTGTATTGACAAACAGTAATCTCATATGGGACAATTCCTTTTAATTTAAGCACTTTTGTCTGGATTCATCATATTCTAAATATCTCGATGCCATGGTAATACCCACAATTACAGGACGTCTTCCCCTATGAGGATACCACTAGTGCATAATTTTGTGTATTTTGACATATATTAACAATGTTTATTGGGTGGAGGAAAATGGAGCAACTGGTTGGAGATTAGGCTACCATCTATCTCATTGGTATATACACTTACTGGCCCATGTCAAAATGGATTTAAGTAGTGAGTTTGTGTGAAATCACAGGGCACATCCTTGTGACTGTAACATAGACAGAGTCACAGAGCGTCTTCCTGCCTTAGAAAATACACTAAATATGTCCTTTCCTTAAAGCCCAGCTAGACAGCCAGCAAAACAACCTGTTCATTGCCCACTGTAGGAATTTGAGCCTAATCAAGGGCTGAATATTAATTGTGTTTTTACAGGAAGAGCCATAGCAGGAAGCTTTTCTTGCTAAAGGGGAAAAAATGGGAATGAAAATAAGGCAGTGCACTCCACAAATTTAAGAGTTCTGACAATGAGTCATGGAACAAACATGTCAGGAATGCTTGCCACTGACCAGATGGCTGGTGGGTGTCGGGCAGGACTCTTGAGATCCAGGTTGAAGGAAGGATCAGACCTTGGCTTAAGCATATTGAGCTTTAAGTCAACCTGGTGGTGGCGACTGTGGCATTTCAGAGGATTTGCAGAGTGTTTGTTCTGGGCTTCTCATCGACTTTGGAAGGAAAATATTTATCCCAACTTTTGTCTCTGTATCTTGAAACAATAGAAGCAACTGTGCTTGCCTTGGCAGGACTTGGGTTTAGCACATTTCTGGGAGGGCTCAAGTGTGTGGCTAGTGATTCAATTTATACACATGCAAGTACTTGGATGTGATGAATGCTACGTTGTCTGCCATTGTTCTTGGTGGCCGTTGATTATGGTGCTTCACATTTCATGTGTAACACAATTTAACCTTTATATCATTTGATTTTTTTTTTTTTTTCTTGTTTTTCAAGGTAGGGTCTCACTGTAGCTCAGGCTGACCTGGAATTTACTAGGTAGTCTCAGGGTTGTCTTGAACTCATGGTGATCCTCCTACCTCTGCCTCCCAAGGGCTGGGATTAAAAGCGTGTGCCACCACACCCGGCTCATTTGATATTTTTTAAATTCATTTTCTTATGTATTGTTGTACTTACCCTTCTTGTTGCTGAGACAAAGCACCTGGCCAAAAGCAGCTGATGGGAAGAGATGTTTTGCTGTGGCTTACAGTCTCAAGGCAAAGCCCCATGATGGCAGGGGAAAGATAGTAGAGCAGAGGCTGGAAATCACCTTCCGGCCAATTTGAGTGGACAATAGCATCAGGAGAGTGAGCTGACCTCTAAGCCTTCCCCCTACAACACACGTCCTCCAGCAAGCCTCTATTTCCCAAATTGCCATCAGCTGGGAACCAAACATTCAAAGTCCATGAGTCTATGGGGGACACAAATCACCACACCTATTCAAGCCAGCTATGAGCTCATTAAGAGCAGGGGTCATACACTTTACTCTTGTGTGACCTCTGTCCCAACATCTAGCTAGAATTAGAATTCAGACACTTTCCAAGTTTCATAAGCAAAGTGATTTTTGGCATATACATGGTCTTCACATATGTGCTGGGACCAAGAATTTCCTCCCTAAAAGTCCCAAAACAACAGTGATATCTCCTTGTAACTTTGCCTGCCCCTCAGATATTCTCACTGACCTCAAGAGAAAATTCCTTTTTAAATATCTATTATTAAAATTATGTAAGGGACTAGGGAGATGGTTCAGCAGTTAAAGGTGCTTGCTTGAAAACCTACAAGCCCAGGTTAGATTCCCCAGTACCCACAGAAAGCCAGATGCACAAAGTGGTTCATGTATCTGGAGTTTGTTTACAATAGCAAAAGCCCTAATACACATATCCTCTTCCCTTTTGCTTCTCCCCCACCCCACTTTCCTTCTCTCAAATAAATAAAAATATTAAATACATTGTCTAAAGCATAAAACAGTCAGACAATATATTACTATGAAGGGGCTAGAGGGAAAACTCAGTGGGTAAAATGCTGTCTCTGCAATTCTGAGTAGCAAACTTTGTCTCCCTAGACTCCACACAAAAGCCAGGAGATGCGGAGAGCTGTGAGGCCAATGCACCAATGGTGAGAAGGGAGGCAGATAATGGCATATTGTTAAAGCTCATGAACAGAACAGTGAACAGCAAAAGTCCCTGCTGCAAACAAGGTGGAAGGCAAATATTGACCCAAAAGTTGTCCTCTGACCTCCACATGTGTGCCATGGCATGCATGCGCCCACACTCACACACAACACCAACTAAATGAATGATGAATAAATAAAACGGTTAGAAGAGCTATTAAGAGTCTCTACTATATTTATAAACTATTTTTCACAATATTAGTTGTTATAAAATCAAAAATTGACCCTGAAAAGTACTAGGTTAGATTGATTTCAAGTGTCCTCAGTTAAAAATAGCCTTAAGATTAGATTTGAGGTCAGATAGGTGAGAGGGAATTTAGGCCTGGTGCTGAAATTTGAATCAAAAGACTGAGGCTTGGAAGGACATAGGCCCTAATTGGAAGCTATCACTGTTCTTTGGCTAAAGGGAGACAGTAAGCTCATAAAATTTCCTGCTAAACATACATACATACATATATATATATATATATATATATATTATCTATTTGATATAGAGAGAAAGGGAGAGAGAGAGGGAATGGGCACACCGGCATACCAGGGTCTCTAGCCACTGCAAACTAACTCCAGACACATGCACCACCATGTACATATGGCTTACATGGTTACTGAGTAATTGAACCTGGGTCCTTAGGCTTTGCAAGCAAACACCTTAGCCACTAAGCCACCTCTCCAGCCCTGTTCTCACTTTCAGTTAGAGAAGCTTCTTTTTACAGATGATGGTGAATGTTGAGGAGACCCAAAACTCTTCTCATCAAGGAGATGAGTAGAGAAAGAGCTTAGCGTCAGACAAGTGATCTCCATCACACCCAGCAGGGCTCAGGCAGCATTGTAGAAGGAGTTTCAGAAAGAATCTCAGTGCTGCTCTCGTGTTTGCCAGAAAGCTGTCTCCATGGAGATGGCTAAGACACTGAGTGTGTGTGTGTGTGTGTGTGTGTGTGTGTGTGTGTGTGTGTGTGTTTATGTCCATTGATTATGTCCACTGTGTATGTCCATTTATTTTGTTCAGTGAGTATGTTCATTGATTGTTCTCACTTCTTTTTTGTTTAGGTGTTTATTTTCAGATTATGTTTTTCTAACAATAATTTTATTTATTTATCTATTTGATATATGTATAGAGAGAGGGAATGGGCACACCGGCATACCAGGGTCTCTAGCCACTGCAAACTAACTCCAGACACATGCACCACCATGTACATATGGCTTACATGGTTACTAAGTAATTGAACCTGGGTCCTTAGGCTTTGCAGGCAAACACCTTAGCCACTAAGCCACCTCTCCAGCCCTGTTCTCAATTTCAGTTAGAGAAGCTTCTTTTTACAGATGGTGGTGAATGTTGAGGAGACCCAAAACTCTTCTCATCAAGGTGATGAGTAGAGAAAGAGCTTAGCGTCAGACAAGTGATCTCCATCACACCCAGCAGGGCTCAGGGAGCATTGTAGAAGGAGTTTCAGAAAGAATCTCAGTGCTGCTCTCATGTTTGCCAGAAAGCTGTCTCCATGGAGATGGCTAAGACACTGAGGAGACTCAAAACTCATCAGAGCCTAAAAGAAGAGGCTGCTGAGAGCTCAACACAAAATGAGATATCTATCCTGCCCTCTAAGGCTAAGGGAACATCGCAGAACAGAGGGTCAGGAAGAAAGTAAGAAGTACAGGGTGGGACACAGCACATTGGGGCACTGTCCTCCAGACACGAACTGAGTGGTGCATTCATGATCATTACCCTCATGAGAGAGGCACAGTTCTGAGCCCATGAACATTTTGACATGGAGGATGGAGGAGGAAAGAATAAATGAGACATCCAAACAAAAGAAGGACTACTTGGAAATAGGAGGGGGCTCAATGGAATGAGAGCAGGATGAGAGGGTGGAAAAGGGTAATGGGATAGGAATAAGATCAACCCATAGTATGTTCATGTATTGAAGTTTTCAATAAAAATGTTTTTAAAAAGAGATTATGCCCCTTAAATGGGATGCTTTATCAATTTAACTTTTCCAGACAAAGCAATCCTGACTCTAAAAAGCCAGGAAGAGGTTGAGACCGAGTTTACCAACATTTCAGAGCTGTGTTTCTCAAAGTGTACTTTTGGTACACCAGCTTCTGGCAAGAAGTCAGTGTGTGTTCAATGAAAACAATGGTTCTATGATTAAGTTTGAAAAATTGTGCCCACTCTTATCACTTACTTGAAAAATTCTGAGTGCATATAATTATAGTAACAATTCTGAGAAGTAGTCACTCTGTTAAGAAATCTGCTTAACTTTAACTGTATGCTTCCCAAATACATTTGAAGAAAGATCACTTCTCTTTCATTTTTTGTAATGCTTAATGTTCCAAAGATAGCTAATGTTATGAAGAAAAAAATTTAGAAAAATTTCCCCAAGAAAGAAGTGTATTCTTTCCTTCAGCTCTTTCAACATTAGCAAAGGAATTTGTTGAGAACAAAACACATTTTCTCTCTGTATAGCAAACACTATGGAATTTACTCTGCACGTATGCATAGGTGCTACAAATAGCCTAAGATAGAGCTACAGACGGGGTAAGAGAATAGTTTCTTTTCTGCCTAATCTTTTTTATTTCCTCCTCTTCAACTCACTGTATGGCTGTGTTTTCTATGAAGTGTTTATTTTTTATGCTTGCTTTTTGTTACTAAATGTAGAAAAATGACTTCAGCTTATTGTTGAATCTCTTTGTCTTTCCATCTGGTCTCCTTTCTCTCTACAAAGTATTTGGGATTTTTACCCACTCTCTTCGTAGGCCTTTGACCTCCATCCTCACCGATGTTCCGGGATAATTTGTAACTCGTTACCACAGCTTTGACTCTCAAGTGACTCCACTGTTGGATGCTAACTCAAATGCTCTTCGCTTTACTGGGCTACACCATTCTGTGTTCAGTCAAACTTATAGAAAAATAGTATTATTATTCCCTTTACTTGTATCTTTTCTTTATGATTCATCCCTCTGCACTCTAATTTATTTCTCATTTCCCCCTTATGCCTTCCACAGGTACTGTTCTGAGACCCTCAGTAACCATGCATCTGCGTCTTGCTGCTTCTTTCTGCTGTAGCTGGACCGTGAGTCAGAGCCTTCCTGAGCTCCATTCTCCTCATGTCTCAGCTGCAGCAAACCTTCCCGGTTGTTCTTATTCTTCGTCACCACACAACACTGTCCATGTCCACCCAACCCTGAATCTGTTCTTTCCTGGAGTCTGTGCTTGTTCTCTCTGCATGTCCCCTTCTGAACAATTTAGTCTGTTTGCAAATATTTACTGCCTACTTGCTTGCCCGTGACAGAGTGATACTTACCCAGCATGAGCCTCTCTCCTGACTCAGATTCACATGCTCATGTGTTTCCTCAGCATCTTCATTTTCAGTCAGTCCTCCAATCTCACAAAGATTTACCTTTCTAATATTGGGTTTTGTCACCTAAACCAAAGCTAAGAACCGTGCCCATATAGTCACCCTCTTTTTTCTTTCCCTCACTTTCAACATAGGTGGGTGATGTGACCTCCTCATTCTTACAACCTCACAATCTTCATCAGCCTCCAAATTTGTGATCTTGATCAAGTCTACTGACAATACAGTTGCTAAAATAATCTACCTAACACAAACCTGGGCAAATCACCAGTCTCTGTAATGTCTGCCAAATAAAACCAGGTGTGAGGCCATTGGCTACAATGAAGGTTCTTTCCGGTAGGCAAAAATTTCTTCACTTTTCAACTGCTTGAATCTCTATGATGCTGGGTAATCCCTATACATTTCAAAGAAACCAGCCTAATACAACAGATTGAACACAGAAAGAGATGGGAGAAGCCAGCTGTCTTCTATTAAGCCAGACATTAAAAAGACTTGCAAAAAATAAAAAAAGTAAAGCAATGCCATTCTTCTCACTAAGATTATTTTTTATTTTGGAAAATGTGGTTGGTTTTCATAAAATATTTTATTTATGCTAACATATAGTAGATAGATTGATTTGTTATTTTGAAATGATTTAATAAATATTTTTAAATGTCTCAGTTACAATTCCTAAATAGTAAATGTAGATTGACTCTATGTAACTCAAGGTTCTTTGGGATCCTCAGGAATTTCTAAGAGTATAAAGTGATTCTGAGACAAAAAAATATTCCTTCTGACCTAATGATACAATGTAATTTCTTTAGCATGCAAAATATTCATTCCTTATTTAGTATGCTTATAAATTCATGACCTATTTAAAAAATCACAATATGGGCTGGAAAGATGGATTATCAGTTAAGGCATTTGCCTACAAAGCCAAACGACCTTAGTTCAATTCTCCAGGACCCACATAAGCCAGATGCACAAGGTGGTGCATGTGCCTGGAGTTCATTTGCAGTGGCTACAGGCCCTGGAGTGCCCATTCTGTCTCTTTCTCTCTCTCTCTCTCTTTCTGTCTCTATCTCTATCTCTTTCTGCCTTTTTATCTTTTCCAAATGAATAAAAATAAAATAAAATAAAAATCACAATGTGACATTTAATACTCATATGACACATTCAATCCCAGATCACCTCCTTGAGAAGGACTCCCCATGCACATGTCTGCACCACGGTCTGCTTTTTCTGTGTTGCAGTTGTCCTGATATGCCTTCTTCTGTACATGTCTTCTAAAAGATTATAAGTTCCTGTGTAAGGTAATATATTTTATTCACCTAAATATCTTGGCCTTCAACTTGGGGCCTCAAGATCACTGATAGCTAAGTGGCTACAGGTACAAGATTGATTGACAAGAAGCTCTGGTTCTGCCTATTGTGCCCAAAGTTGGTTTGGTCTCACACTGTCCTAGTTCATGACCACAAATTGCCCCTTTCAGGTATGAGTTCATTAATCCATTCAAGCAGTGCTTACTGACTTCCTGTTGTGTCTTAGATACTGTTGAGTTGGCAAAAGTGTAACAAAACAGGTATATTTGCATGCCATTTAGAGTGACATTTTCTACAAGGAAAACTCTGTTGCACCAATGAACTCACACAAAAATTATACCTCATTTTTGCTGATAGAGAAATTAGCCCAATCAGATAAGAGACTCAAAAGGAGGAATATTATCTTTATTTTATCTTATTTTAATTAATTAATTTATTTATTTGACAGAGAAAGAGGGAGAGAGAGAAAGAATGGACGCACCAGGGCCTCCAGCTGCTGGAAACAAACTCCTGATACATGCACCACCTTGTGCATCTGGCTAACATGGGTTCTGGGGAATCAAACCTGGGTCCTTTGGCTTTGCAGGCAAATGCCTTAACTGATAAGCCATCCCTCCAGCCCAGAACGTTATATTTTGATTGTTCAGATAATCAGAAAAACATTCTGTTAAGAGGTCAATACCAAAATTGAAAATAAAAAATCGGGCTGAAGGGTGGCTCAGAAGCTAAGGGTGCTTTTTTGCAAAGTCTCCTGGTCCAGGGTTCAATCCCCCAGAATCTGCATAAAGCCTGATGTAAAAATGTGGCATATATATCTGATTTTTGTTTGCAGTAGCAAGAGAATGGTGCACTACAGCCTCCCACAGAAATGATAAATTAAATAAATAAATAATGTTTAAAAAGAAAAGGAAAAGATAAAAAAAAGGAATAGCCAGTTGTAAAATGGAAGAAAGAGCAGGTGTGAAATTTGTGATGTAGGAAAGAGCTTGTGTTGGAGGATGTGACAGGTGATAGTGTGGTTGGAGTGAACAAGGGGAAGAATGGCTCGCCTTAAATTGATATTGAAGAGCAGACAGATGCCAAAGCATATGAAACCTTGTCAGTGACGTCACCGTAACTTGCCAGCCAAACAGGGCTGCTTTGGGACTGAAAGGGAGGTGTCACCATGGCACAGTGAGCCACAGAAACATGGCTGTCCTCAGCAAATAAGAGCAGATGATGACACTAATCAGGCACTTTAAGATGAGGGGGTTTCCTTCAAGTGAAAATGAGAGGCTCCCAAGGAGTTTAAGCTTTCTTAGTTTGGAAAATAACAGCATGCTTCAAGAAGCTCTTTTAACACTCTATGCAAAGATCAATAGTTTAGACTAGACTAGAAAAAGATAGATTGAGATCAATCTAGAATTAAAATTAAAGGAAGGTTTGCTGGTACATTGATATTTGAGATGTAAAGGAGGTAGGTCTGTTTTGTAGTTAAGCAAGTGGACAGAAGATTCAGTGCTTCCCCAAGAAGATTTGTAGGATGGGCAAGTGGAACATAAATCAAGAATTCAGTAATCTTACGTTTGACATGTGCAATACCTGGGACACTTTCAAATAAAGGTAGGTGCAACTGGCCTTAAAATATACACATAGGAACTCAGAAGAAATGACTTGCTGAAAACATGAATATGGCCACCATCCACATCAATAGCATAAAAGTACAAGGTCAAAAATATTTCCTTTTGCACTTTTTTCACACATACTCTTTTTCTCTTCTCTCTTTTGCACACACACACAGAGAGAGAGAGAGAGAGAGAGAGAGAGAGAAACAGAGAGAGAGAGAGAGAAGCATACTTTGACACAGGCATGGGCTACAAATTGATTTTGAAGTTCATATTTGGAAATTTTTCCTATATATTTTGTTTTAGGATAGCCTCAGTCAATACCTACATTATATCTTTTGAAATATTGACCTTTTATTGGCTTTTTCTGGGAAGAATTTGTACTACAAAGTTGTTGAATTCCTAATGGTTGGTGGTAGATTATTTCCAGATAAATTAAAATTTTTAAGCGTATGAATGAATCCAGTTATTATTCTATTGCCCCCAGAGGAAAGTGTTTATAAGTTAGGAATCTGTTTGGCTGGTGAAATCATGCTTTGATATTTTGTTTGCTAAGTTTAGATTTGGTATGCCAGAGTAACTAGGACAGGGAAGAATACCTAAAGTTTTCTTTGTTTACTTGTTTGTTTTTTAAAAATCTGATATAGTGATTCTCTATGGGAAAAAAAAATGTCTACCAATCTATCAAATCCTGCACTATTTCATTTCTTATGGGTGGGTGCCTTTCCACTTGTAAAGTTGAAGATAAAACTGAAATACTTAGCTCATTAATCTTTGTACTTCTAAGTTGTATAAAAACTCATGCTTGTGGAATTCTCAAAATGAATTAGCAATTTTGAGAATTTTAGAGAATATTCTAGTCAATTTCCCAAAGGTTTGCTGCTTCTTCAGCAGTACACGCAACACAGAAATAAAGAGAAATAACTATGATTTACTAACAGGGTCTTAGCCCTGATAACCTTTTATTATTGAAAGGGGAATGAAAAGCAGTGCCCTTGAAGACATGTCTGATTATATTATTTATTCATTGGTTTCAAGGTGTTACAATGATCCTAAAATAAGAAAATTCTACAGTAATTTTCATTTATCTCTTGAATACTAGGAATTATGTACTTATTCTGGTTAAATAAGTATGTCTAATTGCATATGTATGTGAATATGTACATAGCTATGCATATATGATAGTGTAAATTTATAGATATAGTCATGTGTTGCACAGTTATGTTTTGGTCAATGACCAACCACATATACCATGAGGGTCCTTTTAAATTTTTATTTTTAGTAGATATTTGAGCTATATTAATTTGTGCTAAGTAGATCCTAGGATGGTCATACAATGATTAATTTGTGATTCATTTTTTGGTATGTATCACATTGTTAAGTGATGGGAGGAAATTGTTATGATAAGTGTGTGTACAGCTAAGTTTTACGAGGATATCATAAGTAGAACTAAAGGGCTCAAATCACCATTAATGGCAATTTTCTATGCAGAAAAGAGCAGGAAACACACCATAAAGAAGACGTTCACATATATTCTATACATGCCCATAATGCTTCAGTCTTTTAAATATGTGTGTGTGCATGTCAGTACATATGTGTGGCCACAGGTTTGTACATGCATGTGGAAGCCAGAGGACAACTCCGGGTTCTGTTCCTTAAGTGCTGTTCACCTTTCTTTGAGACAGTGCGTCTCATAGGACTGGAACTCAACAAGTAGCTAGCCCGACTAGTCTACAAACCCCAGACCAAGCTTATAATTCCATCTACTCAGAAGGCTGACACAGGAGGATTACAAGTTTAAGGCCTGCCTGGGCAAGTTAGAAAAAACCTTGTTTCAAAATAAAAAGTAAAAAGTGGGCTGGGGATATAATTCAGTGGTACTGTGCTTGCCTAGCAAAAACAAAGCTTTAGGTTTCATCACTAGGACTATATTTAAAAAAAAAAAACTAAAAAAGGCTGGAGAAGATGCCTTAGCAGTTAAGGCATTTGCCTGCAAAGCCAAAGGACCCTGGTTTGATTCCCCAGGTCCCACATAAGCCAGATGCACAAGGGGGCACACGCATCTGGAGTTCTTTTGCAGTGGCTGGAGGCCCTGGCACACCCATTCTCTCTCTCTCTCTCTCTCTCTCTCTCTCTCTCTCTCTCTCTCAAATAAACAAAATAAAATAATAAAATAAAAACAACTAAATAAATAGGTTGGATAAAAGTTAGATTATCAAAAAAATAAAAATAGGGTAAGGGTATGTAAGCTTACTTTAAAATTTTATTTCCCATCTGGAAAATTATTTCAAAAATATAGATTTTATTTATTTCAGGAGAGAACAGTAGCAGTGGAGATTGAATCCAGGGGTCACATGCATACTTAAGCAAGGTCTTTACACTGAGCTCTATCTCCAGCTTGAGGTCCGGGCTGTGAAGACATCTCAGTGAGTAAGACTGCTCACAGGCTGCTCAAGCGTGAAGACTTGAATTCCCAGCATCCATGTAAACAGCTGGGTGTGGCCATGCAGGTCTGTAACCATAGTTGGCAGGGGTAGGGATGGGAAAACGGGAGAATCATTTGGGCTCACAGCTCTGGGTTGAAGGGGAGATTCCAGCTCAAGGAAATAAGCAGATGAACAGCACAGGAAGATAGAACGAGGATGCCTGACATTCTCCTCTGGCCTCTGCACATGTGAGTGTCCTCTGCACATACCTGTGCATATGCCACACATACACACACACACCATAGATAGATATAGATGATACAGATATGGAAAGATAATATAGAGATAGGTGATTATATATAGAGAGAGAGGTAGAGAGAGAAATAGGGATAGAGATGGAGATGTATGGATAAGCCATCTGAACTTAAGCTGAACTAAATGTTGCCTGCACTGATTGGCTGACAGTAACAAGCGAATTCTTACCTATGATCCCGTATGGAGAGAGATTCAGACTCAGAAACCTTCTGCGGTTGTACCATGCGCTTCTCCCACCATGCACCTCCTCTCCCATTGTCCATCACAGACATCTTTCAGCAGATGAGTCACGATCATCATCAGGCCGGCTGGTCTGTTTCAGACTCCCACGATTGAGATGGCTGACCTTGGCTGAGCTCCTCACCCACTTTGTTTTTATTAAGTTCAAGTTAACAACACGTCTGTTTGTGCTGTGTCTCTTTTTCCCTTGGGAATGGCCGTGCCTGTGCCATGGGTCAAGTGTACCTGTTCAACATGAAACTCTCAGGAACAAGAACTTCCCAGGGCTTCTTGTCTCATTGAAACAAACCCTCTCACTTCTAGGGAGAATGTACCTGCTTTCTACTCATCCATCCCCTTTCTGCAGGTGCCCAAGTCAGGAAAACACCTGGAGACACTCAGAGAACCTCTCCCACATGAGCAGAGGTGCCCTTCACTACCAGGAGCGGTGACACTTGAGTGAGCAGAATTTAGGAGTCTAGGGTGTAAATGGGATTCATTCCTGACAACTGGATGCTCTATTATTTATCTCTTCCACTTGTTTCCTAAGCTTCCCTCTTTCTACTTTTCCCTTCAGCTCCCATTGAATATCTTTCAGAGTCTTAGCTTCCAGACTGTGGTCCATCTTAGGTGCATGTGTGGCTTCAGGAGGACTGAAAACCACTGTCCCTTCCTGACGTCCTTGGGCCTGCCTCCCTGGCATTGATGTTTTCAGTGAACGAAGCAGCAGGCAATGGCTTGCGGCTATGGGCGATGACCTAGAACACGTGGATTTAATCTGCCGGGCAGCTCCAGTGATTTGCAGGAATGTGCAAGGAGCCCTTGGTCCTTCCAGGTGAGTCTGACTTTGTTTTGAATCTCCCAGACTCTTCTCCTCTGCCCCTTGCCTAGGGGCAGGTTACAGACCCTAACTCACACTCTATGAATTGCAATGTTACTAGGGCTTTCAATTTTTTTCTTTTGTTCTGTCTTATTGCTTTGCCTTGAACATGAGGGTTCAAAAATTTTTTAAAACCATTCATCGTTATATATCAATAGTGAATTTCTTCTCATGCCTGGAGACAAAGAAGAAGGAAGTAGCTTTGTAATTTCCTTAAGGTAACAAGATACTGTATGTTTGATAGTAAGAAGAGACAGAATAACATAGGGCTTTCCTGGAGGCTTGGGGCTGCTTTTTATTGCTTCTGTGTGGAAAATGGACTCATTAGAAATAGAATGAAGTCATACCTACTGTGTGTGTGTGTGTGTGTTTGTGTGCACAAGCACATGTGGGGGGTGTGCGCATGTATGAGCATGTGTGTGAATGCCAAGAGACAGCCTTGTTTGTCCTTCTGCAGGCACTGTCTACTTTTTGTGAGACAGGGTAGTACATTAGCCTGGAACTCGCCAGTTAGGTCACACTGTCTGGCCAGTGATTCTCAGGGATCCTTCTATCTCCCCCTCTCCAGAAACACACCATGCCCAGCCTTTTACATGGGTCCAGAGACAGAACTCATGTCCTTACGTTTACAAGGCAAGCGTTTTACCAACTAAGATAACTACCCTGCCTCATCAAACCCATTTCTATGATAATGTAAAATATGTCCCTAATTTAAGAATAATAAACCGAGTAAGTTGCATTATTTCTTGAAAGCCAACATGTCATAGTCTCCTCCCTCAGTAGCATTGGGAGAGTGCGTCATCACTGGCTATAACTGCCTTTAAGCCGTCTGGAGTTCATTTGCAGCAACTGGAGGCCCTGGTACGCCCATTCTCTCTCTCTCTCTCTCTCTCTCTCTGCCTCATTCTCTCTCTGTCTGTCTCTCTCAAATAAATAAATAAACAAAAAATTTAAAAAAAAGAAGTGACTTTGGAAGGAAGTGAATGAATGTGAAGTGAACTCTTTGGAAACTACGTTCTTTAGGTATTTTTGTGGTAAGAACTAAATGCTTAAAAAATGGCTGACATTTGATTCTTAATTCCTAAAATATAGCACATGCCTCTAATTTCAGCTACTCAGGAGCCTGAGGCAGGGTTACCACTTAAGCCCAAGAGTTTGAGGCCAACCTGGGCTACACAGGCTGGGAAAATAGCACAGTGGACAAAGTGCTTACTGTGCAGGTATAAAGAGCTGAGTTTGGATGCCCAGCCCCCACATAATGGCCAGTCAAGGTGGCACACATCTATAATCCCAGTGCCAGGAGGCAAGGATAGACAAATCCCTAAGGTTTGCTGCGGAATCCGTGAGCTCCAAAACTAAGATGTAGGGCAACTGAGGAGGACACCTGGTGTGGACTTCTGGCTTCTACACACACACACACACACACACACACACACACACATACACACACACACGTGCAGAACATGCACATGTACCATCATGTACATGCATGGCCAAACACAAAAGAAACATACATAAACACATGCATTATGCATACATACACATGCAAAACACATTTGAAATATAACCCAAGTCATATGTCACAAATCTCCAAGACTTCTATTGAGCAAAAGTGGCAAAATTGTCAGAAATAGAGAACCTAAGTCAAGAAGATCTAGATTCATTACCTTAACTGTAGTTTGCCTTTTGAGCCCAATACTGTATCCTAAGGGCCTTTCTTACTCTCTCTATTAATCCAGGAGCCAGAATAATTTGTCAGTTTGAAAAATACTACTCAGTGCTATCCAACAACTTTGATTGCTCACCAATAGGTGAGTTAACTTTGCTAGGGAGCTTGAAGACTTCACTTTTTAAATGCATGTCTGGGCATTTTGAAGTGTGCTCCTCTCCCAGGTAACCCAAAGTATATTTTCTAGCTTTTGATCCTTTAACAGCTTTGAGTATGCAGTCCACCAGTGCAGAGCCGCCTGGTGCTGCTTATTTTCAATGACTCAACTGGTCTAGGCTCACAGGCAAGAATGTGAGCCACCATTGCCTGTGCTTGACTCAGCCAAGATGAAATCCAGTTCATCATTTTGCAATGCTATTTGTTTACTCCCGTTCCAAGTAGGGTTTAATGAAAAAAAAAAACAAAATTAATAAATCCAGGTGCAATTTTTCAGACTACAAATTTTAATTATTTTAATGAAACTATGCAAAATAGACGTGGTCATCCTGCCATTCATTTTAAGGACTCCTTTGACTTCTCGTTTTATTTGAAATGACCAGGGGATTAAGAAATGAGTCACAATTATTTCTTATTCTTATAGAAAAATGTGTAATTCCTAAAGCCTTTCAGAAGACAAGATGAAACACCATACTATTCATAATCCTTCGGTTGTCCCGGTTTTAATTATCTCATTCCAATCTGTTTATGAGTTAAGTTATGAGTTATCCTGTGGAATATCGATCTTTTATGAATCACCACCTAATTCACAGGCCCTTTATCACGGCATCCCTAATCATGATCTTGACGACTCACCCCTTATTCAACTGTGCTTCTATCTTGGGAGCCATGAATCTTAAAGATGTGCAAATGTCCCCTTTTTTTCATTCAAGACCCCAGAATCATAATTTGTACCTGCCTTTTCTGGTCCCAATAACTTTCAAATTTCTAACATATCCAATTAATGTCATTTTACCCTTTGATGTTGTAAAAATGTTTTTTTCTCAACACCCATAAGGTAAAATCCTTAAGTAAAAATGACAGTGAGGTAGGGATAATGGATAATCCACCCTCTTCCCAAGCCATACTTCTTAAACTATAACAATGGTGATGTATCCAATCTAAGATTTTCAAAGGGACCTGACTTTTCTTAAGCAACAAAAAAAAATTAAGGTCATCTCTTTGCTCTCAACCTCTTGGAAAGAATCAATGCGAGGCAGGACAATCTGACAGGAAGTGCCAGAATTTATAGCCAGTGGAAAGATTCTGCTTTTGTGTGGGCTGAGCTGATCCAAGGTGTGGAGCAAGCTAACAATTGTTTGTCCTTAGTATAATATTAGAAGTATTTCTTCAAGGTTACTTCTTTCAAGAAGTATGGTTCTGGGGCTGGAGAGACAGCTTAGCAGTTAAGGCACTTGCCAGCCAAGCCTAAGGACCCATGTTCGACTTTCTAGATCCCACATAAGCCAAATGCACAAAGGTGAGGTAAGCACCATGTTTCACATGCCCACTAGGTGGAGCAAGCATCTGAGTTCAATTAGTGGCTGAGGCCCTGGCATGCCTATTCTCTCTCTCTCTCTCTCTCTCTCTCTCTCTCTCTCTCTCTCTCTTTCTCTCTAAAATTAAAAATAAATAAATAAATACATAACATTAACTCCTTGAAGGAAAATGAAGAGTCATAATATTCAGGAAATAAAAACAAATTTTAAAAAAGAAGTATGGTTTGGTCTCTGAAGTTAAATCAACTTCCAAAGGAAACTTTGGATGATGCAAGAGTGGTGTGTGCAGAGGGTTGCAGTAACTTATGCATTTGTGCGCTTCTAACTGTCGTGGGTCAGGACCACAGCTGGAGCAAGTGGATCTTTCCAAACCATGTCACCAATGAAGTATTTCTAACTGTTGACTCAGGATATCTGCTATTATGACCTTCTGTGGGACAGTGTATTTAGTGTATTTGAAAACTCCCCCAGATCTTATCCAGACACATTTTGCTTGTGACATGCTATTCATCTTCCTTTAATTGGAGCAAATGTTGTTTCCAGAAAATTTTAAGAAGCTCCAATGGCCTGTAATCAAACCAGAGGTAAAAGCACACACTTAAGCCGAGTTGTTGCTGCTTCTGTGAGCATCTTGGGGATTCCATATAAAACACACACATGCAAACGGATCAATAAAGCTACTGCAGGATTCCATATAAAACACACACACGCAAACGGATCTATAAAGCTACTGCAGGATTCCATATAAAACACACACACGCAAACGGATCAATAAAGCTACTGCAGGATTCCATATAAAACACACACACGCAAACGGATCAATAAAGCTACTGCAGGATTCCATATAAAACACACACACGCAAACGGATCAATAAAGCTACTGCAGGATTCCATATAAAACACACACACGCAAACGGATCAATAAAGCTACTGCAGGATTCCATATAAAACACACACACGCAAACGGATCAATAAAGCTACTGCAGGACCACAGTGTTCTGACACTGGAGTGTGAGTAGACCCTAGTGATGCATGGCCTGATTGTGCACTCAAGTCTGTTGATTTTCAAAGAGGATCTTCATCAGCATTTTATACACCTATGTTTGGGGATTCCCTTTTCAAATTTGTATACCAGCCACGTGTGGATTTACTCCTGAAGTCCTTTCCCAAACAGTTAAGGCCCCTGTTGTTTAGAGACACATCTCAATTATTTTTCTTATGCAATATTATTGTAGTGGGTAAAAAAAAAAAAAAAAACCTCTTGGTAAATGAGTTGCCGATGAATGTCAAAAGGGACTACTCAAAGAATATTTCTTTGCTCCTAAATAAAAAAAACACACATGGGCTCGAGAGATTTCTTAGTGGTTAAGGTGTTTGCCTACAAAGCCAAAGGATTCTGGTTCGACTCTCCAGGACCCATGTAAGCCTGATGCACAAGGGGGTGCATGTATCTGGAAATCATTTGCAGTGGCTGGAGGCCCTACCATGCCCATTCTCTCTCTCTCTCTCTCTCTCTCTCTCCCCTTTTAAAAGACACACATTCCATTCAAGCTGAAAGTAATAGGTTGATGATTGTGTAAAAATTTACAAATTTTTAGGATGGAGCAAGTCTTTGTTTCTTTCTGCACATAAAATGGCATGTAAGTAGAGAAAAAAGTTACCATAGATATATTAGTTACTTCTCACCTTGCTGTGACAAAATATCTGACCAAGGCGACTTAGGGAAGGAAGGGTTGATTTGGCTCACAGTTTAAGTGTACAGTCCTTCCTAGCAGGAAAGGTAGGAGTGTGAGTGGTTAGTTACACACATTAGCCATCACTACTTAGGGAAGGAAGGGTTGATTTGGCTCTCAGTTAAAGTATATAGTCCTTCCTCGAAGGGAAGGTAGGAGTGTGAAGTGGTTAGTTACACACATTGCATGTGCAGTCAGGAAGCGCAGAGAGATGGATGCTGGCGCCCCATTTGCTTTTTTTCCTTTTCATCCAGTCTGGGACTCCATCACACAGGATGGTGCCACTAACATTCTGAGTGGTCTTATCACCCCAATTACCCTAACCTAGAAACTCCCTCACACAAAGCCTGTCTTCCAGGTGGCTTTATTTTTATTTATTTATTTATTTGAGACAGAGGGAGGGAGAGAGAGAATAGACAAGCCAGGGATTTTAGCCACTGCAAACGAACTCCAGACGCATGTGCTACCATTGTGCATCTGGCTTATGTGGGACCTGAAGAACTGAACCTGGGTTCTTAGGCTTCACAGGCATGTGCCTTAACCACTAAGCCATCTTTCCAGCCCCCCAGGTGACTTTAAATCCTATCAAGCTGACAAGATTAACCATCACAATAGATTTTCCAAGAACGATTTTTAAAATAGTGATTGAGTTAGGCTGCTAATTTCTAGAAATAGCTGGTTATTTCCCTAACATTTCACCTTAAACTCCATTGCATTGCATTAACATAAGACATAAATATTCAAAACAAAATGGAGAAATCCCAGGGAACCGGACAAAGCTGTTACATATGGGTAGAAGGGCTCAAGTCAGAAACAGGAAAGAAATGGCAAGTGTGGTCACAAAGATATAATTTCCACTGGGCTTTCTTTCTCTAGTGTCCTTTCTCAGTGTCTGGCTTCCAATGTGCTTAAATTCTTGCATATTGGGTTTCTTCATAGGAGGCCAGTAATCTCTAATGTCGAACAATGGAATAGTAGAACCTAAGATATAAAAATTCTGGCTGGTAAATGTGCCTCTTTGGTAGAGTTCTGGCTTACCATGTTTGAGGCGCAGTAAAATGAAAGTCATAACAATTTTCCCCAGGACACTAAGTGAATCCTTGCTCTTCAAGTGAAAATACAGTGTTTAACTGGTTTCCATTTAATTATAAGATAGTCACTGTTCCTCTTAGGAAAACAAACAAACAAAAAACAATAACTCAAACCTTCCTAAAGAGCCAATCCACAATCCTATATATAGTTAATTATGAGTTAGTCATTAATTATAGTTAATAACTCAGACTGTACACAAAGGATATCCAGTAAGAATTTAAAATTTGAAATTTCATTTTTTATTGGACTGGTCTGAATTCTACCAGGCCTAGTAAAATCACCAGAGGGAAAGTAATGTAAGCTGTAATTAATACAACAGTAACAGATCCAAAACCTAAAATAGTTTCCACTTTGAACTCTCAAGGAGAAATGTCCTCTATATAGCAAAAGAACAATTCATTTTGATCAACAAACTAATAGGTCTATTGAACCAAGTATCTGCTTAGGGCTTTTTACCCTGTTCAGACAGATACCAAGATTAAAAAAAAAAAAAAAAAAAAGACAAAAAAAAAGCCCCTTTTTGATCTAACTTGAAAAAGCATTGTCAGTGTCAAGGACGCAGTGACGTGGGTTGTTTATTATGGTAGAAGGAGTCCTCTGTGAGGTATTGTTTGTGTGGATGAAGTGACATTGTATGCCTGTGGTCCCTCGGGGATCCTCATGAAAAGGAGATGTGTTATCTCCCTGACTATGCCTGTAAATGACTTCTGTAAAGTAAATAAAGCCAAGCTTAGTTCCAGAGACCTATGTGCCTCCCTTTGGCTCTTGAAGAAGTTACTCATGCTTCCCAGAAGGACAGCTGCAGGGTGCTGTTAATGAGGATGCAAGCAATGTGGCAACAGAAAACCAGCAAGCACCGTTAGCCTGCAAGATGTGCTCTCTGCTTTCCCATGTGTGAGGTGCAGGGCCTCCTGTATACACCCAGGAGAATACAGCTTCTTTGAGGGCTGGAATTCGGGTTCTATACATCTTATAAAGGAAATGGTTAAACACATGGATTGACAACCACATTTTCTCCTCTATTGTAATGAAGCTTGAAGAACATGAATGTTATTTTATTTCTGTAAATCAATTAGGGGGTATTTGCCTCACATAAAGAAACCAACTATTGGAGCTGGAGAGATGGCTCATCAATTAAAGGCACTTTGTTTGCAAAGGCTGATGGCCGGGGGTTCAAATCCCCAGTACCCATCCATGTAAAGCTGGATTCACAAGGTGGTATTTGAACCTGGCATTTGTTTGCAGTGGTGAGAGACTCTGGTGTGCCCATTCTCTTTCTCTCTCTCTCTCTCTTTCTCTTTTCTGCTTGCAAATAAATAATAAGTAACAAGATTTTTAAAATAACCCGAGTATTGCCAGCTGTAGTGGCACACATCCACAATCGCAACACTCAGGAGACAGAGGCCAGAGGACTCTGAGTTTGAGGTCCACCTGGAATATACGGTGAGTTTAAGGCCAGTCTAAAGCCCCGTCCCCAAAACATACAAAGCCTGTGATTGGTTCTCTGTTCCCCTTGTAAGCAGATTGTACTGACGTGCACCTTCACCGCGCATGAGCTGGTAAACCACGCAGCATGCACCCGGCTTCAGAAACATGCTGGTCTTGTGACAAGGCCATCGCAAGCTCAGACCAACCTCAGTCACAAGGAGAGGAGGCACACAGGGGTATTGACAGTCGTGGCTCGCTTAGGGGCAAAGATTGGGTGGGATTGGGGAGTGGTTGAATTCGACATCAAACTCAGGCACCTCCTGCCTGCCTCCTGCTTCCATCCTGGGAGTGGATTAGACTATGACTCCTTTAAGGCACACGTGGGCTGGTATGCAATGCAAGTTCTGGGCTTCAATTAACATGCTGTCTTGTTACAAATGCCATTGCAAACTACCCTTCCTCTATTATTTACCATGTTTTAAGTCTTTTTTTTTTTTTTTTAAGTTTTGGCCTTTTTATTTTTCAAGGTAGGGTCTCACTGTAGCTCAGGCTGGCTGGAATTCACTATGTAGTCTCAGGATGGCCTTGAACTCATGGCGATTCTCCGACCTCTGCCACCATGCCCAGCCTTTTTAAAAAATATATTTTATTTTATTTATTTATTTACAGAGAGAAAGAGAGAGAGAGAGAGAGAGAGAGAGAGAGAGAGAGAGAGAATGAGTGCGCCAGGGCCTCCAGCTGCTGCAAACAAACTCCAGATGCATGTGCCACCTTGTGCATCTGGCTTACATGGGTCCTGGGGAATCCAACCTGGGTCTTTTGGCTTTGCAGGCAAGCACCTTAACCGCTAAACCATCCCTCCAGCCCACCCTCTTTTTTAAACATGTTTTTCTCTTTACTATCTCAAAACATAAAACTAGCCAAGTTAGGCCACATTCCTGAAGATCACTACTTTTAAACTGACTACTGCAAGGAACAGCAGCGCGCTCCATCTCTCCAACTGACTCGTCAGTGGGAAAAGAAACCTGCTGTGGGAGGAATCCTTTTTGTTTCTGGTCAGTGTCCAACTGACTGCCCTCTATGGATTTGGTCTGGAAATTTACATTACAACCAAGGAAAACAACTCACCTCCCCTTCAGCCCCAGGATCACGGGTTCACTTTGCTTCTTTGAGTGATTTAATAGCATATTAGGATGTGGAAGTATGTGGAAGCTGAAAATTTGTCAATTCGGCTGTTCACACAGGGCCTTGTAAGGTTTGATTTGAGCTTGTCTAACGAAAAAAAAAAAAAAAAAAAAACCCAAGGTCTTCTTAAAACTGTATGCCTTTATCTGAAGTCGGCCCTCTGCTATTTACAAGTGCCATGGTGACAGACCTGCTAGACTGATGATATTCACATGCAGGAAACAATGCAGGGAAAAAACAGGATTTGCACGGCTCCGACCGCACTGGCCCAAGAATTCCCGGAAGTGATCGTACTTTATGAAACCGTCTGTGCTCGGCTAGAATGTCTATAGCTTTTAAGGTCAAGTCCTATCTCACTGCGTTTGCAATGGCCTTTGTAACAAGCGGCGTGTTTATGAAGCCGAGTACATGCTGTATTGTTTACTGACCCATGCGCTTAAAGGTGCGATATTCCAGCCCTCTTCCAGGACGGAGCCGAGAATCCATCACGGGCTTTCCTGACACAAGCTTGGGATGGGTTCAAAGAGTCACTGGAACGGGCAGCCCGGGGCGCAGCGGGGCCATGGAGAAAGTCACGGACGCTCAGCCCGCGGCGGGACAGGCGGGTTGGCAAAGAGGACGAGCACGGTTTACGCTACGAGACCTCCCTCCATGTTTCCTGGGGTGGCCCCATCTCCCTGCGCGGATGGAGGTGCTGGTACAGTAAGCGCCGGCTCCGAGGGCGTGGAAAGAAGCGGGAGACAACAATGGAATTTATTTCTTCGCAAGAAAGCTGGGAGGCAGCCAGGCATTCCAGGCCTCGCTCTGGAATTCTTTGATTCCTCTGCGGTGCACAATGACTAGACGGCTGGTGCCACGGAACTCGAGGATGCTGGAGCGCGGACAGTGGACGCCCAGGATGCTCACGTGCGGGGAAGCTCTGCACCCCGGGCCTCCGCAGTCCTTCCCAGTCTATGCAGGCCCCAGCCGGCCGTGACTGGCCAGACCCCGTCTACCCAGCACCTTGAATGAGGCTGGTCTATCAAGGCACTGTTCATGATGCCCTGGTGACGGGAGCCTACTAGCCCACATCCCTTCAGCAGTGGTACTTAGGGACCCGAGGACTGGCTTTCCAGAGGTGTTTCCATGCCTTACCTTCCAGTCCCTCATCCTACGACACACATGATCGCAGGGCTGTCTTGAAGGGCATGGGCCGTGTGAACCTCAGTGGAGACTGAGACTGTCGAGTCAATGAATGCCAATTTAATGAAGTCTGTTGATTCACCACTAAAGGCTTGTTTTCTCCAGGGAGACAGAATAAATGACAGCAAGGGGTACTTCCTGTCCAGTTCTCACGTGATATACTCCAAGACTGGCTGTTTAAAGATCTGGAGTGGCCATGCAGGGGTCCTATTGTAATGACTGGATTTTACTATGTTTCTAAGTTCACAGGTACTTGAGGCCATCATTTCAGTCATAGGGACTCTGTGGATAAATGCTATCCTTAAACCTAGTAGAAAAAAAACTCAGTCATTCTTGGTTTTTCTTGCTAAATGTAAAATCCATGTTCTCCACGTTTAAGGTGACAAAGTACAACAGGGCCGTGGGCCCTCTGAGGGAGCATTTACAGTTTCACAGTGATAATTTTATTTATCTCCCTGTTAAGACATGCATACAAGAAGAGAAAGGAAATTGTGAAGTTGTTTGCTTGAGGGTTATCTTACTTAAGAGAAGAAATGGAAATTATGAAAACCATACTCTATGCCCTAATGGTCTCAGCACACTGTCAGATCACATAAACAATGTCAGGGTAACCACCTTAATTATTCAAAGTATATTTGGTTAGAGTTAAAAATGCTATATTTAAATATTGTAGGGTGCCACAAAATTAATTCTTAAAAAAACCATGGCTTGCAATTTTTCCCTTGAAAAAAACATCCAAGTGGCTTGAAATTAAATGAGACAAACACCTAACCTAAAAATAATGAAAAAAGAACAACAAAATAAACCCAAAGAAAGAAATGAAAAGAATAATAAAACAAGTATTAAAATAGATAAAACACAAAATCAAATTTCAAAAGGCTAAAACTTGTGGCTTGAGAAGATAAAGTTCTGCTGAGATTTACTAAGGAAAAAGGGGGAAGAATTTTAACCAAGAGCATTAGACAATAAAGAAGAGAAGTATTTTACCACAGACATTTAAAAATAAATTTCAAAATCTTATGAATAACTTCAGGCCACCAGGTTGTAAACCAATGAGTTATAATTATTTGTAGAAAATATAACACAAAAATAACTCAGGAAGGAATAGAAATCCTCAATATGTCAAAGTCATATTTTTAAATTTTTAGTTTGAATTTGTAGTTAAAAATCTTCTCACAAGTGTATGATCATGCCAGAGGATTTCTGACTCATGAATTCTACTGCACATTTATTGCATAAGCTTTTTCAAGAACAGAAAAGGATGGAATACTTCTCAGAATATTTTATGAGACTTGCATGATCTCGATATAAAACCCAGCTAAAAACAGAACAAAATGGGAAAATTAAAGGTCAGGATTATTGTAATTCATTACTTTAAGAGGTGAAAGAAGAGATTTAAGCCATAAAACAACAACCATACTTTCAGGATAGATGTCCCATAAAATTCAAAAGCCATTCATGATAAAAACTGGATATAATCAGAAAAAAAAACAATGTCTTTAACTTGAAAAGGATGATCTACAAGATTATAGAGTAGAAATTATGCAAAATAATGAAAATTTAAGTCTTTTAGCAGTGGACGCTGCAAGCTTCATGACTGGCCACTCAGGCCAAATGGACAATGGGTGCAATAGTGACATGTCTGTTATGGGTGAAAACAACTGATTTCCAATTAGACTGGAGGGCTGATCCACATGAAGGAATTCATACCTGGTACTGAAAACCTAGTCAAAAGCCCATGACTGGGAAGCTCATGATCCATAAAGGGTAAACTACTTTTGTTGTCTGGCTAAATGGATACAGTATGCCCACCAAACTGTCCTCTAGATGCTACACATATTATTCATATACTAATGCCACTCACACTTTTTGTTAGATCTAAGCTTCTCTTTTCAGATGGTGGTGACCACTGAGGGGACTCAAAACTCACCAAAGTGCTGAGAAGAAGTGACAGTGGAGTGTTTAGCACTGAGACATCTCTATCACACTCTCTAAGGCTCAGGAACCATAGTGGAAGAGGCGGAGGAAAAAAAACACATGAGAGCGAAAGGCAGGGGAATAGTGCTTACAATACCCTTTCCCAGACACCAAGTGACCTAGATATTCATGATCTCACAGTAGCTGATGCTCCTGACAGAATACCTGCATAATGAGAAAAACAAACAAACAAACAAACAAAACTAATGACATCAAAATAGAAGAGAGACTAGTTAGAAAGAAGAAGGCATTCAGTGGAGGAGAGATTTGGGAAGGGATAAAAGAGAGAGTGGTAGGAGGGCATTATGTTCATGGTATATTATCTATAGGTGTGGGAAGTTGTCAATCAAGAGTTTAAAAAAGTAAAAAATAAAATAAAAATTTAACTCTTTGGTTTAAGATGTTGAGCGTGATAAGTAAGGTGACAGTGTCAGCGTTGTCACAGTGTCGCAGTCCTAAGGCAACAAAGAAGAAGCATAAGTTTATAAATAAAAAAAAATCAACCTCTTATTATTAAGATAAAAATCACCTTTCTATCTTTTTTGAAAAATTATTTAATTTATTTATTTGTTTGCAAGCAAAGAGACAGAGAGAGAGAGAGAATGGGCACACCAGGGCCTCTAGCCACTGCAAATGAACTCCAGGCACATGTATCACTTTGTGCATCTGGATTTACCTGGGTACTGAGGCATCAAATCTGGGTCCTTAGGCTTTGCAGGCAAGCACCTTAAACACTGATCAATCTCTCCAACCCTCAGTTACCTTTCTAAAACTTATAAACATTCAGACAAAAATATTCCAAATACTTTTTTCAAAGTAATAAATTTTGGAAAGTACAACACATACATAAAATTAAACCTAACAAGTGATATGAAAGATACACACAGAGAATATAAAACATCAGTGAAGATCATTAAAGGACTCAAATAATGGAAAAAATATCAAATTTAGGATAAAATTTAACATCATAAAGTTAGCAATTCTCCTTAAGTGACCTAAGTCATAATGTCATTGCAGTACCAACTCAAAAAAAAAAAAAAAAAGGTTTTTAATGGAATGTGAGAAGGTGATTTTAAAAGTAAAGGACATCCAGTACATCCTAAGTAAAAAAAAAAAGAAAAAAATGACTAAATAAAAAATGGCAATCATCTGCCCTAACAGGCACAAAAACATATGGTAAAACTATAGTGACTAACGTGCTAAGAAAATGATAGGTGATGGTACACATTAATAAAATCAAACAAACCAAAGCAATTGAATAAAAACACAGAAACAAATTCACAGATCTACTGAAAGTTGATTTATGACAGGGTGAATATTTGAAAAATAATGATTCAGTATATGGTCCATCCAAGATTTAAAATCTGCAATTAACACACCCTTTTCACAGAGAATTAATTATAAAACCTTAATTCAAAATCATAAATATGAAAATCAAAAATCATATGTTCACAAAGAAAAATGTAGGACAAATCTAGGAACAAAACTCTGAAGAGAAACTGCAGTGATTTTAAAATTGAGAATACAACTGAGTCCATCAAAACATCACCATGAAGCAAGAAATACAGTATACATAATTTATGAAAGTAAATGAAGTCCACATATTTGTTTTTAGTTCACATAATGTTTTTGTCTATACGTGTTTTTATTTCATTTAATGATCCCTAATCAATTATAATGAAAGGAGAAAAAGCTTAATGAAAAAATGGGCGGCAAGACTCAAAAAGGGAATTTCAAAGACAAGGAAAGAGATCGAGTGCCTCCCGCATGCCTAGAAATCAGAACAGCAGAGAAATGTAAGTGGGCCGTGTCATGGAGGCTTCAGTTCCCATTGCCCAACTTGGAAACACCAGCAATGAACACATGTCAGATGGCATTGAGCTGCAACTACCCCCATCTACATCTGATAGGAGTTTAAATGTGTCCCACAACCTTGGAAAACATGTTTGCACTTCCTAGAAGTTTGAACATTCGCAACACATGACCTAATCCTAATTCTAGGTTTATAGTCTAAGAATCTTGAGTCCATGCACCAAGAGGAAAGTACCCCCAAACCCTATCCCTGCTCTTGTTCTCTCTCTCTCTCTCACTCGCTCTCTCTCCCCCTTACAGTTCAAATATTCAGGTATCTATAAAAAATCAGAATAAATAAATATATGTGAAGGAATGGCATACAACATTGAAGATTACCTGTAGATTTTAAGCACTGACTTGAAGAAATTCCTTGAGTACAGTTTTCCATTGTTGATGTTGTTTTCACATGTCTGTGTAGTGTGTGTGCCCTGGTGAGTTACATGCAGTGTGTGTGTGTGCATGTGCAATCCACATGCTTGCTGTGCAGCTGCAGAGGCCAAAGGAGAACTTTTCTTCCTTCACTCATTCACTTGATTCTTTGAGACAGAGTCTTTCACTGAACTGCCATTTTTTTCAGTCAGACTGTCTGACCAGTGAACCCCAGTGATTCTCCTGTCTCCACTCCCCACAAGACTGAGGTTACAGGGCAATATGGCAATGCCCAACCCCTTTTGTGGATGCTGGAGAATCAAACTCAGGGTGACCCAGGCCCTCATGTCTGCATGACAATTACTCTTACCTGCTGAGCCTTCCCCACAGTCCTAAAGTATAGTTGGGACCAAAAGGAACAAATTTGAGGAAATATGGCTGTATAAGAGTTCATATATTATAAATCTCCCCCCACCAAAGTCCAAGTTAAAGTATATTTTCTTAGACATGTGTGTGTACGTTAACTATAAAGATTTACAGGGAATGATTGACACAAAGTTCAGGACATTATTACTTACCTCTGATGAGGACAAGGAAAGCCATCTCTCAGGTTAACACAAGACAGTTAAAGCTAGATTAAATCCTGTTTCTAACGCCGGATGGCAGGCATGCAAGTGTTCAGTTTACTGTTATTTGTCAGAGTAGGGAAAATTTTAAAATATGTTAGGTTGTATAGAATACACTTTTTAATATGAATCAAT
This sequence comes from Dipus sagitta, assembly GCA_036346955.1. Taxonomy (NCBI): domain Eukaryota; kingdom Metazoa; phylum Chordata; class Mammalia; order Rodentia; family Dipodidae; genus Dipus; species Dipus sagitta. The sequence goes on along the minus strand of CM070786.1, from coordinate 59,026,645 downwards.
AAACATTTACTTACTGCTCGCTCATGTTCAAAGACTCTTCAACATAACCTAAGACTCTTCAACATTTTATTCTTTGCCATTGTACTGCCTTGGTAGGAAATGTTTTTAAAGTTCCGTCTTAAGCTGAACCCATGAAATGATGAGCTTGGATATGTACCCAAGAGTTAAATGTAAGTGAGGGTCCTGGTTCACTTGGACAGGATGAAGGGTAAGACAACAGGAATTTAGAGGGTCACCTTGTCAACACGCCTCACAAGGTTAGTTAGTAACTTATCTTAACAAAGTCCCTGAGTGCCAACCTGCTCCACGTTGGAAATCCCATATCAGTCACCACTTCCTCAGAACATTAGGTGTTCATGTCAACTCCAAACAACAGAAGGCTGGATTTTGATGACAAAATAGAAGGAAATAGAAAACAAAGAGTCCTAAAAGTGGAATGTTAGTGCTGAGTTTTCTCTTAATGTCTCCTCTTACACACATGTTGATGGTTCTCCTTGGCTAAGTCATTGAAAAGCACATGATATTTTATGAGCTTTTTCCCTAAAAAGAACAGTTTGTTCTCATACTAGAAAGAATGAGAGTGCTCTTTCTTCATTACATAAAAGTAGCAGCTGACACCAAAAAGCAGAGAGGTATTATTTGAGGTTATACACACAAGTAGAGCTACATATCAATGCTGGCTTGTAGCATAAAATGCATAGGAAACTAAAGAGAACAGTTAACTCTGGCAGGGGAAAGGCAGAAGACATGACTGCTGAGATGAACAGGTAAGGAGGGTAGCTCTAAAATGTTGAAAATGTTGGCAACATTTCATTTCTTAAATTCTACTTTTAAGGGCTGAGAAATGGCTTAACAGTTAAGACACTTGCCTGTGAAGCCTAAGGATCCAGGTTTGATTCTCCAGGTCCCATCTAAGCCAGATGCATAAGGGGGCGCATGCATCTGGAGTTCATTTGCAGTGGCTAGAGCCCCTGTCTCTAATTAATAAATAAAATAAAAATAAATCTTTAAATTCTACTCTTAAACTGTACATATATGTTTTATAGCCTCTTCATAAAACCATATGTTTCACAATACCTATCTATGTTCTTATTTCATTTGAACTTCTATGTAGGTGCTCAAATGCAGAAACCAGTAAGGACCCTGAAGAAGCAGGTAGCAGAACCAAGAAGGCCAACCTGGGAGATGTAAGGTTCTGCAGTGAGCAAGACCACAGAGACCACTCTGAGGCAAAGATGAAAGCTTTTATTCGAGGAAAACATGAGCTGCCAGGACTGACTCTCAAGAGCAGAGCACAGTCATCTTTGACATCACAGATAGTGGGCCATGTAGAGTTCTTCAGTTGGGGGAAGGTGAGGAAGGGAAATAGCTAAGGTGTGAGACCAAAACAGTGACCAGGGGACCTGAGGGATAAGGGGGCAGGAAACCTAGACCTGGGGCATTGTTAGGCAAGGAAGGGATGATGGCTGGGTGGTTCCTTGAGGAATGTGGATGACCTACTTCCTTGTGTCTCTGTCGCTCTCTTGCTGTCCTTGGTGACTCCATTTTGTCCTTACCTAACAGGAGAGACTTATGCACTTGTCTGCTCCTTTTAGCTTCCAGAGGTTTTTTTTTTTTTTTTTTACAGAGAAAGAGGGAGAGAGAGAGAGAAAGAGAATGGGCATGCTAGGGCCTCCAGCCACTGTAGATGAACTCCAGACACATGCACCCCCTTGTGCATCTGGCTAATGTTGGTACTGGGGAATCAAACCTGGGTCCTTTGGCTTTGCAGGCAAATGCCTTAGCCACTAAATCATCCCTCCATCCCAGCTTCCAGACTTTTAAACATATGCCTTTCAGAAAGAGATGTTTTAAATGTGTTTCCCACCTGCCTGGAGAAACAAGACATTTGCTAAGAAAATTTGAGTACAGTGAAAATGGAGAGGAAACCAGAAGAGGCGTTCCTGGATTAGCAACTTTGTTGGCTCACCAGAAGTACTGAAGAAGGGTTCAACAGCAGCATGCCAGCACCACAGGGTCCATCCAATGTGTGCCCGGACATAAGTGGCATTAGATATATCCCAGGTTTCCAAAAGAAGCACCACTGTGTAGTCTTCCACACAATAGTTGTTATCAGTGCCTTCCTTTCCTTCTCACAAGGTCTAAAATTTGACGATAAGTAATGTAGTCACCCTATGCCTCTAAACGTAAAGACAAAGTTGTAATGATGAGAGTGAAGTGTTTCTCCAGGAATACTACCTTTGACAGGAACGTCTAGTTCAGTCTGTGGCTTCAGTTAGCAAAGAAGGAAGGAGGGGAGTTTATCAACAGAATAAATGGCCAGAGAAGAAGCAAAAGAAAGAGAGACAGAGGGAGAAGTAGACAAGGAGGAGGACAGTAAGAAGAGAAGGAAGACAAGGAAGAGGAGGGAGAAGAGGATATGATGAAAACACAAGAAAAGAAGGGGAAGTTGAAGTAATTTTGTTCAGGTTTAGATCAGTGGAAGGGAGGGAAGACAGGAAGGAAGAGGAAAAGGGGAAAGGAGATGAGGAAATTGGAGTAGCTATATCTCCTTGATCTAACTTGGCTCCTGCTTTCAGCTTGTAAAGCACATGATGGGATTTCTTTTGCCTCAATTCCTTTTACATCCATGATGAATAAAAGGTCTGTGAGAACTAGAATTACCCAAGTTGGTTTGAAGTTTAGAGATGATACATTTCAAGCCCTCCACCTGGCCTGAAGAAGAGAGGATGGGAGCTTCCTACCCTTCTGCATCACACAACTTTTGACCTGTAAATTTTGCTGTTTCCCAATATGCATTTTTGTGGGTTTGTGAGTTAGTGGAATGATATGATTTATGAGCTTTCCTCTTTTGACTCTTTCAGCTGACTTTATCAGCATTCTCTAATTTTATTAACAAAAGAAAATAAACTATTTTAGGGTGATGATCACATAAGGCTAAATCCAGACCATCCCAAGCATGTTGCAATATTGTAAAGAGATCCTCTGAGGTTGTTTCTTCAACACGTGGTCTCAGTTCAGAAGTCATTGTTTTTGAAAATCTTGTCCTAAAAACAGAACCAAGGTACATGGCTGTTATTTTCTTTTTTTTTTTCTTTCTTTCTTTCTTTCAAAAATCTCAGTTGTCACATAACCTTTTGTTGAGCAATAGTTTATGAGAAATGGGGGAAGGAAAAATTAAATATAAGAAAAAAGAAGTGGAAGAGGTAAAGGGCCCAACAGAACTAAAAAGCTAAAAATTTGCTATGATGGAGTTTTCTTTATTTTACTGCATCTGTTCTTTCTAAATGGTGTGTGAATTGTGACAGATAAGATTAGAAGATTGAGGCCCTAGATGCAAGATTTTTATGAACTTGAAGATGAGCAAGTGAGGGACAGGATAGACAAGAAACTCTGAGGTGAAAAGAATTAAACCAAACAGGACTTAGCCTCTGTCAGGCAAAATCAAACTTGAGTATTTGTCCATTTCCATAGATCCCTGAAAAATATGAACGATGAAGTTGCTAAGAGGAATGCAGTGTAATGTGACTCAACTGAAGGAAAGATCCAGATTTTGTGTTTTGGCATCAAACACTCCTAAAGTGAAAAGAAGGATGCCACTTGCTAATTTATTCACGGCAGTCAGAATGAGTAACAGCAATCAAATCATGTTTTAGTTATAAAGAGAAAGCTATTTATTGATTCCAGAGATGATAAACTCTGGTTCCAGTTTCCTAGATACAAGCATATCATCCCGAATTATTCAAAAAAAAGTTTTAGCACATCCAAGAAAGACCGGTGGCAGCAAAAAGACTGATACCATACAAGTGTGAGTTGAAGCATACCAGATCTGAGGGTTCACTAAATATCATGGTGATACCTTCATTTTTTTTATTGGTTTTAAGGCTACGTTTTTCCTGTGCTTTTTTCTACTTTACTTCTCATTTTTCTTCTCTACTTAGAAAGAAATAAGAATCGTTATTTCCCATGTTAGATTTCCCTTGAGTATTTTATGACAAATGAAGCATTGGCCCAATATGGATGCTAACAAAGGGTTTTGCCATAAAGTGAAAGGGTTAGTGTGGAGCAGGGAAGAGGTGGGTATAATTTGTATTTTAGAACATGGATGTTCATACCTTACATAGTCGCTCAGCACTTTATTAAGGCAGTCTGTCAACTATTTACTTGTTTTCATTTCTCATCCAACTGGTGGGTAAGCTCAGCTGCTTCCTAGAAAAGAAAAAGTGGTGATGGTGAGTATCTCCTTGAGAAAGTAGCTGATCCAGTTGACAGAGATGCCAAAGCAAAGCCACATACAGAGAAAGCTTCCAGACATTGTTCTGGATTCTTAAACCATGACCTAAAGGCAATTGGCAGTGCCATTCTTTCCTTTTTTTTCTTTCCTTTTTTTTCACACTTGCTTGTGGGTGTGGTGTGTGTGCCCATGGGTATGTATGTCTAGATTTGTGTGAGTACACGTGGAAGCCACGGGTTGATGTCACGTGCCCTCCTCAGCCATGCTTCCACCGTACATACTGAGACACAGTCTTTCCCATGAATCCAGAGCTTGCTGCCTGGCTGCTCTAAGCTAACTAGCTCACCCCAGAGATCCCTTGTCTCAGTCCCTCACGTGCTGTGATTACAGGTGGGTTGTCATGCCTACCTGACCCAAATGTGGCTGCTGTGAATCCAAGTTCAGATCCCCTTGCTTATGTGGTCATCACTTTACTGTCATCAGAATAGTACATAAAACTTGGTTTATACCTCCAGAAGACACCTTCATTTATAAGCACCAAGTTCCCCATTCCTCCAGCACACAAGTTCCAAGAAAAAGGAAAATCCATGTGTTCAGATTCATCTCAGCAACTCCCACTCTTTAGTACCTATTGTGTAGCAGACGGCCTCATGTGGCTGAGATGAACCTCCAAACCAGACACAGTTAATGAGAGGAAGAAAGGGTTTGTTCAGTCTTACAGATGCTCACAGATTTGGTAAAGCATAATGGCAGAAGAAGCCGGCTGGCTTTCACAGGTCCGAGCAGAGGCAGAAACGCTCCAATCCACCAGCAGCACCACAAACAAGCATGTTCCAGGGACACCAGGCAGAACTCAAGCACTTTGCAAATCTTAGGTTGGAATTCAGATCGCCTTAGGGCTGGACCCTAGAATCCCACCCACAGTGACACCTCCTCCAGCCAGGCAGCTGCAGACCTAAATTAAGAACTTTAATAAATTCTTGTATCTATCGGGGATCATCCATTCAAACTACCACAACATGGCTTCTACTTTTGAAACAGGTAGAATTAATAGAGTCTAACTGCATGTACTGTTGACATTAGAGTGATTGTAGTTTAGAAAAAAATAAAACAGATGAGAATGTGGATTACTATTTTTTTTAAATATATTTTATTTATTTGAGAGAGACAGGGAGAGAGAGAGAGAGAATGGGCACGCCAGGGCCTCCAGCCACTGCAAATGAACATGCCCCCGTGAGCATGTGGTTTACATGGTCCTGGAGAATCAAAATGGGGTCCTTTCGCTTTGCAGGCAAACACCTTAACTGCTAAGCCATCTCTCCAGCCTGGATTGCTCTTTTTGATTTTAAAAATTTATTTATTTATTTATTTATTTGAGACACACAGAGAGAAGGAGGCAGATGAGAGACAGAGACAGAGAGAGAGAGAGAGAGAGAGTGCCAGGGCCTCCAGCCACTGCAAAGGAACTCTAGACGCATGTGCCACCTTGTGCACCTGGCTGATGTGGGTCCTGGGGAATAGAATCAGGGTCCTTAGGACTTTGCAGGCAAGCATGTTAAACACAAAGCCATATCTCCAGCCCTCATTTTGACTTTTTTTTTTTTGAAACAGGCTCTTACTATGTAGCCCTAGATGCCTTGGAACTCCTCACCATGCTGGCCTTTGACCCACAGCAATCTTCTTGCCTTAGCCCCCAAGGGCTGAGATTATTGGCATGCATCACCACACCCTGGTAGCATGACACTCTCAGAAGGTGAAGGCCAAGGTGATTGACATGAGCAGCAGGGACCTGACAACCAATAGCAAAGACATCAAAAGTCAGAAAATTGGAGAAGAAAGGAAGATACATGACAAGAAGAAGGCAGAAATTAACTTCAGCAATTTAAAATATCTATCTAGATTAGCTTTGGTAATTCTAGGAACTAGAGCATGCTATTCCCTCTTGTGGGCAATGCCAACTCCTCTAAAAATAGTGAACAAATGTTCTAGACACACAAGCCGACAGATTCAGAGATGTGTAAGACCAGCTCTCCCGGAGTAACAAAGCACCCTTGTTCCTGTGGGTGCTCAGCGCCACCCTCTAGCTACTCACTGGCAGGAGTTAAACTACTTTCCCTTCTCAGAAGAAAAAGTTGACCCCCAGTCATGACAATATCCTTCTGCCCTCTCCATCCCATCACTTGGTCTCTTAGGAGACATCACTCTTTCCTCCCCTCTGAGGAAACCACGCATTTCCTCACACCACTGAAGTCAGCACTTTTCAAACCTCACCTGGAACACGCAATGTTATCACCTCTATCCCCTCTCTTTTTGTGTTAATTTTTGTTGACAATTTGCATATATGAACATAATGCAATTGATTATAATCTACCCCTATTGCCTTCTTTTGCCCCTTCCGACCCCTTCCATTGTGCTCCTTCTTTTTCTAAATAGTCCTTCTATTTTGATGATGTTTTTAAATTGCCACTGCTGTCCATATCAAAATGTGGAGCTCAGTATTCGGCAGGTCTTGTGCAGGAAGAGATAGTGGATCCATTCTCTCTTATATCTTTACTCGCTCTGACAGTTTAGCATTGAAAAACAGTTCAGCTTTTCTCCACCTTAATAAGCAAATACAAGAGCATTAAATGTATATTCATTTGTGTGTGCGTGTGCGCGCACGCGTGCGCACGCTCATACCAGGACCTCTTGCCACTGCAAAAGAATATTAGATACTTGCACTTCTTTTGGCATTTTGGCATCTGGCCAATGTGGGTGTTGGAGAATTGAATCTAGGCCTGCAAGTTTTGCAAGCAAGCACCTTTAAGTGCTGAGCCATCTTCCCAGACACCCCTTACATATTTTTTATTGAAATAATTCCAATGTTTCCTCAACATATGTACTTAGATTGTTTTATTCATCTCTTCCATGAGAAGTCAATGAACTCATTTCTCATCCTATCCAGTCTCTCTGCATCATATGATAATGTCGATCTTTCCTCCTTTCATAAAATGCTCTCATTACTGTACATCAGGTCTTTAACCATTCTTTCCCTTCTCAATATATTTATTTGACTTATTCTTTCTCCTCTAACTATTTACACTACCCAGAACATTGACCTGGATTTGCTATTCCTCCTCACCTTGCTCAAGTAATTTTACTCATTTTTCAAGCTTGCTATCTACTTTTCACTCCCAACAAGGTCAGTGCCTAGACGGTAACTCTCTCCTCTGTGTATTTATCAATTTTAACCACTTCTCTACATCCACTGTACTGTATTCCAGGGCTCAGTCATGCCCATCTTCACCTCCCACCTGGGGGTGGATAAAGGCTTCTTTATGCCTCCCTCTGCCTGTATTCTGGCCTGCCTCCAGTTCTTCCAAGCCGTGCCAGCGTGATCTTTCACGTGATAAATCTTATCTGTCTGCTCTCCTCTTGCAAACCCTTGAGTGGCTCAGGATAAAATCCACATCCTTATAAAAAGTCTCGTTGTAGCACAGTGAATCATTTAGGATCTGTCCCAAACCACTTGTCCAAAGCCCCCCTCACTTCTTTATCCTCCAGGCATTCACTGGCGGGGGAGGGGGGGGTTGTTTCATCAACCTTCCATGATGTTCACTTCTCATGCTTCTGCTTAAGCTGGAGAGAAACTGGAGTGTCCTCCTTGGCATTCTCTGCCAAGAAACCTTAACTTTATTCTTCAAAAATAAATAAACAAAATCCTAACTTCTCTGGAACATTTCTTCATATTCTTTCTTGCATCTTCCATCGTGCAGACATACCATGTCCAGGCAAACTCATTCCACTAATTATAGCCCTCATCTGACTGCTTTATGTGAGTGATGTGTTCTTTTGAGGGTGTAAGGACCTAAACCACTAGAGAAACAATGACCTACAGCCTCGGAGCCCATGAGCCGTCTCCTACGCCATGACGTATGGATGGTGTCATCCTGCCGGAAGGGGAAAACATATCTGATAACCTCTCTCAGTCTGTCTGTTACTCCGTGATTCCATGAAGGAGCTTTGGGCGCATTGCTTCACAGAGCTGATGTCTTGTTTTCTGAGGGCTCCCTGGGAACCGAGGCAGGAAAAATAGCATCTGCCTTACCACATCATGCCTCATTATGAAAGTGACATCTTGATAGTGCTTCGGCTGGTTATCGTTCCCAGAAGCCTGGATAAACAGAGCAGAGGTTTTAGGGCTGTCCCATAAACTGAATCATTTCTCAAAAGTGCCACAGCTATCCCAGTAGCTGGGCTTCTACAAGATAATTTTACTGTGTCTTCTAGAGTCTACAGAAGAAGAATGGATGAAGTGTACAGGATTGGCTTATTATGACAATGTTTACAACATTGGAAGAACATTTTCTTTCTATGGTGAGAATTGACCTGGAGCTATGATTTCAAACCTAGTGAGCTCACATACATTCATGTAATTGCAGATATTGGAAAACCCAATTGCATAGCTTCTCTGTGTCAGTGAAAGAAAACTCGTGTAAAAAGCCACACTCACCTATGCAAGTGGAAATGTCCATAAAGAATTCAAGTTCTTTGGATAGATCACTCTTTGAAATGATAATTGTGTTGTGGTTTGGAGACAGTGTCTCACAGTGTAGCCCAAGCTGGACTTGAACGCATAGCAGCCCTCCTGAATCTGAACTACAGGTATACACCACTATAAATGGCTTTTTTGAAGCATGACATGGAGGTTGAATTTCACATTTTTGAGGTTAAGTAAGCCTAGGCTACATAGTGAGTCCCTTTGTCACATAAACGATGTCAACCTAACATTAATAACACACATCTGTACAAAATAATAACAGTTCAAATTTGAAAATTTACCTTTTTCTTCTGAAAATGTGGGAGAGTGAAGGGTGTGGAAATATTTGGTCAAGAAGATGGAAGTCACTTAGGTCTTTTATGATAGATCTTCTCTAAGCACTTAGAGGGCTTTGGAGAAAAATGTTGCTGGGCCTGGTGGCAGACATCTTTAATCCCAGCACTCGGGAGGTAGAGGTAGGAGGATCCCCATGAGTTTGAGGCCACCCTGAGAATACATAGTGAATTCCAGGTCAGCCTGGACTAGAGTGAAATTCTACCTTGAAAAACCAAAAGAAAGAAAGAAAAATGCCACCCAACCCCTTGTTTCCTCTAATAGAACATGTACGGAAGCCCCTGTCTTCCAAAGTACTTGTGGATTAAGTAGAAGTCAGAGGGTAGCTGACTTGGTTTTAGTATAAACCACACACTATTACACTGAGATAGTTGGGTGAGTATTCTTTCATTCATTCAATCATTCACTCACTTATTCATTCATCCAGTGACTAATCAGTATCATATTATTACATGTAAGTATTGTATGTAAGCTTCATATGCCAAGCCCAGTTCTATGACATGGGAGACATGAGGTGGAGCAGCCAAGAGAACAGATGAAATTCCCTTCCCGTAAGGAAGACCTTTAATGGAAGAGGAGAGCAGGCAACACGCAAGTAGAAATAAGGAAATTATGTCTTAGAAGATGAGAAGCTGTTAATTTGTGTGGAGCCCAGTATGGAAAAGACAGGCATGCCTGGGTGTTGGGACGGGGTTTCATTATAACCAATGATGTTCAGGAAAAGCGCCGTGGACAGAGTGACATTGAGGGTCACACAAGGCGGTGAGTGAGATGAGGTGACGACATGAGTACACATGTAGGCTGAGCCTCCATAACACAAGGAACACAGGCTAGACAGACAGGAGATGACCAAGGATCAGTGAAAAGACCCGGTCGGCTGGCTAGCAGCAGGAAGGTCAGAGTCAGCAGCAGCGCGAGGCACAGAGCTGCATGCCTATTGCGAGGAGTGCCCTTCCTCAGGCGGTGGTGAGCCCCTGCAGGGTTCGGAGCAGAGTGGGAACAGGGGCTCAGCCGCTTCTCAAAGACGTCCAATGGGCTGTTGTTTTGAAAATAGGTTTGTAGAGCTGGGTGTGGTGATGCACGCCTTTAATCCCAGCACTCCAGAGGCAGAAGTAGGAGGATCACTGTGAGTTCGAGGCCAGCCTGAGAATACAGACTGCATTCCAGGTCACCCTGGGCTAGAGTGAGACTCTACTTCAAAAAACCAAAAAAAAAAAAAAAAAAAAAAAAAAAAAAAAAAGGCTGTGGTTGAGGAGGACAGACAGAAGCAGTTAAGAGCTTTTTGGAAATCTGTTTAATGCTTAACAGGGGTAGTGAGATGGGCAGACTCCAGATAGAGCTCCCAGGTGGAACCCACAGGGTTCCCACTGTAATGACCCTAGTTGTGGGTGCTTAAGCAAATAAAAGGCATCAGTCAAGAACACCAGCAAAGCTTTTGTCCTAGAAAGAATGCACAGGTCATTGTAACTCTACTGAAAGACTTAACAGAAATAACTTAACATGAAGACTTCACTGCCTTTAGATATCTTTGCAAATGCTAATGTGGGAATGCTTGACCAACGAACTTTAAAGACATTAATTGAAAAATCATTATGTCATAATTTTTTCTTGGATTTATATATTTCTGTAATAGGTCCATTTGACCTTAACAAAATGTCTCTGGCTAAAACAACAACAACAACAAAAAAAGATGTTTTTCAAAAGATCAACAAGCTGAGCTGGAGAGATGGCTTAGTGGTTAAGTGCTTGCTTGTGAAGCCTAAGGACCCCGGTTTGAGGCTCGATTTCCCAGGACCCACGTAAGCCAGATGCACAAGGTGGCGCATGCGTCTGGCATTCGTTTGCAGTGGCTGGAGGCCCTGGCACGCCCATTCTCTCTATCTATCTATCTGCCTCTTTCTTTCACTGTCTGTCACTCTCAAATAAATAAATAACTTTTTAAAAAAAGGTTAAAATAAAAAGATCAGCAAGCCGTGTGTGGCAGATCTCAAGACTGAAATCACAGTCTGTGGGAGGCTAAAGCAGGAAGATTGTCATGAGTTTAAGTCTAGCCTGGGCTACACTATGCGTTCCAGGGCAATGTCCAACAGAGGATATTGTTTCTCAATTTTACAAGTGAAGAAACAGCACCCAAGGGATTGACATGCCCACAATCTAGTGTTTCCACTTCTTGTCCAGAGAACGTCACCTCCTCCTTTCACCCAGCTCCTCTGACATGCTTCTACAGTGAGAGTAAAAGCTTTTAGCAACCACTGGGCCTCTCTGCTACTTATGATATACCTTCTTGCCAGGTTTCATTTTGCTGTTTGTTGAGACAGGCCCTCCCTATGAAGCCAAGCTAGCCTGGAACTCAGCATGCGGTCCATACTAGCTTTGAACTCTTGGTCAGCCTCCTGCCGCAGCCTTCCCACGCTGGGATGGCAGAAGTGCTTCACCAGGCCTGGCAGGCTTTCTTTTCTTCGTTTTTTTCCCTTAAATCCTATTTCCTTACCCTCAAGTTAGATAGAATCAAACCTTGCTAATTTTGTGTTTTTGCATCATAAAACTAAAATAGTGAAGGTTGGCTTGAAGTATACACAGAGACTAACATCTTCCCAGCAAATACTACTTTGGATATCAACGAAAGCTGGCACAAGATAAATAGCCTGCAGTGTCAGGTATTTTTTCTCCATCTCACCTCTATTTGCCATTCTAGAATATTCTGAAAGTCGGCAAGCTAGGCTAGAAGCAAAAGCTTATAACAATTAGTATTTCCTCTTCTGTGGGCAGAGCAAACCTTGGATAGGGGTTTTATAGTCTCCTCCGCTCTCAGGGGATTTTAGGCATGTAGACCTTTGGCTGCCATAGGAAAGGAACAGCTCAGAGGTGGGGACGGCTGCTTAAAATGTTCCTTTGTTTAATTTTTTTCCTGTTATTGTATATGAAACTTTGAAACCCTCATGACTTTCCATTCCAGAGGCACACGCCAGCCAGGTGCCAACTGTGGTGACTGGATGAGGGACAGACATGGCCCAGCTTTGGGAGAGGGAGGCTGCCGGAGGGAAGAAAGATTCCTTGGGAGGGAGACAGATGCCTGCCTCGTTAGAGGAAGCTGCTAGCCTCTGCCCCATTTTGGAGAAGGGTATGGTGTGAGGAAATGCTACCAGAGAAATTTCCGGGGTCAATACCAACAATTACAATGCAGAGAACCCCAGGGCCAAGAATCAAGTGGAAACAAGGGTTATGGATGCTGCACTCTGGCTGTGAGGACTTGCTTTGCAACCCAGGGCAAGTATCCCTGTTTTCATCTATTAAGCTAGGCACGTCACGTGCACAGGTATTATGTAAATACACAGATATCATCATTCCTTGAACAAATACTTTGAAAACACACTTTGATTAGCCAACAGGGTTCTCCACTGCTCAGAGCGGGGTGTGACTCGTGGCTCCTGGGCCCTGGCCCACATTCGCAAATGCTCCGAAATGACTTTAAGTAAACGGCACTGAGGTGCAGATTCGCTGGCAGCTGGAAACCTGCAGGATGGAATCGTCTCTCCTGCCTTTCTCTTTCATAAGTTGCTCTGGAGACACAGCCTTGTGGATCTGCTCGTCTGGCTATAGTCAAACCCACATCAAACTGCCAGATTCATTCCTCATACTCTCCCTGACCCGCTTGGCCCTCTCAATACACCCATGCCCACATAGCCCTCAACAGCTCTGCATACTGGTCATTTTCTGGGCTTACATGATATGGTTTGAGAGATAACAACATACTTCCTTAACCGCTGAACGGTTACCTGGTAACAACAAAACCTGTTATTAAAGCCTGTTATGGAAAGCAGGAGAAACAAACGTACTCAGATGTTGACAATGCTCTCGTGTTGGTGTTGGAAGTGAGGCCTTTCTGTCTCCACTCCAGTTCTGCTGCTCGTTAGCTGTGAGAATGTTCTGAGCTTCCATTTGATGGTGTATGAAATGACAGTAGTGGCATAAGCCTCGCAGAGTGCAGGGACAAGTAACTATGATAGGGACATAAGCGTCTTCAAATATTGCTGGGCACACAAACACTTAAGCTAGTCGGTCTCCAGTCACACTAGGAAGAAATGAAGGTTTGCCATAACAGGAAAGCAGGATGCTGCCAACAGCAATAGTTACAGTGGCCATTTGAGTATTTCAACTTATCTTTTTTCATGCTTCTGTGGCTGGTAAAATTCAAGGGTTTCAAAGATCTGCCTTGGCCTGGAAGACCCATGATCTAAACACTCCATTGCTAATAACTGCAGTGACCTCTAGTGGTACCCATTTTTTTTTCATATAGAGAAAACAAAAAGTCAAAAATGTTAAGCTCTGTATAAAGACACTTCAGCATCACCTGTCATTATCTTGCCTGTAAACTCACAATTCCGAAGTTGATTAAGCAGAAACAAATCTGGTATCAAACTGAATGACTGAGTCATTAAATTGTGCATGTCGTTAGGGTAGTTTAAATGATCCCCAATTATTTTCACATCCTTATTTCCTTTTGGCTTTCCACCCATTGCTCCTGAGCCGTGATGTTCATTTGTCGACATTCAATCAAAGTACGTTACCTGCCTCCCATGAGCCAGAGAGTGCCCGCCAATCAGAAGAGGACAAATCAAGATGAAAAAATGGCTCTGGCTATGGCCCTATGAAAGTAGCAATAACCACAGGACAAAAAAAAAAAAAAAAAGCAAAAGATTAAGACAGAAAAGAAAACTATCTGCTTTTAAAAACTGTGCTTAGCCAGCTGATGGCCCCTCCAAGGAACAACACCTTTTTACCCTGTCTTGGTATTATGAGAAGAAATTGACTCTCCAAGAAGACATCAGATTAAAACTACCATGTCAATGGAGATGGGAATTCTCTACCCTGGGCTGGGAGGTTTGGCCAAGAGTAGAGCCAGGTAGCAAGAGGGGATCACTGGGTATGGTGGTTCATACGTAAGCCCAGCACTCTGGAGACCAGATAGGAGATAGCTACCGTTTGAGGTCAGTCTGGGCTACATAGTGAGTTCTATGATGCCTTAGGTTGCACAATGGGACCCTGTCTTAGAAAACCAAAACAGAGAGAGAGAGGGATAGAGATAGAGAGAGAGAGAGAGAGAGATACGTGTTAGAGGGACAGAGAGAGAGAGAGTGGGGAGGGAGATATTTAGAACTGTTAAGGGAATGGGGCTGAGGAAATGTACTCAAGCTCAAGCTAAAGTACAAAATTTGATCCTCGGACACCACACAACAAGCCAGAAAGGGTGGTGGTGGACTTCTATAATCCCAGCATGCCTATAAGGATGGTGGGACGGGAAGCAGAGACGAGATTTCCCCATAAGCTCATGATGAGTACAGCAAAGAACAGAAGAGCAAGATTCCAGAGAAAAACCCTGCTTCAAACAAGGGGCGCAGGTAAGGCCTGGCCCCAAAATAGTCCACATGTGTGCTGACGCACACACACACACACACACACACACACGCCTATACTCACATGAACACACACACATACAAACACACATAAACAAATTAATTTTTTTAATATTACAAGGAGACTGACTGGAGACATGGTTGGGTGGTTAAGTGCGCTTCCTGCTCAAGCATAAGGGCCTGAGGCTACCATGGTCAATTCCCCAGAACCCGTGTACATAGCTGGGCATGGCCAGGCACACCTCTAACCACAGTCCTGTGTGGAGCAACAGACCAGAGAATCACTGGGGCTCACACACACAAAAACTGTCCAGACAGAAATTGGCCTTAACATCCATGACCTCGCAGTGCCTAGCAATGCTTACACAAGACCCTCATAATAGGAGAAAAAGATGATGACATCAAATTAAAAGAGAGACTAATGGAGAGAGGGAGGGGATATGATAGAGAGTGGAGTTGTGAAGGAGAAAGTGGGGGAGGCGAGGGAAATATCATGGTTTATTTTCTATAAGTATAGAAGTTGTCTCTCTCTATACATATATATATATATATATATATATATATATGCACATATATATACATACATGAAAATTTTTGCTACTAGACACTTAATGGACCCTTCAAACTTAGAAAGAATCCAAGCTCTGGAATCAGTGAAGAAGCTCTATCTTAAGGAAACAAACAGAAGAGTGACTGAGGAGGACACCCTATGATCCCCTCTGGCCCATACATGGCATCACATCTACACAGAGACAGAGAGAGAGAGAGAGAGAGAGAGAGAGAGAGATAACATATCACACCTACTACACATGCACATAAGAAATATTAAAGAAAGCAAAACACAGGGCTGAGGTGATGGCTTGGTCAATAAAGTGTTTGCCTTGCGAGCGTGAGGGCCCTAGTTCTGTCCCCAGAACCCATGTTCAAAAGAAAGCAGGTGTCTGCGAGCCCAGGGCTGGGGAGGCAGAGGCAAACCAAGTTTGTCGAGTTGTAGGCCAGTGATAGTCTCTGTTTCAAAAACAGCTGGACAACACCTGAGAAAAATGACCCTGAAGGTTATCTTCATACATACATGCCTACATGCAACATACATACATTCATTCCATACATACAACATCCACACAAGAGGAAATAAAATTCAAAAATTATTAGGAGAGGTCATTTATTTTTGTTTTGTTTATTCAATAATTATGTATCATTTACTTCTTAATAATTATACCTTCAAATAAATGTGCTACTTTTCTATGAAAGCAAACTTAAAAAGGAAAGTGAAGGGGTGGGAGAGATGGCTCAGTGGTTAAGTCAACTTGCCTAAGAGGCCTAACAACCTGAGTTCTCTTCCCCAGTACCCAGATGTAAGGCAGATGTACAAAGTGGTACATGGCTCTGGAGTTCGTTTGCAGTACCTAGACACCCCAGCACACCCATTTTCTCTTGGTCTTTCTCTATATCTCTGTCTGCATCTCTCTGCTTACAAATAAGTGGATAAAATATTTAAAGAAATGCAAGTGAAAATGATTACTTGCTTTTATATAATTATCATATAAAAGATTTCAAAAGTAAGGGAACATTTTGTCAGATTCTGTTCTACTTTGTGGAACTTTGGCAATGTGCATGGAGAATGTGTGTAGCAAGAGAAGTTTCACAAAGAGAAAAATAGTGTCCTGACGTGAGGCCCCTACTTTGACCACTTTTATTTGATAGTTATGTAACACTATAAAATATTTTTACCATCTCACAGCAAGTATGATTATCTCCTGTTTCTTCATGTTTTTATCACAATGACCTTTTAAGTGGTATCAAATTTTGACAAGTAAATATTTTACCACCAAGAACTGTTCACACATGGCAGAAATTTAGGAATTCTTATAATCTAATACAATCTAAAGACCCCAAAACACATTCACAAATGTTCAAATTGTTCCCTATAACAACTTTATTTAGTATCAGTGGGTATGCAACTTACTTCAAGCATGATGTGTTCTAAGGGAACATGAGAATTACCCTGAAACACTGGGTTGCATTGTTGAGAATTCTACTCATTTATCTTAGGGTTCCTACTTAATATCATTTATGTCCATCTTATGTTATGGGAGCTAGAAATAACAAACTAGGGACTATACAGTGCTGTGTTTAAAATGCTTAATTTCCAAATTCATTCTTTCTTTTTTTAGCCTATTAAAGTTTTATTTTATTTGTTTAATTTATTCTTAGCCAACATCTGTTTAAAAACTTCTATACCTCACACCAGGTCTGGTGGCATGTGGCTGTGATCCTGACACTGGGGATATGAAAGCAGGAGAATCAAAAAGTTTAAGGTCATCCTTTGCTACATAGCAAGTTCAAGGCCAGCTTGGTAGAATGAGACTCTGCTTTACCCTTGCCAAAGGCATTCCCTATCTTTTATTCTATTTGTTTGGGTTTTTCCCCCCTTTTGGACAAGATCCCACTGTGTAGCCAAATTTGGCCTCAAACTCTTGAGCCTCCCTGTCTCAGCCTCTCAAATATGGAGATTTCAAAGTGTGTCATCATGCTCTGTTGACACTCCATACCTAAAGTGCATTTGATTTCCATGGTTCATCTGGTCTCATGAAGAGCCATAAAAGACTGGAACAAGCAATTCAGAAAGAAATAGCATAAGAAGCCTGGCGTGGTGGCGCAGGCCTTTAAACCCAGCACTTGGGAGGCAGAGGTAGGATTGCCATGAGTTCAAGGCCACCCTGAGACTACATAGTGAATTCAAGGTCAGCCTGGGCTAGAGCGAAACCCCACCTAAACAAAACAAAAGAAAAAAAAAACAGCATAAGAAATATTTATAGGCAAAACTGAAATTTAGAATGGCACCCACATTTATGAACTATATATAATCTTTGTTTTTCTCATTATCAAATTTAGTTGCTCCAATCTTTAATATTTAAAACTATACTGATGACCTTATAATTTTCCATAGGAAGATGTTTTAGCAAATATTAGTAGTGACTTGTACATGTTGGACAACTTTCAGTTTTTGTTGCTGTTTCTCTTGTTGTTGCTGCTTTCTTGCAGTACTGGGAATCGAACCCAGAGCCTTGTGTTGTTAGACAAGTGTTCTACACATAATCCATGTCCCCAGACCCAGCTTATACTTCTAGAGCACTTTGCTTTGGTGTTAAACTAACAATGAATGTGTTGGGATTAATTATCTAAATTTTAATAGCTCTTCAACCAGCAAGAAGTAAGTTGACAATACAGACTTAAAAGTGACCACTCATGATGAGTGAGAGAAATTATAATAGCTGGATGTCTACTTTTGATTCCAGCAAAGTAACAAGACTGATATGTTGTTCATCAGAAAGGTATTAAGACCTATTAGTCGTGCAACTCTGTGCTGTGGAGTTTGAAGGTAAGCAGATATAGGTTCAAGGAGCTTCAAACTTGGAAGGAGACGACATCGATATCATTATGCCTTGAAATCTGTAGAGCTGAGTGTTGCTTCTGCCCCGTTCCGTTTATTATGCACATGCCACAGCTACCACCTCCCTCTGGGCTATAAAGGATCATATTTAAGCCCTTGTCCAGTAGCTAATTGTTTATTTCAGCAGTTTGCTGCCACCTAGTGTCCCAGGTAGAGCGCCAAGTATTGAATATGATGGTGAGTGAAGGAAGAGACCACCAGAATACAGAAACTAGTACTCAAGGTAGAATGATAATGATGCCTAATCTTGACATAATGTGATATTCGACTTTCAGTAATATATACCATACAATAGGAATGGCCAGGGAGTCAGAGGGCACTAATCTGGGAACACAGTTTGCAATTTAATTACACATCTGCAGATACCTTAGTTTCAGCCTCATTAAGTTAATGATGAGAATCCTTAGCTCCTTGCCAGAAGATTGGCTAACACACTCACAAAAGGAGGCTAGCCTCTCAGAGGGATTAACAAAGAGTTAAGTCTACTGTTTTCAAGGAAGCTTTTGAATAGTTGGTCTTCCTTTGGAATAAATTTCTCCTTGGTCTATTCACAGAATTTTAGATATCCTGTGCTTAGATCTTCCATTGCCATCCAGCTAACATAGAATAATGTATCACCTACGAATTCTCCTTGCTTCTAGGGTCAGACGAAGTGTTTCAAGTCTACTTTTCTCTCTGAGCCTGTTCTACTTATAATTGTTCTGAGGAATAGGTTTCATTTGGGGAACCAGAGCCAGGGCTGTTACATAAAGGTTGAGTGACAGGAGTTGAGGTGGGCAGGAGTTATCAAAATCTGAAGATCAAGTACTTGGGGGAAGGAATGTCTCATTGCTAGGCGGTGGGAGGACGGGATGATGGGCTGGCAGCTCCAGCCCCCACTGCAGCATCCCAGAGATCTTGGCTGTTGACCTCCCCACGATATAGAAACACCTCTATCAAAAAAGGCCTCCCTTTGATCACCAATTTGGCCAAAGGAATTTTTTTTTTTGCTCATTTCCTCTTATATCTCACTAAGAATAACAGAACTCAGGAGAAAATGATGTCAGCAAATCAGAGCCAAAAGTGAGTTGAGGGAATAAAAAAGAAACAAGAGAGAAAATGATCATCCTCACTTTTCTATCCACTTGAGCACCTGTCTTGTTTCTCATCTCTCCCTTTCCCTTTCTTTTTTTAAATATTTTTTGTTATTTTTATTAATTTATTTGAGAGCGACAGACAGGGAGAAAGAGACAGATAGAGAGAGGGAGAGAGAATGGGCACGCCAGGGCCTCCAGCCACTGTAAACGAACTCCAGACGCGTGCGCCCCCTTGTGCATCTGGCTAACATGGGTCCTGGGGAGTCGAGCCTCGAACCGGTGTCCTTAGACTTCACAGGCAAGCGCTTAACCGCTAAGCCATCTCTCCAGCTCATCCCTTTCCCTTTCTTCAGTTACTACCCTCACCTACTTTCCATCCCTACCACGCACACACACGTATCCCTCCGCTTTTCTTCTCTGCAGAATCACACTGCAGAACAACCATTGTATTGTGTTGAAACACACTTGTGAAATCTGCTCACACTTATTACACTTAATGATGAATGGCAGTGTCCTCGCCTCTTACGCACATGGTCATTGACTTAGAATTCTGAGCATAACACGGGAGAGCACGAACACAGCAAGCTTAACATTCAGCTTCAGTGTTGTCATTCTGAACTCTTTCACTTCAGTAGTCTTGTTCATAGCAGACAGCTTCAGGTTCACTGAGATGAACTTCCAGACTAGGCACACTTATGGAAGAAGGGATATTTATTGAAGCATACAGATCCAGGGGATGGTCCATAATCGCAGAAAAAGTTGGCCCACTTTTATGGGTCCAAGCAGAGAGAGAAAAGCCACAAGCCCAAATCCCCAAAGCTATACCACAGAGCACATTTAGGAATTCCAGGCAGAACTCAAGCACTTTGCCTATCTTTAGACCGGTATTCCAAATGCACCACCACACCTTACGGCTGGAGGCCAACACCTGCACAGTAACACCTCCTCTAGCCAGGTAGCTGGGAATCTAAGATGTTTTCATACACTTCCTGGATCTACTGGGGGCATCTATTCAAACTACCACAGTGGTTAAGTGCTTGGCTGCAAGAAAGAAGATCAGGTTGTGTGTATGAAGCATCCAGCCTGATTGGCTGCTTTGATTCTGTGCTGATATGTCTGATGGCATTTCAGTGATGCAAGCTCTATAAAAGTACATTATGGATGAAAAATACATAGATGAGATATCCTGTAAATTGCATACATGTGTGACTACATAGTCAGCCCTCAGGACTCATGGGAGATGGGTGCCAGGACTCCTCACAGACACCAAAGTACACTGATATAAAATCTGCTGATGGCATAGTTTTACACAGAAAACACATCCTCTTGCAAAATTAAAATAATCGTTAGATGACTTGTGATTCTCAGCAGAATGGAGATTCTATACAGACAGTTTTTATACTGTATTATTTAGTGAATAATAATAAGAAGAAAAAAACGTTTTATATTTTTCTCGAATATTGTCTGTCTGTGGTTGGTTGATCCCATGGATCAAGAGGACTTACTATATATCTACACCTGTATTCTATATATAGCTATATACATACAAATTAACATCTAGAGGCACTGAGGCCAGAATCATGAATCACTGATATATGGAAAGGAAAATTTCCTTTTTCGAAAAGGCATCTTCAAATATAAATTTCCTGTAAAGATTTTGAGCTTCCAATTTCTATGATTTGTAATAAGTCTTACATTAATAAAATGTCTTTTCTTTGTGCTTTAAAAAAACTATTTATTAACACTGTGTTGCATAAAGTAGGTTCAGAACAGTTTTGTGTATTCTTTTATCAATATAACAAAATATTCATCAGATGTGATATGATAAAGACTCTATTGATATTCTCTTGGTAGGATGCTAAGAATAATCCTTTCTGTAAAAGGAGGAAAATCAAACTCCTTGAGCAAGCAAAGGGTCCACTTGCCAAGTATCAGCTAATTCCTTGTAACTGAGTATAAGGGAAGTGCACATGGACAGCACGCTGCTGAGTGTTGTCTGTGAAAGAGGAACAAGCAAAGAAATCAAGCTTTCTTATGCCTGCTGCCATGCAGACGTAAAACTCTCTTCAGCATTAATTTGGTACTACTTTGAAAAGATCATCATATTCCATGCTATTTTAAACAACAGAAACTTTCTCTTCATACCTCCAGCAGTCTTGCATTTTAACGAAGAAGACTCAAAATAGAACAATGCATATTTCTAGGTTTTGATCATTAAATGCCTTCATCTGTGGACTCCTACCCACAAACAATCAACTTGAGAAAAAGTGCCAAACTAGACACCCCTTGTTTCTTGCCATTTCTGACCTTTTCAACCATCTTTTACCTGCTTATCCAAAGATAACCTAAAAAAAAAGAGAGAAAGAAAAGCCAGATTTTTGCCCAAATTTCTAGTCTGTATAAGTCAAATAAGAAGATACCTTATTTCTTGTTTTACCACTGAAGACTTAGAGACCTAAACCTCCCAATGGAGAAAAGGATACACAATTATAAACCTTTGATTCAGGTTGACCATATAGGAACAACAGAGAAAAAAAATATCCAAAGCTATTTACATCTTGTTATTCTGGTAATATAAAACTACTGCATACATGACTTACCTTGGCAATGGTTTAAACACTGAAATGTCCTTCTGTTGTGGTAAATTGTATGATGCTCTTGAACTAGTGCAGAAAGATGCAAGCTTTGCTGACAGACAATAATACACTTGAATTCTCAAAAGCTACTTAATCAGCTGGATTATCTGGACAATTCCATAATGAATACAACTTCTTACCGATAAAATGGATATATAACTAACTGTGCCATGTAAGAAAGTGGAGATAATCTACAAAAAGTACCGAGAACACATCTTTAACTACATTGAGAGCATTATGTGGGTGGAAGGATAAGGGATAGAAAGGGAGAAGCATATAAATAGAAAAAAGCTTGGAGTTAAGATACATCGAAATCTCCGTAGCAATAGTCAGGGAAGCCAGATGCTAGAGATAGGACGGTATGAGACGCCCTAAGTAGACCCACAGCTATAGACTAGCTCATCACCAATGCATTTCTGAAATATCTTTTCATAATCGACACTGTAAAAGCAGTAGTCCACACGGGGAATGTATCATTCTATTAAAGGTGCTTAAAAATCAAGTGTGTGAATTGCACTTCAGCTTGGCAAATCACCTACTTGGCACATGCCAAACTGGCGTGTTCAGAATACCTTGTATCATTCCATCTCAATGCAGCACATTTGCTAGGAGTTTGTTCCACTGCTCAGCATTCAACAGGACTACACAGCGAAGGAGTTTTATGTTAATTTGGCATTCTTTCCATTGATCCAAGAGAGTTGTTATCTCTGAAAGGAGAGCCGAAGTGAAGTTCCTCTCCATATGCTTTGACAGAATCGGTGCATCTGTCAGATGCCGAGTCCGCCTCGCCTTGACACAGCAGCTGTGCCGAGCTGGGCTCCTGGGCCTCTTCCAAGCACATTACCACATAGATTTGCAGGGACAGATCCGAAAAGTCAAATCTGCTCGTCAATGCTTGTTACTGGGTAGGGAATTCATTTACTTTTACACACATCCATTGAGCAACTTTTCATGCAAGTCACTATAAAAATAGTATTTAATTTTCAGCTATCTTGCCCAAAGATCCAAAAATATGAGGGAAATATTTGATTGTACTACAGAAGTATTATGAACTGGATATGAAGGTAGCATTCTATGTTTCAAAGCTTCAAGGAGAGGAAAACATTCTTCAGAAACCTACTATTATGATTTTGGATAGGCAAAAAATTCTTGGCCTAGACAAAAATCAAAGCACTTGTATAAAAGAAAAAAAAATGGTAAGTTTAACTGATTCAAATAAAATGTCCTCATATCAAAAGACTTCCTTAAGAAACTGAATACATATAGTGTAGACTCAGAAAATATTCATATTTGGCCAAGGTCATATTACTACAAAAACTGCCATACATGTTGGTGAAAGGTTTGAAAACACAATATTCTACAAGATGTGCAAATCCACATTAGAGTTGTCAATTTCATTAATCAAAGTAAGATACAACTTAAAAGTACTCGCTGGAATAGTCACAACGAGAAATGCTGACAGTGTAAAGTGCTCGAAAGCATACGGAGCACCTCAAACTCTCACGCATGCGTGGTGGTGTTGCACTAGGGCAAACCGCTGTGGAGCGCATGCTTACTTCTGGCCATTCCTCTCCTACATGCAGTCATGTGTTACTCCATGACAGGGACATATTTTGAATAACGCCTGCACTGACAAACTTGTCATTGTGCGAACATTATGGGGGCATTTACTGAAATCTATATGCTCTGGGTCAACCACTCCACCCAGCCTCTTCATGCAACTAAGAAACGGGATGACGCAAGCACGCGAGGCTGCTGCTGGCTGTGCCTACCATGCTACTGTATAGCAGGCTCGCATGTTTCATAAGCAGAAGGATGATACTCTGAAATCGTGACAAAATACGGTATGGCAAATACATAAGCTAGCACTGTACTCATCATGATTATCTGGTAGTACTACTGTTGTGATTACATGCTCTGTGACCGCCAGCATAGCAAGCTTATTTATACCAAGTTCACCACCAACACGTGAGGTTTGCATCGAGCTACAAAACCACAGTGACTATGTGTCACTAGATGACATGAACATGCCAGTTCCACTAAAATCTATAGAACCATCATAACATACGTAAATGTTACTGAGCAACATATGACTATATTTATTAAGGGCAAATGGTAATATATGTCCATAAAAATGTGTGCCTTAAGGGCTGGAGAGATGGCTTAGCGGTTAAGCGCTTGCCTGCGAACCCTAAGGACCCCGGTTAGAGGCTTGATTCCCCAGGACCCACGTTAGCCAGATGCACAAGGGGGCACATGCATCTGGAGTTTGTTTGCAGTGGCTGGAGGCCCTGGCACGCCCATTCTCTCTCTCTCTCTCTCTCTCTCTCTCTCTCTCTCTCTCTCTCTCTCTGCCTTTCTCTGTCTGTTGTTCTCAAAAAAAAAAAAAAAAAAAAAAAAAAGATTGGCTTGAGCCAGGTGTGGTGGCGCAAGACTTTAATCCTAGCACTTGTGAGGCAGAGGTAGGGGGATCACCATGAGTTCGAGGCCACCCTGAAATTACATAGTGAATTTCAGGTCAGCCTGGGCTAGCGAAAAACCCTACCTTGGGGGGTAAAAAAAAAGATTGGCTTGGACAAGGAGATTCATAGTAGCCTTAATATAATAACCTCTCAACTGAAAATAAGCCCTGTATCCCTCCACAAGAAAATGGATATATGGATCATAGAAAATTCATAAAACAGTATGCATTAATAAAGAGGAAAAATGCAATCACACGTATTAGACCTGGATAGATCTCAAAACATTTGTGCTGAGTGGAACAAGCTTAGCACAAAAGACGCCAGATTCAAACAAACTCATCTAGATGCAGTGAAGTGACTGTGAGAACTTGGCTGGGAACAAACACAGAACATTAACGTGGCGATGAAATACCTTAGCAGTCATGCTCCGGGTGGAGGATATGAGTGTGCATAAAAATGTCAGAACTCAACGACGAAGAGAGTTTCATTTCTGAAAATAACCAGGTCTGATAATCCTATCAGAGTGTTCTCCCACAGATACTGTAAATTCTGTACAAAATGTAAAAATTGACTAACTGAAGGAGGGATAAAGAAAGAAAATAGGCTAGAATCCTGAAGTAGAGGACTCTTGGATTTAAAAAAAAAAAAAAACTGAACAAATTTTCAGTTTGTGTGGCTCTTAACCTAAGGGCAAACATAGTCTGTGCCATGCAGGGAAATGAGATCCAAAGGTAAATACGCTGACATGTGACATGTTATCTTGAAGCACACAGCACAGCTTGGCTTGACCAGGGTAATGGGGAAGTAAGAAGATAATATCATAAACAAAGAAACAGAGAGTTAGTCTTGAAACTATGCATAAGACATCTGCCAGGATCTTCTGTTAACACACACACACACACACACACGCGCACACCGGGACAACTTCCAGCAGTCCAGGTAAGTCTGAAGGAATTGGTGAAGAGTTCAGCTGCCTTCGAGTGCAGGGCAGAAATGCAGACATGTTGCAGTTTAAATCCAGCGAAGCTATGTACCTGCTAACATGAAAAGTCGATATTTTTTTCAGCAACATTATAGAATTCAATGGCTATGCCACATATGATTTGTGCAGAATATAATCTGAATTCACATTCAGTTTGGCACTTGATAGACTTTAACCCCAAGATGACCCAGATATTGGAATTAGCAAGCAAGAAATTTAATGCAGCTCTTACAAGTGTGCTTTAGGATGTGAGGAAAAGTATTCATGTTGGCTCAGGCTATAATCTTAGCCTTAGGGAGGATGAGTCAGGAGATTCAAGGATAGCCTGGACTACATAGGGAGTCCCTAACTTTAAAAATTACCAAGAATTTTGGGGCCAGTGAAATGGCCCAGCAGTTAAAGGCAGTTGCTTGCAAAGCCTGGTGACTCAGATTCGATTCCCTAGTGCCCATGTAAAGCTGGGAGTAAAGTGGTCTTGTGTCCATAATCCCAATACACCTATGATATTGGGAGGCGGAGCCAGCAGAATCCAAAGTTTATGGGCCAAGGTCATTTGCAGTGCCCAGAGATCCTGTCTCACAGAAAGTGGAGCGCAGACATCTCAACGTTGTCTCTGACCTCCATGCACATGCTGTATGCACATACACACACACGCACACGTGCATGCAAACAGAGAGAGAATTAATTAAATAAAATTTAAGTATAGGAGGAAATAAGAGAGGAGGAAATGAGAGCTGAAAATTTTACATCTTTGGTGAAAGAGAACATTTATAGACTCAAGAATCTCAGCCAATGATGAGGTCTAAGTTATAGCATATGGATTCTCACTGTAAGTTCTTCACTTAGGCTGGACAGATGGGCAAGAGCGTCTACTGTGCAAGCCTGAGGGCCTGAGTTGGATCTTCAGCACTAATATGACAAAGCTGGGTGTGGCCACACACACCTGTAAGTCCAGTGCTGAAGTGAGTGGGGAAGAGACAGGAGTGGGGATTAGTGGGGCGGCTCACTGAATAGCCAGTGTAATTAAACCAGTGTGAGCCTCAAGCTCAGTGAGAGACCCTATCTCAAAGAAGTAAGACAGAAAAACGATAGAGTGGAACCTTGATATCCTCATCCTCCCTCCACGCATGAGTGTATTGGTTGCCTGCATCTGCACACGTGTGCATACCCCACATACATACACATGCATACCACAAACACTACACATGTGTTGCAGTCAGGTTCATGTTGCTGGCAGAAATTACCCAACCAAGAGAAGCTTTTGGGGGAAATGGATTTATTTTGGCTTATAGGCTCAAGGAGATGGTCCACAATGGCAGAGAAAATGATGGCATAACATAGATAGCCAACATAAGGTGGACAATAGGCACAGGAGAATGTGCCAAACACTGGCAAGGGGACACTGGCTATTACAACCATAAGCCCGCCCCCAACAATACATTGCCTCCAGGAGGCACCAATTCCCAAATCTCCATCAGCTGGGAACCTAGCATTCAGAACACCTAAGTTTATGGGGGACACCTGAATCAAACCACCATATTCCTCCCCTGGCCCCCATAAAGTGATAACCATACATGATGTAAAATGCAATGCATTCAGTCCAGCTTTAAAAGTCCCCATAGTTTTTTTCTCAATCTTAGTGATATTCACACATCCTATAATCCAAGGTCTTTTAACTGAGCCATGATATCAAAAAATCCCCCCAAAACCCATAATGACATAGAATAAACACTCACACTACAAAAGATGGTACTGGGCATAGCAAAGAAATATTCAGCCAATACAAGATTTAAACAGGGCATACATCCAACACTGTAGCTCCAAGTCCAACAACTCTAGCCAGTGGCAAATCTCCAAGTCCAATAATTCTAACCAGCAGCAAGTCTCTGGACTTCCAATTCAGCCCCTCCAGCTAGGCTACTCACAGTCCAGGAAAACTACACTACATCTGGGTCTGCAGCTTTCCTTAGCATCCATCTCATGGTCCCAGCATCTCCACTGGTTCTCCACTGCAACTCACAGTTCATCCTCATGGCTCTGTGGGGTTTCCATGCAGGCATCCAGCAAACCTACTTCACACTGCCCATGGCCATTTCCAAAACACAAGACCATGTTGCAAATTTAATGACCCTCGCTTTCCTGAATTTATTGTACTCCATAATACCAGGTAGGGTGCCAATTTATTAATCTAGAGGAGAATAAAGCATACTTTGAAGAACAGGACACTCCTTGAGCATTCAGACCCTTCAAAAGAGTCTACATTCTTCTTGTTGCCCCAGTGCAGGTCAGCTGGCCCAATTTCAAAGGTTGTAATCTCTCAATTGCAGCTGAACTGTCAGCAGTTTCAGCCTAAAGATTTCTTTCTGTGCCATATCCCTCTGCTCCCACCAGTCCATTTCTACGCAATGCAACCCTGCACAAATTCTCAGGACACGGCCATAACAGCAAGCCTCACACACAAACTGCTTCTGGCTCAGTCCAAACAAAGCTCTTTCTTACCGTTATAAGCCAGACCTCACAGTTCATAGTTCTTACTACATTCAGGTCTTTCAATTCTGACCAGAGTAGTCCATCAAGCTGTACCTGTAGCACTGAAAGACATCTCTTATAAAGCTTCAAATCCTTCCACATTCCTCTTGAAAATCAGCTCCAAAAGGCCAAAGCCACACAGTCAGGTGTCTAGCACCAGTCACACTCCTCTGGTACCAACATTACTGTTGTAGTCAGGTTCGCATTGCTGGTAGAAATCACCCAACCAAGAATAGCTTTTGGAATAAAAGGGTTTATTTTGGCTTACAGACTTGAGGGGACACTCCACAATGGCAGGGTAAACAATAGCATGAGCAGAGGATGGACATCAACCCTGGCCAACATAAGATGGACAATAGCAACAGAAGAGTGAGCCAAACACTGGTCAGGAGACACTGGCTATAACACCCATAAGCCCGTCCCCAACAACACACTGCCTCCAGGAGCTGGGAACACCTAAGTTTATGGGGGACACCTGAATTAAACCACCACAACATGCATATCAAAAATGCCTTTCATGGGCTGGAGAGATGGGTTAGTGGTTAAGGCACTTGCTTGTGAAGCCTAAGGGCACATGTTTGACTCCCCAGATCCCACGTTAGACAGATGCACAACGTGATTGCATAGTCACATCTGCACACAAGGTGGTACACATGTCTGACATTCGATTATAGTGACTGGAGGCCCTGGTGCACCAATTCTCTCTCTCTCTCTCTCATTCTTGCTCTCTCTCATAAAAAAAAGACCAGTCTGTTGGGCTTGTGTCAAAAAAAGGCTTAACTTTTCAGCCTGATTGAAGTTTTTCATAATAAATTGAAAATGACATTAAAAAGCATTGAAATGAACATTTGATGCTTACGTGTTTTATTCTCAGCACTTGATCAAATTCTGGAATGTATTAGTATGCATTAGCCTCAATCATTAGCAGAACATATTTATTCAACACTTATGGGTCCTGGCTGGCATAGGTTTAAGCGTAGACCAGGGCCTGAGTAGATGATTGGCACACTCTGACATGTGGTCTTCTCAAAATTATGTGTCCACTCCTCGGTACTCATGTCACTCAGTAAAGCCTTTCATTTGATCTTCCAGATAAATATGGACATCTAATAAAAAGTTTCAAAAGGAAAAGAAAGAAAAGTTGGGTGACAAGATGCTGTCCTACCCCTTCCCTCCTGTCTTATGCTGATGACCTGTGTTTCAGATACAAAAATATTCATGAAAAGCGATCTCCCGAAAGCCCAACCCAGATCTGTATTTAGGCAGGAAATCCTAATAAATGCTTTGCAGAAGTTCAGTGTCCCACCTCTGCCACTGAGTCTGGTGACTATGCATAAACCCCTGCATGTATTCTGAAATCAATTTTTTTGTGTATGAGTAGACAAGAGAAGAGTTGGTCTCTCAAGCCTCTTCATGTCTAATACTTGTTTCATTACTGGGCTTTTCAGAAAAACATGATTCAGTAATTTTAGGAAAGCTCCTGTGATACACAGTGAACCAAATTCTGTGAGACAATTTCTTTGTCCAAAGTCAAGGACAGACTCTCTGTATGGCCACATTTGAACTCTGCAGGTTTGAAAATCCTCAAGTAAGAATTGCAAGCTCTTAACAATTGGTCTTTTATTTTGTAACAAAAAAGAAACTGACATTAACAACCAGGTGGGTTTGGAAAGATTCAAAATTCCCCAAAGAAAAGGTAATGTGCTGCGATCAAGTTCCTGCCGAACTGACATCATGTGGGGAGAGAGGGAAACACCTACAGTGAATGCTACGCTGATCCCTGTTTTCAATTCCCTCCCACACATCTATTGCTTCTCTTGAAGCTTGTTATTGCTAAAGTACTTTTTTTTGTTAAAAAAAAAAAAGTGCTACAGCTCTAAATGTGACTATTAGCACCCAAATCTAGCTATGCTTTTAAAGCAATTATGTTGTGTTTGGTGATTTCTTTCTTGGGCATTTGAAATTGCTACTCCTGTCAGTGAGCTCAGGAGACAGGTGCTTTCTATTAAGCAAAACTGTAGAATATTTTAAATATTACTATTATTATAAACATCAGATGAACTAGAAGAATTACACTAACTGATAAAGGCAAAAGAGATTAATTATATCAAGCAATAATGGCGGAAAATAAAGCAAAGACTATTACTTAAATAATCCCACTGAGGATAACCCTCAGTGGATAGGGGGGTGGGGAAGACAGGAGATAAGAGATTAATATGAGGGGAATAGGACTGACAAATTATTGGTCCACACTGTAAGATTCCTAATTATTAATAAAAAAGAAGCATGGTCAATTGCTCCTCAGAACATAAAATTCACTCCCTCCAAAAAGGCCCATCTCTTAATTTATGGCACTTTAAATTCATAAAGTGAGCTGGAAGGATGGCTTAGTGGTTAAAGCATTTGCCTGCAAAGACAAAGGACCCAGGTTTGAGTCCCCAGGACCCATGTTAGCCAGATGCGCAAGGGGGCACACATGTCTGGAGTTCGTTTGCAATGACTGGAGGCCCTGGCATGCCCATTTTCTCTCTCTCTCTCTCTCTTTCTCTCTCCCTCTTTCTCTGTCAAATAAATAAATAAATAAAAATATTTAAATCCATAAAGTTACCACAGAAAACCTAAAGCATAATGAACATTGTTTGAACAACCTTATTTTCGAGACCACAAGACCATAAGAACAGCGAACTATGGGCACATCCATAGCACATATGAAATGCAACAAGAAAGCAGGACGTTGAGATTGCAGGACTGTAAAATAGCAAGACTCAGACTGTGAACTCATTTGTTTATGAATGTACAGCCTCCATGCCTCTTCTAAGAAAATGGATGACTCACTCACTCTACTTTGTAGTTAAGTGGATAAAAAGAGCTTAAGGATTCTGACTATTGGGCTGGAGAGATGACTCAATGGTTAATGAAATTGCTTGCAAAGCTTAACAACACAGGTTTGATACCCCAGTACCCACATAAAGCTAGATGCACGAAGTGACACATGTATCTGGAGTTTGTTGGCAGTGGCTAGAAGCCCTGGCACCTCTCTCTCTCTCTTTCTCTCTTTCTCTATCTCTCTGCTTGCAAATAAATAAATAAAAAGCCCACTCTCCATTTTCAAGCTCCCACCAATTGTGAGCTACAAGAGGGCCTAAATCTATTAAATTCTCTCCAAAAGAATAATGGCTATCCAATTTATCTGGTGCTGACTTCACTCTTTATTGGAGAATTTGCTTCTAGTTTACAGATGGATGCAGATCTGGAGGACAGAATTAGCCCATTGAACCTCAACAGGGCCCCAGCTGAAACCAAACATAATTGGGAAAATGAGTAAGAATGCTCCTTTCTTGGTGAACCTGGTACCAGCACAAAGGTAAAGGAGATAAACACAGAGAACACTCAATTCCTACCAAACCAGATATCCAGAGACACAGAGGTTCCCAAGACCTCATCACTGAAGTAGACCTAAAATGAACCCAACATGGCTCAGGGAAATTTGCAGGAAAAGGGGCAGAAAGATTGTCACACCCACATGTTGGGTGGTTATGCATAGAGACAATGCCTCTTACCCATAACTGATGGCTAACCCCACAATGCACAACCCATATTCCCCAACAAGGAGGGTCCCTGTGGAGGGGGAAAGACAGACAGGAGGCTAACAATAGTACCAACATGACTGTATATATACTGTGTACATAACTAATAAAAATTAAGAGAAAGAGATCTGTCAAATGATTTGGAAATAACACCATTGAATATGCAATCTTTTTTAAAATGAGGATTTGTGTTAACTTTAGAGATTCATTGAAATTATAGGAAACTTCTGACCTTAGAATGGCCAGGTGGGAGGCATTCCTTCACTCCTCTGCTCTGGAAAATTCACTTACAAGAACATTAAAGGCAAACTCATTTTTAAATTACATTTTCAAAACCCCACCACTCAATGAGAATAAAGAAAATGGTTGGAGGAATCGTGCAACTTAGGAGAATATACATTTGGCAGAAGGTGACACTGACATGAAGCCAACTGCTTGGCAGAACCTTGGAAAGGCGGGGGATGGATGACCCCAGATACCCTGCAGGATGACAGTAACAGAGAGGGGCAAAATGCCATGGTTTGACTGTAGTTGATACCGAGGTTTCACCCTCTCAGATAACCTGGCCACTTCTCATCCATTTCCAAATATGTAAGCAGAAGAGCAGATTAATGGGGTTGAAAAGGTCTAAGTGATGTCAGGGGAAGAGATTCAGTAAAGGAAAGGTGGAGGGAGGGCTAATCAAAATCTCAGAGGATATAGATAAGTCACATGGAAACCTACTTTTTTGCACATTGGAACACTCAGGAGCCACAGATTGTTACTAGAAAATTTTCAGTGCCAGGAATGGGATACCTTCCAGTGAGCTGTTGGCCAGGAAGGTCCCTGGTGCCTCCAGAACATTACAGGCCATTGCTGAGGCCCTTGCTTTCCCAGCAGGAATAGATGGTAAGACCTTATTGCTGAGGACCCCACATACTTGGGCTTTAAGGTCACTGAGAAATCCTGCTGGAACTGAGCTGAAAATCCCCCTCTATGTAGACCAGCTGATGGAAAGCTGGAAAAAGTCATGCTGCATGTAGTTGAATGAGAGAGAGAGAAATCCCCAGTGAAGATACTCAACAGTGGACACTGCAAGCTTTATATTTGGCCAGCCAAGCCAAATGAGCCAACGGGTGTAATAGTGGCACGTCTGATATGGGAGAAACCAACTGCCCTCTAATTTCACTGGAGGCCCTCTCATGGGAAGGAATACATCCATGATACTAAAAACGTACAATGTGGCTAGTCATGAGCCTTAGGGGTGTAATGTCTGCTTCTGTCTGGCTAAATGTATATGCTATGCTGACCAAACTGCCCACTAAGCACTTTTCTTAATATTCATATCCATATATTAATGCTACTCTCACTTTTGGATAGAGAAGCTTCTCTTTTGAGATGCCAGCGACCTGGAGATGACTCAGAAGGCTCCATAGTGCTGAGAAGAAGTGACAGAGGAGTGGTCAGCACTGAAATATCTCTATCACACCTTCCAAACCTCAGGTCCATTGTGGAAGACATGGTGGAAAGAATGTAAGAACCAAAGGAAAGGTAGGATTCCTTACAATGTGCTCCTCCAGACACAAAATGACTTGGATATCCATGACCTCATAGTGGTAGATGCTGAGGAGGCTCAAATGGCTTGGACAGATGACTTGATGGTTAAGGTGCTTGCCTGTGAAGACTAAGGTGCTGTGTGTCTGGAATTAGTTTGAGTGGCAGAGGCCTTGGTGCACCTATTCTCTCTATCTGCCTTTCTTCAATCAATCAGTCAATCAATCAATCAATCAATCAATAAATAAAACATTTTTAAAAAGTCATCAAAGCAGAAAATCAGAGGCCACTGAGAGCTCAATATTAAAGGAGACTTATAACCTTCCTTCTAAGGCTCAGGGAACATTACAGGAAAGGATCCAGAAAGAATATAAAAGCTATAGTGTGTAAAGGTGTATTCTGAGGCATTGCCCCATCCCCCACTCCAAAGACTGACTGATGTATTCATGAACCCACAGTGAATACTAACAACCCCACTGAGGAGGGTCCTCATGGAATAGGGGTGAGGCAGAGGAAACATAGGTGTATACCAGATGGTAATATAACCAATTTTCAATAGTTCATGTGAGGCAGAGGTTGGAGGATCTCTGTGAGTTCAAGACCACCCTAAGACTACATAGTGAATTCCAGGTCAGCCTGGACTAGAGTGAGATCCTACCTTGAAAAATCAAATTATATATATATATGGGACAGAGTGACAGAGATAGAATGTTGGGTAACTTAATCACACTCACAAAAACAAAAAAACAGACTCTACTCAAACAATGAAGAACAGGGTTATATACAGCTGTGAATACCAGCTGGTAGGTACCAGCTGAGAGACTGTGAAACATGCAGAGAGATCCATTTCCAGGGTTTACAGATCAAATTCAATGCTATTGTTTTAACTGAAGTGTGAGGGCCTCCTGTTGAGAAAGTGGAGGAAGCAGACAGGAGACATAAGGGACTTGAATCTATTATTCTCATCTGTTATATAGGACATCGACAGACAATACTAGTACAGATTAACAAAAAAAAAAATAGCAACAAAAACAAACACACAGATAAATAGCAAAATATACCATTTTTTAAGTTTCAAGTCATTAACCTTTTGAGATAAGATAGCATCAAAGACTATATTTTGTAATATGTTAGCACATGTTTTCATATATATATATATATATATATATATATATATATATATGTATTATGTATATAAATTAAATAAGAGAAACTAGTTGAAATCATCATCCCTTCTGATAGAAATAGGGGATAATGGTGGGGAGAATTGAAAGGAGGTAGGCTTAGGGGAGGGTTAACAAAAACTAAAGACTGTGAAAAAGTCATATGGAAGCCTACCTCTTTGTTAACTAAATAAAAATTATAACTTAAAAACAGAGTTTGGGCAGAAATACCATGGAATGGACAATGCTGCTCCCAAAAGATTATTATAGGAAAATCCTAGTGCTGGTGGTGGGGTAGTACCAGGTGAGTTGTTGGTCAGGGAGGCCTCTGAGGTTCCCAAACCAACACAGGCTATTGCCAATACTCTTGGTCGCCCACTAGAGCTATATAGCAAGAAACTATTGGTGAAGAAACCACATGTTTCAGTTGCCAGACATCAAAAAATCAAGCTAGAGCCTCCCTGCTGGCTAACTACTGTAATGATGGAAAGTTCTGGAAAGTCATAAATGGTCTTGCCCAGCAATGGAACATGTGAGCTACAAGATGTGCCCATGGGTACAATAGTGGCATGACTGTTATGGGGTAATCAACTAAGTGCAAACTAAAGGAATCATGGGAAAAACAATTTCAAATCAGGAATCTATAGCACATTTTTTTTCAGAGTAACATTAATAGAGACAGCATTTCTCAATAAATGTAAACGGATTGAGTTTTAATCTCTAAAGGGAATCATAAATGTGGACTATATTAATTAGATTTAGACTTTTAAAAAACTTTTTATTGTACTCTTCATTTTGTAGCTTCTTTTATGTCAGCAGCATTAGATTTCTGCCTTCTAATATGAAAAATATTATAAGATACTCATTGTCATTTCCAGCTTTTCTGTGTAGGCATGTCCAGCTTCATTTGATTTCTATATCTGTGTGTTGTATTGAGGGGTACACATATTTTCAAAAGAACAAAGAACATAGTGCAGTTGGATATTTTTATTTTTGATATTTCACTAGGAAAGCAAAAAATTTTCTTAAAAAGAGTCAGGTACTATATATGTTACAGATAATGACTATATCTTCTTGAAATTTGATTGATTTATTTAAGAGAGAGAGAATGGGCACACTAGGACCTCGTAGCCACTGCATATGAACTCCCATTGCGTGTGCCACCTTGTTCATCTGCCTTATGTGGGTGCTGGGGGAGCGAACCTGGGTTCTTATGGCTTCACAAGCAAGCACCTTAACCACTAAACCAGCCCCAAAAAAAGTTTGTTTTTTTTTTTTCCTTAGACTGAAACAATAAAGGAATTGCAACCCACATTTCTGTCTACATATCTTGTGGAAAAGAATCTAACAATTCCAATTTTCTTTTTATGCATATATATATTTACATAAAATAAAAAGAATGTGTTTTCCTTTTTATTTGGTGCAATTTTAAATTATTCTTACAGGAAGCTGAAGATATACTTTTATTTGTTCTTCAATGTTTATATTTTATTCTTTTTTTTTTCATTATAATTTAGCTTAAATTTTAACTAGAACCAACTCTGAACCACAGAAATTCCATCAGTCTGTTAGGATGCCTGCATTGAGCGCTGACCTCTAAGATGGAAGTCCTGTTGCTGATGTAAATAAAATGGAGGCAACATCCCTGCTCCAGGTTGAAAGACCCAGAAACTAAATTAACTCCATGAAGGGTTCAGTAAGGTGCTTCCCTGGCTGAGCCTAACTTTCAGGTTTTCCATTTAGGCAGAAGGCAACTGCCCTGACACATGGTTAGGGAATATGCCCACCCAAAGGCCGGAGTCACCCCTACCCTAGACATGCCCAGGACATGCCTGAGGCCTGTCCTCTCTGCTCTTTCTGCCCCAGCCAATCACAATGCAGACTGCCTCATCTGCCTGGGGTTCCCCTAGCTCCTACCTCCCTCCTGCCCCCAACCTTGCCCGCCAAAATCTTCCTGCCTCCATCCTGCCCCCAATTTTGCCTGCCAAAATCCCAAGCCAATCAGAAGAATACAAGTGCATTTACTGTTTAAATCAACCAATCATGTATCTATCCCCTACTTCCTTGTTCGAATTTCTATATAAACCCTACCCTCCTGCTACTGGAGGCTCTTGTATGGATCCACTGCGTTGGTGAAGTCAAGAGTCCCAGCTTAAGCCCGAAATAAAGCTCCTTGC
Source organism: Dipus sagitta (assembly GCA_036346955.1). Classification (NCBI taxonomy): domain Eukaryota; kingdom Metazoa; phylum Chordata; class Mammalia; order Rodentia; family Dipodidae; genus Dipus; species Dipus sagitta. Next base: position 58,990,525 of record CM070786.1, on the reverse strand, counting down.
CCTTGCATACGTGTATGGTTCTCCTTGGTGGTCACTGGGGGTGCAGAGAACTGGGCATAACAAAGGTCACTTAGCCTGTTGGTGTCAGAACTGAGAACCTGCCAGTTTCCCCTCACAGATGTCTCTTGCTGCACGTCCTCCCACCAAAGTTCCTGCCAAAGAAAGGCATGTGGACTATGGGTCATGATTTTATTTGTAGTTATAAATATGCCCTGCTACTTTCAAGTAGGAACTGAAGTGGGGTCATACCAAACTTTTACACAAAGGGACACAGAAACATCATGTTTTTTTTTTTGTTTTGTTTTTTGTTTTTTTTTTTTTTTTTTTGGTGCACGCTTTTTTTTTTTTAATTTAATTTTATTTTTTTATTTTCTCCATTTTTATTAATATTTTCCATGATAACAAAAAAAAAAATCCCATGGTATTACCCTCCCCCCTTTCCCCTTTGAAATTCCATTCTCCATCATATCCTCTCCCCATCTCAATCTTTCTACTTACATATATACAATACCAACCTAATAAAAGCCCTCCTCCCTTTCTTTCTCTTCCCTTTCTATCTCCTTTTTTAACTTACTGGCCTCTGCTACTGAGTTTTTTCCTTCTCACACAGAAGCCCAATCATCTCTAGCTAAGATCCACATATGAGGGAGAACATGTGGCGCTTGGCTTTCTGGGCCTGGGTTACCTCACTTAGTATAATTCTTTCCAGATCCATCCACTTTTCTGCAAATTTCATAACTTCATTTCTCCTTACTGCTGAGTAAAACTCCATTGTATAAATGTGCCATATCTTCATTATCCACTCATCAGTTGAGGGACATCTAGGCTGGTTCCATTTCCCAGCTATTATAAATTGAGCAGCAATAAACATGGTTGAGCAAGTATCTCTAAGGTAATGAGATGAGTCCTTAGGATATATGCCTAGGAGAGCTATAGCTGGGTCATATGGTAGCTCAATCTTTAGCTGTTTTAGGAACCTCCACACTGATTTCCACAATGGCTGGACCAGATTGCATTCCCACCAACAATGTAGAAGTGTTCCTCTTTTTCCACATCCCCGCCAACATTTATGATCGTTTGTTTTCATGATGGTAGCCAATCTGACAGGAGTGAGATGGAATCTCAATGTAGTCTTAATCTGCATTTCCCTGATGACTAGGGATGTAGAACATTTTTTTAGATGCGTATATGCCATTCGTATTTCTTCTTTTGAGAATTCTCTATTTAGCTCCATTTCCCATTTTTTGATTGGTTTGTTTGATTCCTTATTATTTAACTTCTTGAGTTCTTTGTATATCTTCGATATTAATCCTCTATCAGATATATAGTTGGTGAAGATTTTTTCCCATTCTGTAAGTTGCCTCTTTGCTTTCTTCACCGTGTCCTTTGCAGTGCAAAATCTTTGTATTTTCATGAGGTCCCAGTGGTTAATCTGTGGTTTTATTGCCTGAGCAATTGGGGTTGTATTCAGAAAGTCTTTGCCAAGACCAATATGTTGAAGGGTTTCCCCTACTTTTTCCTCTAGCAGTTTCAGAGAGAAACATCATGTTTAATAGCCAGCAAATGAAACCACACAAAGAAATATCCAGCCATTGGTGAAAAGATAAAGAAAATAAAGAGTCTTGTTCATTGCATGGAATTCTATCCAACAATAAGAAGGAATGAAGCGCCACTGGGTGGATGAACCTGAGAAACCTTATGTCAAGTGAAAGAAGAATAAAAGTCAGTTTACCATGATATTACATTTGTAAGACATGTGCACAATAGGCAAGTCTGAAAGACAGAAGGTTTAGTCCTGAATGCCTGGAGGACACGGGAGGTGGGGGAGGGCTGAGGTGGCCCCACTGAGAGGTGTTTGATAGAGATGGGGGCTGATGAAACTTTTCTAGTTAATGGTCATGTTCATTACAATGCTCTAATCACATTTAAAGAAATTGAATCACACACGGTGAGTGGATTTTCTGGCACATTACTTATGTCTCTATAACTTTAACTTTATCAGGGCTTTTAAAATTTTTATGTATGTGCTTGGATGACTTGGGAACTTCCAGCTATGGGTGAGTTTTTCCCCAAGCTGGGCCCAGGCCCAGGCCCAGCCCAGTTGAGCTTAGGGGAGAGCCCCCGAGCCCTTACTCTCCACATGGGCTCCTTTACCCCCTCCAGCTCCCCACATGGCAGGAGCTCCTTGAACTTATTTTTCTCTCCTCTCTTTCTGTGGTTTTTCCAGGTCCTCCATGGGGAATCTCTAGCCACATGGGTGCCTTTCCTCGGCTCTGTACTTCCCTTTATACATACAATAATTTAATTATTTGAAAATGTTATGTATGTATGTGATATGTGTGTGTACATGCCACAGCATGCATGTAGAGGTCACAGAACAGTCTCTTACTGTCTGCCCTCACCATCTTCATTGCTGAGTCGGGGCCTCTCTTCTCACCCTCCTGTTCATTGCCATAGGCCTGTTGTGATCACAGACACATGCATCACTCTGCATCCAGCTTTACCTAGTACTGGGGCAGAGAACTCAGGCTAGCAGACTCACAAGCAAGTGACTTTAACTGCTGAGCCGTCTCCTCAGCCCTATGGCATGACAGAACCATTGGCAGCCAGCCATAGGCATGAACAATGACTCACAAAAAGTTAACAAGAAAAGAGTGGCTCACAAGTAAAATAAATTTCATATATTCCTCTTTCTTGTTACTTATTTATTAGGTTCTCACAGTAATCCATACTAAAAGCAATCTGAATATTTGTTTACCAGAATGCAACATGCTCACTCCATCTGCAAGGATTATGGACCACCTACTGATGTCAGAAACCATGCTGGCTGCTTCAGGTGAGAAATAATATATTAATCACTCAGGATGTTCATGGCAAAGGTTTCCATTGTTCTGTTGTTTGTTCCCCCCCCCCTGCCGCCCCCGCCCAAAAGGGAATGTAAGTTTGCATTAGCTGAACACATTCCTTATGCCAGACATAAGTAAGGGCAGTGGCTGTCTGGTTCACCATCTCAGGGACCTACTCCACCAGTAGTAAAAACATAGCGAACTTGATAAAAATCTGTTGAACTCTCAAAGGTAATTAAATGATTTAATAATAGGATTGTGTCATGTCTGTAGACCATTAAAGTCTAAAGAGCTTTTGAATCACAATCTTATTGATTCCTTCTCTTTCCAGTTCAGGAGAGCAGAGAAAGCGAAAATATTTGCAAAGGCCGAGTATCAAGAGTTTTGAGCACAATTTGAAGCCCCAGTAAGGCCAGTGCAAGTCTGCCTGCTACAACCAATATTGTAGCCTGATGAATTTTCAAATGATTCACAAGACCAACCACTGCTTTCTGCTTTATTTCACCGACTTTCAAGAGTCCCTCAGGCAGAGCGCCGCTTTATTCTTTTGTACTTGAGCTTGAAAAGTGAGTATCTCTTTATTGCATATGCTTTTGGTACATGGCATCTGGAGGTAGAAGAAAGCTTGGCCCATAACAGCTTTGGCCCTCAGTGCAGTCAAGTGGCTAATCACAAACCTTTTAAGTGTGACCTTTCTTCTGAGAACAAAGTGCTTTGCAAATATTATCCAAGTGAGCTCAGAACCCCAGGGGAGAGACAAGGAGATAGGGTCTGGTAGTAAACTATTTCACACCTGAGGAAATCAAAGGAAGACAGACTTTCCAGCTGAGAGGTAAAGCAATTTTAACTTCTTACCTGTGAGTGGCAAATGGGCCAAGAAATAATTTGAAGATGAGTTTGCCTCCTGCATATGGATGACGGCTTACACTGCCCACAGAGCTTGGGTTCATCCTGCTTAAATCATAGCCATGCAGCACCTATAGACTCCCTAGCACTGCAAATGGCCCCTTGCTCATGGACCTTGCCTGAGAACAGTGCCTTAGCCTAGACAGCTCTTGACACATGACTGTTTACTTGACCTTGGAAAATGTGCCTGTTATCCTTGGCATATAAGTAGAATAATTACCACGGGCACACAGCAAGAGACAGTGTCCAGCAACTGCCGGTGTGTCGGCAACCAGGAAGAGCGGAGAGCATTCCGGCATTGGCAATGGATTTGGATTGCATCTACCCACAGGGCAGCTTGAAAATTAAAAAATATATATGTGTATGTATGGTGATAGATGACTCAGCAATTATGGCACTTTTGCATACAAAGTATTTGTGCATGTAGGTGCACACAAATACACAAAACAAGTTACAGCAGTTTCAATTAAAACTATTCTTAATGAATTAATTTCCATGTGTGGATATTTTTGTTATGCTGTTCACTGATGAATATGAGAATCCTAGCTCCACCTATTCCGAGACTGAAAAAATCATCTTCATCTTGATCCTTGATGCCTAAGGTTAATATACCTCCCTAGGCCAAAAGCAAATAAATAAATTAATTAATTCATCAAAACAAATAAGAAAATCGAAAAGTATAGCAAGAGGACAGTACACTTATACAAGGCAGACAACCCGCCAAAAGAACAAAAAAACAGAGCTGGAACTTTGTGTCGCTGTGACTTAAGAATTTTCAGAATATTAAAATTGCATGAAATCCAAGTTGTATCTTTTGGGCTGGCCAAGGAAGGAATGATCTTGTGCTCAAAGGTATTTCTGTGTGGCCCAAAACTCAGGATTTGTGTTTGACCTGAGCTATAGCTAAATGATTTATTATCTTAAGTATACCTTAACTTTTGATCAGATGAAAGCTACCCTGACATTGGTTGATTTGACTATATAATAACCATTATATATCCAAGCCACTCTGCTGAGGGGGTAGATTTCTAAAGAGACCAAGCAACAGTTACTTTTTTGAAAATCTGTTTTTAAAAATTAAAGCCACAATGTTAGAATCATAATGATATAACTTTTGATCACTATTTCCAGAAAAAAAAAAAAACAGTATGGACACCTTCCAAAGGATTATAGCTTAGTGCTTTAAAATCCAGTTATACAAAAGACATATGTACCGTGTTATTCACAATAGCTAAACAATGGAACTAGCTTAGATAGCTATCCACAGATGAATGGATAAAGAAAATGTGCTGTATATATAAACACAATGGAATTTTTATTTGGCTATAAAGAAAAATGAGATCATGACATTTGCAGTAAAATTGATGGGGCTAAAATTATTACATTAAAAAATAAGCTAGATTCAGACAAATATGGCGTGTTTTCTTTCATATGAAAATTGTAAAGTTAAAAATTATATGTGTGTATATCTGGAGGGCAGGCCAAGAAACAAGAAAAGGAGAGCATGGGAGGGAAAAAGAGGCCTTAAGGGAGTAGAGTAAGAAAAAATATAGAGTAAGAGAATACATGCAATGTGAAAGAAGAAACAGACTACTGGGGTAGGAAGGGGACGGCCAGGAGAAGTGCAGGCTGATGGAGGAGGACAGTGGAATAGGAGGATCAGCAAAAATAATGTATATAACTTCCACAATGGTGAAGCCCATTACTTGGCACGTTAATTTCAAAAAAATTTAAATCCATAAGCAATTATAAAACATCACCTTACCGAAAATTAAACAATAATTCAAAAAAAGTTAGAGGTACAAACAACTGCAAAGATATCCCATAGTATTTAGAACAGTGGCTTCAAAATACAAATATTTCCTGTCAAGATAATTAGGGTATTCTCACAGAGATAGGAAAATAATCCTAATGTTAGTATGGAATCACTAAATACTCCAAATAGCCAAAACCATCTTCAACAAAAAAGGAGGAAACAAACTTGCTAGTCTTTTTTTACATAACACTTTAAAAACTTTTTTGTTTATTTTTATTTATTTATTTGAGTGCGACATACAGAGAAAGAGGCATATAGGGAGAGAGAGAGAGAGAGAGAGAGAGAGAGAGAATGAGCGTGCCAGGGCCTCCAGCCACTGCAAATGAACTCCAGATGTGTGCGCCCCCTTGTGCATCTGGCTAACATGGGTCCTGGGGAATGGAGCCTCGAACCAGGGTCCTTAGGCTTCACAGGCAAGCGCTTAACCGCTAAGCCATCTCTCCAGCCCCAAACTTCCTAGTTTTAAATGAGATTACCAAGGTATAGTAGCCAAAATTGTACAATACAGACACATATAAGCCAGAGAAAAGAAGGTAACACACAGGAGAAAGCCACCTCGCACACATACACACACACGTAAAAAATGGGTAAAGGGCATAAGTAGACATTTTCTCTAAGGAAATAAAACATGGCTAGGAATGATGGTACATACCCGTAATCCCAGCATTTAAGAGGCAGCGGTAGGAGGATCAGTACTTAAAGGTCATCTTTGACAACACAGCATGCATAGTTTAAGGCCACTCAGGGATATATGTGGTCTTGTTTAAAAAAAAAAAACTAAGCAAAAGAAAAGAAAGAAAAAATGGTCAGAAGATGTAGGAAAAGAGGCTTCCCATCACTGGTCCTCAGGAGAATGCAATGAAGACCACTAGAGAGCACGTCATACATTTAAGTTAGTTATTATGGAGCAGTCAAAAGATGATAATTTTAAGTGATGATGTAGAGAAGTAAACCTGGGCATTTGGTAAGAATATAAATTAGCACAAGTACAGAATGGAGGGTACTGAAAAAATTAAAATAGATCTATCTACCACATACCCAGCAAGCCCACTTCTCAGGCTATACCCAAAGTAAATAAAATGATTTTCTCTAAGAGAGATCTACACTCTTATGTCATTGCAACGCTAAATGTCCATTGGTGGATGAATAGATAAAGAAAATGTGATATGTGGGGGAAGAAAAGAAGGTAATAGGAGAGGATAAGGATCAAAATACATTACTTATATGTACATATAAAGATCACAATGTGGGTCTGGGGAGATAGTATAGTGGTTAAGGCACTTGCCTGTGGAGCCAAAGGACCCAGGTTCAATTCCCCAGGACCCATGTAAGCCGGATGCACAAGGTAGTTCACATGTCTGGAGTTCATTTGCAGGGGTTGAAGGCCCTGGCATTCCCATTCCCTCTCTCACTCTCTCTATCTGCCTCACTCACATATGAAATATTAAAAAGTAAAACAGAGAAGAAGAGAATGGAATGGCTATTACTAGGAGTTGAAGGCTTGGGGAAAAGGGAGATATGGTACACACTTCCAACTATAGGTTGAATATTCTATGGAGACTTTCAGCAGAGCAAAGTGACTATAGTTACAAAGAATGTATTGTATAGTTGGTATGTGTTAACAGTAGATCTTACATTATCACACACTAAACAGTGAAAAACGTGTGAGGTGATGGAAATGATAATTTGCTCTGCTATGAAGATCATGTCCCAATGAAAATGTATATCAAGCCTAAACACCACAACTCAAATCTTGAATATATAAATTTTATAAATTGTACTTCAATAAAGCCAAAAAAGAAAAATGTATTAGTATTATTATATTTTTAATTTTTATTTTTTTGGTTTTTCGAGGTAGTGTCTCACTCTAGCCCAGGCTGACCTGGAATTCACTATGGAGTCTCAGGGTGGCCTCGAACTCACAGCGATCCTCCTACCTCTGCCTCCCGAGTGCTGGGATTAAAGATGTGCGTCACCACGCCCAGCTGAAAAATGTATTATTATAATCCTATAAAAACAAAGTCCCTACATTAACTATAGGGTTTATTATACATTTCTAGGTGACACTGAGATTGCAATCTTTAGAACTTTTTATGCTATGCAAGTAGCACCTACTAAAATGGCAATAAAATTATAACAGTAAATACGTAAGCCAGCAATGTATTTGTATATTATTATATTATCTAGTGGTATATATTGCATACATAATTATACATGGGATATTTTTAAAAACATTTTATTTAATTATTTTTATTAGACAGAGAGAATGAGATAGAGAGAGTTATAATGGGCATGCCAGGGCCTCTAGCCACTACAAATGAACTCCAGATGTGTGCGCCACCATGTACATCTGGCTTGTGTGGGAACTGGGGAATCAAACCTGGGTCCTTGGGATTTGCAGGCATGTACCTTAACCACTAAGCCATCTCTCCAGCCCATATGGGATACTTTTTATTAGTGTATGTTAATTATACAAAGTACAAGATTTCACTGTGACATTTTGAGACTGAAATGTTTAAAATGGCCTCTGTATGGTAGAATTTTAAATAGACTGATTTTATCTTTTTACTTCTATGATTATTTAAAATATGTAACCAATGAACAACCTGAGTCAAAGGAGTATTTAGAATAAAAATAATAAAATGCATACAGGCTTTGTTTTTTACACCTGCCACTAAAAAACAACAGAACAGAATTTGCATCTGTAATAAATTAGAATGTTTATCATGTTTGAGACCATGTTGTCAACTTTTCATTTTTCTTTAGCCTATCAAGATTTATTTTTTCTTAATTTTTTATAAGATAGCCATTTAGTTTTTATATTTTTATTTATTTATTTAACAGTGAGAGAGAGAGAAAGAAGCAGAGAAAGAGAGAGAGGAAAAAATGGGCACACTAGGGCCTTTAGCACTGCAAACGAACTCCAGATGCTTGTGTCATCTTGTGCATCTGGCTTACATTGGTCCTGGGGAATAGAACCTGGACCCTTTAGATTTGTAGGCAAGTGCCTCAACCACTAGGCAATTTATCCAGCCCTCAAGAGTTATTTTTATCTTAATGTGCTTAAGCGTCTTTCTCTTGAGTCATGTGTTTAAGAACACAACACAACTTATAAGAAGGTGGCATTTGTTTCCATGACCTTCATTAACCTAAACTGCTTTCTTATTCAACCCCCACCTTCTGCCTTCTGTCCAAGTCTATGCAGTGTGTCACTGGAAGCAGAAAAGCCCCAGAAGAAATAACCACTGTAAATAACCAGCCACCAACTCTTTCTAACACACTGTATTTCCCCACAAAGAAATGATTAAATTCTAACAACAAAAACGTTGCTTGCAATTCTGGGGTATGGTTATTTATTTATTTATTTATTTTATCCTGGGAGGACATTTGCTGACATTTTGCAAAGTCATTATCATACATGGCATATCTTGTTGAATGCAAATTGAAAGGTACATCATTTTAAACACTTATAAATTAAGCCAAGCAGGGCTACATTATAAATTGGAATTGCAAAGTAGCTGAGAAATGTTAAACCTAAAATAGAAAACGCCAAGGTATGGAGTTTCTGATAAGCTACAGGCCAAAGCCAAAGTCTACTGTTCCATATCAGGCATCTGTATAACCACTTAAACATCACAGTCTTTACATGCATGGAATCCTGACAGCGAAGTTTTGAATGCATGAAGGCCTGATGCATAAACCCCAGATCATGCAGCTGGTGAGATTTCCGTACATCCTCAAGAGCATGGTGACTTTTACTCAGTAGAAAGAAGTTCAAGTTCGACATTTCCTATGTGGTCTTGGCTAAGTCTTAACCTCTGTGGGTAAATTTCTGTACCTGTGAGTTAGGAAAGAAAGGTCTGGCATTCTTCACAAGCACTGCTGACGCCAAGGAAAGACAACGATGACCATAGTTCATAAAACATAAGGAAACTTACCTTTCCCTGTTACCATACCATTACTTGCTTAGGAAACGTAAGAAAGTCTTCTCTGAATCCTGGAACCCCATGCCCCCAGCTGAGCCCCTCTCTGCTCAACTAACCCCAGTCTCTTGCTTACGTGTGGGTACATTCTGGATTCCTGAGTTCAGTTTGCAAATTGTGTAAAGTAGGGTGTTCAAATTTAGTCGGAAATAACTATCTGTGTTGCATATTAAGAATTCAGGGGCTTGAGAGACAGTTCAGAGGTTTAGGGCACTTTCTTACAACGCCTGGCAGCCTGGATTTGATTCTCCAGTACCCATGAGAAGCCAGATTCACAAAGTGCCGCGTGTCTGGAGGCTGTTTGCGGTGGCAGTAGACCCTGGTGGACTCGGTCTCATTCTCTCTCTCTCTCTTTGTAAATAAATCAAATAAATGCGATCAAAATATTTTTTAATGTTTTGTTTTTATTTATTTACTTAAGAGGGAGGGAGAGAATGGTGGGCACGCCAGGTTCTCTAGCCACTGCAAAGGAATTCCAGATGCATGCACAAAGCAGAAAATATTACATAAGGAATTTCTCCACGGCGCCTGCTCGCACCCCTCCCCACCTAGAGGATGTGGAAGTGAGCATGAGGAAGGCAGGGTTATTGCTGGAAATGCTGACTTGTGTGTGAGCTGGAAGTAGCTTGAGTAATCACATCCTTTGCTTTGGGACCCGACTTATCTCTATCTTTGGCTTATTTGCCATCTGTGCTGGAAAATCTTTGGGGAAGAAACAGATACATCATTCTAGAGCTGAGGTTTTTCAATTAGCTATTTATAAACATAGAATGCCTTCATCTGAACGTGGAACTCCAGTGCTGGGCATAGATTCGGAGAAAGCCACTTCCTCTGTAAGAAGGCAAGCCCTGCACGGGCCCGCAGAGAAGTCACGCGTGAAGCCTTCCACTCCTAACAACCCCCATGGCTTTTTCTTTTTCTTTTTTGTACTTGAAATTATATGATAGAGATAATTCTCCTTTGAACTCTTACTCGTTTCCCTTGGAGTGTGGTAAGTTGGGAAACTTGGAATTGCCACGTTGGAGAGGTACCCAATTCTCGGACCACCTTAATGCTCTGAGATGTACCCTTACTCAGAAACGGGTATAAAAACAACCAGAACGTAGAAGTGTATGTTCCACAGATTTTTCTAGAGAATGAGAGCAAATATGTTCTGATCTAGTTTGAAAGTTAGCACACTTGGCCTGAAATAGTAGTTTTACCATTGATCCCACATTACATTATTTGACAGTCGTGCAGATAATACATATTCACTTTGGAGAACAGAGATCATAGTGGAGATAAAAGTACCAAGTGTAAACATGTTTAAATGTCCTCTGCCAGGCTTTGAGCTCTGAGTATGTATGTTTGTATGTGTGCGTGCCTGTGTGTGTTTAAAAGTCAGAATCCTAATCCATGGAGTCATTGAGTGTGTGTCTGTTCTTTGCTCAAATTTTCAAGTAAACAGTCATCTTTTTCTAATTGGCTAAAAACTTCTTTTGTCTAGCAAGGATAGTAACATTTATCAAAACTGAGATAAATTTTAATCTGATTTGTTCATGGCATTTTAATTTATTAAGTTTTAATTAAAAAGAAGCATCCTTTTTGAATGTTAAAAACAAAATATATTACTGTAGGTATTGCAGTCAGGTTGGCATTGCTGGTAGAAATCACCCAACCAAGAGCAGCTGTGGGGAAAAAAGAGGTTTATTTTGGCTTACAGGCTCAGGGAGAAAGCTCCATGATGGCAGGGAAAACGATGGCATGAGCACAGGGTGGACATCACCCCCTGGCCAACATAAGGTGGGCCACAGCAACAGAAGAAATGGGGAAAGTGGCTATAATACCCATAATCCCACCCCCAACAATACACTCCAGGAGGTGTTAATTCCCAAATCTCCATCAGCTGGGAACCCAGCATTCAGAACACCTACGTTTATGGGGGGCACCTGAATCCAACCACCACAGTGGGGAGATAAATGCAAATAAAAAATATTTGCAGAAAAAATATCTTGAAGGTGAGCTCACGTTGATGTAAACCTTGAGGTGGGATCACTAATACTTACCATGTTAAAAACACCTCTATGTGCATTTATTCATGTTTACTCTATTGAGTTTTTTTTTTTACTAAATTCATATTTTTGCTATATTTACCTGATCATCACTACATTTTTAGCTTATCAAATCCTTTCTCTTAAGGTCTATGGGTTGAAAGCCTTTGGGTTTTCTTTTTCTCCTATTTGACAGGTTTTATAGGCAATTAACACCATTTTTAAATAATTTTTTTTGTTTATTTATTTGAGAGTGACAGAGAGAAGGAGGGAGAGAGAGAGAGAGAGAGAGAGAGAGAGAGAGAGAGAGAGAGAGAGAAATGGCACGCCAGAGCTTCCAGCCTCTGTAAACGAACTCCAGATGCATGCACCCCCTTGTGCATCTGGCTAACGTGTGTCCTGGGGAATTGAGCCTCGAACCCGGGTCCTTAGGCTTCACAGGCAAGCGCTTAACTGCTAAGCCATCTCTCCAGCCCAATTAACACCATTTTTGTAATGTGTTACTACCCTCGTTATTTATTTATTGTTTTTTTTACCAAAGTTACTCTGTTTCTTCCTTTCTTTCTGCGTTATTAATCTGTTTTATTAGGGATATTTTTATGTAAACTTATTTTCTATGTTCCTCAATATCAAAAAGAAAAAGAAGGGCTGGAGAGATGGCTTAGCCCTTACGCGCTTGCCTGTGAAGCCTAAGCACCCCAGTTCAAGGCTCAATTCCCCAGGACCCAAGTTAGCCAGATGCACAAGGGGGCGCATGCGACTGGAGTTTGTTTGCAGCAGCTGGAAGCCCTGGTGCGCCCATTCTCTCTCTGTCTCTCTCTCCGCCTGTTTCTCCCTCTGTCTGTCGCTCTCAAATAAATGAATAAATAAATAAAAACGAAATTTAAAAAAATAAATAAGTAGATTAAAAAAAAAGAAAAAGAAAAAAAATGCTTGCTTTCCTTCTAACCTTTCCTCTGCTTCTTATAATTAGGAAATTCAGAATTTGATTACAGAATTTTTATCCAATTAATATTTATGCATTAATGTTATATAAGCTCTCCATTAAGAGATTTCAGTATTCTTGTCATAGTCTGTGTTCACAGCATGCAAATTAAATGGACCTATTAATAATTCATTTCCACACTCATGTATATTTCCAGTGTTTTTACCACACTACACATTTTGTGGTGCTATTTTTGATGTCTTATTCAGCTAGAAGAACCAACCAGATGAAGACCCGAGTGCAATTTCCCCTCACCCCTGTTCATGGCATACATATGTGCACTGTCTCTGGTGAGGCTCTTGTGTCTACGATCTGTCATTCGGGAAAATTTTATTCTATTTTCAGTCAATGCTCTGAGTCCATCGGCAGTACCCTCTCCTTCTTGAGTGCAACTATGCGTAAAGGAAAATATTTCCTGATGCTCTACATTGCTAAGCTTTCATTTTAATGGTTTTTCATTTCATCTATGTTTTCTTCTTTAATTTTTGGAAATACTTGAGCTTTCTTGTACTTCATAAATTTATATTTCCAGATTCAAATCTATTCATTCCATACCTCATGGCTTTCATTTGAATATGTGTTTTAAATATCTAAAAATGCAACTCTGCTTTTAGAACTTCATGACTGCTTATTTTAGGTTGTGTATGCAAATTTTAAGGTATTTTGAGAATACAGTCCAAACCATTACATTTTTTCAGCATTTTTCTTGGGGGAAGTCTGTTTCAGAGGGAAGCAATTTATTTCATTCTTCTAAGAGTTATATTATGGTGAAGCATATAAAATTGCCATCAATCATTATTTACTTACAAATATGGATATTTTATACTGTTTAGCCTAAAAGAAATGCTTTATCTTTGCCAAGTCTTGTGACTTACTCATGCTTTCAGAGTCAAGCCATGACTGTTTTTTGCTTATAGTCAAGTCAACGTTAAGATGGACTTAAAAGACTTATTTATGATTTGCTAGTAATTCTCCAACTCCAGGTTCAGAAGAGGCGGCATAGTATTTTTATTTACTTATTTGAAAGAGAAACAGACAGCTAGAGAGAGAGAGAGAGAGAAAGAATGGGCATGCCAGGGCTTCTAGCCACTGCAAACGAACTCCAGATGCACATGCCTCCTTGTGCATCTGCCTTATATGGGTTCTAGGGAACTGACCCTGCTTTTCATGCAAGTGCCTTAACCACTAAGCCATCTCTCCAGCCCTAGCTGTGTTATTTTTACATTCGATTCGAGATGCTTAGAAGTAGAAAACTCAGGATCTCTATGGGACTATTTCTTGTTGTTCATCTTTTCAGTAATCATAGAAAGTGTGCTTATTTCTACTTCATATGATTGCCAAAATTTACAATTAAATATCCATGATATTCAGTGAAACTTCAATATATAGAAAATAACTTTTTAGCCTTAGTATATCCTGCTTAGAACTTACTTATGCTAAATGATTATTCATTGTTCACTTAAAAGTAATTTTTGTCTGGGAATCCTGAGTTTTATCTAGCAATTCTATTGTTATTCCCAGTCAAAACCATCAATTCCTCCCAATGTGACTAGACAGGATAAACGGTAAAAGGGACTGGGGAGATGCCTCTGCAGTGAAAGGCAAAGCCTGTCAGGCTGGGTGTGAATTTCCAGCCTCCACATAAATCCAGATGCACAAAGTGACACACACATCTGGAGTTAGTTTGCAGGGGCAAGAGACCCTGGCATGCATGCCAATCCTCTCTCTCCTCTATCTACCTATCTCTATCTCTTGTTCTCCAAATAAGTAAACAAATAAATTAATATAAAGAATTAAAAGATATAAGATATTCTATAAAAGAACTTTACTTGTAAGGTTAAAAATCATGCCAAGCCAGCCATGTTTGTCTCCAATTCTGCGACCCTAGGTTCTTGATGTCAAGTTGAGAGAACATCTCACCCCCTCATCCTCATGGACACTGTTCTTATGCAGCATGAATGGGACCACCCTCTGTCTCTCTCCACAGTCCACAATCTTTATAGCTAATCCAAATGCTATACAAGGTCAATATCGTCTTTCTCTGGTGTATCCACCTCTCATTTCTTATTTCAAAAGGATTTGGTGATAGAGACCTATCCAATGATCACAATATAGACATCCTGCCATCTTACTTGAAAAGTTAAAATCGATTTCTCAATTTGAAACAAGATGAATTATTCCATTTGGTGAAATGTTTATGTTCCACTCAGATCTTTAATAATCAGTCAGGCCGGCCAGGTGGGACTTATCCATAAGATAATCAGTCACATTGTGAGTGGATCATTCTGTGTGTGATAATATGAAGATGTTAGAAATGGCAATTTTGACAGAAATTGCATCTTCTTGTTATTTTGAGTGTGGGACAATGTTCACAACACATTGGTTTTCATAAACCATATCATGGAATATGGTCTGACTTTTTATCTCTTGCCTAGTTCCCTAGACCTGTTTTTCCACAAACAATCAGGACATCATCCTGGGAAGGAGGTTTTTCACAGGAAACCTTGTGGTTGATCAAGTTCATTCCACAGAACCTGGCATCAGGGCCAGCCTCTTCCTGAGAGAGCCTCTCACCCTATCCAACCAGCAGTCCCTCTGGTTCACCTCAGCCAGAAGACAGCCCATATATAAGGTTATATATACCTTATAAAGTTGTAAATACTATATTTATAAAGTTATAAATACTATATTTATAAGGTTAAAAATACCTTTGCAAGGAGAGGGCAGGCTCTCTGACCACTTGGGAATTTCCAGCTGTGGGTGAGGATTTCCTCTCAGCTGGGCTGGGCTAGCTCAGTCTGGGCCTAGGCCCTGGCCCAGCTGGAAGGGCCCCCTAGCCCTTACTCTCCACAAGGGTTCCTTTAACCCTTCCAGCTCCCCACATGGCAGGAACTCCCTGAATATTTTTCTCTCTTTTCTTCCTGTGGTTACTTTCCAGGCCCTCCACAGGGTATCTCTAGCCATGTGAGTGCCTTTCCTTGTCACTTTACTCCCCTCAATAAATAAAATAATTTAATAAAAAAGAATACCATGGAATATAACCCTAAATGATACACAAATATAACTTTTGAAATTCTTCATTCACACAATTACAACACACACTGAGAATGAAAATCAGATCCTTTACACAGCACCTCATTTAATTAAACATGACCTCCTTCCTTCTCTTCTTTATCTCTTCTCCATGACCAAACATGATAAAACTGCAACATTCTGTGGCATTAAACTAGATATCATGCTTGTTATTTCGATTACATGCATATTATTTGTACATATGCCGCCCACGTAAATCATGGGGATTATGAGCAAAGCATTTCTTTGGAGAATTCAGTCTATTTTCCAACACAAATAGATTTTTTTCTGCTAGAAAAATCAGATCTTGGCCTACTTGTAATTCACGTTTTCATCTTTAATTTTCAGCAAATACTAAATTCACTTGTACAAACATGTTAGCAAACTCTAAATACAATATGCAATTAAATATTCAACACATTTTTAGTTCTAAAACAACATTGTTAATGTCCCAATAATCCAATAGTAAAATTTTTGTCTCTTTCTTGGTACAGAAAATTCTTTCCCATAGTTCTTATTTTGTTCTATGTAAAATAAATAGTTAAGGGACTATAGAGATAGCTCAGAGCTTAAGGTGCTTGCCTACAAGGCCCAGTGATTCAAGTTTGATTCCTCAGTACCCACATAAAGCCAGATGCACAAAGGGGCACATGCATCTGGAGTTCATTTGCAGCAGCTGGAAACCTTGGCATGCCCATTCTCTCCCTCCCTCTCTCTCTCTCTCTTTCTCTTTCTCTCTCTCTTCTCTTTCTCTGCTTACACATAAATTTAAAAATATACAATCAAAATAAAAATAACAAAATATAAATGGTACAAAGAAATTGTTGGGATAGAGTTTTCAAAAACTGTTCATAGATAAAACATAAATGTAATATAAATGCAAATGTGTTACACATATATCACATATATGGTACATGTTTGTAATATATATGTATATATCTATAAGATACAAAAAAAAATAACCAGAATAGTTTATTTTATTTTAGTTACAATATGCCACAGTGTTTTACTTGAATTTCTTGTTAGTTTTCAAAACTACAATTTAGGCTTTGGAGATGGCTATAAAGTGCTTATTGAACAAGTATGAGGACCTGAGTTGGGATCCCCAGCATTCACCAAAAGCTGAGCATCATGGTGCATGCCTGAAATCTCAGCTCTGTGGAGGAGCAGGCAGGTCCCTGGGGCTTGATAACTAGCTAGCCTTGCTGAATCAGTGAGTTCAAGATCCAGCAAGAGACCCTGTCTCAAAGAATAAAGTGGAAAGTGACTGAGGAAGACAGCTGATATCACTCTCAGGCCTCCACATGCATGTGCACACACATGCACACTTACCAATACACACATGTGTCAATACTCATATATGCATACAGGCACACCACAGACACATGTGGAAAACAGATACCCTGTTAAGAAGGCATTATTATTGAGCACTTGATTATCCACCTGAGGTTAATGGTAAGACCCTACTGCTGAAGACACCAAACACTGTTGGCACAGACCATGGAGAGATCTGATTGGAATCTGGAGGAGGGCCAGTCCTCAGATAATTAGTCCATCTAGTGCTGAAAGGTGCTACATGAGTTACCAGGGGAAAGTGACCAACATTTGTTCAAACAACTCAAAGTCTAAGTGACTCAGAAGCAAACAACCTGACGTGACGCTCACACAAGTGCAATAGTGGCACACAGCCATGGTGGGTAACCAACTGCTCTTGAATTGGCAAACAGATCTGCTCAGTGGAAAGGAAACCATATCTGAAACTGGAAAACAAGTCAGAATCATATCCAGATAATGATTCTGCTTTCCATTGTCAAGCTCCCACTAACTTTAGACTATAAAAATGCCTAAACCCTTTTAATTCTCTCTAAATTAATAATGGTTATCCCATTTAAATGGTGCTGACTTCACTCTCCTCTGGAGAATCTGCTTCTCTTTATCAGATGGGAACTGGACTTGAGGAGATAAACGACCCAGTGCACTACACCCTAGCCCCAGCTGAAACCAAAGAGGAATTGGGAAAATGAGTAAGAATGCTGCTCTCTTAGTTAAGCTGATATCAGCACAAGGGTGATGGAGAAAGATACTGAGGACACTCAACACCTACCAAACCAGACATCTAGATGCTCCTAAGTGCCCATCACTGAAGTAGACTTAAAATGCTCCCAGCATGGCTCAGGAAATTTTGCAGAAGAGGGGACAGAAGGATGGTTAGAGCCACAAGTTGGGACATTTTGCACAGAGACACTGTCTCTACCCCATAACTGACTGCTGTCCCCAAATGGCATGACCCACAATCCCCATGGGGTTGACCTGCATCCCCCTAGGTCCTTGGGCTTTGCAGGCAAGTGCCTTAACTGCAGAGCCATCTCTCCAGCCCCAATATACACTTTCTTAAGATTAAGTCAATCTAAAGTCCCACCTGCTTCAGATTGACTTAACAGCACAATTTTAAACAATAAATGGGTAGTGGACGAAATAAAAAATGAAATTGCAAAATTTCTAGAAATGAATGACAATGAGAACACATCATACCAAAACTTATGGGACACAATGAAGGCGGTCCTCAGGGGAAAATTCATAGCACTAAATGCCTTCATAAAAAAGACAGAGAGGGCTGGAGAGATGGCTTAGCGGTTAAGCACTTGCCTGTGAAGCCTAAGGACCCCGGTTCGAGGCCCAATTCCTCAGGACCCACGTTAGCCAGATGCACAAGGGGGCGCACACATCTGGAGTTCATTTGCAGTGGCTAGAGGCCCTGGCATGCCCACTCTCTCTCTCTCTCTCTCTCTCTCTCTAGCTGCCTCTTTCTCTCTCTGTCATTCTCAAATAAATAAAAATAAAAATAAAAATAAAAATAAAAATAAAAGACAGAGAGATTCCAAATCAATAACCTAACCATCCACCTAAAGGCACTGGAAAAGCAAGAAGAATCCAACCCAAAAAGCTCCAGATGGAAAGAAATACTTAGGATCAGAGCAGAAATTAATGAATTAGAAAATAAGAAAACAATTAAGAACATTTACGAAACAAAGAGCTGGTTCCTTGAAAAAATAAACAAGAATGACAAACCCCTGGTCAATTTGATCAAGCGAAACAAAGAGATATTTCAAATTAAGAAAATTAGAAATGAAAATGGAGAGATCACAACAGACATAAGTGAAATTGAGAGAATCACTCAGGACTTATTTCAAGAACCTCTACCCCACAAAACTGGGTAATATGGAGGAAATGGATAAATTCCTGGACACATACCAAAGCTAAACTCAGAGCAGATTAATCTCCTAAACAAACCTATCACACCCATCGAGAATGAAAAGGTAATCAAAAACCTCCCCAAAAAGAAGAGTCCAGGACCAGATGGCTTCTCAGCTGAATTCTATCAAACCTTCACGGAAGAACTGAAACCAGTCTTTCTCAAACTGTGCCACACAATGGAGGGCAGGGAAATCTCCCCAACTCCTTCTATGAAGCTAGCATCACCCTAATACCAAAACCAGGCAGAGATGCCACAAGAAAAGAAAACTACAGGCCTATTTCCCTGACAAACTTAGATACAAAGATCCTGATCAAAATCCTCACAAACCAAATCCAACAATTCATCAAAAGCATTATCCATTTATCTGGTGCTAACTTTACTCTCCATTGGGGAATCTGCTTCTCTTTTTCAGATAGACACAGATCCTAAGGAGACAACCACCTCATCATACCTCAAAAGGGTCCCAGCTGAAACTAAGAATAATTGGGGGAAAAAGCAAGAGTGCTGTTTTCTTGGTGAACCTGGTACCAGCAGAAGGGTGAAGGAGCTAGACACAGAGAACAATCAACTCCTACCAAACCAGATATCCAGAGATACAGAGGCTCCCAAGACCTCATCACTGAAGCAGACCTAAAATGAACCCAATATGGCTCAGGGAAATTTGTCGAAGAGGGGGCAGAGAGAATGTCAGAGCCACGTGTTGATTCATAATACACAGAGACATTTCCTCCTACCCATAACTGATGGCTAACCCCACAATGCTTGACCCATATACCCCAACTAGGAGGGTCCCTGTGGAGCGGGGAGGACAGGGAGGAGGCTAACAATGGTACCAAGTTCACTGTATTCACTGAGCACAAAACTAATTAAACAAAATAGATTAAGTCAATCTATGCTCCTACACGTATTAGAGGAGATTGTCTTCTCTCCAACCTTGCACCATTTGTAAAATCGTTCCTAAAACTTTACATCACAAGACACTTTGAAATCAATAGCTCTCTTTCCATAGTGTCTTCATCTCCATCCATAATTATACCATCTTACCTGTGGTTTAAAGCACTATGCCAAGGTCAGTGTGCTCCATGGTGACCAGCAGGCGGTGCTCACATACAGATAAGAGAAATCCATTTCTTGGTCACATCCCATCCACAGTCACATTCACTTTCGAAAGCAGAGTACCATTCATCTCACCTTAAATCCTTGGACAATATGACATATCCTATAATGGCCACCAGCTCTTTCTAATTTTTTACAATGGTTTGCCCCAGGATTTAAACTTATTGTGATTGCTTACTATTTATCTGAAAAAAGTAATATACATAATTTCCAGATATCCCTCTGATACTTTCTATATGTACCACTAGTAGATACCTATACCCATTCATTTGAACTTAAGTAAATTGTTCAAAGGTCACCTCTCCCGGCTATCCAAGCTCTTTTCTATGAAGAGTTTGGGTGTCAGGACACTGTTTAACTGTTGCTCTTTTCCTTGTTTCACTGCATTTTAACTCTCATGTTTCCTTACCTGAAAGGTAGCTAAGCTTTCTTGAAACATCATGCAGGTAAACTTTTCTCTCTTTCTTCCTTTCTTACCAAAGCCCAGGTTGCCTTTCTTTAGTGTGCCTATAGCTGGCGCTTTCAGAGATAATTACACTGCCTTGTTCTCAATTTAGGAGCATTTCTGACTCCATTGTCATTCCGTTACTTTCGTTTTTGAATGCAGCATTCAAGCTGAAATATGGAAAACATAAGAATGTCTGGACATACAAAATCTCAAGAAAGAATTTTGAAATTTTACAATAAATATGAGCCACTAAAGGTGATCTCCTTAAGAGAAAAGATTGCACCTGTGTTTTTTAAAAATAACAAATGTCTAGCCAGCATGGTGGCCCACACCTTTAATCCCAGCACTCAGGAGGCAGAGGTAGGAGGATAGCTATGAGTTCGAGGCCACCCTGAGACTACATAGTGAATCCTAGATCAGCCTGAGCAAGAGTAAGACCCTACCTCAAAAATAATAATAATAATAATAATAATAAATGTCTAACAGATAAAATGTCAGTGTGAAAGAATGGAATTTATACAAATACAACTATGAAGATATTTTAAGAAAATGTTGTTTCATTGGTTATAAAGCAAATGCAAACTTAAATGACCTTTGTTCAAGATAAGAAAGAATAATAGTTTAATGTTTGCAATGAGGAAAAATTTTAATACATACAAATGGCATGAAAAATATTATATTCTTTGACCTGTGATATAGTTCTGAAAATTATTGGAAATGGTCAAATAACATATGTGAAAAGTTAATTCTGCCATTATTTTATCACAAAGCATTTTGACCTACCAAATATCCAAGCTGCAGAATAGTTTATGACACACATGTATTTACTACAGGATAGTTTGTGACACGGACATATTTACTGCAGGATAGTTTATGACACAGATGTATTTACTGCAGAATAATTTATGACACAGATGTATTTACTACAGAATAATTTATGACATGCATGTATTTTAATATACATATTAGAAAAAAGATAAGCAGTACATCCTATAGAGGGCAACCTTTTTATGTATTCAGTGTTGTTTCTCACACTTTGCTTCTTAAGTTACTGTATTTTTTATTCAGATTTAAAAGATCATCTTTTAAAATATTTTATTTATTTATTTATTTATTTCAGAGAATGAGATGCAGAGGGAGAGAGAGAGAGAGAGAGGGAGAGGGAGAGGGAGAGGGAGAAAATGGGCATGCCAGGGCCTCTAGCCACTGCAAACAAACTCCAGATGCATGTGTCACCTTCTGCAGCTGGTTTTATGTGGGAACTGAGGAACTTAACCTGAGTCCTTTGGCTTTGCCATCTCTCCAGCCCATTAAAAGATCATCTTGATTGAAGTAGCATTTGTTTACAATAGAATCTATAGGATTTAACTATATTATTTAGTGAGTTTTCACATCTTAAGTGAATTACTCAGAGACTATTTTCTGAAAAATGAACCAATTCTAAATGTAAGCATTTCTTGACTTTCTGTGAGGTTCTCTCTCTCTTTATCTCTCTCTCTCTCTCTCTCTCTCTCTCTCTCTCTCTCTCTTTTGGTTTTTCCAGGTAGGGTGGTCCTGGCTCACCTGGAGTTAACTATGTAGTCTCAGGGTGGCCTCGAACTCACAAGATCCTCCTGCCTCCCAAGTGCTGGGATTAAAGGCGTGCTCCACCATGCCCAGCTTGAGGTTCTCTTGATCTATATGCCTCAACTGCAATTTTTCTGCTATTTTCATTTGGATTTATTACTGGATACTAAACCACCCATTACCGTTATATTTAGAAAGAAATTATCTTGAGTCTCAGCTACCTTTCTAATTAGCAAGAAACATAAGCAAATTAGATTCCTTGAATCTCAATTTTTTCATGTATGAAATACAAATATTAGTACTTATCTTCTAGAGTTGTTATGATAATTTGGTGTGATAATACCTTAATGTGCTCAAAATTCACCTGCCACCTATGAGGAAACCAGGATAGATATCTGTGTCTTTCATGACCTTGATCAGTTATACAGTCCTAAACAAAAGCCAATGGGAGTTACATTAGAGCATATTTGCCACTGAGATTTCTAACCTTAATTCTGTGCTTCTGATTTTCATTCTGCTTTTGCCAGTCAATTATTTGGAAACTCTGGTGAGTCATATTATTTCTTTATACTTTAGTTTCTTCCTCAAAAAAAAAAAAAAAAAAAAAAAAAAAAAGGTTACCAGTCATTCTTTTCTCTACCATTAGGAGAGGAACCAGTTTTTCAAGATCCCATACTGTTTAGGGTATAAGTGGATCTTGGATCCTGGTGTTCCTGACCAGACAGTTCTCTGTAGAAGGGCACTAATAAAAATGAATGCATGTTTAGTGCCACTGTCGGAATAGCAAGGACCTAAAACCAAAGCCCATCAGTATTCATGGAACAGATTTGTGATGAACACAGAAAAGAAGAGATGGAATAAATTAGCCTTAAAATATTGACTCTTGGGACTGGGGAAATGGTTCATTAAGTAAGACTACCTGCTGCACAAGCACAAGGACCTGAGTCCAATCCCCAAAACCCATGTAAAAGGCTAAGCATGGTTGCCCATGCCTTTATCCCCAGTGCTGAGTAGGGCAGAGATAAGAGACTGGCTGGGCTCTCTTCTCAGTCTGTCTCACAGAAACAAAATATAAGAGAGCACCAAGTTGAGCGAGAGATTCTGTCTTGGATATAAAGTGCAAGAACAATCAAGGACACTCAACGTCCTCCTCTTGTATGCACATGGGGCATGCACCTACACACGCAACATAATACTGCACACGAAATTTAATTATTTGTTATGTAGAAATAGTGACCGTATGAGGTGCTTTAGAAGTTCATTTGGTCTTAGGATGAAGTAGGGAATATTGTCAGAGGAGAAAGAAGATTGCTGTAATCTACATTCAACCACGTATTTATAGAACAGTCTGTGGTTTTACAGATGTGAGCCGTCCATCAGTGAAAGGGCTTAAACCAGTCATCACCTAGCAATGGTGTTCTGTAACCATCCTGCAAAGGGCAATGGGAACTTTCTAGAAGGACTATCAAATCCATTCCAGCTCTATAATGCCATGATTCTGTGAAAAACTTTCAAAAGCTCCAGAATACTTAAAAAACTTACATCAAAAAAGTCTCACAATTTCAAGAGCCAAACATCCTGTGACTATCCACTTTTCGTACGAAGTTAGGTTCCAAACTAAAAGAAGAATCAAATTTTACTTTTTTATGATCTCTTGGAGAAAACAGCCTTTTAGTCCCAGTGGTACCCAGCCTTCCATCACCCTATTCCAGAGCAATAAAGATAAAACGACAAAACAGCTTAAATAAAATACGTATATCTTTTTACCCTCCACATTGAATAAACTAGGTTCCACTAGGTCCAAGACCAGAAAGAAATCCGGTCATAACTGAAGGAAAACAGACTACAAACAGAAGCTCAAAACCCAAAGAACCATATATAACATCAGGCTATGGACTACTTTGTAATTTGCCAGTAATTACTTAGAATTCAATGTATCAATTACATAGAAACTTCTCATAGAGAACCCTCATTTTATACTGTTTTGTTATCACTCTAGTATTTTGTACTATTGCTATATAAATACAGCTCCAAATATTAAATAAAAATTCTATCATACATTGTTCTGTAAGTGGTTAGTACATCCAGTGAGTATGAGAGCCAGATTAAACTAATATCATTCCTCTTAATTCACAGCTTAATTTATACATATGAACAATGTTTAGTTGCATATTATGCACATTGAGTACATAGTTGAGTATTATGGTACATTGATTGCATTGTGGCCCCAATTCTTTATCCCTATTTTAAATTTTTTTTTGTTTTGTTTCTGAAGGTAGGGTCTCACTCTAGCCCACTGACCTGGAACTAACTATGTAGTCTCAGGCTGGCCTCCAACTCACAGGGATCCTCCTACCTCACCCTACGAAATGCTGGGATATAAAGGCATGTGCCACCATGCCCAGCCCTCCCTAATTTTATACACACATTTTGCTAAGTGACTTTATAGTCACTCTATAAATGTGAAGATTTTTCCTTCCCCTGTGCCTTTCTTTGCCTGTAGCATGCATGGGTATGACAGCAGGCCACTTCCAAGTCTAGTCAAGCGTCCGCTTGTTGTACATAAGTACAATGCAAAAATGGCTGACTTCAAATGCTGTCACATTTGTTTTTATAATCTCAAAAATCAATTTCTAAACACAATGCATTCATTCACTAAATATGTATGCTCCTGTCATCAGCACACGTGAGTCATACTCAGACCAGTCCACTGGAAGAAGAATATTGAAATAGACAATCATCTTAGCCATGGCCAGCACATACCAGACAACATTCAACATGTGAGTGCCAGCAAGATCAGCACAGGCCTCTTCTGTATTGTGACCACACTTCGGTTAGGTATAGGTAGCACAGATTTCCCGGTGGGAGTCCATAAATGAGATGCAAAAAAAAATAGCTGACTTCAAATACTGTCATCTTTATTTTCAGAGTCTCAAAAATCAATTTCTAAGTAAAATATATTATGCAATAAACCTTCACTCAATATGGATTCATGCGGATTTGTGTATATATGTGCACATGTGTGTGCATGGGTATGTGTGTGCATGTATCATACACACTGGTATCATACACACTGTTGAGATCATGCTATGCCCTGCTTTAAGACGGTTTTTATAATGTAAAATAGTAGCTTTCAGACAGTGCCTTGCCCTGGATAGTTCCATCAAACAAGCAGCATTTAAAACAGTGCATGGCTCTGCTCTGAGTGCGAATGCAGCAGCAGGATGACTCAGCATCTCATGTAGGTAGACACCACCACCTGTCCAAAAGCATAAGACTGACTGATAGATAACTTATTCCTAACAGTAAGGTATAGGTGCCACCTATAAACTTGACTGATATCTGTATGTCCATCTGTCATTCCATATGTAGTTTTGCACCTTACCTCTACAGCGACATGCAGTATGAAGGACTTGCTCAATGCTGTGACCCTGTGTCCTGACTACATGGTACCTCCAACTGTGTTGATTAGTGATCATATCTAACCACTGCATGACTGTGTCTTGTATTTGTATCAGCTCGTTGCCTCCCTCCAGTAAGGCCTCTTTGAACTCCTTGAACCCTGCAATGGCCATTTAACTTGTTTTAATAGCCATTCTGTAACCTATATCATAACATATACACATAATACAATTATTGTGTGAGGTGTAATATATGATCTAAGAACTAAGAATGAAATAAAAGAACCAGGGTTTGTCAAAAGCTATCAAGGGAAGTCAAGAACTACCTGGAAAACAGCAGCCAAGGAAATCATCAGAGCTTATGAGTTGATGGCTATTCATTAAATTCCAACATTCTAGAAAGACATGCATATATCCACTTATGCTTCTAACATACCCTACACAAGAATATAGTACATTATTTAATACCCTGAAAATATTTTGTAAAAATTATATGATAACATTCTAAGAAGTCTTTAATACATTTTAAAAGATAACATTATATAGGCTGTCTTTTAAATATTTTCTTTTTCTTTTTCTTTTTTTTTTTTTTACAAAGGTTGTAACCTCATATTGTCTCTCTCCCGGTCCCCCTCTCCCTGAGGGACTTCTTCAGTGGGGCTGTTGGTGTTGGGTAATTAAGGCCTTAGTCTTATACTACTACAAATATTAACACAAAAAAATTATAAAATGCTGAAATGGAGAGATTTTGGGCATTACCCTATAAAGGCTAAGGACCCGTGTTCAATTTCCCAGTACCCACATAAATCCAGATGCAGAAGGTGGTACATATATCTGGAATTTGTTTAGAGTGGCTAGAGGTCCTGGCATGCCCGTTTTCTTTCTGCCTCTCTCAAATAAATATATAATATTTTAAAAATTTATAAAATGCTAAAACCAAACACATCAAATTACATCTTGTGATACTGGATATCAAACCCAGGGCATTATGCATGCAAAGCGAGCACTCTGCCAACTGAGCTACATCTCTAGCCCCTAGATTTCTTAAAAACTACTGCACTGGAGAGAAGGCTTAGCAGTCAAGGCACTTGCCAGTAAAGCTGAAGGACCCAAATTCAATTCCCAGTACCCACATAAAACAGGATGCAGAAAGTGGTGCATGGATCTGAAGTTATCTTGCCGTGGCTAGAGGCCCTGGCATACCTATTCTCTCTCTCTCTCCTTCTCTCAAATCAATAAAATATTTTAAAGAAACTCTCCTGATATTTTCACATCAAACAAAAACACTGATCATCATAAATCATTAGATCAGTAGGAGTAAGAAATATCTCCTGCACATAATAAAGAAGCAGATGTCATACCATACTTAATGGTTTAATGTTTGATTTTTAAAATTATCAGAAACAAATTTAAAAGTGCACAAGGATAATGTTATATTTATCAGTACTTTGGAAGTGAGACATCGTATAGTATAATGGAAGAAAGATATCAATATTAGGAAAACACCGTTATTATCTGAAAGTAATAAGATTTTTCTTGTGGGATATTTAAGCATCAATAAAACATTATTCAAGGCTATTAGAAGTTATTAAATAAGGTAGCTGATTATTGCAGAAAGGTTAATTGACGGCACACCAGTGCAGTTCCTATCTTTGAAAATGAGTGTAATTGCAAAAAAAACAGAGACCTTTTCCTTAGCCATCCTTTGCTGTACAAAGAAAATATCATATAAAGATGACATATAAAGAAATGATGGCAAATAGGTGGAGTTTTGAGGACTTAAATATTAGGCAAAGCACTGTGTACTGGAGATAATTTTATAGGACTTCTGCTGTATACATACATATATATATATATATATATATATCCATATATATATATATATATATATACATATATATATATATCAAACTATGTTTTAGCATATCTACATATACTAGTATATATAAGTTATATAAGTTAAATAGCCATGTTTGCCTATGGAATAAAAAAAATGAATATATTCAAATAAGTGACTTGCCATTTAACTAAGTAGTGATTGCTAGTGGAGACTAGGTAATTAGATAAAGATAGATAGGTAGGTAAAATGATGATAGGTAGGTAGATAGAAAAAAGATAGATAGATGATAGGCAGATAGATAGATAATAAATAGACATGAATATAAATTTTATTACAAATACATTTTTATATACAGGGTAAAACCTTTGATAGAATGTTGAAAGTGACCATTGAAAAGCTTGGACTAAATGAAGACTTGACTGTTTGTAGCTTTACTGCTGGTTCATATGAGAAAGAGAGGTAGAAGGCAGACAATGCGCCGAACAATTCCAGGGAAGTGACAAGCGGGCCTTTTACTGCTGCTTATTTTTAAGCATATAATACCTAGGATGGCATTAAGTAACTGACAAAACAAAAACTAAGAACTATAAATATTTAATGGTCATCAACATCACAATTTATGTAGAAAGGCTGCTTACTTCTATGATTTTAAAAATCTATAATTATTTTAAATATCCAGCGCACATGAAAACACCACAGTAAAAAATCTGAATAGTTTTCAAATGTGTCTGCGGACACGGCAAACATTCACATAGACTTGTTTGCTTTGTGGACGACAGCTTCTTTTACTTCTGGTCTTTATTTCATCTATGTGAGTTTTATAATTGGGTTTCATGAGAATTATTTCTTCATGAGAAGCAATTCTACCTTACATTATGGACTCAAGACTTCTTTACACTGCATGCGAGGGAGGTAGGAATCATATATAAAGACCACAGATGGCTGAATGGAAATTCATCTCCTCTTCCTTCTTCAAGCTCCTGTCTAGTACAGGTGTTCATAAACTGTGAACTGGCCATATGCTTCCTATTGTCAGAAACATAAAAAGAGAAAGAAGATATGATAGACTTCTGAATATTCAAGTGTTTGTCAGATACCTAAATGCATCCCCAAAGAAAATGAGTAGCAGATATGAGTCATTAAATTAAAGTAAAATTACATAAAGATGTGGAAAGTGGATCAACCTCATCCACAACAAAAACTGAAAAACAGTGGAAGATAATATTTGTCCTAGATTGGGGGAAAAGGGAGAAAGGATTGGTAATTTTCAGTGTGGGGAATTGATCATTCTCAGAAAGTGCCACTGGGCAGGTTGATTACAGAAGACAGCTTTGTCACATGTATAGGAAACCCACCTGACAGAGGACCAGAGCAGAGTGCCTCTTTTCTTGTATATGCAAAAGTCTGTGAGGAAGGAAGCTGCTGGCATATCTCAGCTGCTCTCTGAACATCTTCATGACTGTCACCTCCCCCGAGCTGAGCTTTTTACACTCCTTCTTATCATGCTATGAGGGAAAATGGTTCCGGCAGCTCAGGGTGCTGCTTCAGAGGGCCCTGGAGGAAGAGGAGGGTCCAGGGGACAAAAGATCCTGGTTACTGAGGTTGTCTTGGCTACAACTGAGGCCCATGGCCACACCAGGACCTCGAACTATTGACAAACCTGGGGAGACATTCAAGGCTTAACCTCAAGGTAGAAGATAGATCTTTTATTTTATTGATAACCTAATGGTAAACAATATCCCATTGTAATTCCTGCCCCCACTTTCCTATTTGAAACTCTACACTCCATTAAAACTCCTCCCCCTCTCAATCAGTCTCTCTTTTATTTTGATGTCATGATCTTTTCTTCCTATTATGATGGTCTTGTGTAGGTAGTGTCAGGCACTGTGAGGTCATGGATATCCAGGCCATTTTGTGTCTAGAGTAGCACATTGTAAGGAGTCCTGCCCTTTTTTTTGCCCTTACATTCTTTATGCCACCTCTTCCTCAATGGACCCTGAGCCATGGAACGTGTGATTGAGATATTTAAGTGCTGAGCACTCTTCTGTCACTTCTTCTCAGCACGATGGTGCCTTCTGAGTCATCCCAAGGTCACTTCCATCTGAAAAGAGAAACTTCTATAACCAAAAGTGAGAGTAGCATTAATATATGGGTATGAACTTTAAGAGAAGTGCTTACTGGGCAGTTTGGTGAGCCTAGTATATGCTTTTAGCCAGACAGCAGTAGACGTTACACCTCTAGGGCTCATGACTACACCTGCTGTAGGTTTTCAGTATCAGGGATGTATTCCCTCCCATGGAGCAGGCCTCCAGTCAAATTAGAGGGCTGTCGGTTTTCCCCATAACAGACATGCCACTATTGCACCAGTTGGCTCATTTGGCCTGACTGGCCAAATATAAGGCTTGCAGTGTCCACTGTTGAGTATCTTCACTGGTGATTTCTCTTCTCCCATTGAACTACATGCAGCATGGATTTTTCAGCTTTCTGTCAGCTGGTCTACATGGAGGAGGTTTTTAGCTAAGCTCCAGCAGGGTTTCTAGGTGGCCTTGCAGCCTAAGTATGTGGAGTCTTCAGCAATAGGGTCTTACCATCTATTCCTGGTGGGAAACCAAGGGCCTTGGCAATGGCCTGTAATGATTTGGGGGCATCAGGGACCTCCCTGGCCAATAACTCACTGAAAGGTATCCCACCCCTGGCACTGAACATTTTCTAGTAACAATCTATAGCTCCTGAGTGTTCCATTGTCCAAAAAAAGTAGGTTTCCATATAACTTATTTATATCCTCTTAGATTTTGATTAGCCCTCCCTCCACCTTTCCTTTACTCAATCTCTTCTCCTGACTTCACTTAGGCCTTTTCACCCCCTTTAATCTGTTCTTTCACTTACATATACACAATACCATCTTATTAGGTCCCCCCTCCCTTTCTGTTCCCTTTATTATCTCTTTTCTAGCTTACTGGCCTATGCTACGAGTTTTCTTCCTACCCACACAGAAGTCCAGTCATTTGTAGCTAGGATCCACATATGAGATCTTGACTCGGACATGAATTCCTATTAGTTGTAACCTGTACATGACATTTTGGTAGTAATCAAAACTTAATTGTCTAATATTTCTTCCAGAAATTTAGGCCATAAGTGAGTTTACAAAAACAATATACATCCCTTTCTATGTAATTACAGAAATATTTTGTGTTAATATGTGTGTATAACTTTACATCTAAAAGTATAATATTTATATTTCTACAATAATCATGAATAAGACATTGGAAGTAACTTATAAATTAAGTATAAACTGGGGCTGGAGAGATAGCTTAACAGTTAAGGCATTTGCCTACAAAGCCAAAGGATCCCAGTTCAACTCTCCAGGACCCACGTAAGCCAGATACACAAGGGGTGCATGCATCTGGAGTTCATTTGCATTGGCTGGAGGCCCTGGCATGCCCATTCTCTCCCTCTCTCTGCCTCTTTCTCTCTTTCAAATACATACATACATATATATATATATAACATAAACTAATGACAAATGCTAAGCACTTAGCAAGGTGTCAGGAATTACTGGGGGCTGTTGTGGCTTGCGTGTAAAGTTTTAGCCATGCTTATCTTGACAGGTGTTGAGCAATCAAAAGGGACCATGAAAGACTGCATTTGCTGACACTGAAAACTGTGTAAAAAATATTGTTCAGAGAAGAAAACTTCAAGTAAAAACTTCAAGTATTCACATTGTAGTTCAGTATCATTGTATGTTTCTGTAAATAAGCAAAAAATAAAATAAAATTGACAAATATAATTGGTAAAGACCATTTACGTTTCAATGTCTTATTTTTGATTAGCATCTTTTCATTCTTCTGGTTTCTTTGTTTTCAGTAACGTTGGCTTAGTAAAGTTAGCATGGTGTGTTTTCTGTTTAAGTTCTTAGCTTTTCATGAATATATAATATTTGTTTTATTTAAACAGGAGCCCAAGCCAGGCATGGTAGCACATGCCTCTAATCCCAGCACTTGGGAGGCAGAGGTAGGAGGATCACTGAGAGTTTGAGGCCACCCTGAGGGTACGTAGTGAATTCCAGGTCAGCCTGAGCTAGAAAAACCAAAACAGTAAGAAAAAAAAAAAAAAAAAAAAAAAAAAAAACAGGAGCCCATGTAGCTCATTCTAGCTTTGAACTTATTACATAGCTAAAGCTGGTCTTGAACTCCTAATCCCCCTAAATCCCCCACCACCAATTCCTAAAGCTGGGATTATAGTTGTGCACCATCATACATGGCTCATTTGCTAATGAAAAATCCACCATCATTCTCAATTCAAATATAACTATAGTCCTGTTCTGTTTATCATCTGGCATATCAGTTACACATGTTATTTTGGGGGGGACTTTTCATCATAACCCCTAGGTCTCTTATTCTTTTATCTATTTCATATCCTTTCACTTATTTGTGTTCCAGCCTGGAGATCTTGTTCTGACTGGCTTTCAAGTTTACTAATTCTGCCTTTAGCAGACACATATGTGCATCTAAGTCAAGACCTGTTTTCACTCCAGAAAGGCAACCCTTAGTGTTGCTTCTTCTGTTCTTCGATCATTTGGGTCCTGGAGTGGCTGTGCATCTCAGTCTAAGCCTAACCCAGACACAGCCCTACAATGAGTTTGTGCTTTCAGGTTTTGCATTTCTGTTCTAGAACCTTTAGTTGATTTTAACAATTTCCTTCTAGAATTCTCATTTACTTTTTTAGTACTTTGGACACCTAGTCAAGTCCCTGATGTCTCCATTATCTGGAAATTTATTCTCTTGCTTTCTTTTGATATTTGGCCATCTTCATCATTTCACATATCTGATTTTTTTTTATTAAGACCCCATACTTTATGTGAACAGATATACCTATATTTTGTGCTACTGTATTTTTTCTTCTCAAAAGATTTAAATTTTGCTCTGACAAGTAGTTGGGCAGAGAGTAAAGATTATCTAAGACCTGGACTTGATTTCCTGTAAGAAATTTTCAATTTCAAGCCTAACTTGTACCTTTAGGGGTCTCAACCATAAGTCTGGGATCTTTCTAAGGAAGCCTGCACACTAAACTCACATTTTTGTGACTTCATATCCATTGAGTTTTATAAGTTTCTTGGTAGCTCTACCCATTTTTTCAGCCTTGCTTTTGAAGCTTGTATATGTCTCTAGGATCAATTTTCTAGACTTTTGTTGGTCTCAAGTTTATAAATAATTATTCTCTAGTTTTCTAGCTATTTTCAAGTCAAGAATTCATGAGAAACATGCTGACATATCATTGCCCATAAATAAACTATAAACAATGTTCTTAATTAGAAAATAACCCAGAAAATTCTACCAAAGCCACATTGTGTCATAACATATCACTTGTACCAAAATGAGACTATGAAATTTTGATGTGACCCCTATACTTAGAGATTACGTTCCATGAATTGTCAACTAGAAAATGCGAGGGAACATATAAGTGTATAAAATGGCAAATCCTAGAACCTGGATGTCTTCAGACTAGCCTTTGTTTTAAAGTTAGTATCATTGGAGATTGAGTTCCATTTTCTGGTACCAAAATAAACCAGACATCTTTTTGGATAAAAATGTCAACATGCATTAGATAATAACCTCCTACTAGTAATACTATTAGTAGATGCAACTGGATAACTTTCAGCATATTTCTTAATATCTTTGATGTGCCTATCAATATTAGCAAAGATAACCTAAAGCCCAAACAATTACCAAACACTAGCAACCAAGCAAAGTCAAATACACTTCCAAAAAAAAAAAGAAACAAATAAACTGAAAATCCTTTTGTGACTTCACATTTCTTACTCCTATATCTATTTTTGAGAAAGAGACGCTAATGAATATAGCATAACAAAATACTGTAAATTCTCCCTAATACCAATTTGCCATTTTAGCTAATCCCAGACAGTAAATGGGCATCTCCGGGAAAATGCAAAGAAAACATCATGAATGAAAGCACTTACCTAAGATTATGAGGTCTCAGCAAAGGACAGAGAAGCCGCCATGGCCCATTTGTCTGGGCTACATGATGGAGTGTCCCAGGGGTATCCTACAAAAGGAAATGGAGTGCTCCCAAATTGGAGTGAACCCCCAAACAGAGCTCAAGGCAATCTTAGAAGAGAAAACAATAAAAGTGGGTATGTGGTGGGGCACTCCTTTTATGCCAGCACTTAGGAGGCAGAGGTAGGAGGATCCCCATGAGTTCAATGCCACCCTGAGACTACTTAATGAATTCGAGGTCAGCCTGGACTACAGTGAGTTGTTACCTCAAAAAAAGAAGGAGGAGGAGGAGAGAAAATCCTTTCTCAGTCAATAATTTCTGTACCAGGAATTACTGGCTAGTTAGATTATCTGAATCAAGTAGCTCTGGGTTCAAGTGAGAATCCCTTGTGCAGCACATTAAATGGAGAATGGGCTGGCAAGATGGCTCAGCAGTTAAAGGAACTTGCTTACAAAGCCCAAGAGCCTGTGTTTGATTTCCCAGTTCCCACATAAAACCAGATGCACAAAGTGGCACATGTGTCTGGAGTTTATTTGCAGTGGTAAGAGGCCCTTGTGTGCTCATTCATTCTCTCCCACACACACTTTCTCTCTTCTTGCAAATACTTAATGAACAAAAATATTTTTAAAATAAATAAAATAGGGCTGGAGATATAGCACAGTAGTTAATTAAGGTGATTGCCTGTGAGGCCCAAGGACCCAAGTTCAATTCCTCAGTACCCATATAAGCCAGATGCACAAGGCGGCACATGCATCTGGAGTATATTTGCAGTGGCTAGCGGCCCTGGCATATCCATTCTCTCTCTCTCTCTCTCTTTCTTTCTTTCTCAAATAAGTAAATAGTTTTTAAAAATCATCAACTTGTGAACATGCAAACACTTATGTGTGCACACTACATGCATATGCAAAAATCTTAAAATATCATTAATGAGTGTTAATTCACAATATTCTAAAAATTTGTTACAGAATGGCCCACCTAAAAATAAAAACAAGAAGTGACTGGAGTACTGAGTAACATCTCAATCATACCTTCCAAGGCTCAGGGTCTAATGCAGAAGAGGTAGCGTAAAGAATGTGAGAGCCAAAGGAAGGGTAGGACTCCTTACAATGTGATCCCTCCAGACATAAAATGGCCTGGATATCCATGACTTCATAGTGCCTGACACTACCTACACAAGACCATCATAAGAGGAGGAAAAGATCATGACATCAAAATAAAAGAGAGACTGATTGAGATGGGGAGGGGATATGATGGAAAATGGAATTTCAAAGGGGAAAGTGGGGGGAGGGAGGGTATTACCATGGGATACTTTTTATAATCATGGAAAATGTTAATAAAATTGAGAAGAAAAAAAATATAAATAAATAAATAAAATGTCAAAAAAATGAAAAAAAGAAAAAAATAAATAACAAACAGAAGCAAAAGCCATGAAGAGTAGACAAGAATTCCCAGGGTTTACCTCATGTCATAGACAATTTTTAAAATATTCAAGTTATAAATGAAAAACCAAAACTTAAAACAACATAATCACATAATTCTTTCCAGTCAAAGAAATAAATAGGAACCAATAAGCTCACCTCTATCCATGTAATAAGTAAATTGGAAACCTCACAGACTACATTATGACTGGAAATTAAGTTACTGATGAAGAGGAATGTCTTTAAGATAATAACAACAAAAACTGAGGAAATGAGCAAACAGATAAGGTAATTAGAAAAGAGATAACAGATGTAAAAGGCTCACAATTCAAATCCATCATTATAATAGTTGCAATCCCTGAAGTATTAAATGAGAAAGCTAATAACTACAAAAAATGGTTGGAGAGAGAACAGGTATATGGTGACATGAACATATCCGAATGGTCCTTTGCATCTTCCCAGCCTACTAGCATCATAAATGATGGTGATGCATCGCATCAGAGAGAGCAAACCAAAGTACAATGAAGTATGAGAAGCTAAAAAGCAAATGATAGTTGACTCAGCCAATCAAAGAAAGCCAAACGACAAGCCAGCTAGGGGAGAACTGAAGACCTTTCTCCATTTTCTCCTTAGGGCTCGGGAACTGGTAGACTTGGATCCCTCTGGGGCTGGGGATGGAATGGAAGAGATGCCAAAGTCAGAAAGCTAGCTAAGAGCTGTTTGGACGCTGTCTGAGAACACAATGTAGTGTAGCAGGCAGTGTTTCCAGTATTCTGCTGGAAGTTCTCTCTAACCTGGGACTCTGCAGAATTCTGTAGTTAGAGAAACTATGAAACAAATATAATAAGATGAAGATGTTTCCATCAGCAGTCTCAAAATATTAACCTTGTCTGTCCTTCAATAGGAAGCATGTAGGAACATATGTTCCTATAACAACAAGGAAACCGGAAGTGAGAATATAGTCCATCCGTACAGGAGAGAGATAGCGTTCTTAAGGAAATGGGGATGCTCAGAGTGATAACTGTGCTCTTAATTAGAAAATATAAATAAATATGAATAATAAATATTTTAAAAAAAAACAGTCCAGGCTGAAGTAGGATTCCTCAAACAACAATATGTAGAAATCTTTCTTTTCAAGTCTCTACAGCCCAGCAGAATCCAAGCTGGATTGACTGACACTACTTCTCCACATTCTGCATCTTGGTTTGCTTAACCTTGTGCTAAGGAAATTCTTGTTATTTATTCCTTCTGCAAAACTGAATCCTCTCAAACAAAACCACGGCCACAATCATATTCACCTGAAAGCTAAGGTAAGTCATAGTGACATACATGTATCAAAGCATTGTCGGGTATGCTGTATAACAAATTGACTATCAAACCACAGTGACCTATTCCTCTCGCACTACATCCAATAGGTCAGAACAGTGTGTTCCACACAATGGCTAAAGCCCCACACTGATAAGTATTGTCACTAGTACCCTGCTTTTTCTAAAAATGCTCTGGCAGGTGAAAAAAGAACTGGTCAAGCATTAGCTCTTGAATATCCCACCCCAAAGTAACATATATTTCTTTTATTTTCACCATATTGGCAAATATTGGAATCATGGCCCCACCTAATGACCAAGGTACCAGGAAATACGACAGACCACATGAACACATGATGAACAAGCTAGATCCCTGCTACATAAACTGAGAAGCGGAAAACCGACTAGCCTGAGATCTCTGATTTACTTTTGTTCCATTGGTGGCACCGGCCCCAAGTGAATCCTTGTCGGGTACCTACAAGCTACCTGTACTCCCCAGGACTCATCTGTGACCTCACCTGCTCCCATCCCCGGAGGAAGCTGCTGTTAATTGAGGGGAAGCTGAAGACACAGCCTGGCCTGACCTGAGAAGGTTTAGCTCAGTTCCCTCACTCACAGCACTTTGCTAACGCACTTTGTTTGTACTTGCTATTGAGTTTCAAAACTAAGGGAAAGCAGAGGGGAAAGAAAAGAGAAGCTCAGAGAGACTGCAGATTGATGCATGATAACACCCGTTTTCAATGTGGAAAGGTTAGTGCAAAAGTCAGGGCAAGGGTTCAGAAAGACCGCATTGCCACTGTGAAAAGTTCTGGGAAGAGTGTGTTTGGGGGCTGGAGGTATGGTTCGCTGGTTAAAGGTGTTTGCCTGCAAAGCCAGACAGCCCAGGTTCAACTCCCCAGTACAGAAGTAAATCCAGAGGCACAAAGATGGCACATGTATCTGGAGTTCATTTGCAGTGGCAAGAGGCCCTGGCACACCATTCTCTCTCTCTCTCTCTCTTCCTTCCTTCCTTCCTTTCTCTCATTCCCTCTCTCTGTGTGTTTGAAAATAAATAAAATATTTTAAACATATAATGTGTTTCTTATTCTGGGTGCATACTAGGTACATGGCATATTCTGATGAGTCAAAAATACCTGACCCCCCCTCAAAAAAAACCATTCAAGAGAGGAAGGATTTATTTCAACTTACAGTTCCCAGTTACAGTCCATGGTGGCAGGGAGGGAAGGCATGGCGGCAGGTGTTAGTCCCAGTCAGTCCACATTGAGGAAGCAGAACAGAGTGATGATTGCTGCTGCACAGCTAGCTGTCTCCTTTTTACACAGCCCAGGACGCTGAGCCATGGAAAGGTGCCACTCACAATCCAGCTGAGTCTTCTCACCTCAGTTAACCCAATAAAGATTACCGCTCACAGTCAGTGCTAGAGGCTTATCTGAACTGCCCCATCCCTCCCAGCTCCTGTCACGTTAGCAATCAATATAAATCATTCCGTTAGCCAGGGCTGCCTAGAGAAACAGAACCAAGAGAATGAACAGAGAGAAGGGTTCATATTAAATAAGCTTACAATGTACGAGCTGTGCAGCCCAACTACAGCTGTCACGGGGGGGGGGGGGGGGGCGGGGATTGAACAGCCCAAGAGCCACTCAGTCCATGAATCTAGATGCAGGTAGAAGAGTCAAAGGAT
This sequence comes from Dipus sagitta, assembly GCA_036346955.1. Taxonomy (NCBI): domain Eukaryota; kingdom Metazoa; phylum Chordata; class Mammalia; order Rodentia; family Dipodidae; genus Dipus; species Dipus sagitta. Next base: position 58,952,842 of record CM070786.1, on the reverse strand, counting down.
CCCATAGCCACTCAGTCCTCAGGGTCAAATGGCAGTCACAGGCACAAGTGAGCAGCACGGGAAGCCAGGATAAGAAAGAGAGAGAGAGAGAGAGAGAGAGAGAGAGAGAGAGGAAGGAAAGGAAAGAAAGAAGGAAAGAAGGAAGGAAGGAAGGAAAGAAAATGCACGAGGGAGTAACCCAGGCAGATGGACAAAAGCAAACTACTAGCAGGGCTCCCTTATATCCAGTCCCCAGCAGAAGGGCCGTCCGTTCAGGAGGAAGGACACCCTCTCTCAGTCAATCCTGCCTGGAAACGCTTTGACTGACCTACCCGAGAGTTACATCAGTCACTCCATTCCTAATCTGGTCAAGTTGATAACACACTTATCCATGACAACCTTCAAGATTATGTTCGGAAATGTATTTATCACTTATTATCTCTCTGTGTATATATGCAATCTGTGTATTATGCATTTTTGCATTGTACAGTAAAGGATTTACCTTGCCCAAAGAAAGTTTAGGCTATAGACTACCTCCCAGGAGGCAACTCCTAAACAATTAGCATGCCCTGCCTGGAAAGTGTATCTATTTTACCAAGGGACCTAAGATAGTCCATGCCAGCAATGAGATTGGATGGCAACCTTGAGTCAGAGCTATCAGCTTGACCTTGGGAGGACCTAAGCTAGAGATGAAGGTCATGTTTGCAGTCAGCCATTGCTGTATGGATGTCCCCAGCGAAATCCTAAGAAGCAAGGCGTGGTTAAATGTCTTTCTTGACAATATTCCATGCATGTGACACACTGTATGAGACAGGCAAGCATTGTCTCAACTCCACGGTGAGAGAACTACTGGATGCTCACCCCTAGTGCCTAGATGTGACCCCATGTACCTCTTCCCCTTGCTGACTGTGTCTGTAATCTTTTGCCATAATAATTGGAACTGTGAATAGAATAGTTTTGTTGAGTAACATCTCCTTCAAGTGAGTCACAGAACCCGAGGGCAGTCTTCTGCAGTTGAATATAAAATGTCCTTGAAAAGATATAATAGATAATAATTTCTCTAGAAATAAATACCTCTATATTAGAAGAACACATGTACATTTTGTGTTTCGTGGAAGATTTATTTTTTTTTTAATTTGTCATTTTTTTATTAATTACTTTTGTATTCAGCAAATACAGTCAGATTGGTATCATTATTAGGCTCATCCGTGACCTACCCCCTCCTGTTGGCCCCTCCTTGTTGATTTATTTTAATTAAGAATATATATAAGAATGGGCTGGGGAAATGGCTCAGCGGTTAAGGCATTTGCCTGTGAAGGACCCTGGTTTGATTTGATTCCCCAGGACCCACATAAGCCAGATGCACAAGGGGCACACATGTCCAGAGTTCATTTGCAATGGCTGGAGGCCCTGGCATTATGCCCATTCTCTCTTTCTCTCTGCCTCTTCCTCTGTCTCTCTCTCTCTTTCAAATAAATAAATAAAAAGGTTTCTTCTCCCAGAACTAAAACTTTGTCTCCATAATGATCATATATATATATATATATATATATATATATATATATATATATATATATATATATATATACATATATATATGTTATTAAAAGACTACTGGGCCACTTTAAGTATAATGAGAATAAGGAATTATTTAATCATCTGTGAGAAATGCAATTTACTTAAAAGAAGAAAGTTACCATGGTTAAATTCTAGTGAATAATAAAAAACATATAAAATCTAACAATAATGTTACATTATTGCTTTATTAACTTAAAGAATATTTTAATCAGGAAACAGTTGGTAGATAGAATACCCATGAGCCCTTGCTAAAGCAATTCCAAAATAAAACCCATGTAATCAAAAGATTCAGTAAAATCAAGATCACAGAAAAAGAGATACTGAACTAAAAAGATAAGCACTAATTGTTCAATTCATTTCAATGCAGAACCATGAATAACCAATCACATGAATGACAAAGACAAAACATAATGTAGATGTCAATGCTCTTGGCTAAGTAAACATAATTAAATAAAAGGACATGGCTAGTAAGGGCGTAGGGAGAGAAAGCATGATGCATTTCTCTAGTTTTTATGCAGAAATCTGAATAACACTATCTCAAATTATTATTATTATTTTGGTTTTCTTAGGTAGGGTCTCATTCTAGCTCAGGCTGACCTGGAGTTCACTATGTAGTCTCAGGGTGGCCTCAAACTCTCGGCAATCCTCCTACCTCTGCCTCCTAAGTACTGGGATTAAAGGGGTGTGCCACCACCCCCAGCTTCAAATTATTTTATTTTAAAATGGATATGGCCATTGGCATATGTGACTGCCTGCCACATGGATACTTCTTTGCAGTGCACAACCTTCTTTTGCTTGGCCCAGTGTTCCACACTGCCGTGTGTAATTCCACTGCCTTGAGGACTCCCCTGTGCTCTCCAGGTCCTTTCTCACTGACCTCAGAGCCCCACACAGCCACAGGTGAGTTCCTGCACCCCACCCCCCGACATCCTGTCAGGCTGCCACTGCATGTGAGCCAGCATGCTCCCCTCCACATGCCATTCCTACACCTTGTCAACTGCCCACCACATGCTATGTTGTGTGACCCTCACCTTCTTCCTCTGTGGTACCCCATCCTGTGTGCACTGTGTGTGAGCCCACACCTCCTGTTCTGTGCCTTGCCTGTCAGTCCTCCACCCTGATTTCTTGAACAGGTGAATATCTGTAGAGAGAAAAATCCCAACAAAATAAGTAATACAAAAACCCAGAGCAATACATTCCTGCCAAGAATGTCAACTCTCTCGATAGAGGCCTTCTATTAGACCAACTAGAGGAAATTCCAGACAAAGAATTTAAAAGCAGAACTGTGATAAATATATGTACAAAAAACCTTAAAGAATACATGAATAAATACCTGAATGAAATCTAGAAATCAGAAACAACAACGAAAGAACTACAGGGACACATGAAATAATTCAGAAGACATCAACTGATGCCTGAATGAACTCCAAGAGAACACATGGCCCAGTGACATGAAGAAGTCAAACTAAGATATGAAAATGAATTTAGATAAAGAGATAGAAATGCTAAATAAAAGCCAAACTGAATGGCTAAAGAGATGGCTCAGAGGGTGAGGTGCTTACCTACAAAGCCTAATGACCCAGGTTTGATTCTTCAGTATCCATATAAAGCCAGATGCAAAATGCAATGCATACATCTGTAGTTCATTTGCAGTGGCTGGAGGCTCTGGCATGCCCATTCTCTCCATCCTCTCTCTCTCAACAAAATAAGTAAATTATTTTAAAAAACTGAAATGAAAAATTCAATAAATCAAATAAGAAAGTCTGTAGAAAGTCTCAGTAATAGAGTAGACCATGTGGTGGGCAGAATATCAGGACATCAAGGACAAGGTAGAAGAAATAGATTACATAACCAAAATCAATGACAAATTTAAAAACATGAGAGATATTTGAGATACCATGTAGAGATCAAACTTATGAATACTGGGCATAGAAGAAGGATAAGAGATTTAGGCAAAGGAATAGAAAACACTTGCAACAAAATTATAGACCACAATGCACTAAAGCTAGAAAGTAACAATAAGATAATACACAAACTTTTGGATACTAAATAACAATCTTTTGAATAATGAATGGGTCAGTGAATAAATAAATACTTAAAGTTCAGTGATGTCTCAAATAAATAGTTTAATGTTGTACCTAAAGGGCTTGTAAAAACAAGAACAAATCAATCCACCAAAACACTCAGTGGGAAGAAATAACTAAGATAAGGGCAAAAATTAATGAAATAAAAGCAAAAAAAAAAAAAATACAAAGAGTCAATGAAAAACGAATTGGCTCTTTGAAAAGAGAGATACAAACTCCTAGTTAAACAAACTAACTAAAAGGGAGAAGATCCAAATTAATAAAATTAGAGACTAAAAGGGAGTTATTGCAACAGATACCAACAAAATTTGAAAAATCATAATGACATATTTTAAAAATTAAGCTTAACAAAACTGGACCACCTTAAAAGAAATGAATGAACTTTTACATCTACTAAAATTAAACCAAGATGTGATCCATTATCTGAACAAATCTATAGGAACTAATAAGATCCAAACCATTATAACAGAAATCTCCCAACTAAAAAAAAAAAGAGCCTTCTAAAATCTTTAAAAAAGAAATGAAATGAATATTTCTCCAACTAATCTATAAAATAGAAAGGGAAGAAACACTTTTACATTCTTTACCACTTAAGCGAGACACACAAGGTGATGCACACATGCAAGGTCACACATGCGCACAAGATGGTGCACACATCTGGAGTTTAATTGCAGTGACTGGGGGTCCTGGCCCACCAATTCTCTCTCTCTCTCTCTCTCTCTCTCTCTCTCTCTCTCTCTCTCCTTCCCTCCCTGTCTCTCATAAAAAATACAAAAAAAATAATAATGGCATGTGATTAAGCCTTGAGGAAGCCTACTACTTGGTAAGCCAATTTAAAATATAAACTTTTAAAGTACTTAAATGAAGGTTCCTCACATGGATGGATAGAGCTGCTGCTGGAAGCCATAGGGTATAAATTTTATAAAAGTTCCAGTGCCAATATGAGATACATCCCAATGAGTTGTTGTTCAGGGAAACTGCAGAGGCTCCCTAAAATAATATTGACAATTTCCATTGCTGTTTATTGCCCACCAAAAGTAGATGCTGCTGAAGACACCATGGTGGTGGCTTCATCTTTCCAAGCTAGTTTGTCTTCATGCTAAACGATGTAAGCCCAGGTGCAGGGGGAGAACAGTCATCAACAATCCTCCCTACTTGTGGAGCCTGTGTACTTCACATGTGCACACTGGTACAATAGTGGCATGGAAGTTACAGGAATAACCAACTGCTGTCTGATTGGATGTGAGGCCCACCCCATAGGAGGGAAATCAGGTCTTATATCATCAATATGGCCAAAAACCTATGGTTTGAAACTTAGGTCCTAGGGGAGGACTCAATGCTAAGGTCATGTCAAAATGCCTTCTAAATATCTACATTTGTTCCCATAGGTTGGTGCTGCTTGCAGCCTCAAACACTGCAATTTCTTTATGCAAAAGGCAGAGGTCAATGCAGAGACACACAGCTGTCACTGTTACCAATGACAAGCAATAAGTGTACAGTCAGTCTTCAACATGACATCCAGATCACACGCTCAGGGAACCATACACAAAAGGGGCAGAAAGAATTTAAGTACAGGAGGAGGGGAAGAGAGACTGCACAGTGCTGTCTTCTGTATGCTTCATGGCAATTACACACATGTACTCTCAGCAGACATGCTCTTGCATACAAGATTGAGCCTGTCTATATTCCAGCATGGATGGCGAAGGACTCATAACTCCCCCTCCCACCAAGAGAACCCAGCAGCAGCTGATGCATGCTAGGAGTGAGGGAGTCATGGTCTTCAATGGTATCACCACTGGTGGGTTGCCCATCCTCCAGTAAATAATTTCCCACCCATGATGATCATGCAAGAAGCCTTAATGTAACTCAGAGGGACAACAAAATATCTTAAAAAGGAAGAACAAGGCAAAGGCATGAAAGTAGAATGGGAATGAATGAGAAGAAGAAGGGGCTTAGTTTAGGTGGAGGGATGAGAGAGAGGGGAGTTGGGATAGAGGAATGGAATCAAAATGCAATGTATACAGGCATGCAGGAAAGTGTCAAAAAATTAAATATTTTCTAACAATTCAAAAGCAGTTTTAAAAAATGGACCTAACCCAAACTTATGAATCTTACCTCTGTTGCTTCACACTGTTTTTATAAGCAAATCTATATAATTGAGCTAATATAAAAATAACTCACATATATGAATCATCATGGTCCAGCTACTGCTCTGAATGTTTTATGTCATCACTTATTCATTCTAACAGCATCTTATGCTTGAGGGACTTTAAAAAATATTTTCATTTATTTATTTGAGAGAGAGAAACAGAGAAAGAGGAAGAGAGAGAGAGAGAGAGAGAGAGAGAGAGAGAATGGGCATGCCAGAGCCTCTAGCCACTGCTAATGAACTCCAGATGCATGCCCTACCTTGTATATCTGGCTTACATGGGTCCTGGGGAATCAAGCCTGGGTCCTTTAGCTTTGCAGGGAAGTGCTGTAACCACTAAGTTATCTCTCCAGCCCTGCTTTAGGGACTTTTAATTCCATTTTACAGACCATAGTGCTGAGGCATAGCATAGAAATGGTAATTTTCTCAAACACAGAAAAAGTTTGTGTTTGGTCCTGAAAGTAGTATTTATATTTCATGTATAGGAAATATTATGTAGTTTGATTGCAGGTTTTCTCTGTCTGTTATGTTACTTCATAATTAATTTAAAACAATTTTATGGTAATGAAAACCATTTAATATTAAAAATAATATATATGATACAATCTCATTTTTGCTATGATTTCTTTTATGTAGCTATTCTTCCAAAGGTATGTATACAAAAAGTGTATTGGGTGTTATTCATCTAACATTAGAGAAGGTGTCGCTGAGAGCTAAAATTGGGGCTAGTATTTTGCCTTGCATTCCAGTTTTCTATATTGTTTAGATGTCTATAAACAAGTGTAATATATACAAAATTAATAAAATGATCTTTAAAGGCATGGCTTCAAATGTTTAAAAGGAATATAGTTCTCATGCGCCAATACCATGAACCTTTAAGCAGCTACTTAAAGTATTTTCATTAATTAAGAGATATCAATGGGAAACAATCATTTTATAAAAATAGCCAGTTAGAAATATAGCATTTCAGAAGAGGTGGTGGAAAGAATCTTCTCTTCAGATGGTGGTGGCCACTGGGGTGAGTCAGAACTCCGCGAAGTGCTCAGAAGGGACAGTGGAGTGTTCAGCACTGAGTGGGCATTTCTTTCACACCCTCCAAGGTTTGGGGAGCACTGGGGAAGAGGTGAAGGAAAGAACTTCAGAGCCACAAGAAGGGAAGGAGTGCTTACAATTCTGTCCTCCAGACACAAAGTGGCCTTTCAGTCATGACCTCACAGTGGCTCACACTACCGCACAAGACCTGCATAGGAGGAGGGGAAAAATGATGACATCAGAGAGACTAGTTGGAAACAAGAAGGGATTCATTGGAGGGGGGATTAGGGAGGGGGAAAGGGAGGATGGAGGGAGGGGATTATGATCATGGTATACTGTCTAATTTATGGATGTTTTCAATAAGAAGTTAAGTAGAAATACAACATTAAATGAACTTTAGTATGTAAAATTAAGTACTTTGTGTTGGGGGGAAATGTTACAATCAGAGACAAAGGAGTACCTTTACAAAATATTAGTGGTACATATAAATGCTGAGACTGCATAAAAGTTTTGCTTTATTTTTTCTGATTATTATCCATATCCATATTAGTCATTAAATTAAAGCTTTTGTATCCATTTTGAGAATAATGATGTCAAGGGATACATTTTTATTTGTCCCTCAGAGTTGTTCCCTGATAATGCTCAATGTTAGGTAAATGTGTGGGTGTTTGAGTGTTTTTTTTCCACCACTCCTTCCCTTTGCCGATGACTGCCTTAAACCTGGCTCTTAATTACCTGCTTTGAGATTGAAGAAAACATGAGGCTTTCAACACTGAGTCATTTTGCATAAAAGAGGGAAAAAAAATAAAATTGTTCCAGGGCAAGCTGAATGAGAAACAAGGAACTGATCATGTGCTGACCTGGGGCGGCAGGGGTAGATGAATGTGCCCGACCTGCCTCAGAATACCTCGCTCCCCATCCTGCTGGAAACCGACTTGTAAGAGACACAGCCTTTGATCCTGCCTCCGACTTACATGCTTGTATCAGGAAGCCAGGTTCTTGGGTGCGTTAAGTCAAGTGTGGCTGGCTTAGACAGGGTCGTGTTCCTGTCTTTCTCTGCCAGTTGATCAAGTTGCAAGGAGCTTAGGGAGTCACTGAGCCCAGCGTAAACAGACTCAGAGAAAGAATTGAACCACACTCCTCACCACGAGCCCCACCCATGGCAATTGCCCGTGACCTGTAAAACCATTGAGAGATACCAATAGCTTAAAAGTCAGGAGGTTTATACACAGTGCCATTTACAGAAGAAGACTGGACTCATTGAAGCAGTATCCACAGTAGCCACGATATGAAGGGATAGAGGAGAGAGAGAGAAAGAGAGAAAAGGCCTAGAGGAAACGCTGCTAAGTGAAGCAACCCAGGCACAATAAATAAATAAATAAATAAACTCCTACATGATTTTACTTTTATGTGCAATCATTTTATGTCAAATATACAAACATAAGAATAAAACAGTGGAAATCAGAACTGAGGAGAGGAAAAAATGCGTAGATACTGGCCAAGAACCAAAGGGATGGACATGGGCTGTGGCAAATATGCAAGGTGACCAGTCCAGAGAGCTTAGAACTGCCATTAGCAAAATCATGCTTTAGTAAAGTTTTGTTGATGTTGTTTTTTCTTAGTTTGTGCGTTTGTGTACGAGTGCATGTGTGTGCTTGCCATGGCACCCACGAGGAGGTCCGAGGACCACTCTCAGGTTGATCCTCGCTTGAGGCCGGGCCTCTCATTGCTCACTATTCTGTTAGAAAGTTGCTGGGAAATTGCCCCATCTCTGCCTCCCTTCTAACGTCAGGCACGCTGGAATTGCAGAAGTCTGCCACAGCTTCCTGCTTTTACGTGGGGTCTGGGGATCTGAACTCAGGTACTCAGAGTTTGCAGCAAGCACTTTTTATCCACTGAGCCGTCTCCCCCAGCTCCCTGGATTAGAATTTTGCACAATAGAATCACATATCAGAGTACCTGTGTGAGACAATGAGTGTGCTCATTTCTGTCACCATAATAACCACTGTAGTATGTACATGAGCCCTGGAACACCCTATTTTAAAATATTTATTTATTTATTTATATAACTGAGGGAAAGAGGGAGAGAGAGAGAGAATGAGAGTGCCAGGGCTTCCAGCCACTGCAAACAAATTCCAGATGCATGTGCCACCTTGAGCATCTGGCTTACATGGGTACTGGGGAAGCGAACTGAGGTCCTTTGGCTTTGCAGGCAAGCGTCTTAACTGCTAAGCCATCTGTCGAGCCCAGAATACCCTATCTTAGCCCTCAGAAAGGAACACTGGGCCTTTATGTGCATGTGGCTGAGATGCTGCCTCGCGCCTTAGTTCACTTTGCTTCGCTTTGTTTCTGTAGCACTGGGAGTTGAATTCAGGCCCTTGTGCATACCAGGCAGCCCTCCTCCATGGAGCTGCACTTCCGGTCCATCATTTTCAAGGTGACTTTCATTGTTTGGCGTGTGTGTGTGTGTGTGTGTGTCTGTGTGTAGACTATGAGTGGTGTGGTGTGTGACATTATGTGTGTGGCATGTGAATGCATATGCATGTGCAGATGCATAACCCATGCATACATGGAGGCCAGAGGAGAATCCTGGGTGTCTTCTATAGCTCCTCAGCTTCTTTCCTTGAGATACGCTCTCTTACTCAGCCCAGAGCCACCATTTTGATCTGTAAGCCCCAGCAATCCCCTGGTCTCCACTCCCCACAGGACTGGGGTTATAGATGTGGGGGGCTGTGTCCAGCTGTTTGTGCTGGTGAATCAAACTTGAGTGTTTTCAGGCACTCACGGGAAGTCAGAAATGTGACACAAGCGCTCCTACCCACTGAGCTATCCAACAAGCCCCCTCCAACTGACTTTTATCTGAAATTCCTTATGTGTTTGAAACTAGAGTCATTTCACACTGTTGCATTTACCTTGGATCACAAATATCAGTTGTTAATCTCTCTACTGTGTTAGTCTTTTAGAGTCAAAAATTTAAAAAGTGACCTACAATGAAAAGTAGGGGAAAGATGGCTGGAAAGATGACTTAGCGGTTAAGATGCTTTCCTGTGAAGCTTATGGACCCATGTTCAACTCTCCACATCACAAGTAAGCCAGATGCACAAGGCGACACAAGCACGCAAGGTTGCACATGCATACAAAGTGGCATGCACGTCTGGAGTTTGATTGCAGTGGCTGGAGGCCCTGGCTAGCCAAATCGCTCTCTCTCTTTCTCTTTCTCTCTCTCTCTCTCTCTCTCTCTCTCTCTCTCTCTCTCTCTTGCTCTCGCTCTCTCTCGCTCTCGCTCTCAGTCTCTCATAATTTTTTTTAAAAAAGGTTAGGGGTAAGAAAGGGTGGAGTGTTCCTTTATGTATTGTTAAACCTGCATTTAATACTTAACTAGTGAAGGTAAAATAAATGAAATCAATGAGTTACTAGAGCAGATTGGAAATAGCACATTATTAGTAAAGTCCATAGCTGAAAACAGTGCGTTGCTAGTACAAGAATTTAAATGTCTTGAATGAGGAAAAACCATGAAGAACACTGAGCCAATTATGTAATTCTAGCAAAGTTTCCAGGAAATAAAGCTCATGGAGGTTGGTGAGGAAGGCATGCCTTCTCTGAGCTGCACCTGCAACCCACCATTACTAATTCAATTGCCTGATTGCTGCAGATAAAAAAGAAGCTTGGCATTTCTGTTGAAGCTTTAACTCCTTCGCCAGCTCTACAAATGAAGACCCAAATCTTAGACATCAACTCGCTCTCAAAGTAGTGTTCTGTTTCAGGAATGGAGATGCTTCGTGGAATATAAGCTTTGATTTGATGTCTACGAAGCACACCATGCACTAGATAGGTTACTACAAAAATTTTTTAAACTTAGGATGGGTACATGCCTTTAATCTCAACACTTGGGAGGTAGGGACAGGAGGATCAGGAGCTCAAGGTCATCCTTAGCTACATAGTGAGTTAGAGGCCATTCTGGGCTATATAAGACCTTGTCTCAAAAGTCCACAAAATAAATAAAAATTAAAATAGTTATGCAAATCTGTAGCTACTTCAAAATGGTAAAACCTTTCAGAAATTCATTCAGTTGTATTTAAATTTGAGTGTTACATCATAATTAGATTAAAATCTAGGTTTCTTTTTTTGTCCCTTTGGAAAGAAAGGGTGGGAGTGGCCTTCAAAAGCACAAGGGAAAATTCTGTAGGTTACCAGCATTTAGGTTAGAGTTAGGTATATATATGATAGGCAAGTACAGAAATGTGTTAATAATAGAATCCAGCTACATATTCAATGTTTTCTGTAAAAGTCTTTTCACTTTCTTGAATGCTTAAAGTTTCCTATAAAATGCATTAGTTTCTATAATAAAATAATTAAGATCTGTAATAAAGCATGGGAAAGGCAAATTCTTTTCAAAGAAGTTTTAACTCATTATATGTAGAAAGCCCATGTCTAGACATACAGATCTCTGATATCTACTTCAGAATCAGAATTGAAGGAGCCCATATAAAAACAATAGTCAGGAGAGGCTTTGAGAACTTCGCTGAACATTTCTCGAAAACTTTTTGGATTTGCTCAAATTCCTGTTCCTCTGTACTTCCTAAAATGTAAGCCAAGATGATGCGATCTACCCTATATATTTGGTAAGACTTATTTTGTGTTCAGGATAACTAATTGTTATGAATTTCTTTATTTCCTTAATAGGAGTAACTAAATGTTTCTAAGTTATTCCAGTTTCAAATAATCATAGATACTTATTTTTTCATTTGGTTTTTAAATTGTTTCATTCTTGTTAGGACAATCCTGGAAGAAAACAAGCAAAAATATTGCCCTTTTTAGTCATTTAGCATGCCTGGTATGACCTTGCCATCAAGCTTACTTACACTGCATTTTGTGTTTTGTTTTGCTTCTTTCTGGTGCGATGGGGAAAACATCAAGTTCCTCTCAAAGTGGCAAACCCCAGTGACAGACATTTGCCAGTCAGCTGAGTAATTAAGTTCTCACCGCTCTTTGCTGTTCTGCTCGCTGTTTAGAGTTCACAGCTCAAAAAGAAAAGGCAAAAACAAACAAGCAAAAATCCTTAAACAACTCAAGCATAATTCTTGTAGGAAACTCTTGAAAAAACAACAAGAGGCTGGAGGGGTAGCTCAGCCAGCAGAGTACTGACTGTGTAAGCATGAGGGTCTGAATCGGATCACTATAGCCCATGTACAAGAATCTGGACATGATGATTCAGGCGTGACATCCAGTGTTTGAGAGATAGAGACAAGCGAATCTCTGGGGCCTGTGGGTTTGCCTAACCTAATTGGCAAGCTCCAGGTCAAAAAGACATGCTTTCTAAAAAAAAAAAAAAGGTATACCGTGCCTGGTAAACAACACCCACAACTTTAATTTGAACCCTACACCTGTGTGTGTGTGCGCACACTCCCTCCCAGCTATCCTTTGGTCTGCCACCATGGCCTCTGGAAAGTCATAGATAAGTCTGCAAGATGCCTTCATGTATGTACACATAGCATAGGAAGAAAATCTGGAGTGTAAATATACCATGGCACTTAATGTCCAGGTGTAGCTTGCACAGGTACTATATACTCTGCAGGCTGGATGACTTGTACTCTACAGTTTTCTGCTTTTAATCCACTGATATTCTTATTCCCCTTATCCAAGGTGAACATTCCCTTTCTCTCCAATGATTCGTGCTTTTGGTATTTATCCTCCTCAAGAAAAGTAAGCCAAAGGAGCTGACTGCCTCAGGGTCCAAGCACTGTAAGACAACTGCATGAGCATGTCTGCATAGAATTTAGTTTGCATTTGGGGCAGGCAGTGGTTTCTTGATGGGTCCTAATGGAGCTGTCTCCCCAGAAACACAGAGAGCTTAGAAAGGATTTGAGCTACCGAACTTGTCCCCATTTTAGCAACACAAAGAAGAGGGTGTCCTCACATCCGTGGTGTTTATTCTCCATGTAAGGTGTCAGCTCTAAGAATTTTACTTTCCATTACCTGACCCATCACCTCTCCTGGGATGAGCCCCTTCTTAAGTCTTTTTTGAAGCACATTGTCACTGCTACTAATTTGTTTTGAACAAGGTTTCACTTTTGCTTTGCTCCATAGCTCTTTATTACCTGGAGTCAGAGCTCCCCTCACATTCAAACTCTAGTTAAATCCCAGGCTTACTGGAGCACATTCCTTGGACACTCTCCTGACAATGGTCCATCCTCCAAACACATGCTCTTCATTTTCTAATCTGATTATCAGTTAGTGCTTCTCTTAAAACAATTAAATTTAAATTTAGGTATAAATATGCCCTTGTTTCTTATCTTTCTGCTTTGTGCTGCTTTGAATTATGATTAAAGGAAACTCAGAACAAAAGGCATCCATAGATTTGGTTGCCAATCAGCAACCACTGGTTAGGTGTTCACTCATTCACTGGGAATGGAGAGATGAAGGCAATAGATTTTGTCAACAGGGAACTCAAGATCCTGTGGGAGATGGTGAGGTACCATTGCAATGCATGTCCAAAAAGGTGAACTGTGAAAGTTATGGGACTATAGCATATCCCATAGCCCACTAGTGTGGGTTTTAGGAAGCAGGGAAGATAGAACTTCAAAACTTCTGAAAGAGATATAACTTGACTAATTTCAAAAATGGGTTGGAGAGTACAAGAAACCTTCAGACACAGGAATGCCATGAGCAAAGGCAAAGAGAGCTATATGTGCATGAAGAACCCAGAAGTACTTTGATGCTGTTAGAGCAGAAAACGAAGACAACGAAGTTTGGAGGAAAGCAGAAAGATAATCCATGTTTAAGACATTTAGATTCACTCTGCAGTGAAGGGTTTTATGGCATGGGGTTTCAGGCATGTTTTAATATTTTTGGACAGGATCTTTCCACTGGCTTTGTGCAAGATGATTATAAGAGGGAAATACTAAAGGCTAATAAAGTCATTAGGTACTCTACAATATTCCCCACCAGAGTATGTCTGGACTTATATGAGGCTCTTGGTTTACACCATTCAATCTAGTGATTTCAGCTCATCTCATCCTCTGTATAATATGTCCTTGGTTATTATGGTAGTTTGAATCAGGTGTCTCCCATAAATTTGTGTGTTCTGAGGGCTAGGCTCACAAGTGGGGGCAATTTGGTAATTGGAGCCTTGGTGGAGGAGATGTGTTGTTGGGGTCAGGCTTATAGGTATTATAGCTAGCTCCCCTTGTCATAACTGCAGTCACTCTCTTGCTATGGTATTCTACCTGTTGTGGCAGACCTGATGTCCAGCCTTTGCTCATGCCATGAGAAGGAACTATAACAGAAAATTGGTACTGAGAAGTGGAATTATTACTGCTAGAAACCTGAATATGTGCCTTTTGGAACTGATTTTCAGAAAAAAATATAGAAGTATTTGAAACCTTTGCCTGAGATGCCTTGCAGTGTTGAAGGCAGAGTTTGAAGGACCATTCTGGCCAGAATTTTAAGAGATAAATACAGAAAGAACTATGCACTATGAGGTTTGTAGTATGAAGGCCAAAGAGCTTTGTTCAGACTGGTCTAGAGGCAGATAGCATGTGTGAGAGGCTAGCTGTGCTTTTCTTGTGCCCCCAAAACTTGTGTAGGGTTGAATTTCATAGAGATAGATGGGTGTGAGCAGATGGATATGGAACAGACAAAAATGAAAGTTTCAGGCTTGAAACAGCACCTGTTCAGCTGCTACTGTTTCAGAAATTATTACCATTGTGATTGGGCCACCTGTTTTGCATTGGAAAAGTAGAAGTAATGTGGACTTTGTTTAAAGTAGGGAGCCAGAAATGCTGAAGGTGCTTTGTTCTTCCCTGCATTAACAAGTTTATAGCCCACCTAGTATTATAGAAGTATAAAAAATGAAGGTGGGCTAGAGAGATGTCTGAGCAGTTAAGGTGCTTGCCTGCAAAGCCTAATGACCAAAGTTTATTTCCTCAGTACCCATGTAAAACCAGTAGCACATGTATCTAGAGTTAGTTTGCAGTGGTTGGAGATGCTGGAATACCAATTCTCTCTCTCTCTCTCTCTCTCTTTCTTTCTTTCTTTCTTTCTTTCTTTCTTTCTTTCTTTCTCTCTCCTTGAAAATAAATAGATAAAATAAAATAAATGCAGACAACAAATGGCCATTATATTTGAAACACTGTTTTATGGAAATGGCCACTGGGTGATGTGAAGCAGGGTTGCTGTAATCCCTGTGTGGAGATCCAGTGCAGCCATGAAGATGAATCACAGGTTGCAGTGGAGACTATTCAGAGCTATGGGGATGCCAAAAAGAGCTGCAAGCTCAGAATGAAGAGTTCCCAGGGCTTTGTGCACCCCAAATGCAGGTGTGAAAGTGAAACTTCAGTGACTTGTCACTGATTAGAGATGCCAATCTCAGAGCTACAGGAGTTGATATTTGCACTGCTGTTTTAAATCTTGTATTGGTTCAATGTTTTCTTGCTAGGCCCAGTGCCATCTCTTGCAGTTTTTCTATGTGATTATTTATCCTGCATCACTTTGTTCTTTTGGTTTTATAGCTCACAAGTAAGAGACCTTACAGTATGGGGATGTTTGAAGTGTTGGAACTGAAAAAGCTATGCGAACTTTTAAAGTTGAACTGAATGCATTTCCTTTTACAACATGGATGACCATCATTTTATTGGGCCATGGGTGCAGTATTGTGGGTTGAATTAGGTATTCCCTATAAACACATGTGTTCTGAAAGCCTGGCCCCAGCTGATGGTAACTTTGGAAGGTAGAGCCTTGCAGGAGGAGGTGTGTTGTCCAGGGTGGGCTTTGGGGTGTTATAGCCAGTTTCCCATTGCCAGGACTTGGCTCACACTCATGCCTTGGTGCTTCACTTGCTGTGCTAGGTGACGTCCAGCCTCTGCTCATGCCACCCTTTCCCCTGCCATCATGGATCTTCCCCTTGAGTCTGGAAGGCAAAATAAACCCTTTCTTCCCACAAGCCGCTTCTGGTTGGATGTTTGTACTAGCAATAAGAAGAAAATTGCACCAGTTATGTACATAGCTGTGGTGGTTTGAATCAGATGTCCCTCATAAACTCATATGTTCTGAATTCCTGGTCCCAGCTGATAAAAATTTGGGAGGTGGAGCCTTGCTGGGGAAGATGTGTCACGGAGTGTAGACATTTATAGTTATTAGCCCTATCTTGCCAGTGTTCATTCAGTTCACTCTCCTGCTGCAGTTTTCCATCTGATGTTGGCAAGGAGGTGATGTCCAGACTTTGGTCCACAATCTTTCCCTTGTCATCATTAAGCTTCTACTTGAGACTGCAAATCAAAATTTAGAAAAGAAAAACTTTCTTCATGTCAGCTGTTTTTGATCAAGTGCTTTGTTCCAACAGTGAGAAGGTAATTTCAATAGACATGTCCTAGATGCTAATGATGGTCACATTTGTCCAGCACAGGTAAAGATGTAGGTGAGAGAGCCAATTATGGCTTGAAATACTTGTAAATTAGGAATTGATTTTGTTTGGAGATTCATTGTTTATGAGTAACTGAAAGGGATGGGGCCTGGTTTCCATGGAATGGTTCCACACCATTGACCAGAAATGAGTACCACCCTGAAGAGAGAATGAGTTGAGCCAAAAACATCAGGTTAAAAAATACAGCATGAGGATAGCATCTGGAATGGGGTAAGCCAAGGGCTTCAGATAAAACCCAGAGAGAAAATGTTCACACATATGTGAAGGGGGCAAAGGAACTAGAGATGTAAGTTGAGAGTGAGCAACCATGCCCGACTTCATAAGAACTTAAGGCCATCTAGCAAATATGGCTGTCTTTCATTGTGATAAAGGTGCAAGCCAACACACTGAGGTTGAGCAGATCATGTGAAAAAAAAGTAAAAGACAAGTGAAGTTAATTCTTTCAAGAGTTTAGTTGATGGAACCAGGATCAGAATGCTTGGGAGTTTACAAAAAGTTACCTTCACAGAGTTTAGACTGTCATGCTTGAAAGTTGCTGGTGGCATTGCCTGACCACAATTTTGTGAGCCATCACTTGCCCCTGGATATCCAGCCTTCACTTGGGTCATGGGACATTGTCAGTAGCAGGTGTATTTAAGGTGGATAGGGCTGACAATTAGATGTGGATGGTTAAGCAACAGTCTAGTGAGGCTGATTAAAATAGATGGAAGAGCCATGCACACAATTTACCTTCTCTTTAGTCAGCGTCGCTGCAAAGCTGAGGCATTAGGCTAATGGCCTTGGCTCTCTGCTAAGTTATTTCTTAAAAGTGTTCTGCAAAAAACCAACAAGGCACTTAAGGAAAAGTCAGAAATTGCAAACAGCTTCCATCTTCCTGTCTATCTTACATCCTCAGACTTGCTTCGCCTCTTATCCTGAACAATTTACCTCCTGTTTGTTTGCTCTACACTCTGTTTTGAGAAGTATTTACAGTGTCTTCACCCAATAGATATTCAATGGTAAGGCATTTTCTCTATTTCAGTTCAGCTTTTGCTGACCTGCATTCATAATACCCATCTTTAAAAATTTAGATATCAACGTCCGTTAGGCATGGTCATGTACACATATAATCCCAGCTACTCAAGAGGCTGAGACACAAGAGTCACATGAGCCATGAGCCAAGGAGATTTAGGCCACCCTGGAAAAAGTGAAAACCCATGACCAAAGGAAAAAAAAAAAACAGTTGCAATGAATGGGGTGTATGAACATGCTCTAAAGACCTAGTAGTGAGTCTGAGATGAGAAAATGGAAGTGATACAACAGAAAGAGATGAGGTGGTCTGATTGTCAATGTCTCCCATAACCTCAGGTATTTTTGATTAAGATTATGCTTCCTACTTTAGTCTCCAGCAAGCAGAACCCTACTGGAGGAAGTGTGTCATGGCGGGAGGGGGAGGGCAGATCTTAAATCCAGCCCCATGGAATGTAGAGGGCTAGCTCGAGCTCTGGCTCTTGCTCTTTCTCTCTTGGCTACATGGATATATGATGAAGTGAGACAGGTTCTTCCACCATGATAAAGCTTCCCCTGAAATCTAAAAGCCTTTTCCTTACATAAGGTGCTTCTGGTCAGGTGTTTGTCCCAGCAATGAGACAGTAACTGAAATAGTAAGAAAGGGAATAAAGCAGAAGTGAAATGCTAGAGACGTGCTGGAGGGGCACGCACGGGAGAGCGTCAGAGCTAGAATGAAACCCACACAAAGGGAAGTCCTGTTGTGATGGTCAAATCACTTGA
Source organism: Dipus sagitta (assembly GCA_036346955.1). NCBI lineage: Eukaryota > Metazoa > Chordata > Mammalia > Rodentia > Dipodidae > Dipus > Dipus sagitta. The sequence continues at coordinate 58,934,829 of CM070786.1, read as the reverse complement.
AAATTGTAAGGGAGTCAGTGGGGGATAATAGTTAAGGAAGTATGATACTATTTTTAACACTTAAGTTCACAGATTACTGCCAAAAAAAAAAAAAAAGCATATAAATTCTCATTATCTCTCATCAGAGTGAAGACGGTAGTGGAAAGCATAGTATCTGATCTTGCTCCATGTTCTTCTGGCCTGGAATAACAGCCAGCCCCCTTATTCCTGTTAGTTATCAGCTGAGGCACTAGAGAAAATTTATTTATACACCATAAGGGACAAATAAGCCTTATATACCATAGCCAGTTTGTATTTCATTTTTTCTAACACAGCTTCTAAGCAAAGGATTTTTCTTTTCTTTTAAAGGTAAGCTGTTTTGTTTAGCTGTGGCTCTCTGGTCACAACATCTCACAGGACCCTGCTCCACCCGCATATTGAGTATCCTTCCGGCCCCTCCAGCCCTCTCTCAGGTGTCTGAAAGCAAGACTACAACAGAAAAAGGGAGGAAAGTTTCCTACATTGCCCACCACAGCTCCAATGTGTGTGGCTAGAGGACAGTGCTGGTCAGCCTAGCACTTGGGAAAACACTAGTGTTCCGGGAAGTAGAGGACTCTGATCTGTGTTATGGTCCAGGGTGGAATAGAGATAAATAGACACATTTGAGAAATATTTAGGGATTAACTGTAATAAGTAATTTAGTTATGATAAGAAACAGGAAGTAGGGGACCTATGGCTTGAGGAAATGGATTAACAGGGTCCTTTGTTACTGGCACAAAGGTGAAAAAGAAGGAAGTTTGGCATTGATATAAATAATTTAGTTATAAATACATTGAGATTGCAACTCCTAAAGATGTTCAAATAGGTCTATCTAGTAGGCAATTTGATAGAAAGATAGTAGGTGGATGGATAGTTATACAATGGATAGATAAATAGAAGATAGATAGATGAATGAGAGAGAGAGATGATAGATAATAGATAGGTGGATAATTGAGGCCAGGCAGCAGGCAATCTTTGGAAATGCAAATTTTTAAAAACCTTTTTTTTTATTTGTTTGAGAGAGAGAGAGAGAGAGAGAGAGAGAGAGAGGGAGGGCGAGACAGAGAGGGGAGAGAGAGAGAAAGAAAAAGAAAGGCAGAAGGAGAGAGAATGGGTTTCCAGGGCCTCTAGCCACTGCAAACAAACTCCAGATACATGTGCTACCTTGTGCATCTGGCTTATGTGGGGACTGGGAATTGAACCTGAGTCCTTCAGTTTCACAAGCAAGTGCCTTAACCCTAAGCCATCTCTCCATCCCCAGATTATTTATAGAGCAGAATGAAAAAGAAGATTCCCTAATTCTAAAAGAAATTTTAAAAAGACTTAAAAATGAAAAATACTTAAGATAAACAAATATGGTCCAAAGAAAAAATGATAAATCAAAATAAAAAATAGAATATTCATAACTTTAATTCAGGAGAACATTTCCAAAATTAAAAAGAAGCTTTGAATTTGCATGTAGAAATCAGCCAACTTCATTGGAGACTACTGATCCAAACAACCAACATAATAAAATCACTGAACTTTGAAAAGCTTCATTAGGAAAATTATATTTTATTATTATCAAGCTTACTAATTATAAGCATCAATGCTGTTTGTGAGATAAACATGGGATAAAATATTTTGCCTTATTCAGAGTAAGTGGGTGTGAACCAAGAATTTCATTATCCAGCAAAATGGACCATGAAGGGTAAAGGACACAGAAAAATAATATTGTGACTAGAAAAGAACTCAAGAAACGGTATTTCTGTAGTCAACCTAAGGATTCTGTGAGGAAGCCAACTTTGCAGGACCCAAATGACTAGAAAACCAATACCATGGAGACAGGAGGTGACTGAGAAGCATGCAGCAGCTTCAGGGAGCAGAAGCATGCCCAGTGGGGCGTGGAAGGGAGCATAGTGCCCAATGCCACACAGCTGGCCAGGCAGCCGTGCTGTCATTAACACGGGCTACGCTTAGAGGGCATTCTTTCAGTGAGTGGCTCCTCTGGTCTTGGGAGTTTAAATTGGTTGTGGAGTGTTGGTTATTTCCAGCATTTTAGTCTAACCGCACTGACATTGCTTTGGTGATAAGTAATACATTTCTAGAAGTGCCTCTGTGTCAGAGATGGAGATACCACTCTGAAGGCCACATAAGAGTGACAGTATTCTAGCAGTTCAGGCTGGTGTTGTGTAGAAAGCAAACTGTACGACGTACTCTCTGTGTGGCCACCCCTGCAATAGAAACAATGGCCCTTGTCACCCGATTGGGTTTCCGCGGGTGTCCTTAACTGAAAATACCCAAGATGGGGGCCACAGCCACTGTATTTGCTCCCCTCCTTTTGATTGTAAAACTCACCGAGAAATAAGTGGGAACAAGACATGACTAGAGGCAGGCAATGCCACTCTCAAGTTTCCTTTGGCCGTGGGCCCTGAGGTAGGGAGACAGACGGAACCACGGCGTTACACCTGCATGTGGGCCTTTCCCTGCCATTGATACGCATCCGTGAGCACTCAGGAAGGACAAACACTGGAACGGCATGGCTGACTGCACTCCATCCAGACACTGGCAAAATCTACGTACGACTGGCCATGCCACTGGCCCCTGAGGCCAGGCTCCATGATCTCTACATTTTGGAGAATCATACCCTGTGTTCCCTCCATAGTGCAAGGCCCATCCCCCCCACTGCAGGGCACCTTGAGGATTTGAGTCGGAATCACTCTGCAGGGCCAAGTGAGGTTCATGGGGAAGGCAGCTCCCCACTGAAAGGGGTATTTGTGTGATCCTGGAGATGGAAAGCCCAAATCCAGACAGTAGATTATTTCTTTAACTACAGCACCTCGCAGATTGCTGGAGGTGGTGTGAAGGTGTTGTCCAAAGCAAAGATAGTTCGCACTTACATGACTGGCTGCAAGCCTATGAGGACTGGGAAACTCTCTGACTGCCAGGATTGTCAACATCCAGGCTGAATTTTCTGGGTCTTTCTTTCCGCCTTCCATTTTGAATGAGCAACTCGCTCCCCAAGCATGGACACAGGTCAGCACGTGCTCAGATAGCCTGTGTTTCTTACTACCAGTCATCTCAAGCATCTTACAAGGGTCAAGTCTGCCTCCTGGTGATTTCCAGTTTTCCTCCATGGTCTCTCACCTCAAACTGCAGATCCATATCTGTCATTTTGGTTCTTTGTGGAGGAGCAGGTGAGTTCCCAGTATCTCTATTCAGCCATCTTGAAATACCCAAGAATGAGATATTAACAGAGTATCAATATATGTCAATGATTTGCTCAATTATAAGGCCCCAAAAATAAATGAAAAAAGTGGTTTTTAGCCTTACAATAGTAAGACTGTTCAAGTAAAATACTTTAAATATAAACTGGAATAATAAAAATAAAATATAAATAAATATATGATAGCTTAAATATACTTTACAAATGGGGAATATAAATGTCATCAGAAATTTTAAAAAATTATGTTGTCTACCCATTAAAGGAAGTAAATTTTTATTTATATAACTTTAGACACTGGGAAGATTATTGAATTGATGTTCTCTTCCACTCGAAAGAATTTGCTGAAATGAGTATACTGATTTCTCTTGGATTTTACATGAGAAATGGATAGAGCCTTATCTAATATCCTAAAGACATTTTTTGGGTATGTGTGTGAGTTACTCTGTTGGGAAAATTGAGTGGTCTTCTCTTTCATGAACACAATAATTTCTCTATTATGTGAAATAAATTTCTGGCTCTTTAACAACATGTCTGAAAACCACCAACAAAATTATGTGGGATTTTATAATCCCAAAGAAGATGTGAACCTGGAATATTTGAACTGGAAAATAATTCTAAGCCACTTACTGTGCTTGATAATGAAATCAGGAGTTTAAACCAAACAGTAAAGGGTAAGCAAATTTGGCCAATGGGTTTCTGAATTCATAAGTCAATTATTTACTTAATATATAGAGAGTGTGTTTCAACAACTGAAGCAAAGCTATTCACACATAACTAAGATATAATACCACATAGTAAAGTGTGATATGACAGCTAAAGGGTGCAATTGATTTTAGAATAGGTCTTGTCACATAGTGCCCAATAAATATGTATGAACGAATGGGAATTGATGAATATATGAATGTTATGCCAACTCAGATGTCAAAACAACGATGATATCTGGAGTTCATGTACAGTTCATTTTATCCTCTAGGAATGAGCTTAAAGGAAGGGGAATGATAGGAGGTTAACTCAACTTGCAAAATCAAGCAAACATTGCACACCACAGATATAAGATGAAATGTCAGTAAGGACGCATTTGAATTTTGCCAATTATAACTACACTGCTTCTGAAGCCAGTATACATTTAATAAACAGCTCCTAACGAAAAATCAAATATCTAGAAAAACCTATAGTAGTTTACTGACTTATTCTATGTAGATGGCTCACAGTATGAACCAAACCAGTGATCATCAAATATTGTGAATCTTTACTGGTTAAGTTGATAGATACTCTTTTTCTCAAAGCCTTGAATTAGAAAGTGGAGGTAATAGAATGCAACAGATTTTATCTAAAGAAGTAAATGTTTGTTATAATCCTCATCACCATCACCACCATCACCATCATCACCATCATCACTGTCACCACGATCATCATCACCACCATCACCATAATCCTCATCACCATCATCACCACCATCATCATCACCACCATCATCATCATCACCATAATCACCATCATCATCACCATCATCACCACCATCACCATCACCACCATCATCATCAGTATCCACATGGTCTATACAGAAGGGACATGGACCTGAAATTATAAGAGTGCAACAGAAGGATATATAAGAAGGACATTTACTCAGTCTTTAGGATTGGTAGAAGAGTGTATGATACCCGTGGAGAAAAGAGCATGCGAGACAGAAGAAGAAGTGCGTACAAGAGCAAGAAAGAGGCAGGAGAAAGCAAAATTCCACTAGAGAACATCAAATCCAGTGTAGCTGAAATAAATGGCATGCTAATGGAAAGGGGATGTGCTATAACTTGGATCTGTAATGTCCCCCAAAGTCCATTTCTTAAAGGATTCAACCTCACCCATGGGTCTGTTGGGAAGTTGTAGAAACTTGAAGAGGTAAGGGCCAGTGGGCCATCTTTGGGTCACTGGGGGCATGCCTTTGAAGGGGATTGTGAGTTCTCTGGGCCTTCCTTTTCATTCTTTCATCTACAAGCCCAGAAATAAGCAGTTATCTTTCCCCGTGAGCTTGTGCCATGATGTGCTGCTTTCCCACATACTCAGCAGAGGCCTAGAAACAACAGGTTGACCTACATGTGGACTAAAATCTCCCAAACTGTGAGGCTAATAAGCCTTTCCTTTTTATCATCTGGTCATCTGAGATGTTTGCTGCAAAGCTCACTGACACAAGGTGATGTGGTACCATTGCTGAAATGAAAAGCTGAGGGTCCTGTGGGTCCTCCTAAATATTTTGAACTACTCCACACAGATTAAGAAATCAAGGCCCACTGTTGTCAGAGGCAGTAAAATTCTTCATATTTTGAATATTTAAACTGCCTTCTGTTTAGAAGATTCTTACAGGAATTACATTCTGAATGACCTAAGCTTGTGTTTACAAGCTGTGTAAAAGACAGTCATCATGACCCAGAAAAGATGACCAGTTGCTGCATTCCAGTATGCAAAGTAATTAGCTCAATCTTTTCCTGAGCTTAGAACTTGGTGTCCTTCTTTGCCAAAATTGTTGGCATATTCATCTCCTTCCAGACTTCTCAGTGGATTTTATTCGTACTGTTAATATGCTCACTGCCATTTCTCCTGATTGTCCTTGCAAAGATCAAATGCGAGTGGTCCCTCTAAAATTTCTGGGGCATGATTTCCTAGGTGAGGGGGGCAAAGAATTTGAAATGATGCCAGTGAGTTCCATAAAGCTGAGCCAAGTCCTGCTAAATACTGGCACTGATGGGAGAAGCTGACCCCTCGATTACCCACAAGTCTGTCTTCCTCCCCACGATGGCAGCAGTAGCCATGCTGAAAGCTTTGTTCTGTCTTTGGTGAAACAGTTACTTGAGAAAGAAGACTTTTTATGAATAGTTTTTTTTTTTTCCAGAATCCAACACAATAAACTTGTGTCTACTAAGAAAACTGTAAGAAATAACTATTTCTACCTTAAGTACTTTGAAAGCTCCTGTGAATTCTATATACCAGGATTGGCAAATCTTTTTTTTTTTTTCAGATTTGATGTGTGTGTGTGTGTGTGTGTGTGTGTGTGTGTGTGTGTGTGTGCAGGCATGCACATGCTATGGTGCATGTGTGGCAGTCAGAGGACAACTTCTGAATCAGTCCTAGCTTTCCATCTTGTTTGAGACAAGGCCTCTTGTTATTCACCACTGTATTCATGAGTTTTTAGAAAATGGTCCTGTCTCCACCTCTCTTCTCACCATAGACACACTGGAATTTCAGGTGCCCACCACAGCTTCTGACTTTTATGTTTGGTGTCATGGTATCTGAATTCTGAGCCATCTCACCAGCCGGTGGTTGGCAAATCTTTAGCTCTCCAGAATAATCATTGAATCAAATTTAATTTCATATGCTTGAAACCTTAGAAAATACAACCAAATAATCAGTGGGTTTCTCAAGCTTTAGATGAAAACTCTTACTTAAAAAATGTGGAAAGCATATGCAAGGATTAAAAAACAACATAGCCAGGCTAGAGAAATGGCTTAGTGATTAAGGCGCATGCCTGTGGAGCCTAAGGACCTAGGTTCATTTCTCTAGGTCCCACGTAAGCCAGGTGCACATGGTGGCGCGTGCATCTGGAGTTCGTTTGCAGTGGCTAGAGGCCCTGGAGTGCCCATTCTCTCTCTCTATCTCTCCCTCTCTCTCTCTGTCTCTAATAAATGAATAAAAATAAATCTTAAAAAAACATAGCCAATAGCCCTCAGGAAGAACAATGTATAGAAAATTCCGAAAGGTTGTACATTTAGTGTACCAGACTTAAAGCTGGTAAATTTAAGAGGTGAGAGCCAGGCTGCATGTGGTCTTCTTTACCATGTTGAGAAATGACTGAGGGCTACCTTTAAGAACTCCTGGTGAGAAAAGACTGAGGGGCCCCTCCTTCTGGGGCTCATGGTGGTGAGTGAATGAGGAACTAAGGCAAGTTATCAACATGCTCAATCTGAACGATGTGGTTTCATCTGAGCATCATTGAGAGAGTGAATTGAGCTGGGCCAAGGCTTGGAGTCTAATGATCACCATCAGCCTATCAAGATAATAAAAGAAAAAAAAAAAAAACAGGCTGAGACTATGAGAATATAATGTATAAAATATATGCAAAAGGAAGAACAATTTACTGGAGTTAGTGTTTGGCTAGATGCTGCTGGACACAGGTAATGCAGAAATGTTGGATGACACTCAGCTTTCTGAATGGACACTCCCGGATAATTCTGTGCCTTTTACATTGCATATAATAGAAAAAAAAAAGGTTTTGAAATTCATAGTAAAATGTATAAAATGCTCACATGGGTCTGGGGAGATAGCCTAACTGATAAGAGTACTTACTGAACAAGTGTGAGGACCTGAGTTTGATCCTCAACAGCCCATACCTGTAACCCAGTGCTGAAGAGGAACCGAAACAGGATTGTTGAAGCTTGTTGAAAGAAAGAAAAAAAAAAATCACATGAATTCCAGGTCCAGTGAGAGACCCTGTCTTGAGATAGAGAAGTAAAAGAATGTTTGAGCACACTGAACATCTCCCCCTGGCCTCCACACCATGCATACAGAGCACATGCATCTGCACACATGCATACACACACACACACACACACACACACACACACACACACAAGTTCTCACCACTCTTTGTCTTGCATCAGAAGTCTTCTGAGACCTGGGCATGGTGAGTTTGGGAAGCCCATGACAACCCACGTCAGCATCTTCACCATCAACACCAGGGGAAATCTGAGTAGGCAAGGTAGACAATCTCATCGATTTGGAAATCAACACTTAGGATGAATGAAGATGAGAGTGCTGAAAGCACTACCATATGCTAGCCATGGTTCAAAGGGCTTTGCCCATTTAATCCCCATAACAACATGAGGTAGGAACTGCAGTTGACTTGCGGAAGGTCACAGACCCAATTCCTAAGCCTTGACACAGACAAGCAAAGGTAGCTCTTGAGTGCAGGCCAAGGGGAAAGCCCACGGCCACACTCAGGTCCCATTGAAAGTAGACCGAATGAAGGAAAGATTCACGAGTGCTTTTGCAATTGTGTAGTAATGATCTACAACCCAGACAGCAAACAGGATGCCCTGTGGCAAATTCAGGTGAAATTTTAGTTAGAAATTCTCCTTTGTATAGTTTCAGACAAGAAATGTTACCTCTCTGTCTTTTGACTTTTTTTTTTTTCTGCATCTGTCAAGTGGTATCATGCCACCTAAATTGTATAACAAACCCCAAGAGGATTTTTGCCAAGAATGCAATAAAATTAGTTATATTTGAGAGTGCCACACAAAGTGAGGACTTACTAAAAAGTTATTGTGTATCTAATGCACATCAGACAGAAACAGCCTATCCACTTCTCCAGTAGCCACAATCCTAAAACACCAGGAAACAGAAAGCAAGAGCTGAAAATTGGGCCCCCTGTATGTTTCCTTTGTAAAATTAACATGATCAGGTGTAAAAGACCAGGCAACAATGACTTTATACACTCCATTTCAAGAACTGAATGGTTTATTTTGCCTAATTATAGAGAGAATTCTGGCATATTCTAATCTTTTAAACAAGTTCTCTGTACCATAACTAACAAAAATTCTTTGAAATGTTTTACCAGATATTGAATCATCTATAACTATACATTCTCATATCAATGGGATTGTTATTGTCTTCATGCAACCTTTGTAAAAAATTGAGATTTATGACTTTGCAGATTTTAGAATTTTATAATCTCTTGAGAATAAAATATTTTTTCTCTAATTGTTTTTGTTGAATAAATGGTTATGTCCCTCAAGAAAGAGTGTCATCCAGTTCTTTAATATCACCACAGGAATCCAAGACACTTTGGAGAACTTAATAAGTAGTTATTGAGTACCGGCAATCTAGAAGATGTTTCATGTTCAGCTAGTATATTACTTTTGAAATCACTATAGTAGCCTGAGTTGAGCATTGGGGGGATATTATTTGCATGGGTATATAAATAATTAAGAAATCCTAGGGGTTCTGTTTTTTTGAGATCTCATTCTTACATAGTTAGAAGTGGCCTGATAATAAATAAGCTATATGCTTGAAAAAATTGTAGAATTATTTAAAAATATATGGCTGAAGTCTTCTCCAGTTTAGGAATTGGATATTATTTATCTGTCTTATTAAATTATAACTGAATAGATGTGAAGCTATAGAATCAGTCAATACTTCTCTCTTCTCAACTTGCTTTTCAAGACAAGAGACATAAAAGTCCCATTTCATACCCTATAATTTAGATATTAATCTTTGACTCATCCTTGACATTCTATTACACCTACACAAAGCCTTTCAGTCTCCCAAAATGCCACAGCTTCAGAGTTGAACAAATTTTAGCATACAGATCTTTACTGGTAGAAGAAAAATACTGTTCCCTATCTTCACTTCTCCTGCTGTTCTCTCTCCCTCAAAGTAATTTAACATACAACAAGTTTTTTACCCTGGTACTATCTCTGCTCACTTTCAAAAATTGTTGCCATGAGTATTCTAAAGTTAATTGAAACTCTTGAAAGAGCTTAATGAGAACTCAAAGTTCCTAAAGAACCTATAATCCTTCATGTCAATGATGCCTCCACAAGTGCTCTTCACTCCAGGCTCTGCATGGCAAGTATAGCTTCTATTAATACATCCCGACATTATGTTCTCATTATATTAACAAAAATTCCCATTATAATAGAATTGAATTTATATTTCTGCTTCTTCATAAGACTTCCCAGCACAATGAATCATTTCCCCAGCTGTACATTAGAATCATGTGCAGGTTTTATATTACTGTTGCCTGGGCTGCCTCATCCCAGAAGCAGTCACATCTAAGCTTCATATACTCTTTTTTTTTGTTTTTTTGTTTTTGGGTTTTTTTTTGTTTTTGTTTTTGTTTTTGTTTTTCAAGGTAGGATTTCACTGTAGTCCAGGCTGACCTATAATTCACTATGAAGTCTCAGGGTGGCCTCAAACTCATGGCAATCCTCCTACCTCTGTCTCCCATGTGCTAGGATTAAAGGCATGTGCCACCATGCCCAGCTAAAATTAATATACTCTTAAAGTTAGGAAGATGTTTTCAATGTGCAGCTGTATAGTTAAGCTACTATTTAGTGTTGTACAGTGGACTTAAGTTGAGCTTTCCCCATGTGGTGGTTTGAATGTGGAATATTCCTTATAACATTATGTTGTTTTAATGTTTGGTCCCAAGTTGGTGGACATTTGGGAAGTAGAGCCTTACTGGAGGTGGTGTGTTGTTGGGGGCAGGCTTTGGGGTGTTATAGCCAGCTCCCCCTTTCCAGAGTTCAGCTCAGTCCCTTTCAGCTTTTTGCCAGCTGCTATGGCAAGAAGTGATGCCCAGCATTTGCTCTGCCATCCTTTACTGACCTTGATGAAACTTTCCTTCAAGACTGCATGATCAAATAAACTCTTTCCTCTTATCATCCCAGTAGTCTGACATTAACTATGAAACAAATCTGCCCCATTCTTGGAGAATGCCCCGTAGTCAATACAATGGCAAGACTGTGGTCAGCCACATCATATAAAGTGGGTTTTCAAATGTCATCATTTGTAGAGTCCTTAGGGTAGAAATTCTGATCCAGAAGGTCTGGAGCAAGGCCTGAGCAGCATTTCTAACAAACTTCCAGATGATACCAACAGGGATCACAGACCACTTAAAGTCAAATCCTCCTAGTATACGTTGATTAAGTTTGCTTTTATAAAATTACAGTTTCTCTATCTTTTCATTTCAGATAAAAAGCTGAGTGGAATTGAGGGAGAAAACATTGGAGAATGGTTCACTATCTTCTGAAGAGACATCCTGCCACTTAAGGTTATCAAACCATATTCACACAATGGGATAACTCAAGATACTATTGTAGTCATGCTGAAAGGAAAAACCAGGCAAAATATTTTGAGATTGTGAGGCAATAGTAGCCTGATTGGTCTGTCTCTGGCTGTACAGATCTATGAACTGATAATTTCCCAAACCAAGAGGGAAGGCTATATAGATTTATAGCTGTCCGCTCTACTCCATCATACTTCCTTAGTGTCTAGAACAATTTTTGTCCTGGTTCCCTCGTACCCTCCCTAAAGTCATCTTCCTGTGAGCTATTTGTTCATTCAAGCCCCTATCCCTACAGTGATGACATTTATTCTCTTTGTTTAACATCTAGATAAGGCAGATGAGATCCCTATTTGCAAGTTTGACTGCTCCCCATATAGCCACACTTCCTCCTCTTGTTCAAACATAGACTCTGATGTCCCCAAGACACTTAAAGTCCAAAGTGACCCACTGAATCCCACTGACCTATGTCAAATCCTTCTAATTTTTTGCTTGGACTTTTGTTTGTTGTCTCTTAAGATACTCATAGAGAAGAAAGGCAAGACATGGTGTACTTCACAGAGTGGAACCTCTTGATCCTTCTCTTCCAATATGTGACCCATCTGTGCCCTGCAGGACTTCTTCCTTTCCTTCTTCCTGAGATCAACTATATTCTTCCTTGCTCTCATGCCTTTATTCCCACAGTTTCACTGTGTGACACTTGTCCCCACTGAGAAACTAATGTTTTATTCAGCTCTTCAAAATGTAGATCAAACACTGCCTGCTCTTAACATTTTCTGAACATGTATTAGTCAAAAATCTCTGTAAGCCCTACACAATATTGAGACCATTGGCATTTTTTGATATGGAAGTTTGAGGAGTCTTTGAGAGCATCAGAGCCCCACATCAGCTCTTGGATGGGCAGTAACTCAGGAGGTAGGATCCCAACTCAACATTCACTCGATGCTTTCACTGAGTCAGTGGCCTCTGGATCCTTGACTTATGAATTTCAACAAATGAAATCCACAGACCAGAGGATAAGGCTTATGTTTTATTATAGAATAAGTTTAGTGCTTAAGAGAAGGAAAGAGTACAGGGCTCCTACCCAACTGGGCAGAAGTGGTGAATCCTGTAAGATGGGGTCTAAGCTTAAGAGAAAGAGCAGGTGATGCTCCTGTGAACCAGGAGGCGCCACGAGCACATAATCTGCCTGGTGAGTCTAATCCTGGTCTTTTATAGGAAGGACATTCTTTTATGGAGAAAGAGATCAGAGAAAGCCTCAAGTTTTAATCCGCAAGGTAAGTGAATTATTCTGCTTGTCTCTTCTAACAAAGGGGAACTCCTTTAGGGGAAGAAGATCCAGGGAAGGATTTAGGTTTAAGGAAAATCATTAGGGAGAGGAAACCTTTGGGCAGAAATAGATAAGGAAAGGGCAGGCCCTTCTGACATTTCTGACCTCTAACAAGGGAATAACACAGGTTCCTCACCTACAGGCTTAATAAACATTCCCTGCTTTTGCTTTCAGGGGTCCTGTTACCTTTAAACTGACTAAATTTCAATATGAGTAGTGGAGAAAGAATTTTAAAAAAATGAAGGTTGAAGAGAGACAAGTTGGAAATAACTTCAGTGGAATGGGAGTTGGGGGGACAAGAAGATAATGGGAGAGGACTATAATCAAATTACATTCTTGGGCTGAAGAGATGGTTTAGTGGTTAAGCACTTGCCTGTGAAGCCTAAGGACCCCAGTTCAAGGCTTGATTCCCCAGGTTGGTAAGCCAGATGCACAAGGGGCACATGCATCTGGAGTTCATTTGCAATGGCTAGAGGCCCTGGCATGCTCATTCTCTATCTATCTGCCTCTTTCTCTCTCTGTCTGTCACTCTCAAATAAATAAATAAAAATAAACAAAAAAATTTAAAATTACATTCTGTTCATATATGAAAATTCTCAATGTAAAATAAATAAAGCATTTAAATAAAAAGTTCTCCCATAACCATTTTAAGGCACTTTAAACTCTTAACTGAAAAGAACACTGTCTTTACATCTACTTCACCAAGTTTTCAACCCATACCCCTCCCCTGCCCCTGGAGGAGAAACTCTGGGTTTTCTTGGTTGACTTGCTTTTTAACACAGCTAAGGGAATTGCAGAATGAATGGGTTGCAGTAATTGGTCATTCTCACTGCCTTCTTTGACTTTCTAAATGAATTCAGCTTTTGCGTCCTTCATTCTTTTGTTCGATAAGCCTTTATTTGTTTAAGCTCAAACTGATTGCTTAGCTCCTCTAGGGAGACGTAGAGTTAAAAGATGTCAACTTAGCAAATAGAAAAAAAAAATCAAATACTCCTGTATTAGGATGAATTCAAACATACAAATAATGGTATTTTTGTTAGGTAATGTGCACTTTGTCACTCTATATCTTTATTCCACAATTTAGCCACAGGGGGGAAAAAACACCAGAAATTCTCATTAAAAAAACTCAAGATCCATCCAAAAAAGGTGAGGCAATTTCAAGGGTATTTATGTTGTATTGTGCTTTACAATGAGACCATTGAAGTTTGAACAAAGCCAAATATTCAGCTATGTTCTGTAAGTGGAAATCAGAGGCTATGGTTAAGTGAACAGAAATAGAATTGACAATCTAAATGCATCAACATCCATGGAAAATGACATCAGCACATTGGGTGTGCTATTACTTTTTTTTTTTTTTTAAGGTGAGTAGGTGTTTAAAACTTTTAAATGTTTAAATGCTTGGGATTTTTAAATATATTTTTAACATGAAAAGAAGTTCTTTACAAGGTTTAAAAGACATATTAGTAGCAACAAGTTTACAGCAGTTCATATGGCTAAAAACAGGAACCAAGAGAGACAAGAGTCATGATGACCTTGGGATTAATGTGGTAAGTGTGTGTCTCCTATTGACAATCAGCAGAGAGGACTGGAATGTGTGGAACCACATCAAGGCTAGGTACCATGTGAACCATTTGTCATTGGTCTCCTGGCTGATGTTGGCAGGATTTCTAGGTGGACTTGAAAGAAAATGGAAGAACAACTTAGTATAAAAATCTTTGCACACAAAATGAGTGCATTCCTAGGCAATTATCCCTGATCATTCTACATAAAGCTCATTGATGTAATTACATTTGTGATATATTTTGGGGCTCAAGATAAAATAGTTAGGTTCACCAACAGAAATATTTTACCTCTACTAATGAAAAGCAGGCAATAAAATGCCTTTGAAATAAAGTTAATTCTTCCATCTTCCTTTCCCTCAAAGCACTGTGTATGCAGGTATTATAAAACGCTCACACTCATCAGATTTTTTGCCTGTGTACCTCTATAGCCTGTGAGTTAATTCAATGCAGGAATTAAAAATAAACTGGGAACTTTAATATTTGAACACACTGCAAATTAGTCATATTCTCATCTGTTTATAATCTTATGTCCCCACTCCCTTGCTCCCATTCTACTGAAGCCCCTTATTAGCAGAGTTACTGGTACTTACTGTAGGATCATAAATGTACCAGTCAGTCCTTGTGTGTGTAAGCGGGGGATAATGCTTCAGAAAGTGTGCTTTCAGCCCTTTGGCTCTTACAGTCTTTCTGGACCCTCTTCAATGTTCCTTGAGTTTTGGGAAGTATTTTATAAATCTCCCTTGCTGTTGAGTGCTCAGGAGCCTCTGATTTTCTATTTGATGAATATTGAATCTCCTCAATGTCTACTTCCATCTCCCTGAGAGAGGTTCTCAGGCCAGTCGTTACAGCAGCACTTGAATTTAATCTGCCAATTTCTCTGTAATATTTCTTGGAAATGTGATTTCAAATTTCAAAACAATTTTTTACTATTTAGGGATTTGCTAGTGTCTGATGCCTTTATAGGCCAGAAATGGTTCAATACTGGGAAATTCCTATTATTTTAGCCAGCAATTGTACAATATTTAACAAACGTATTCTCCTTAAAGTTACTTTAGTCTGTTTACCAAGGAAAGGGATGAACTTTTCAAGAGGAAAGTCAATGTTTACTTCATGATTTCCATAATGCATGATATTGATAATTAATACATGATGTTGTCAATTAATCAGTTACCAGTTGGTATTCAATGGCTTTGTCCATTATTAGGGCATCAACAATTGACTCTTCATAGAGACCAAACAGGAATAACCCCATACCTCATTTCTCTCAATAAAGCAATTAAAGTTTCATGGGAATTTTTGCAAATGAGAATATTTGTTCCCAAGAACATATCTTCATTGTGTATATATATTTGTTCATCTATATATTATAGATGATAGATAGATAGAGTTATAGGGTTTTTCAAATTTCTTTTTATTCTTTTCAAATTATTTTTATTAACAACTTCCATGATTATAAAAAATATCCAATGGTAATGTCCTCTGTCCCCCCACTTTCCACTTTGAAACTCCATTCTCTATCATGTCTCCTCTCCCTCACAATCAGTCTTTCTTTTATTTTGATGTCATGATCTTTTTCTCCTACTATGATGGTCTTATGTAGGTAGTGTCAGGCACTATGAGGTCATGGATATCCAGGCCATTTTGTGTCTGGGGGGAACACATTGTAAGGAGTCCTACCCTTCTTTTGGCTCTTACATTCTTTCTGCCACCTCTTCCACAATAGACCCTAAGCCTTGGAAGGTTTGATAGAGATATTGCAGTACTGAGCACTCTGGTCACTTCTTTCCAGCACCATGATGCTCTCTGAGTCATTCCAAGGTCACTTCCATCTGAAAAGAGAAGATTCTCTACCAAAAGTGAGAGTAGCATTAATATAAGGGTATGAACATTAAGAGAAGTGCTTACTGGGAAGTTTGGTAAGCATAGTATATACATTTAGCCAGACAGCAGCAGACGTTACAACCCTATGGCTCATGACTACCCCTGTTTTAAGTTTTCAGTATCAGGGATATATTCCCTCCCATGGAACAGGCCTCCAGTTCAATTAGAGGGCAGTTGGTTTCTACCATGACAGACTTACCAGTATTGCACCTGTTGGCTCATTTGGCCTGGCTGGCCAAATATAAGGCTTGCAGTGTCCGCTGTTGAGTATGTTCACTGGTGATTTCTCTCTCCCATTGAACTGCATGCAGAATGGCTTTTTCTACCTTTCTGTCAGCTGGTCTACATGGAGGAGGTTTTTAGCTCAATTCTAGCAGGATTTCTCAGTGTCCTTGCTAGAGTCTTCAGCAATAGGGTCTTACCATCTATTCCTGGTGGGAAACCAAGGGCCTCAGCAATGGCCTATAATGTTTTGGGGGCATCAAGGACCTCCCTGGCCAACAACTCACTGGAAGGCATCCCATCCCTGGTGCTGAAAATTTTCTAGCAACAATCTATGGCTCCTGAGTGTTCCATTGTCCAAAAAAGTAGGTTTAATATGATTTATTTATATCCTCTTAGATTTTGATTAGCCCTCCCTCCACCTTTCCTTCATATTTTTCTTACATAAGAAATTAGTATGGAGGAAAATGCAATTCTGGTGACCTTTGCATGATATGAGATTTTCTTCTATGTTTATTTGAATTTTGAGGGAAAATGACTTGTAGAAGCCAGAGGAGCTCAGACCAGCCAGGGGGCTAAAGAACACCAAAGTCAAAAATCAAACTGGATCCAACTGAGAATGCTGGGCAGAAAGCAAATAGCCTTCTGCAACCATCTGCTTCCCAGTACCATTTGAAACATAATCAGTGGACAATAAAATCTTGGCAGTCAAGGAATTGAAAATGCTGGAGTGAGGCATTTAATGTGGCATGAGCAAGCAAACTGAAAGGTAAAATGGCAACCATGAATGCAGTTAGCATTATTTAAAGACATGTGATGAGTCTAAACCACACAGAGTACCTTCTAGCTGACTTCAAGGTTAGCCCAAATAATATTAAAGTTATATATTTCCTCCTTGGAAGTCCTAAGAGGCAGAAATTTGCTTTCAAGCACAAGGCTTATGTTCCTCTTAATAAAAATTATAAGGAATAGGCCGGGCATCATGGCACATGCCTTTAACCCCAGCACACAGGAGGCAGAGCTAAGGAGGATTACTATTTGTTCAAGGCCACCCTGAGACTTCAGACTGTATAGTGAATTCCAGGTCAGTTTGTACTACAGTGAGACTCCACCAAGGAAATATATATATATATATATATATATATATATATATATATATATATGCATATATATACATATATATATTAAAGACTGTAAGCACTTGGTTATTTCTCTTTTCCTGTGGTGTCCAGCTTGTCTCCCAAGGTGTATGTTTTGACCTGTACTCTGTTAAGTGTGTAGCTGTCTCTGTTTTTCTTCTTTTGCTCCTCCTCCTTCTGGCAGTTGCCAAGATCTACAGCTTGTATGTTGTTTCTTTTTCTCTCTGACTCTAGTAGATCATCCTTGAGTTTGAGTTCATTTTAAAATTTCCATCAGCATGATTAAGAACATTCCAAGGGGGTCTTTGTGACCTAGTAACAGATCCAGACATATTTTGGTTAATTACATTGTCCAAGGGGATGATATGAGAACTCTTTAATACCATTCGACATTCTGCTTCAACTGTTTCAACAGTCTTGTGACACAAGAAAGCCCACAACTATTCTAGAGAAACTCTTATCACTTTTGGATGTACAGTTCAGTGAAATTTTGGCTCCACATTCACTATAATTTAGCCTAAAAAGTACTCTTCTTCACATAGCTGATTCTTCCCCAGGCAGTGACTGATTTATGTTTGCCCAGACTACATCACGGCTAGATGAGTCCATTGACCCCAGTCACTACACCAAGGCCAGCTTTATGCCAGCATTAGTGTTAAACAAGCTTGACACTATATAAAACATAAAAGCAAGAACCACTACATGTTCTGTACTGGAGCTTCACAATATGCTGTATATCGTTAAGAATAAGAAATATGTGATTCTGGCATGGCCACTTTAGAGGCAATAAAACATTGCCAAAGAGATTAAATTTTCAGAATTTGCCCTTAAATTGTTTCTGAACATTATCTAAAAGGAATAAGATTTAAAAATGGACATTAAATACAAGTAGGCATTAAATTTTCCCCCAGGTTTTAAAATACTTTACAGAAGTATAAAGAAAATATGTAAATGCAAATTGCAACTTAGAAGAATGTCTAGCATGAAAGGGTGACCATATCAGTGTTAGAAAGGATATACAATAGAAAAAAATATATATTTAAAGGGCATAATTTGATAATACCCTTGAAGCCATCATAATCAAGGTAGGAAAACATTTACCATCCCCTCAGAGTCTTATATGGCCTTCAAAACCTTATGCTCTACCTTAAATTTCATGTCAGGTAACCAGTTGTCTAGTTTCTCTTAAGATAAATCAGTTTGCATTTAAAAAATATTTTATTTATTTGAGAGAGAGAAAGAGGCAGAGAGAGAGTGAGAGGGAGAGGGGGAGAGAGAGAGAGAGAATGGGTGCACCAGGGCCTCCAGCCGCTGCAAACGAACTCCAGATATGTGTGCCCCCTTGTGCATCTGGCTTATGTGGGTCCTGGAGAATCGAAATGGGATCCTTTGGCTTTGCATGCAAACGCCTTAACCACTAAGCCATCCCTCTAGCCAGTTTGCATTTTTTTAAAATTCTATGTAAATTGAACCATACAGTATGTTTTTTTGGCCCATCTTCTTTTAACTCTAATAATAATTTTGAAATCCGTCCATGTTAGCAGTTATACTTATCAGGATTTCGTTCTGTTTGGTTGCTGAGAAATGTTCTATTGTCTGACAATATCACATTCCATTCACTCATCTGTAGAGGTTCACTTGTCTGGTTTCCAATTTAGGGCTGTTAAAATAAAGCTGCAGAGAGCATTCATTTACAGGCCTTCTACACACATTTGCCGTCATTGCTCTTGGATTCTCGAGGTTGGCAGTGACAAGATCTTACATATGATGCTTCTTTACAAAACTATCATAGCAATTTCCAAGAGGCTTATAGTAATTTTGTCATTCTTCCAGCAATGCAAAAATTGGGCATCCCATAAAATTCCCAATATCTTATGGGGTTCATCTTTTCCACTTTATACATTCTATTAAATTGTACTTTGTATTTACCCATGAGTGATGATGTTAAACATTTTTGTTTTTGTTTTGTTTTTGTTTTTCAAGGTAGGGTCTTTCTCTAGCCCAGGCTGACTGGGAATTCACTATGTAGTCTCAGGCTGGCCTTGAACTCACAGAGTTCCTCCTCCCTCTGCCTCCTGAGTGCTGAGATTAAAGACATGTGCCACCATGCCTGTCTGATATTAAATATTTTTGATAGGATTGGCCAAGTAATTTATGAAGTGTGTTAAAATCTCTTGACTGTTTTCTTTATCACTATGGAAGTAGTAGAAAGGATCAAAACCCAAGGATTTGCATATGCATGTGCTAAACAAGTACTCTTTCTCTGAGCTATATTTTCAGCTATCTTTTCATTGTGTTATTGTTTTCTTTTCGTTGGAGGTTTGAAAAGATTTTTCTTACATTTTACCAAATGTATGATGTGTAAATGTGCTATCCTTGAACCTCGCTTGCCTTCTCATTCTCTTAGATTTAACTTCTGCCTTGGCTCTATGATAAACTTAAGAAAAAGTAGAACTTCACAACTATTAGTACAGTTACTTACAGTTGGAAAGAGAGAAAATAAGTATCATCAAAGTTATAGGGAACTTGCAACCCTCGTGTACTCTTTTTCTCAGTTTTTTTTAAATTATTTTTTCTTTATTTGAGAGAGAGAGAGAGAGAGAGAGAGAGAGTCAGAGAGAGAGAATGGGCATGCCAGGACCTCCAGCCACTGAAAATGAACTCCAGATGAATGTGCATCTGGCTAACATGGGTCCTGGGTCCTTTGGCTTTGGCTTTCCCATACATGACAGTGACTTCCATCCCCAGAACTGAATAAAGGAGGGAGGGAGGGATAGAGAAGAAGAGGAAGGTAGGAAGGAAGGAAGGAAGAAAGAAGGAAGGAATTAGGGAGAGACAGATAAGGAAGAGATGGACAGAAAGAGGGATGGAGGCAGGGAAGGAGGAAAAGAGCGAATGAAAATCACACTAAGTAAAATAGGCCAATCACAATAGAACAAACACAGTGTGGTTCCACTTATATGAAACACTACAGTAATCAACCTCAGACAGACATGAAAGCAATATGACTGCTGGGGCTGAGTGGAGGAGAGTGGAGAGTTTTACTTTAGCAATCAGACATGATATGGAGCAGGGGAGGTAATACTAGACTTAACTTGCAAATACCTGGGCTGTTGCTTACAGCTCAAAATAGCTAATCTGCTCTCTAGTCTTTGCATCTGATCTCTTCATAGAAGGAAGTACAGGCAAGAACGGAGAGAGCCTCTAGTGCCTGATTTTCATGATTCTGAAACTGCTGTCAAGTTAGAGGAGGGTGGATAGAGCCAGACAGAAGGCCTCTATGCCAAGAGAGTCTATCCTTGATAAAGAAGAGAAGTTCAAAGTGAACAGTCTAAGTAGACCTGGCTGACTTGTGGGGGAAGTCCACCCTAAAACTACCTTGGATCACACTGCTTAGCTACCTATTAGGTGACTAGGTAAGTTGCCTACCCTCTCTGCCCTTAAGTTTTGTAATCTATTAAGTGGCAGTAACAATCAGTAATGAGTTCACAAGGGATGAGGATGGAGGTGGATCATGGTGCTTGAAACAGCTGATCTTGTTGTGAGTCAACCAATTTATCAAGAGAAACACAGTCTGTATATTACTTTACATCCAATAGTCTCACATTTTGATATGCCTGTGATTGAAGCTATGGATGCAGTGCAGATTCTGGCAAACATGTGGGTCCAATACTATCGTTCCCAAGCTCCCAAGTGATTTTAATGCTGCTGACCTATGTACATCTCTCCAGCAGCAAGAGACTAGACCAGGGAGACCATGGTGTGGTCCCCTTCTAAATACCTTTGACTTCTTTCATGAAAAGAACATCAGAAACTTTTAATCAGGACCCATTCTCTGGAGTTCTGTTCTGAGAGTTCTGTACTTTCCCAGTGCTACATTTGCAGTGTGGTTTGTACCCAAGGCTTCACATGATGGCATCTTGCTAAGGTGATGGGATAGTTAAGAGATGGCTTCTAACAAGAGGTCATTGTAGGAACAGCCCATAGAAAGAGTAGACGTAGTTTTCAAGGAATCATGTTAGTCCTTGTGAGGGTATTATAAAAGAGCAATCCTGGCTCACCCCCACTCTAACTTCCTGTTCCTTATGTGGCCACGCCCCCTTGAATATCCTCCCATCATGATGCCATCTGCTATTTGATGCAGGAAGAGGCATCCCCACTAGAGCTAGTGTCATGCTATTTTGACTTAATTTTCCAAACTGGGAGCTAACACACTTCTCTTCTTTATACATTATCCAGCCTCAGTTATTTCATTATAGTAATAGAAAACAAGCAAGCACACTAAGTTGCTTAACACTGCCATCTTGTAAGTGAAAGAACAAAATCAGAGCTAGGAAATGCTATGATTATGGTCAGAATGCAACAGATCCCTCAATTCTTATACTTATCATGAGCATATTGATCAAGGACAGGGTCCTAACCCAAGAGTCCTGTGCTGGTTTATGTTGACTGTCCACCTATAAAGACCCAGAATCATCTATAAGAGGTTATCTGGATTAGGTCAGCTTCTGGGCATACCTGTGAGGCATATCTTGATTAGGTTAACTGAAGTACAACAAACCATTTTAACTGTGGGTGACACCATTCTATAAGCCAGCATCCTGGACTCTGTAAAAAGGAAAGAACTGGCTGAGCAGCAGTATTCATTGTCCTCTGAAACCTCCCCCTGATGTGAAGATGTGATTTCAGCTTTCTGCTCCTGTCATGATGCACTATAATCTCTGGAAATACAAGATGAAATAAAATCTGTCCTTTCCTAGTTGCTTCTGCTCCAGTATTTTAGCCTAGCAATGATCAAGTAACTATTATACACCCAACTAAAAACAAAACAAAACAAAATATGCATCCTGATTGAAAAGCACATTAGCAGAGGAGCAAGGGCTGGGCTTCTCAAAGAAGCTATGGGGATCTTATGTTTCTTTATGACCCAGAATTTTCCACTGAACCTTTCCAAAGGACATAAAATAAGTGATTAGTCCAATGTCTCAATATCTTGGCGCCTAAGAAAATTTTTATGCAAATAAAGCTAAACTTTATTCACCCCACAAATCATTTCCTTTCTTGGAACCATAGATAAAACTCATCAGGTATTCCTATCTTTTCCTAGCCTTTGAGTCTCTCCATCTCAGACCTGTATTTTTTTTTTTATTATTTTAAGAAAAGAATAGGGAGATGACTAAGTGGATAAGACCTCTTCATTGCAAACATGAGAGCCTAAGAGGGTAGGAGCTCTGTCCTTATCACCCCCTTAAAATCTGAGCACAGCCACACGTGGCCTGCAGCCCCAGCTCCATGCACGGTGAAAAGACAAGAATCACTGGGGCTCCCAGGGAAACCAAGCTCACATTTTCCTAGGGCTTCAGTGTTCATGCACGTGGCACACACATATCTGTGTATGCATGTATGTGCGCGCGCACACACACACACACACACACACACACACACACACACAGAAGCTCTCTGAGAGAATGCAGCCACTGTGTCCTCCCTGCACAGCAGGCAGCACTGGTGACAGACAAGGCCACCTACCAGGAGCTAGTCAGGCCCGAGGCATCTTTCCTCCATGACTAACCCTGGGAGTGTGGTAGAAACGTTCTGGGAGCTGTGCTGCAGCCCTGTGGGTGCTTCTTGGCTCTGTCTCCCCACATATGTTATCTTCATGGTTGCTGCTCCCCGAAAGGGTTGTAACTCAAGGGAACCTCTTCACAGATTTGTGTCTGGCTTTAAAACAAGGAGCTCTCAAACATGTCAAATCAGGGAAGCAGATGGGGTCTATTTTTGAGGTACGTTTTCCCTCCGGGTTTGTAAAGGTGTCCCCTGGGAAGACTCTTCCCTTCTGCAGCTAGGACTTTGCTTGCTACAACCTTGGAAAGCAGCTTGATGTCTGAAAGACATGGAGCTTTTTTTTTTTTTTTTTTTTTTTCAAGGTACACTGTTTAGTGGCGTTCACGTGAAATCCAGAGGG
Source organism: Dipus sagitta (assembly GCA_036346955.1). Classification (NCBI taxonomy): domain Eukaryota; kingdom Metazoa; phylum Chordata; class Mammalia; order Rodentia; family Dipodidae; genus Dipus; species Dipus sagitta. Next base: position 58,911,673 of record CM070786.1, on the reverse strand, counting down.
AGGGAGTCGTCAGAAGTTGGGGGAGGAGCAGCACACTTAATGTACACAGCAGGCAGAATTAGTCGAACACTTCTCTTGGTTGCCATAGGAATGAGAAGACTTTTGATTTTAAATCATAGTTCCTCTGGTGCTATGTTAAACATGTGATGTTGGATACTTGCTGTTTACTGCTACCAGCTTTTTAAATCAAGTGCTCTTAAAAAAAAAAAAAAAAAACAGTTCAAATGCTTACCCTGTCAAAGGAGTTTGCACTAACCTCAAAAATGTCACTCCGAGGCCCTGTCAGCTAAAGCACATGGATTTCTCTCAGTTACTTTGAGTCTCATGAGTCCCAAGCTAGGGACACACAATGTACCTTTTCCAAAAGGGCTCTGTAAAATACACAAGATCACCTCTAAGGGACAGCATCTTGCTCGAGGCTATTATCATTCTGGTGTTGTGGAAGCACACTTAAATACCAAGCAATTGGTTCAAAACAAGCCATCAGCCCTTGACTTGTAAAGATTTCTTGTTCAGAGCCTGGTGGTGTATGTTTTCTTACATCTGACAGCCATCTAATCTTTCTGTTGAATGAGTTCTGTCAGGAGTACCAGCCTACAAATTCAACATTAAAACCAAGACCAAGTTTGATAGTGTCTCCTCCTTCCTTCACCCATTACCAAGTAGATGATGTAATTTTTAATCTAATCTGGAAAACAGTAAAGAAATTAAATACATTAAATATAGAACACCATATACAGGGTTTCCCAAATAGAATGCCAAAATACCATCTGCTATTATAGTTTGGATATAAATGCCCTCCAATGGGATCATGAAAGATCCAGTCATTGAGAGGAGAGGTGACTGAAGCCTGAGATTCTGACCTAATCAATGAATTAATCTATTTATCACATGACTGAGAAGGGATGGAGACCAGGTGAAGCTAGGTTGGAGGAAGTAGGTCACTGGGGGGCATGCCCTTGAAGAGCACATTCCTGCTCCTCTTCCTTCCACTACATGCTTTTACTGCCATGAGCCTTTGTCTCCCCTCAAGCCCAAAGCAATGGAGTCAGCTGACCTTGAATGGAAACCTCTGAAAATATGAATATATATATATATATATTTAATATAAATATATTTCCACATATATATTTATATTATATTTGTATAATATATTTATATTAAGTATATTTTAGTTATTTATGGTAGATTTCTTGTCACAGTGACAAAAGACTAACAAATATATCCTCCTCCCCAGCCCTTCATAGCTAATTAGGATCCTAGAACTGGCTGCACCTGGATATGTCTGCTCATTTACAAACATGGCCACTGTCAGTGCATGTCTTCCCATGAGAATTATTGAGAGCATCCAGGTTCAGCCAATCTCCCAAGGAAAACTGTCCACTTAACTGTTGTATGACCAGAAACAAGGCCAGGTACATAGCAGGTGACAGACATCCTTCAGTGGAATACTGGTGAATAAACAAACAGTGATAAGCCCTGGGGCCTGTCCGGAAATAGATTTTCAGCTGTTGAATTATATTCAATGTATAAAGTACCTACTCTGTCCCAAGCATCTACATATATTATGCCACTCCATTTTACCAAAGAAATGGATGAGCTTGTGATAATTTTGCCCTAGTGTGTTATTCCCTATTGCAGCTTCTCTCAGGAAAGTAGGATAGATGAATGACAGATTCCCCTGTGGTCAGAATATGTTGGCCTCAGTACTCCTTATTTTTGCAAGGCCCTACAATGAAAGAACGTACAGTAGAGAACCCTCTATGATGGAAAATAATTATAATGATAACTAACATTACTCATATATATAAAATCAGAGACCAAGCACCACATATATATGTATATATACACATATCAAGCAGAGTGAGATAGAGAGGAGAGAGCCAGACCACTGAGAAAAATGGGCAAACTAGGGCCTCCAGCCACTGCAAGTGAACTCCAGGCACACATGCCTCTTTGTGCATCGAACCCGGGATATTAGGCTTTACAGGCACTACTTAGTGTATATTGTCATTGGACAATTATATATACATAATTAGCCTTAGCACAAGTTAGTGACACAGACTAATGCATGAAGAGATTTCATTAAAGACTTTATTTTCAAAATGATGGAGATGACTTATATAAACCAAGATATGGTTTGGGAGAATGAGCTGGGGTGGCTTTCTTCCATAACCCCTTGCAAAAAAGGTGTGATGGTGGTGGTGGTGGTGGTGGTTTGGATGTGTGTGTGTGTGTGTGTGTGTGTGTGTACATGAACATGTATGTGGATATGTGTGCAGGTCAGAAAACAACCTCTGGCATCATACCCCAAGTGCTGCCCACCATTTTAGACATGGGGTCTCTCGTGGGCTTAGAACGAACCAGGTAAGCTAGACTGGCTATCCAGCAAGCCCCAGGGACTTACCTGTCTCCCTCTCCCTTGAGCTGGAATAACAAAACGTGTGCCACCACAACAGACTGTTTTTATGTGGGCTCTGGGCATCAAACTCAGGTCTTCATGCTTGTGTAACATGCCCTTTACCAACTTAGCTGTCTTCCCAGGCCTCTCAAAAGTACATAATATGTAACACTTTCTATATGTCAGGTTCTATGTTGCCTATAAATACTTACTCATCTGATCTTTAATCCTGTGATACAGAGATGACAAGTGAACCTAAAGGAGTTAACGTGTATAATTTAGCTTGTATAAGCGCTAGCATTCCACATTCCCAGGCCAACGTTTTTCACTACTTCACTTTGGTGAATACTAATAAGGTTCCCTTTGTTTTGGAAGTAGGCCCCTACCTGCTCTCATTCACCATGGGCTCACTGTGGAGTAGTTAGGACTTGTTATGTACATTGAACTAGGAGCAGAGAATTATAAATTGGGAACTTTAACTCTGTGATGGATTGCTCTTCAATGCCTTCAAGTGACAGGTACTAAAGGAGTTTAACTTCGAACATCAAATTAAATCAAGGGCTGCATCATAAATACTATTCACTGTGCAGTGATATGCATCAAATATTCCTACATACATGCATGAGGAAAACATGTAGTACTGATAGGCTTAAAGTCTTTGTTGTAGATTTTGACATTTTATTCAAAACTTAAAAGGAGTGAAATAACCACGAAAATCCTTTTGACATACTGTTTCAATGCACCACACATGCCCTTGCAGGCTCTCACTGATAAATTCAGCCCTGTTTTTGAAAGTTTATGGACCCTGTGATCTCTGCAGGGATAGGGTGAGTGGATTGCTTAGATGTTATTATTATTTTTTCTTCAACATATCTCTGAAGATTTTCAGGATGCTATCTTGAGTATTAGGAATAAGAAAATGCAACTGAACTTGTGCTTCGCTTTTAGTCTCCTCTAAAAGAGTTGAAAATAAAATACACATGGGCAGGTGGCAAAGAGGCAAAGTAGTTTTCTTTCCTAAAGAACTGAAGTTAAATGTTATACATCCCTAAACTGTTTAAAAATTACTACTAACAGAAAGGAAATTGTTTGGGTAACAAAAGGGACGAACTGGTAGGGGAAGTAGAGGAAGTGAACAATTAGTGAGCTATGGGGAGGAATGTACTCAAAGTACATTATGTGTGTGTGTGTGTGTGTGTGTGGCTTTTGCTTTAAAAAAGTCACTACTGCTAATACGTCTGTACATCACTGTGTGATGGACATCATTTTCATACCTTCAGATTTAGGGATTAGAGAGACAGAGTCAGTAGTGCTGCTTAAGCAAGTTCCATAATAATGAAAAAGATGCTCATTTTGGAATTCAATTTGCAGAGCATAGGATGACGTTTGAGCTCATGTTTTGTTTTTATATACTTTTTATTTACTTATTTGAGAGAGAGAAATAGGAGAAAGGCAGGATGGTCACACCAGGGTCTCTAGGCACTGTAAATGAACTACAGATGCATGTACCACCTTGTGCATCTGGCTTACATGGATACTGGGAAATCGAACCTGGGTCCTTGGGCTTCACAGGTAAGCACCTTAACCACTAAGCCATCTCTCTAGCCTTGAGCTCATGCTTTTTATCTGGTTGATTTTTATTTATTTATTTGAGACAGAGACAGGGAAAAGGAGAGAGTGAGTGAGAATGGGCCCTCCAGGACCTCTAGGCCCTGCAGACACTCCAGATGCATGTACCACCATGTGCACCTGGCTTACGTGGGACCTGGAGAATCAAACCTGGGTTCGTAAGCTTCAGAGGCAAGTGTCTTAACTGCTAAACCAGCTCTCCAGCTCTTGAGCTCATGTTTTTTAATCCTTGAACTCACCTTTCTTTGTGGTACTCAGGGGGTAAAGGGTGCTTACAGAAGTGGCAGGAAGTGAAGCCAAAGCATTTGCTCTGTTGGGCAGCTGCCCCTCCACAATGGCCAGGGCCATTTCTCCGGCATGACTCTCTGCAATGCAGTCACAATAGAGAACAGGCCAAGGGAGAACTCTTTTGGCATAATGACCTGGAATAGTCTTCAAAACTCTGCATCTATATGTTCAGGACAGCTTCAAGCTGTAATCTCAATTATGATGCTTACAGGCTTCTTACTCTTTCCTGGCAGATAAATGCTCACATTTATGTATAAAGAAGCTCTCAAAACAGAACTGCAGGCTTATGTGAAAGAGAATTAAACTCCTCCTCCACAGAAGACCTTTTCTTCAGATGATCTTCATTCTTAGCCTTTGTAAACTTTCCAAATATTGCCAAAATTTCCTCCAAAAATCAAAAGAACAAGAGATTCATTTTCTCTGCAACAAAAATAACCATGATAGCTGAAAAGTATTTCTTCTCCTGGGGAGGTTTCCATATGAATAATAGCCTAGATAACATATTTGCAGCACCCCTAATATTTGATGACAAGCTTTATGACTAAGGAAGGGAAAGATTTCTTGTGAGTCAAAGATTAAGAACAGAAGCATGTCTATTTTGAGCTAAGATTTTCATAAAAATAAAAGGATATTGTTTTCTATAGTCAGATTTCTGTATCCCAGAGTCCTGTATCCATGGATTTGAGCAACCATGAATCAAATGTTTACGATGAAAAAAAAAATGCATCTATTCTGAAAAAGTACAGACTTTTCTTATCATTATTCTCTAAGCAATAGTATATAACAGCTATTTAGATAACATGTGCATTGTATTAAGTGTTATAAGTCATCTAGAGAAAAATTAAAGTACATGGGATGGTCTATGTAGGTTATATATAAACAGTACATTAGATTATATGAGGGACTTGCACATTTGAGAATTCTGGCATTCAAGAGGGTCCTGGAACCAGTCTCCCACATATACTGAGGGAGAGGTGGCTCCACTTGTTTAGCAAACTAAACCTTCTCCGAAGTCCTCAATCTAAGTACCATGCCAAGAAGTGCAAGATGTTATTCCACCTTAAGAAAGCTTCTAATAGTCCCAAATTCAACCTGGTTGATTAAGCAAAAAGAAAATTTCCCCCAGATTTCAAGAAGATAGAAGGCTGGATTTCATGCAGTCTAATGTAAATGTAAATATGATCTTATAAAGAGTTTTTATAATATAATCGATCAATTAGGTAAAATCACTGTATAAATTATAATTTAGGAGATCCTTAACAACTGTATTAACCCCAGAGTGACTCCAGTGAAGTAGATCAACAGGATGGTATAAGAAGAATGAGCTACTATTTACTGTGCTTTTCTTGCTCAGAATGTTTGTGTCCAATGGTGAACAATAAAATAAGATAAATCAACACAGCTGATATCTTTACTGTGTCAAGATTCCACTATGGGGCTGGAGAGATGGCTTAGCAGTTAAGCGCTTGCCTGTGAAGCCTAAGGACCCTGGTTCGGGGCTCAATTCTCCAGGACCCACGTGAGCCAGATGCACAAGGGGGCGCATGCGTCTGGAGTTCGTTTACAGAGGCTGGAAGCTCTGGCATGCCCATTCTCTCTCTCTCTCTGCCTCCTTCTCTCTGTCGCTCTCAAATAAACAAAAAAATTTAAAAAAAAAGAAAAAGAAAAAGAAAATAAGATTCCACTATGAAGCATGCCTCTATATTAAATTAATTCAATACTTCTTCCCTTCATAGAAGTTTGGCATACATATCCTTTTATCACCAAACTGGAAACAAGAAAGTGCATATTACCAGCTTCTAGAGTGTTTGAGCTTTACAGCCCTACACTTTCACATTCTATGGATGTCAATATAAAATCATCACCACTACGAAGCTTCTTAATAATTTTCATTGACAGGTCACAAAGATGTTGACACTGAGTTAACTTTCACAGAGTGATGTCTTGCTGATGTTGTGAATTGAAGTGTTCAGTGCTGCATAAATGTTAGGTTGGGACCTTACCATTTTATCTGATTTTATTATGTCAGAACAATGGACCATTCTAAGTGATGCTTTTAAAGAAATTGAAGTTATAAAACAGAGCCGAGTTGATTAGATTTCGACATTAACTTTTGAACATTACCATGTTTCTCCCCTTTTAAAATAATTTTCTACCTGTGTGTGGTGGCACAAGCCTGTAATCCCAGCATACAGTGGGCTGAGGCAGGAGAACCATGAGTTCAAGGCTAGCCTAAGCTACAAAGTGAATGTAAAGCAAGCCTGAACTACATAAAAGATACTGTCTCTAAAGACCAATGGCTGTATATGTAACTCAGTGGTAGAGCACTTGTCTAGTATGCACAAGGACACCACAAATAATAACAATAGTAATAATTATTTCCTCATACATACTCCTATGCTTAATCTATTGCTACAGTTCCTGTAGAATAAAAATCAAATTTTGAAAATATTTTCCAGAAGCTGGTCAGATGATTTTAAAAGAAATTAATGAATGATTATTTCATCAAAATAAAGTGCCTGTCTGCAAGTGAACTATGGTTCCCTTTCCAAGATCATCAATTTTAGATTGATTTCTCCCTGCACTCGTTTAGCCACAGTCTTTTTACATTATTTGTTCATTTTGTAAGTCATTTCCTTGGTCAACTCTCAAGAAACAAGGAATACAAAACCCACCCTCAACTGCAGGAACCAAATCTATTCTCAAATGTTCAATTTATTCATCTCCCTCCATCACACATGCATTTGCACTCAGCAAAATGGCTGATGTTTTTCAAAAGTAATAGGTTTGTTCTCGCTCTCTCTCTCCTTCTCTCTCTCCCTCTTTTACCCCTCTCTCTACTATGAGTCATTACACTTTCGATAGAATCACAATAGAGGGTTCAGAACCGGTCGCCCACACGTTACTGTAAGTGAAAAGATCCAGAAGACAGCTTTCTCCTCTGGCAAATGTCAAGTGTTCACCTGTCTTTACTGGGGACTGAATAGAACTTCCATCTTAAAGAAGCATGTCCTGCGTCTGAGCAAAGCTTTGAGTGTGCCAACTCCTAACTGACATCATCACAAAGCCACAAGATTAAAGTTCGGCCTCCTTCTTCCATCTCAGCGGTACCAGCTTTGGTGTCTGGTGGGTTCTGATGAGGTGAGAGAGCCCAGGAGACAAGCGGCAGGATGTTTCCTGGTTTGTCTCAAGGACAGCTAGCAGAGCTATGTATATGAAAGAAGAGTGTGATGATCTTCCTTCCAAGTTTTTCAAACATTGCTTCTCCCTTAACACACTACACTATACTAATTAACAACAGCTTAGTTCACAAAGGGTGGAAGACAGTGGTGGAAATTGCCAAGGAGAGCTTAATCTCCTTACCATGGTGGTCTTTGTGAACACACTAGATATCCTTGTAGCTTGGCAGGAAAGCTATCAATTCAGAATAATCTCAGAGACATAACCAAAAGTTATTATTATTATTTTTTTATTTCATTTATTTGCAAGCAGAGAGAGAAGAGAGACAGATGGAGAATATACACACCTGGAGCCTTCAGCCACTGCAAATGAACTCCAGATGCATGTGCCACTGTGTATCTGACTTTATGTGGGTACTGGGGACTTGAACGCAAGTCGTTAGGCTTTGCAGGCAAGGGCCTTAACCGCTGAGCCATCTCTCCAGTCCCTGACATTTATTTTTGCTGTGTGTTACATTCAGACAGAGGAATGCACCTGATAGTTGGGAGATCTGACCAAGCAAGGAAGAGCAGCAAGAGAAAGGAAAGCCAGGAGAAGAGAGAGACTCAACTGGCCTTCTGTATCTCTCTCCTAAAAATGACTGGCTTTTAGTTCCCCACCTTGTTGTGCAGCCCAGAATAAAAGCGGTGTTTCACCAAATTCTATTGGAGCAGCTTCATGATTAGAAAGTACTCCACACCTTGGAGAGCCAAGGAGACATGAGAATAATTTTAAATGCAAATTAAGTTGAGGGGGTAGCAGAAAAGAACACATAAAAGACAGTAAAACAAAACCTTTCAATTTTCTTAAATTAGCAGTCTAATGTGTTCTAAAGAGCAGCTGCACTCAGATCTCTTCTCAGGCTGCAATTCCTCACAATATAAAACGGGCAGATCTATCATTTCCCTCCACCCGGTGCTCTTGACTGGAGATTGAAGGGAAAATTAGAAGCTGCTCATTTGGGCTCATGGGCTCAGCAGCACCACTCAGCTTCATCTCAAGCTCTCGGGTGTTCTGACGAAAGGGGACAAGAGCTGGTGAGTATCTGCTAACTTCGAGAATGTTCCTTTTGTAAATCTTTGTGGCTACTTTTCCTCAGGAGGCAGCCTCCTATAAGATCTGCCTTGTAATGTCTTTCAAAATCTGGGGAATTTTAGACAGCTTTCTAAACTGTTTCCAATGACAGATTCACAGAAGGAAAGAGTTATTTTCAGCCTAGATGCTAGTGGCTGTTTCTGGGTATTAATTATAACAGGAATGCTGAACATACTGCTAGCTGAAATGGCCTTTCCCCATCACCCACCCCATTCAGCACTAGGGTAAGATCTGGTGCCCTCTAATCATGCCTGGACAACTTTCTCCTATTCCCTGTTTAATCATTTAACACGCTATTTCATTGCCATTGCAAATCATATTAGGATTAGATTATAAAAAATAAAATATGAATTCATGATTCTGATGCCTTTTAATAACTGAGGCACTTACCAGTAGCAGAGACAGGAGGAAAGGGGAGGGGGCGGGAGGGAATGGCCCTGGATGATGTCAAATCTATATGTAGATTCTGATGATTTTTCTGCCAAAGTTTAACATGGAAAACTGGCAATATCCTTTCTTCACAGGGGAGGGAGCTCAGAGAGGCTGAGGCTGGCGTCACCTTCTGTTGCTAAGGTAACGTGTTCTGGCCATTTTATCAGATAAAGGAAGTCCAGTGGCTGGAATACATTATTTATCACTGAGCTAATCAAACAATCAAAATTGTTTACTTTCACTGGGGGAATATTTAGTGAGATCAAAGACTGCTCGCTGAAACTGCTCCTGTCTGGCTGTGGCCATTTCGCCCTTCGTTTTATTTTTTCAGTAAGTATAATTTGCTTTTGGGGGTACCTGTGGCTATTTTTTAAAAGTTTTCTCTTAATAGACTTTGTTTCTTACATTAAGATGTGTATGTTACAGAGGGAAATCAAATTTCATATTGCTTCTGAGCTTGATCTTACTGACTTTGACTTAGGATATATTTCTTTAAAAAAAAATCATGCTAAAATAGAGATAGTTCATCCATGTAAATATCAAGGAAAAACTACATGGGTTCATCAAAAGGGACCCAAGAAGTTGATATTTCTTCGTGACTAGCTAGTGCATGGAAATGCAATGGGGACATTATGAGGCTGCATTATAATTGTTCTGCTGTATAGTTAATCTCAAAGCAGCATGCGTTGGATGTAGGCATAAGGTTATAAAGTGTGCTGAAAGGGGATGCTGAAAAGTAAGGAATTTGAGGCATTTTTACAACAAGCAAGACAGGATGCGTCATAAAGACAAGGTATCTGAGAGAGGAGGGTTTTTTTTGGGGGGGGGATTCTTTCTGCTTCAGGGGAAAACAGAAGTCCCTGAATCAAGGGAAGATCAACTCTCAGAACAGCTGACACTTTTGGATAGCATTGTTCAGACAGACTTTTGAAAGCTGGGAGCATGCGAATTTAGCATTGTATTTTCAGTTAATATACAGCAAGAACGCGAACGTGCTATCTCTCTTTGGCCTGGATTATCTGTTTTTCCCTAAGTAGAATATATTACTTTTAATGAATGTTAGCTAAAGACTGTATTTTCTCACACAATAGGAGAGCTGTGGAGGTGGGGGCTTGAGAATGGGAAATGCCAGTCAAATAATAGGATATGATAATGGAGCATTCTTATTCAAAAAAATGCTCAAGTATATGCATACTCGACAGTCTAAACTATTGTGGATTTTTTTTGTCTTCCTTATAGGCATCCAAGTGACTGTTTTCTCTCAAAATTCTGTGTTTGGAGCATCAAAGATGGATTATCCCAAAATGGACTATTTTCTCGATGTGGAGTCTGCTCACAGACTCTTGGATGTGGAATCTGCTCAGAGATTCTTCTACAGCCAAGGAGCTCAAGGTAATAAACTGGGAGGAGAAGAGGAGCGTCCTCATTTATAGGCTGCTTCTCTATGAACAGAGTGTGGCATAAGCTGCAGCACTGTGAGGTCTCTCTTCAAAGTTCAGTGATTCCAGTACTAAATTGATGACCTGATAAATTGTTGCCGGAATTTTGGGAAGTATAGAATAAAATAAATAAATCCACATTGCCAGGAGGTATTAAAAAAAAGAAAAAGCATACCCAATGCTGGGTACAAAGTCAAAAGCTATGTTAGAAAATGATTTTCCATCTCCTTGAGCCCAAAACCTATGCTTAGAAGCATGCAAGAATTCCTTTCCACCCTGGAAAATCATGGGTCTGCAGCAGCTCTACTTGAGTAAAGCTTGGGCACCCTGACCTGGCTGAGTGCAATCTGGCTAGATTAAGGGCCCCTGAGATAAGCGTTCAGTTTCTCTAGCTGCCTTATCTGTTTTCGATGATTTCAGTAGCTGCCTTAGAGAATTCTCAGTGCACACGCAAGGAGCCCCCCTGCTGTGAAGTGTGGCGAACAGTACAGTGTCATTGCCTAGTTCAAGGTGATCCGTTGGGCTCCAGTGCACTTATGATTTTGTTCCAGAGTGTGTTTAGAATGTTTGAGTCACAAAATAAGTTGGAATGCTCTACAGGCTCTGCTGGTGGGGAGATTATTTTTTTTGAAAGCATAGTTTGTGTTTTCCATGAGACATTTACAGTGCTCAGTCCAAGCGTCCTGAACCATGTCGTCTCCCTGGTCACACAGATGTGCTGGAAAGGAGGACAGCACACCTATTTTTAAATAGAAAAGTAGTTGAATTCTTGGAAGTCATAAAGCAGAGCTGAGAAGGAGGCATCATTTTTATAATCCTGGCATCTTTCACTGTTACATGACAGGGACCTCAATTTCCAGAGCTGGTAATAATCTGCCCTGGTTTCCCCAAGCAGTCTTCTGAATTGTTTGTGCATCATTCTCAAGCCAATGGCTTGTGGCAGCCTTGGGGGCTTACAAACCTCCCCCTTCCCTGTTTCTGTTTTCCAGGCATGAGCTAGTTCTCATAAAGTCAGGAGGGACTGGGACTTATCCCCTGGGTTTGCTTGGATCAGCAGGCTCAGGAGCTGAGCATCAGTTAGCAAAAAGTGATAATTGTCTTTGGGGATGAGGAGGAGGTATCATTGCTACCCTCTGCCACTTGATGAGGTGTGAGTGTGTCACTGATGAAGGAGAAGGGTAAGAGGTTGGACAGCACCCCAGCCTGCTCTGGTCTGCACAAGGGCACGATGGTGGTAGAAGAAGATGCCAAGGCTGGAAAGGAGATGGCAGAGATAAAATCCTACCTCATCTCTGCTTCTGACTGTACACACTGCTGCATGCCCTGCATGGCATTGACTGAGTCATGTTCGGTGGGAGGGTTTGTCCACCTGAGGGCCACAGCTGTTGGGAGACAAGTCAAGCAATAATTAACTATGGAGAGTAAAGATGCCCACTTTGTCTGGTGGTGGGAATAGCTTAAATTTTTAAGGTGAGGATGGACTGTTGGTTTTTATGGAGGGGAAGCAGGCAGGGTGTGGGAGGCACGGAGAACTACAGGCAGCCTGGTGACTAGCAGCAGATGGAGGTGGAGGCAGAGTGGTCAGAGTTGTCAACATCTGTGATGGTCGTTCAGATGCCAGAGCTGCGATAACTGGAAAATGCATGGCAGCTCCCCATAATCATGTGCATTTGAGGGTTAACGGGATGCTAGTCCACTCAAAGCATCCCTAAATGGGCAGAAATAGAACAGCCCCCCCCCCACCACAGACTCCAAACATCAGCTAGACTAACATTTCAAAACTCCCATACTCGCTGAACCAAAAATCCAGGTGTTTTGGAGGCCTCAGAGTCTGCATGAACATAGTACCCATATTCATGTTCATGAATACTGAGCCAGTACCCTGGGGGACCCACATTTAAGAATCATCCATCCTGTCCAGTTTCTGTCCTCACACACTGGAGCAGGAAAGCTCCTCTGGGAATTTAAGACAATCCTCTGCAAAATGAAAATAACAATGGCAGAGCGCTAAGTTGTTAAGCATATATTGAGGTGAGATTTTAAAGTGCTTTAAACAATGTCTGCCATGTAAGACTTGTGATGACTCACCAGCAAGTCAATACCATAAGCATCCTTTGCTAACAGTCATGCCCTCTCTGACTTCTTGAGACAACCACTGCTTTGCAAACAGTAACTCAGAACTGATAGGAGTTGAATCTCCCATTCTGACAAAACTGAAATATTAACAAAATATTAACAGTTCCCCCTGTTGCATCCCTTCCTACCCAGTCCTTCCATTTATCTTAAAGCGAGATAAACATGGTCCCCATTGCCCCCACGCCCAGGGATTCTTCTTCTTTCTGGAGCTCTGCCCCCACTGCCACTTGGGGCTTCTCTGACTACATCGCACAGGCTCCCGGATAGTGACTCCTTCCTCTTTACATCAATACTCAATCTTTCCTGGACGCCAAAGCCCTATGCCTGGCCAGTGTTTCCAGGTGAGCAGGTGAAAGCTGGCTGCCACAGCCTGCAGCCTCCTCCACTTCACATGCACCTGTTTTCCAAAATATGGCTGGACTGAAGCCTGTGTCAGACTCACATGGAGGTTCCGAAGGGCAGGGGAAGGAGTGGGTGTGTGATGGCTACTTCTTTCAAAGGGCATATGGGGCAAAGAGAGTGAATCTCACTCCAGGAGCCTCTCTAGTCCAGGAACAGAGGCAGATGAGGAGGTCAAGTAACCTAAATTTGATACCGTCTTCTAAAAAAAGTCTAACTGGGAGCGTAAGGCACAGTTGACAGCCTGGAGCTCTCGAACCACCTGACTGGTTCAGCTATTGGACAATGTGTTCATGTCTCTGTTCAGTTGCCCACTCTCACATTCATGCAGCTGTTCCTCTAGACTGTCAAGTACTCTTACAGATGTAAGGAAAAAGCAAGAAAATCAGAGGGTTTTCTCCTCTACCTTATTTGCTATGTGATTCACCCTTCCATTCCCTTGCTGCATTTACAAATTCAAAAAATTCTAGAGAAGCAATACCTTTTACATTAATTATATTCTGCATGTTTATCCAAAGCAATAATTTCAGAATTATGTTTTTGACAGCCTCACAGCTACCTTTGTTTAATTTTTTTTCTTGGAAAATGCCACAAGTCTGTCCTTAAACAGAGGCTGTCCTACTTAGTTATCATAAGAGGAATCTAAGAAGATGGGAAGGTAACAAAGAGTCTGTCATAAAACAGATCTCTTCAGAAGTCCTTGAGCTTTACAAAGGTCCATGATGAGTTCTGCTAATAAAAGAGCTTACTTTTCCATGATTTTTTGATTTGAGCACAAGGTGGGGAGGATTGGCCCATGCTGGGGACTTTGCTTTCAAAACATGATGTGGTGTGGTGAGCAGAAAAAAATGTCAAAGGGCTTCCTAGTTGTCTCCTGTCAGTGAAGGATGCTCCCCTGATTAGTCGAGGAGTTTCATTCTCAGTACCCTGCTAATACAGAGAAGTTCTGCAAAAGCCCCTGGTAACTTAAAGGAAGGATTCTGAAGGCTGAACACATGTGTGCTTTCAAAGACCAGCTGTGCCTTAGCATCACATAACACGATTTGAGTTCACCCATCTTTTGAGGTTAGAGCAGTGCTATCTCACACACTAAGCTTTAGGCTTTGTAGTTTTAGAGTGCCCAGGTGATCTGAGAGGAAAGTTGTACTATAGAAACCATGAAATGGGGCTGGAAAGATGGCTTAGTGGTTACGGCATTTCCTTGCAAAGCCAAAAGACCCAAGTTTGATTCCCCAGGATCCATGAAGGCCAGATGTACAAGGGGGAGCATGCGTCTGGAGTTTGTTTGCAGTGGCTGGAGGCCCTGGTGTGCCCCTTTTCTCTCTCTCTCCCTCTTTCTGTCTCTGTCTCTCTCTAATAAAAAAATGTGGATCTGGGGAGATGGCTCAGTGCATGAAGCACTTGTCCTACAGAGAGATGGGAGGCAGAGACATGAGAATCTCCAGAGGCTTACAGACAAGGCAACTAAAAAGAGGCCCTAACTCAAACAAGGTAGGAGGGGAGAACTGGTACTCAATGTTGTCTTCTGACTTCCACTTCAGTCATACACACACACACACACGCACACACACACACACACATGCACACACATGAACAAATATTTATCCTAAAAAAAGAAAATCACAAAATGAATACCATGGGGTTTTCAGACCACTGATTCTCTCCAGCCACTCCCCTAAACTAAGGGAAAGAGAATCTTGGTGGCCCTAGTACCATATCTCCAGCAGGCTCCTGGGTTAGTCTCATGAGCATCAAAGCTTGAGAAATATGCTGGCAGGTCACCATGTTCCCTGTTCATGGGAGCTTCTAAACAATGCTCGTCACCCCCACTCCAGACCCAGATGCAACATGCTAACGAGTTCTTTTTTTTAAGGTTTATGCTAAAGTTTGAAAAGCATTCATTATATCCAGTGTGCATTAGAAACTGCAAGGAAGCTCGTACAACCCACACCACTCCCCAGGGCTGAAGACACCATATTGTAACTGAATCAGAATCTCGGAGGAGTGCCGCAAAGAGAGTCCCGTGAATTGCTTCCAAATGGGCAGCCAGAGCTGAGACCCAGGGTTCTCGCATGTTATGACCCGGATCTTATCACTGCTAGCAGAATGGCAGGGGTGGGATGCGTTTAGAGGGGATCCCAAACCCAAGGCAAACAGCTTCACTAAGCTACACTCTGACTTCTTGAAGCTATTCTTGCTTGAATATCTGTATCAGTGATAGGGGTCTAATGTGAAGCCTTGCACATGTTAGGCAAGTGCTCTACCACAGAGTCACATGTTCAGCCCCACGGTTTACCTTTTAAATGCATCCAACCCACTGAGAGTGTTAAGTAGGCATTTAAGAAAAAATGTAAGCTGGGCAAGGTGGCACAGGCCTTAATCCCAGCACTCGGGATGCAGAGGTAGGAGGATCACTGTGAGTTCGAGGCCACCCTGAGACTATATAATGAATTCCAGATCAGCCTGGGCTAGAGTGAGACCCTACCATGGAAAACCAATAAAATTTCTTTAAAAATGTCAGAAACATCATTTTACATATTCATGGGTTGATCCTCAAAGAAACTTTGGTAAGGAGAAATCGCAGCTTTGTATCCATGTGAGGGACTAGAAAATTTAAGATTAAT
The DNA here is from genome assembly GCA_036346955.1 of Dipus sagitta. Lineage (NCBI taxonomy): Eukaryota > Metazoa > Chordata > Mammalia > Rodentia > Dipodidae > Dipus > Dipus sagitta. The sequence continues at coordinate 58,896,011 of CM070786.1, read as the reverse complement.
GAGCAAAAGATTAAAAGGGGCTATAGATTTGGATAGCAGTCAATGTGTAAGTGGGTGAAGGTCATATTGGTCATATTGATGATCATATTTTCTTCCTGAGTTGGTGAGCTGAGATCAGGTTCCCATATGTCCAAATAACACAGCTTGTCATGAGAAGATGGAGAAGAGAGACACCTTCATCTTAGTACAGTCCTGCCCTTTCCATTGCACCAGGTTTTTAGGTGTTTTTTTTTTTCCTTTTCCTTTTCTTTTCTTTTCTTTTTTTTCTTTTCTCTTCTTTTCCTTTCTTTTCTTTTCTTTTCTCGAAGACCATTAATATCCTTGAATATTTAAATGATCTTCTCAAGAGAAAAATGCATTATAATACATTTGCCAGTTGACTAACGCCACAAGGCAATCAAATTTATGGCTACGGGTGACAAGTTCCCCTCTCTTCTCATTTTACGTAACTCTTGGCATTAGCAGCCCTTGTTACTCATCATAAAGCACCTTTTCTCTTGTCTACATTGTCTTGTTCAACAAAGGGAAATGCCAGTTCTGACAAGTGACGAACGCCACGGTGAGCAGCACAGTCTCTTCAGGTTGTTTTGGGGAATAGAGATGAATTCAGTGAAACCACTCTGTCAACCTTTTCCCTTCAGCACCCTCTTCCGCTCTTTGTCTTTGTTCCCGTCCCCTGAAACGTATCAGGACAATTTTCAGCTTTGAGTTCATGCTCTCTGCATTTAACTATCCTAAACTTTACACTTCTGGGACTTCTTAACAAGGCCCCAAGAGACAAGAGCATTCAGTAACATTCAGTTAGTTAAAAATCATTAGCAACATATGAATGTGCTTGCATTCTTTTCTATTCCTGAGCTGAATGCATGAGCCAGTCCTAATAAGATTCCAATTTCTCTCTCTCTCTCTCTCCATATATATATCAGTATTAAAAACTTTAGTTGAAAACGGAGAGCACACAAAACTGAAGGTATATACACATAAAAGTAAATCGGGATACATCAAGAGGCAAGAAGTGAAGGGAAGAGCTAGAGAGATGGCTTAGCGGTTAAGCGCTTGCCTGTGAAGCCTAAGGACCCCGGTTCGAGGCTCGATTCCCCAGGACCCACGTTAGCCAGATGCACAAGGGGGCGCATGCATCTGGAGTTTGTTTGCAGTGGCTGGAAGCCCTGGCGTGCCCATTCTCTTTCTCTTTCTCTCTCTCTGCCTCTTTCTCTGTCTGTCACTCTCAAATAAATAAATAAATATAAAATGCTTTAAAATTTTTTTTAAAAAGTGAAGGGAAGACATCAACTCAGCTTCATCTTCTAAGACAGAAGGAATTCTTTTAAAAATTAAAGGAACAGAGAAAATATGACAGAAGGAGGTTAGATACATTATTGAACAAATTTAACCCTTTAAAATAGATTTCCAGGGCTCCCTGAATCCTTTGAATGTCAATATTGTTGTCAGTGTCTATGATAAATGAGTTCTCATTATAGTTCTGGAATAGATGGCCACTCAGCTTTTACTGTGATAAATATAACTGAAGTCAGTTCCCACAGTTCTCTGATGTGTTTGGGAAATCAGCTCTGGGCTGCACCTTAACTTAGGCTCCTTTCCACTCCTTCCTTTGCTCTTTACTTACCCTTTGGGCCAGCCGTTCTTTGCTGTAGACACCATTCATAGTCTTGTTTCCAATGTAAAAACCAAAAAGGAAGGCAGCAGAAGATACAGGCCACAGCTCCCCCTGTGAGAACCCCTCACGGGATGTCTGGCCAGGTACTTCGGGAGTTTGGCTTAGCAAGTACCAGGTTGTTCTCTTCCTCCTCTTCTGTCCCCTGAGGCTTTCCTGTCACATGTTGAGGTATGGCTCATTCATGGATCTGAAGGTCTGATTTGTTCCAGAACAGCTGAGGCAAGACAATGTCCACAGGTCAACCCAGTCCCCGTTTGGGGAAGGGCCAACTGGATTTTCACCTTCTCCTTTCACCAGTCTGATTACTTTTGTTTGCCCCTGAGGGTCCTGCTAGAACAGGCACAGCAGCATGGGCCCGTCCCTTCACAATCAGTGATTCTTTCCTACATTTTCTTGGGTCATTATCCAAGTAATTTACATGCAACGCTACTCATTTCCACATCCTTCCCTCAGACAAGAGTTTTGGATGACAATTAAAATAAAATACTTTCAAGGCTGGAGAGATGGCTTAGCAGTTGAGGCACTTGCTTGTGAAGCGTAAGAGCCTAGGCCCAATTCCCCAGCACTTACGTAAGCACAAGGTGGCACATGTGCCTGAAGCTCTTGCAGTGGCTACAAATCATTCTCTCTCTCTCTCTCTCCCCTCTCTCAAATGAATAAGTAAATAAATAATAAAATAGTTTTAGGTCTTGCTTTGTGTGTGTGTGTGTGTGGTGTTGGAGCTGTTGCCCTCCACAGCTTCTTGTCTGGAGATCTGGGTTTTTCTCTGGTGAGGAAGCTGCATGCTGAGCTTCATGAACAGGTGACAGAGCAGCGAGCTAGCAAACCTCCCGCCCAGCCTCCCACGCGTTCCATTTTAGACCTCTAATTGCTCACACCCAGGCTCTCCCAACCTGTGCTTAATACAGGGAACATTATGTATGAAGGAGAGAATGAAAGCAGAGCAAGAGGCAAAATATCATACAGACAGGCAGTTTACCAGTCCTACAGATGTGTGGAGGAGCACAAAATCCGGCCCGACTTCTGGGCAGTGCCCTCAGAACAGGGCAACTTTGTACACAAAAGGGCCCTTCTAGGACACCTGCTGCTATTTCCTGTGTCTAATCCCAGCAACATCTGCTTTGCCGCCTATTAGGATTCAGGGTTCTACATAAAGTGGATCATGGGGAGGAGAGACGGAGAGGAAGAAAATGACATGAAAATATAATGAAACAATTCCAATCAATTAATAACTCCCACTCTCATGGAAGGCATATGAAAGAGTGGATTAAAATGCAGCCCACACTCAGCCAGCATTAGCCATGACCCAATTAGCATAAACAATTCACAGGTGCTTGGGGAAGAATTCTATTACATCATTCATTTGCCTGAACTAATCTGTTTGCTCAAAAAAAAATTTTGAAAAAATCCAAAAATCATCAAGACTATGCTCTCTGTACATGCACTGTACATGCAGAAGTAAGAGTAGGGAACCTGATGCATCAAAGCTAGCTCCCAGCCAACCCCGTTTTAAATATGGTTAAGAATTTCCCAGCAAACTAAACAAAATAAATGCATCTGTCAAAAAAAAGAGTAGAGCAAAATCACCCTGTAAAAATACTCAGAATTTTTATACTTTCATCTCTTTCATATGTATTTAGCATTTCACAAAGTTACAGTTATGACAGGTACAAAATCGGTGGTAGGAATAAAGCAATTTCCCACATTGACGACAGGCTGTCTCAGTGTTTTAGAACTTCAGCATTACAGGCCCACTGCCCTGAGTTCAAACAGTGATTTTTACTTCTAGGTTCGTGAGATTGGGAAAGTTATTTAATCTCTTGTTTTTCTTCTTGTTTTTTTTAATGCAAATGATGGGATAAAGAGTTCCTAGGCCAAATAACAATTTTGAGGATTAAATAAAACAAAATAGCATTTCATAACTTATGGTATAACATATGACTTTCAGAAAACACAAACATGCACTGTTTAATAATACTGTATTTGTTTTATTGTGTTTTAGGAAATGTAGGTAGAAAAGATTTTTATTTATTTATTTGACAGAGAGAGAGAGTAGAAAAGACTTAATTGCAGGAAATAATATATAGTATTATATAGCTAGCACTGCATGTGTATGGGCTTATTGCTGAGAAAAGCAATATAAGGTTATTGAAGAGTTACAGAAAATGTAAGAGTTAAGATTGCCTAATGAAAAACGTTAAATAATAGTATAAATGGCACTTAGATCTTACAAAATATATAAAGTTCATATAGGAAGAGCGGGGTTTGCAAGGAGTGAGTAAATAAACCTAAAGCATTAACCAACATAGCAAGCATCTAGTACCACTTAGTGAATGTTAGCTCTTCGGATAATCTTGGTTTGATTTTGTCCAACCTCAGGTGGCCCTGGCAGGGCTTCATCTTCATCAAGAGACACCCCTCCTTGCCCAGCCCCTCCCTGCCCTGATGCCGCTCTTCCCTGTTTCACATTTCTACACCTTGGGAAATGTGGAACAGTCTTGAAACACAAAAATAAGAAAAAAGAAAAAAATGGACAAACTGATTTTAAAATAAAATAACAAATTTCAAGAATCCTCTTTAGATTGTGTAACGTTTGCAAAACTGCTGGTTTCCTATGAATTTACAGCAAACTCTAGGTTATTAAAGACAGAAGCATGTTGTCCAGTTGGCCTCCAAAAGAAGATGACGACTTGCATTTCAGTTAGCTTTAGTGAGGAGAATGAAGAACCTTCTGGATAGTGTCAAGTGCCTTGTGATAAGACGTGGGCACGTGGAGAGAGGGAGAACTCAGTCATGTGTGTTTTACTTCTGTATAGAATGATGAGGGAAGAAACAAGAGCACTAGGCAGAAAGTAAAGCATGGTGGACTGAGGAGATGGCTTAGCGGATAAGGCATTTGCCTGCAAAGCCAAAGGATCCCTGTTCCGTTCTCCAGGACCCACGTAAGCCAGATGCACAAGGATTGGCACAAGGATGCATCTGGCGTTCGTTTGCAGTGGCTGGAGGCCCTGGCATGCAATTGTTCATGGGCCAAGGGTCTATAGAAAGACAATAGATGTGGGGGCAATTGATTTAGAATGTGGAATCTATGGACTATCAGTAATGATCAGTAGAGAATGTTCTGTGAGCGTACAGACACCTTGGAAAATCACCTAAAATACCTGGAGATCCTTAGTGTTTCTACATTTGCTTCTGAATGTTTCACTAGGCCTCTAACTTTTCTTTCATATTATTTAGAAGATTAGAGGATTTTTTTAAAGGAGACATAGTTTTAAATTAAACCTTTTGTTTTAAATACAATATTTCTCCTTAGCACTAGTACTTAAAATTATTAGCCCATTAAAATATTTACATGAACCAAGGAGGATTGCTATGAGTTCGAGGCCACCCTAAGACTATGTAGTAAATTCCAGGGCAGCCTGGCTTGAGAGATATCCTACTCACCCACCCACACCCCCCCCAAAAAAAAAGAAAAGAAAAATGAATACATCCTGCCCAGCATGGTGGCACACACTTTTAATCCCAGCTCTTAGGAGGATCACTGTGAGTTTGAGGCCAACCTGGAATTACAGAGTGAAATCCAGGTCAGCCCAGGCTAGAGTGAGACACTATCTCAAAAAATAAAGTAAAATAAAGAACACTACATCTTAATTGCAGAGCAGTGAAATTTAGAGAGCAAGCGTGTTGGGACTGGAGAGATTGCCCAGTGGTTAGGCACTTGTTTGCAAGGCCCGATGGCCTAGCTTCAGTTCCTCCACACCCACATAATGCCAGGTGCACAAAGCAGTGCAACCATCAGGAGTTCATTTGCAAAGGCCCTGGCATACTTACTCACACACACTCTCTGCAAATAAATTCATTAAAATACTTTTTAAAAACAGCAGGGCGTGGCAGTGCATGCCTTTAATCCCAGCACTCAGGAAGCAGACATAGGAGGATCACTGGGAATTAGAGGCCAATCTGAGACTTCATAGTGAATTTCAGATCAGCGTGGGCCATAGCAAGACCCTACCTCAAAAAAAATTTTAAAAAATTTAAAAAAGATTTTAATTTTTTTAGAAGGTTAAGAGAAGTATGCATGTTATCTCACATTGTTTCTTTGCTTACTTGGTTTAATAATCAAATGGATGATAAAAATGTAAAAAAAAAAAATAGGACCGGTGACATGGCTTAGTGGTAAAGGCACTTGCTGTGAAGACAAAGGACCCAGGTTTGATTCTCCAGGACCCATGTAAGCTAGATGCAAAAGATGGCACGTGTGTCTTGAGTTTGTTGGCAGCAGCTGGAGGTCCTAGTGTTCCCATTCTGTCTCTCTCTATCTGCCTCTTTCTCCCTCTCCCTCTCAAATAAATACATTTTTAAAAAATCATTTTAAAAGTTCCAAAAATAAACATATCTGGCAGATTAAGCAAGTGTTTGATGCCCAAATCACAAAGTTGGCCACATAAATATTTAAAGCCAAATCCTCTTTTCTTAAAATGGGATATGATTATACCACAGCAATAAGCCCTTTATTGTGTTTCAGATCAATGATTTTCAGATTCTAAATATTTTGTTCTAAATTAATACAACTAGATTTTATGTTAAAATGTGTGACACAATATTAGCGCAGAGGCTGGGGATTTGGTACAGTTGTAGAAAGCCTAGCATGCACAAGACCCTGAGTTTGACCCCAGTACTGGGGGAGAAAGATCAAAATGACATCACTCCATTCAAAAACCTTAGTTTTGGGCTGGAGAGATGGCTTAGCAGTTAAGGTGCTTGCCAGCAAAGCCTAATCACCCATGTTCTATCTCTCTGCAGATCCCACATAAGCTGATGCACAAAGTTAGGCAAGCACAAGGTCGCACATGCACACTAGGGGGCACAAGCATCTGGAGTTTGATTGCAGTGCCTGAGACATGCCAATTTTCTCACACACACTCTTGTTCTCTCTACAGACAAAACAAAACAAACAAAATCCCCCAAAAAACTTATTTTTGAGCTGGAGATATGGCTTAACAGTTAAGGCACTTGTCTGTGAAGCCTATGGACCCACGTTGGATTCCCCAGTACCCACTTAAGCCAAATGCAAAAGTGGCACATGCATCTGGAGTTCATTGCATTGGCTAGAGGCCCTGGAGCACCCATTCTCTCTCTCTCTCTCTCTCTCTCTCTCTCATAAATAGAATAAATGAAATATTTACATGAACCAAATGTTTGCCATTAGCAAGATGATTTCAAATTCTGGCTAGGAGTTTCATAACAAGTAATATTCTGAAACAGTGCTGATGAAATCATCTAAAAAACAAGTTAAAAAATCTCAAAGCAATTCATTCACTACATAGAACTAAAGGTCATCACAAACATTGCAAAGGAGGGAGAGTAAGGGATTCAGCTACTGCTGCTTAAAAAATAGGCCCTACTTTTCTTTTGAGCCAATGCAGTAAGATCCTGTGTTCCATTTAGTGGAGGATACAATGTTTGGTGACTGATTTTGTCAGAAAAGGAACTACTAGGCTTATCCCAATTTCATTCTTGTCCTTGGCAAGCCAGACCACACTGCAGACATAATACAGGGCTGATTTTAACATTGAATCCATAGGCAGTACTCAATAACCTGGACATCCACTGAGGTTGCAAAGGGAAATGAAGGTGTCACTGCATGTCATAGCCTTGAAACTTACTCTCTCATTTGATCTCCAAATCTTTATTAACTTATTTTACAGATGAACTAGTCTATGGTCCAATAATCAAGTAACTTTCCAAGCCACACAGATTTACAAATAAAGGCATAATTATAATCCTGAACTTTTTGATTCTCCCCAATACAAGAAGATATCTTGAGCAGATAGGTGTGTAAGATGATCAATTGTATCTGTTCAAAGGTAGAATGTCCCAATAGATATATGCTAAAAGTCTAGCAATGCAATCCTTTTAAGGATTTATACTGTAAGGTAAGCTTCTTAAAAGGACAGTTTATCTTTTCTTCCTTTGGAAACTATCACAGTGGGTGGATTTGGTCTTAGTACTTCAGTTCAGATTAAATGGTATGTGACATACTTGCATGGAGAACCTTCCTAAGTCCCCATGGAAATTTTTTTTGTCCTTCTCACTACCAATATAATGCATAATAATGAGAGAACATTTAGAATATACAGATAGAAAAGCAAACCCTAACTCAAGCAGTCCCATTATATAAATATAGGCCCTCCTTATAACATGAAGAATATTCTTACATGTACACACACACACACACACACACACACACACACATTTCGAATCTAAATCGTGCTCCCAGTATTGTCTTGAATTTTGTCTGCCTCAGTTTTTAAAAATAGTAAGTAAACAAATAAATAAATGTTCCTCCGAATGTGGGGTTGCCATTCTCTCTGATGGGTAGATAATCAGACACAGTTTTCACTGAGGGACAGAGGACAACCATGCTTTGTTTTTGCCCAAAGGGTATCTGTGCCAGCTGGGTTGTGTCCCTGGATCCGTTCTTCTGTTATTTACTAGACAGAGTCTCTGACTAATACGCTGTGATCTGATTACTGTCATCAGCCCATCTGTAGACACAACAGAATGCAAATAAAATGCCCACCTAGCCTGGCCTGGGCAGAGGGACGTCTGCGCCCCCTCCCCCCACGCAGGAGTATGCCTTTCTTGTTCAGGACACCACAAGCCTCAGTTCCTGTCATTCTGATGTTTCATTTAACTGCATAATCTTGACAGCAACAGAACACCAGAGCCTGAAGGTGCTTCTTTCAATGGGCTCGTTTTACACATGCTAAAGAAACAAAGGGCAAGTAAACATCACTGATTAAAACCCAGAAACTATGCATGTGTGATTCATTCGAAAACACACACTTAGGAATCAGGTGTTAATGCCACGAGTCATATGAAAGTTGAAACAGATCAAAACATGAGTCTAATATCAACAAATGAAGGAGGAAAGCCAGGATTCAAATATTTGTCTCTCTGGTGTCATAGCATCCTGCTTTCCTGGGGCATAAGGAATTGAACTGAATTACACAATTAGCTTATGGCAGAGAAGGATGCCCAGGCAGATGTTCACCGCTATGTGCTGTATCTTCTTGCAAAAGGAACTCAGTCTAACTCCAACTCACAGCATTTATCTCTGAGGAGACTTGCAAATGAACAAATCCATCAATTTACTAAAAACATGTTTCCAAGTATGTGTTGCCCTCAGTACATTGGACGTGGATTAAAATTACTAAAATCTTCCGATTTCAAGTTACCTCATCAATTACCATTTACATTTAAAACCAACCACATGGAAAATAATGCTAAAATAAATAAAGCTCGCTGTCACCTGTACTGTAAAATGGAGACTTCAAAAAGTGAGTTGGGTGACTTAACCAGATACGTTTAATGTTTAAATAATAGAAGCGGCTTGGGTTTATGTCTAACCCAATTCAACATGCAAAGCTTGAAACACATTCTCCTTTTCTGCATCTAGCAGGTTTTAGCAGCCAGCCCCCAGCCACTCTGCACAGTGTCTACTTTAAGAAACTGGGAGGAACGGAAGCAATGAGCATTTGGTGTCCGCCTACCATTTGTCAGGCTCCATGTGAGGTGTTTTACATTTATTACATAATGTTTTATCCTCCCAAGGCCCAGGGAGAGAGTTCATTTAGTTTACAATTTGCATATAAGGAAATTAAAGCATGGAGAGCTAACTTTATTTTTTTTTAACCAGGTCGAATCAGTATTGAGCTTGGGAATTATGCCAAGGTTTAATTTCACAGCCACAGCCTTACATGAAACCAGCTTGTCGTGATAGTTTTAACACAGCAAATGTTTATCAAAAATTCCCTTTGCCAAAGACTTTATATGAGTTGTGAGTTTAAATCCTCATAGTGACCTTAAAAAAAAATCTAGATCTAGGGCTGGAGAGATAGCTTAGTGGTTAAGGCACCTGCTTACAAGCCTGACTGCTCAGGTTTGAATCCCCAGTACTCATATAAAGCCAGATGCACAATGTGGTGTATGCCTCTGGAATTCATTTGCAGTGGCAAGAGGCCTTGGATCACCCATTCTTGTTCTTTCTCCCTGCTTGCAAATAATAATGAATATTTAAAAAAATAGACCTAAGTGTTTCATAAATGCACAAAAGATAATTTGCATGAAATCATACAACTATTAAATATGAAGAGTTTAGATGCAAACACAGAAAGGCTAACCTCAAAGTCTGTGGTTTAAGCCAATAGTTCTTATTGACTGGAAGGAACACAATGTCCTGATCACTTGTCTTATGCACTCATGCAAAGTAAAAATGACAAAGAGCTCCTATGGCCAACAGAGCTATGCAAAGGAGGATATGAATTGTCCTGGTGATGCTGAAGTCGGGGTAAAATTAAAAAATAGTTCAGCAGTGAGGGCTGGGGCTAAAGCTTGTCAGCCAAGGTTCAATTCCCCAATACCCATGTAAGGCCAGACACACAAATTGGCACATGCCAGTTTGCTTGTTTGCAGTGATAATAGGCCCTAGTGAACCCATGCTTGCTCTATCTTTCATTGTCTTTTTCAAATAAATAAATAAATGAAAGTGTTTCATCCATGAAATTTGAGTACAGTTGGCTGTGCAAAATGACCAGGAGGAGCAGAAGCGGCCGTACTTTCCAGGAGAAAGCTTTCTTTTGTCATTTGTGGGTGGTGCTTGCCTGTTCTACTCCCCTGTCTGGAAATTTGACTAAGATTTGGAGCTTCTAATACACTTCGATAGCATCTACAACTCACTCTCTGAGACCACTAAGAACCAGAAGTATTACTGCATTATTAGTGCTTATCAAATGACTCCAAAGGACTGGAGAGATGCCTCAATGGTTAAAACGTTTGCTTGCAAAGCCTGATGGCCTGGGTTCAGTGCCCCAGTAAGCCAGGTGGAGCCAGATGCACAGAGTGGAACCTGCATCTAGAGATCGTGTGCAGTGGCAGGAGGCCCTGGCTCACCCATATCGCTCGTTCTCTCCCCCCACCCTTGCAAATAAATAAAAATATTTTCAAAAATTACTCCAAAACCCATTGGCTTAAAGCAACACTTGCTACTTTGCAGTTTCTGTGAAGCAAAAATGTACAAGTGAGGTAAATCACAAAGTTTTTTATCTGAGGGACAATGATCTGAAGATTGACTACTTGACAGAGAACTGAAGGTTTAGCTGAGGGACCGTGATCCAAATGTTTGACTGTGGGACATAATCTGAAGGTCTGACTGTTGGACAGAGAACTGAAGAATCCCAGCGTGGTCTCTTCATACGGCACTTGGCAGGAGGGCTTGCTATATGAGCATTCCCACAGTCCACCCCGTTGTGCCCGTAGAATTACAGCTAGATTCCCAAAGCAAAGAACCGCAGGTGAAAGCAAGCACGTATCATAGCATTTGTGTGACCTGACTTTGCGAGTGGGATAACATCACTTGTACCTTAGTCTAACAGTCACAAAGACCTGCCCTGACTCAGTGCGAAGAGAACTGCTCAAGGGCACAAGTACCAAGAGTTGAGGACCACAAGGGGGGTATTTTAGAGCCTAGCTACCACCACATACAAGTCTCCTAGGGGTAATTTTCAAAAAACCAAATAGAACACGATGACTCCCATACTTAAACATAGTTTGGTACTATGTGTCACATCTGCAAACAATATTAAAGCTAGGTAGGGGATGGCACAGAGCAAAATGTAGGCCCTCTGGAAGACAATTTACTGTGCCAGTGGTATGAGAGACTATGAGATCCACTGAAAAAAATATTGCAACCAAAAATGCAGACACCAACTCAAGAAAAGCAAGGTATTGAAGTCTTGGAGGAGAGTCAGAGCAAAGTCACTAGACTCATGTCAAATATGCAAAGTGATAAAATATGTTTCTTTTTAAAAAATATTTATTTATTTGCAAGCAGAGAGAGAGAGAGAGAAGAGAGATAGACGGAGAATGGGCATGCCAGGGCCTCTGGCCACTGCAAACAAACTCCAGATGCATGTGTCCCTTGTGAATCTGGCTTACATGGATCCTGGGGAATTGAACCTGGGTCCTTTGGCTTCGCAGGCAAAGCCCTTAACTTCTAATCCACTTCTCTACCCCAAAATATGTTTCTTTTATGTAACTCTGAATCTTAATCTGCTTGAATAAAATACCTAAAAATTACCTTAAACCAAAAGCCAAGGACCCCCAACAAACCCAACTATTAATATCAATTTTATAGTTACCCATAGCATGTGAAAATACCTGACAGGGCTGGAGAGATGGCTTAGCAGTTAAGCGCTTGCCTGTGAAGCCTAAGGACCCTGGTTCGAGGCTTGATTCCCCAGGACCCACTTTAGCCAGATGCACAAGGGGGCGCACGTGTCTGGAGTTCGTTTACAGTGGCTGGAAGCCCTGGTGCGCCCATTCTCTCTCTCTCTCTGCCTCCTTCTCTCTCTGTCTGTCATTCTCAAATAAATAAATAAAAATAAACAAAAAAATTTTTAAAAAAGAAAATACCTGACAATTGACTTTTTCAAAAAATATTGAGTAAGGATAGCTTCTCATCTCCAATCCCTGGCAACTCTCTTACAGAGAAAGAAATGAGTATGATATAATTTTGTTGAACTTTCTACCTGCATTTGAAACAATTTTAAACTTATAGGAAAGTCACAAAATTAAAATAGTACAAAGAGCACCCATGTACTATTTACTCAGATTAGTCTTTTATGACATTTTACTGCATTTGCTTTCTCCGTTTCAATCATTTTGATAGTTATTTATCTATCATCTCTCTATGTAGAGAGAAGTATGAAATGCATATGCACAAATATAACCAGGGCCTATCTGTCAAGTGCAGTATGTTCAACATTAACAATTTAATTTAACCTGCTCTTTGAACTTCAGTTCTGCACGCTAGCCCAAGAAGACCCTTAAAAGTTCTTTGCTGCTCAAGGACAGAATCTAGGCTCAGGTCGGTTCAGTCTGAGATTAAGTCTAGTAGAGCCCCGTCTAGGGGCAAATCTCTTCTGCCTTCTGCAATCTGGAACATTTCTCCAACTTTGAATTGTCTTTTAGAACTTGACCGCTTGTGAATAATATAGTTTCCAGTTTTAACAGAACACTCCTTGTTTGGGAGTTGTCTGTCCTTTTCTCATGATCAGACTCAAGTCCAAGGCTTCTAGGCTAGGACAATCCAAATTTGGCATCATATATTTCTCTAGGTATCATATTGGAGATACCCAATACCCATCTGTCTTTCATTGGAGATGATTACTTTCATTCCTCTGGCAAGATATTACCAACAGGTGTGTGGGAAGAAACTATATATGACCATGAAAACATCCTGCTCAATATCAGTTTTTCTCCTGGAGGTAGATCTCGCATGTATTGTTGGTCCTTGTTAGGTATTTATCGAGATGGTGGCAAAAGGGTGGGATTTGCAACTCCTACACAGCCTTCAAAGTAATGTTAGCTCTTGATATTTCATGATAAGGAGAAGCCCTCTCTTTCTCTACATTTACTTATTTATCTACTTCTCTGTTCTACCCGTTTTCAATCCATCTATTATCAGGATTTGTAAGTGTCTTCTTTAATTTTATTTGTCTTTCATTAGTGGATTAAATTGCTTGTTTCTTCAAATGGACCCAATTTGATCCGTACCCCAGTTTGATTAATCTTTGGCTCCTGTGCTCTCTCTCTCTCTCATGACATGAGAGAGAGAGAGAGAGAGAGAGAGAGAGATGATAGATAGATAGATAGATAGATAGATAGATAGATAGACAGATAGATAGATAGATAATATTAGTGACACAGAAATTAAAACTACAAAATTTTGGTGTAATGAAAATTTTAATATTCTAAATAGTGCTGGTCACTAGTAAATAATTTTATTCATTAATATGTCAGTAATGGCTTATTTGTTCATTTGTTAGTGTTTGCAAAAGTGGGGATTAAACCCAGGGCTTTCATGCATGCTGGAGGCACTCAACTACTGCACCACCTCCCCGTCCTTAGTCGTCGGTGTTTATAAAGAGCATGTATCATAAAAGTAATATTGCTCAAAGCACTTCATGTATCTTAATAAGCTGGAAGCACTTAATAAGCTTATTCTTTGGTGTATACCATGTATACATCATTTAACAAGTTTGAAATATGTAACATGAGCTTTTCCTAGTCACTTTTTCTAAGAAACCCAATTCCCATTGAGACCACAATGTGAACTGCTTTTTACATCCACAAATGTTCCTTTGTGCTCCTTCCACAACCATGTCTCCCCATCAACCTTCTATCGCATAGCAGGTGAGTCTTGCTTATTCTTGGACTTCACATACACAGGCCCATTCATTGTGCATTTCCAGAAATGGCTTCTTTTGTTCAACATTGTGTCAGTGGGACTCATCCATGTCGCTGCTCATAGTAGGAGTTTGTTCCTTTTCATTTTCTTCTAGTATGATCTGAAGATATTACAAATATGTATATACCTCATTCTGCTGATGGTCACCTGACTTGTTTCCAATCTGAGGACATTTAAGTATCTGCTGTGGACATGCTTGACTTTGTTACAAGATGAATGTAGGTTTATTCATACTTGTAGAGGCATAGTAGAACTTTCCAAAGTGATTCGACAAGTTATATTCACAGCAGCCAAGACTAGCAACTCAAACTCTACCATACCCTCATCAATATCTGGATTTTAGTGATTTTTGCAATTTGTCCATGGAAGTTATAATTTTAATTTTCATATAAATAACGATGCTGAGTGTCTTTTCATATTATTATTGAACACTTAGGAAAAAGTCTTTTCTGAAGTGTCTGGTGAAATGTTTGGCCCATTTTATAACAACTGAATTAAGTTATCTATCTTCTCATTCCTCTTTGGGTTCTTGTATATCTGGCCACAAACCATTTGTCACAGAGATAGATAGATGATTAATAGATGGATAGAGAAGAGAGTTACAGAGAAAGAAAAGAATGTCATTTCTAACTCTGACTTCCTTTTCACTCACGTAGTGGTATCTCTTTTTCAAAAAGCCATACCTGTATCTTGTTCTTAACACAAGTTTCATACATGAACGTAATGATCTTTGCAGTGTCTTCCAGGTATTCTTTCCATGGTTTCTAGGATCTATGGTGGTAAGCCCTATTTGATTTCTAATGTTAGTGACATATCTCCTGTTTTTTAAACCCTTGCTAGAGGCTAATCAATTTTATTTATTAATGTTGGGGTAGCAGTCTTTTGTTTCCCTTTTGTTTCTTGTTTTCAATTTCAATAATGTCTCCTTCAAATTTTTTTTTATTTATTTGCAATCAGAGACAAACAGAGGGAGAGAGAGAGGGAGAGAGAGAGAGGAAGAGAATGGGCATGAAAGAGAATGGGAGTACCAGGACCTCTAGCCACTGCAAACAAACTCCAGACTATGCTCCACTTTGTGCATCTAGCTTTACGTGGGCACTGGGGACTCAAACCCAGGTCATTAGCCTTTTTCAGACAGGTGCCTTTCATTGTTGAGCTATCTCTGCAGCCCAACTTCTACCTTGCACTTCATTAATTCCTTTCTTCTGGCTTCAATTTTTCTCCTCCTTATTTCTGAATTCCTAAGGTACAAATATATATTATTGATTTGTGACCTTCTTTTGTTCTAGGTAAGCATTTAATGTTACACATTTTCCTATGAGCACTGCTTTAGTTATATCTCAGATATTTTGGTGTGTTATATTCCAATAGTGGTGTTTTAGGATGAACAGAAATTCTTAGTTTGAATGGCACCAACATGCCCATCTCTTCTTTTGTGGTTACTGTGTTTCAAAAATCTCTGCCAGTTCATTAAAGTTTTTTTTTTCTTTTTTTCTTTTCTCTGTGTGATTTTTTTTTTTTTTGAGGTAGGGTCTTGCTAGAGCCCAGACTGACTTAGAATTTACTATGTAGTCTCAGGCTGGCCTTGAACTCACATTGATCCTCCTAACTCTTCCTCCCAAGGGTTGGGATTAAAGATGTGTGCCACCATGCCTGGCCTATTAAAGTATTTTCTAATGAGAAAATTTTTCTTCTAGAAATTATATCATTGATCTCTTACATATATACACATGTGCATACGTACGTATGTACATATGTACATATGTATGCATGTCTACTGCATTTGGAACTGAATTTCATGCATGATGTGAGGTAGGGCTGGAAAATTTTCATCCATCATATAAGTATCTAAGTGACCAAGCACTATTATTAGAATGTCCATCCCTTCTTTGCTGTGCAGCAACAGGCCTCTGTGTTACTCATGTGACTATTCGTTAGTCTATTTTCAGATTTATACTCTTAAACTAGTGTGTTTATTTTATACAACATACCTTTATAATAAATCATAGTCTCTCCTACTATAAATCCTACACGTTCAGTTTTATTTAGAAGGATTATGATAAATATTCTTCTCTCTTTGCATTACCATCTGGATTTTTAAAACAGTTTGTCAAATGAAAAATACACAGATTTATTTGGGGTTACATTGATCTATAGGTCAGTTTGAAGAGGCTGGTGCCTTGACATTTTGTCTTTCTTTTTTAAATTTAAAAAAATTATTTATTTTTTTGCAGGCATAAAAAGATAAAGAGAGAGAGAGAATAGAGATGCCAGAGCCTCCAGCCTCTAGATGCATGCACCACTTTGAGCATCTGGCTTTATGTGGGTACTGGGAAATTGAATCCAGGTTGTTAGGGTTTGCACGCAAGCAATTTAACCAATGAGCCATCCCTCCTGCCCAACATTTTACCTTTCAATCCATGAGAATGGTCGTTATATATTAAGCCTCATTTGCTTAGTCTTTCTTTTTATATAGATAATTCTAGTTTTTAAAAATTTTATTGACAACATCATACATATAGACAATGTACCATGATCATAATCTCTTCTCACCACTCTTCCTTCCCTCTTCTCATTTGCCTTCCCCACTGAATCCCTACTCGCCAGCTACTTTCTATTCTCTTTTTTTTTTTTTTTTTTTTTTTTTTTTGTTTTTTCCAGGCTGACCTGGAATTAACTATGTAGTCTCAAGGTGGCCTCCTACCTCTGCCTTCCAAGTGCTGGGATTAAAGGCATGTGCCACCATGCCCGGTTTAGTGGCTTAGTTACCCACTGAGCTTAAATTAGGGTTACCTGCATGAGCATGGGCAGGGAGATTATTTAGCACAGCATATAGATCTACCAGCAGCTATGCCTACCACTGCTCCAGTCACCATTAACTGCCAATAACTCCTCAGGGAAGAATGGGGGACTCATGCCCTCCTCCATCATCCATGATGGGATTTTTACAAGCCCAGTGTTGTGTGGGTCTTGTGCAGGTTACAACAGTCACTGTTATCGTGAGATCGTGCATGCACACAGCCATGTTATATCTGGAAGACAGTATCCCATAGCACCTCTTCCCTTCCTGTGGCTCTCGACATTCTTTACTTCTCTTCTGCATTGTTCCCTGAGCCTGAGATGTGGTTACCAGTCTTAGTTAGTGTTGAGCACTCCACAGTCACTTACTTATTCTCAGCACTGTAACAAAGCTTTGAGTCTCCACTTAGGCCTTCTTAATTTATTTCCATAATATTTTATAGGTATCATGTGAAAATATTGTCCCTTTTGTTATTTTTGTAGCATCTGATGATTCCAATATCATTGTAACTAAAACTCTAAAATTTATCCTTTCTAATTTAGATAGAAAAAATTTGATATTTTATACTAACATTGTATCTGTTGACCTTATGAAATTCACTGGCTTCTAATACTTTCCGAGTTCCTAAGGATTCTGTATCTACAGACTGTAACAGATATGACTAGTAAATTTTTAATTTCCCATTTATTACTTCCTAAGCTTCTTTTGATTGCTCTGTTTCCCTAGCCAATGCCTCCAGCATAATATGGAAGAGATGTAGAGTCAATGTAGTTGATGGAACTCTTTAAAAATCCAGGTACATAGGTTTTATTCCTCAAATTCTTATTCAGAAGATTCAGCTTGGGGACCTAGAGAATCTGCATTTTAGGCCATGTAGTGCATGCCTGAAATCCCAGTGCCTTGAAGGAAGGCTGATACAGGGGCACTATTAAGTTTGAGAGCAGCTCAGACTATGTGAAAGCATTATCTCAAAACAAACAAATAAGCAACAAACAAAAATCCACCCTTTTCATGTATTCCTGATAATTCTGATATGAAAGTATTCCAGAAGCACACGTTGAGTAATATTTCTAAAGGGTAAATTTTACTCACTTCAAAAATTTCTTTATATGCATGGAATATTACATCCTTATTTTTCTCTCTCTTTAATCTCCATCCTCTTCCCAGGCAATAACTGGCATATTGGATATTTATTTTGAGACTTTGTTATGCTACTTCTCTTTCTCTGACTCTAACTCTGGAAATAATAAGGTCTGTAGTTTTAAATTATTGACTGACTTTAGAAAAAGATGAGGAAAAATATATTTTCCCAGATTAGCAGTAATATTTTAGAAAGAGGCGGTATTTTACAAAACTCTGAGTGGTAGCTGTTGAAGTCACAGTTGAATTCAATCTTCTCCAGGCACACATCCAACACTCAAATAGTTCCCCATGCAATCATATGAGGATTGTCATATGATGGAAGCACTCTGAGGAAATAAATGCTGAAGTATGTAGACATATATGAGATACACATGGATAATATGACACCACTCAGGAGAAGTACAAGTGCCATGAAACTACAACAAACAAAGAGATGTAGAGCTGGCATGGTGGTGCACGCCCTTAATCCCAGCACTTGAAAGGCAGAGGTAGGAGGATCACTGTGAGTTCAAGGCCAGACTGAGACTACATAGAGAATTCCAGGTCAGCCTGGCCTAGAGCAAGACTTTACCTTGAAAAACCAAAAAATAAATAAATGAAAATAAGAAGGAGATGTATTTTCTTAGACTAAGGGACAAAATGCACTGTGGAGGTTTATGGAACAGAGTTAAAAGAATAGCTACAAATAATTAGAGAGTGTTCAAAATAGGCAGGATATTTTTATGCTCCGTGGTACCTGAGCCTTGCATTTTCATAGGTAAGGTGACCAAAACCCATCCTCTCAAGGTGTGTAACTTTGTGAGATCACACTAGTCCTGGGATCAAAATCTACTGCCCTTAATTCTCACACCAGGGTTCGTCTCCTGGTGATGCTCAGTCAACTATTTTATGGAAAGAAGTTGTGGGTATGAAATAAAGAGAATAATTAATGTTGGAGTACTGTACCAAGCACACAAACATAATTTCTACATATAGCATAAGAGAGGGTGGACAAAAGAAAATAGTTTTAGTCTATAAGCAGATTATGAGAAATAAATCAATATGTAAGCGACAATATAAAAAGAGAATAAGAAAACAACTGGTTGAAAGAAGAGGAAAGTAAATTCTGAAAGACACAAAATAGAAGCTAATAATCACAAATGAAAATGCAGTGAAAGATTTCAAAGACAGGCAGAAAGATATGCCTATGTTTTGCCAGAAGTGTTACCTATTTAGAATTGCTTTAATAACAACAGAGACTACAGTAAAATAAATGAAAGGGTATTTGGTGTGGTGATGCATTCCTGTGATCTCAGCTCTTTGGAGGCAGAGACAGGGGGATCATTGCAAGTTTGAGGGTAGTCATGAGTACATGACATGACCCTGCCTTTAAAAAAAGTGTCTGTAAAACCCTTTGAAGAGAGGTAAAGGTAAAAATAATAGTATTATCATGTTTCTAGTCCTCTAATGTGTTAAATGAATACGAAATGTGAATTCAAAGATTTTCTTTACATTCAAAATCAAAAGAATATTGGAAATTACAAGGCTAGCTATGCTTTCAAATAATTTTATCATTTTTTGCAGACATGGACAATGGATGAGAATATAAAGAGAGAGGTAATCACAAACATTTTAAACAAATAGCACTGCATGGGTTCAAAGGTTGCATTGTTTATACAATATTCAGAACTGACTTTGCCTCCTGAGTTTTGTACTTCCTTAAGAACCTAAACCTGTGTATTGTGATTATAAGCCAAAGATCCACGGAACTTCTTGCTTCTTAGAATAGGAGTCTTCCATTTTTTTTTCGAGGTAGGGTCTCTCACTGTAGCTCAGGCTGACCTGGAATTCACTGTGTAGTCTCAGGGTGGCCTCGGACTCATGGCGATCCTCCTATCTCTGCCTCCCGAGTGCTGGGATTAAAGGCATGCACCACCACGCCCGGCTAGGAGTCATTCTTTTAAAATCTATGTTTAACATAGAACACAAGGGATATAATCATGAGACAAATGTAATAAAATGAACGTAGGGCTAAAGAGATGGATTAGTGGTTAAGGTGCTTTCCTACAAAACCCAAGGGCCCAAGTTCAATTCCCCAGAACCTATATAAGAGCTGCACATGGCATCTGGAGTTCCTTTGCAGGGGATAGAATCCCTGGCACACCCATTCCCCCCTTAAATAAGTAAATAAAAATAACATCTGTGTATAAGACGTGCTTAGAGCTTGGCAAAATAGTTCACACCTGTAAATCCTAGAACGTGAGAAGATCAAGAGTCAGAGGCCAGTCTGGGATACATAATCTATTCAAGGCCAGTTACATAACAAGAATTCTCTCATTCTTTCTCTCTTCCTCTCTCCCTTCCTTCCTTTCTAGCCCCCCTCCTCCACAATATAAAGTCAATCCTTGATAATCATGGATTCCACATCCTCAAATTCAACTAACAGATGGAAAACCATTGGGAGGAAATTATAACTGTACAGTATAGACTTTATGTTCTCATAACAATAGTTTTCATGCACTTTACATATAATTAAGTATTTTAAATAACCTAAGAAATAATTGCTTACAGATGAATTAACATAAACAAGATGTGGTGTAAGAATTCTATACAAATACTGCAATTTTTATATAAAGGTCTACAACATTATAAGGTTTTGGTATCTGTGGAAAGTACTGGAATAAATCCATGTGGACACAGATTCTATTCATTAAGAACACAGCTTTTGAAGTCAGGAAGACATGACTTGGCCCCCAAATTTACCAGTTGTTAGTTATTTAACTCTCCTTTTCCATTCTATCCTTCTACTCTGTTGTTCTCCATCCTTCTTTTGTTCAGAAATATCTTTTAAGCATTTACTATATGTTAGGTTCATGTCATAAATACATTCTTAGGAAGAGCATGGGAAGTTTATAAGGAAGAAACTTAAGATGTTTCTCATGCATATAGATGTGAGCTTGTGAGAAATGAGTCAGATGTGGGCAGTTTCCAGTAAAGTCAAGGTAAATAATGAGAAGAGAATGGAAATACAGGTGGAATTCAATCTGGGAACGGGTGCTGAATGCCAGGATAAGCAATTTCAAATTAATGCAGAGAGAAGTGGCTAACAGAGTGAACTAGCTAGGGAAGTATCCCAGAATTGGAAAGCCAAAGGAAAGGAGCATTTCAAAAGCAATAGATTACTCAGTGTTTCAGAGACCAAGAAAAGGATAAGATGACTTAACTGTTAGGAAGTCATTGAAGATGTTTCAAAATAACCTTGGTTGAGATTTGAGTATAAAGACCTGTACTAGGAGTGAAAGGAGGGAAATGGGAGTTTAAAAAAAATAAGAAACAGAACCAGGAGGGACCCAAGAGTCCCGTTAGAAGGTCAAACAAAATGGTAAGAAAATAGTAACCAGTAAGACCAAGGGCAGATCTGTCTTTCCTAAGATGAAGAGTTAAAAATGTATATGTGAAAGCAAAAGACTAGTGAGGGAAGACTGAAGATTCTGAGGGGAAGGAACAGGGGATGAAAGGGACGGGGAACTGACAGAGGAAGGGGGCGGCTGGTCCAGCCCAGGTGGGAGGCTTCCCCTGAGACTGACGGGCACAACCCCATGCTGAGATTGCCTTTGTACATGGAGGTAAGGGCCTGTCTGTGTACTGCAGGTGAGCACTTATTAGACAGAAGAGTGGCAACATCAGGGCACTAAAAGGCCAAGTGACAGAAGCTTCAGAAAGCCACACATAAAAGAGTTTAGCCCATCAATAGATTCAATGGTAGCATCAAACCAGTCTGATCCACGCCCCTGAAGCCCTTCTGGGTTTTGCACAGTGTAGTAGGGAGTATTGCTCAGAGACCATGCAAATGTTTGAAGAAATGGAAAGCCTCCCTCCCCCACCTTGACCTTCACTTCTCCTTCATCCTGGATCAGCGCTGTAGACTATGAGCCCAGTCTAAAGACTACTATTTGTATTATATATGACCAAAAAAGAGAGAGTTGAACGTCAAAATAAATGGGTATTTATATAGAGCTAAATACATCCTACTACTTAATAGTTGGACAAGACAGCCATAAGTCCTCTGAATCTGCCTTGACTACATTCCAAGTATCAATGATAGAAATCACCCTGCCCAACTGTTTCCAAACTTAGGTGCTCTTTGTCTCCAAGTTGTGAGGGGCAGAAGAGAGCGTCCTTGAGGATTTCAGATCTCATTCTGACTTTATTGACTCTCTTGCTTGGGAGAACTGGAAGCAGGGAGGGCTGTCCTGAGTACAGTGCCCAGAGCTCACGTGCCAGGAGTGACCACTGCAGAGGGGGCATCGGGGCAGGGCTCCGTGCCCGCATCCTCAGAGGAAAGCATGCTTAAGGAGACCTTAGCGTGTACTTGAAAAGCAGACAGAACATTTGGCGGGAGAGGACCAGGTGCTGACTGGGCATCTTGGCTTTGGCATCTTCCTGTTCTTATTAGTCTAGCTGTGCCAGCCGCTGAAAGTGGGCTGCTGCAGGGCCAGGGGCAGGAGGAGGGGTGTCGCACTGACCCCTTGGCCCAAGTGCTGGGAGAGGAGTTAAGGGGAGCCCTGGCCACAAGCCAGGGATAACCTGATCTTGCTCCCGTCCACCAATCCTTAACGGATTTTCTTTCTCTCCCTTCACCCCTTTTCTCTCCTTTGCTCTTTCTTTCTCCATCTCCCTCTTTCCCCCCGTTTCCCTCTCTTTTCCCCCTCCCTCCCTGTCCCCCTTCCCTTCCTCTCCCATCCCCCCTCCCTTCCCCCTCTCAATGTGCGTGAGCCTCTCCTCCTTACCCCTCCTCCCCTTTTCCGCCTCTCTCCCTCCCTCTCTCTCCATCTCCCTCTCCGCTCAGCTCGCCGGGCGACCCTGCTCCTGCCTCCCACATTAATGGCGGCTTCTTCGGAGGATGACATAGACCGGCGGCCCATCAGAAGAGTGCGCTCCAAGAGCGACACGCCGTACCTCGCCGAGGCCAGGATCTCCTTTAACCTGGGGGCAGGTAAGGACGCCCCTCGCCTTGCTCCGGGTGTCAGCCACCCGCTCCCCTCCCCGGCTCGCAGGCTGGATCAGCCCCCGCCCCTCCCTGGCCCCCACTCCCGCGCGCCCTCCCCGCCCCCTCGTGCCCCGGGCGCCCCGCGTGCGCTCTCACGCGCTCCCTTTGTGTCGCCGGCGTGGGGAGGGCGTGTGCGCGCGCGCGCGCGTGTGTATATGTGTGTGTATGTTGCAGAAGTGGGGGAGGGTAGTGCGCGGAGACGCACACCCACCCACGAGTGACACACGAGGGGCTCCCCCCTTCCGGGAAGAAGAGAAAGTGTTGTCAGGGATAACAATGATAAGTCGAATCACCCGGAGCCAGAGCCGGGTGGGGAATGCCGGCGCGCAGGCTGTGGGCGGGAGGGTCTCCAGGCTCCCTGGGTGAGGCTGTAGCTGGAGGGGCTACCACGGCGTGGAACTTGTTGGTGACATTCAGACTGGTGATTTTGTCGGGTGGATGCCACCGCCGCCGCCTCGGTGCTGGAGTGGCGGGAGGGGGCGGGGCTGACCTCTGAGCGGCGAGCGGAACGTTTTCTTTGCTCCACGCGCTTGGACAGCGACCTTGGTGGGAGCGGTGAGAGCGTGGTCTGTGGTCTGCGGCGTGGGCGCTGGGTGATTGGATGCTGTCACTGGAGGTGGTGCTCCAAGTGGTTCAGGTAGAAATAAGTGGAAAAGGGTGAGTGAGGTAGAGGAGGGAGGGTCAAAAGGAGAGAAGAGGAGGGAGGAAAATGGTGAAGGAAGTAGAGAGAGGGGAAAAAAGAAGGGTGGGAGGGAGGGAGGAGAAGGGTAGGGAAGGAAAGAAGGAGAAAGGAAAGATAGGAAGGAAGGAAGAAGGAATGGAGGGGAAAGAAGAAAGGGAAAATGAAGGGAAGAGAAGAAGAAGGGAAAGAAGGAAGGAGAAAGGAAGGAAGGGAAGGAAAGGTAGGAAGGAAAGAAGGAAGGAAGGGAGAGAGGGAGCAAAGAAGGGAAGAAGATGAAAAGGGCAACAAAACGAGGACTGTGTAGCCGAAGTGAGCTCCCTCCGTTGGATCCACTCTGAACTCAGGTCACTAGTAACCCCGGAGTTTGCCCTTCTTCCTGCTGTTGCTGGTTCAAAGTCACTCAGTCACTGGGAGGAAGTTGTCCACCACCAACTCTTCCTCCTTCTGCTGCCTTCTTGGTCTAGCAACTTCTAGTTCTTGCAAAAAGAGTGAAAGCATTTTCCTCAAGACTCAACTTCAGATTAAGTTTTTAAAAGCAGACAATGTTTTCTTCTCTCGGAAACTAAGCCATTGAAAATGGAACTGAGTCAAACAGTGTGCGTGTGTGTGTGTGTGTGTCAAAGAAAATCTTCAGGTGATGAGTATGTGTTCTAGGGAAGTTTGGACGACAGGGCATGAAGAAACAAGATGCATTGGCTAGACAACTCTTTATGGTAGGGAAGAGTGCAAGCTGAATACCAGAATGCACAAGCTGCTTGGACCATGGTTCTCTTGCCTTGATGATTTGATTATTTAAATTGCATCTTTGCTTTCACTTCCCAAACGGTTTCTTCTGGCTTTGAAGCTACAGAAAAGAGAACTTCTGTGTGAACGCTTTGCTCAATTTTTTGCTGCAGGTTGTAGTAGTTTTTGGTGCTCATCTCAAGATCCCACTTGTATCTTCAAGAAGTAGCATAAGGCTTTGAGAGTTCTGAGGAACCACCAAGAACTTCTGTTCATATCAGAATTATTCCAGTGACCCCTTGCTAGCAAACTCAGATGTGTTCCCTTAGTGTCTTTGGCTTAAAAGAGAAGAAAGTAGGCTACAGTGGTAAATAGTAAAGGCTGTTGACCTTCTACTCATGCTTTCCTAACAAAACAGAAAAAATTAAGTCACTAAAAAGAGTCTATTTTTCAGCTACTAAGTAAAATTGAGCCACTTTGCCAACTGATTAAACCCAGTGACTTGCAATCTTTTATTCTAGTTAAATTACTCTGGTGCCCAATTAATGATCGGTTCAGACAGGACTTGTCTTCATTTCATCTGGGATATAAACAAGCCAGATGTATACCCAGGTCTTTCTCGATGTCCATGTAAATAGCCCTAAATACAAAGTGACTAGGAAGACACCAGTGAGACATCTTGGAGAGGCTCTTGCACAAGCAGGGAGGGAGGAGGGCTTAGCTTGGTGCCTTGATGCGGGGAGCTGTCCTCTCTTCATGGTGCTGAAATACAGGATGGAGAGGCGGAGACAGGACTGTCACATTGACAGTGGATAGAAGGATGCTAATGCCGTAGATGTGATGGATTCTCTGGGGAAAAGTGGGCACTGTGTCATCCACAAAGTTTTCTAGGTATTTCCACCCACACTTACCACCTATTTACCACGCCTCAAGCCTCGGCTGCTCCACTTCTAAAATTGAACATTCCCCCCCCCCCCTAGTTTTGTGCTGCCTGCTCTCACTCCTGGGGCTTTGTTTATTTTCCAGCTGGTTTCTGGTTGCTTTCCTAGCACAGTAGATGTACTCGCAGATGTGCCTTTCCACCACATTTAAAAGTAATTGTAACTCCTTATTTAAAAAAAAAAAAAGCCAACAGCCTTGTTTATCTCCTTAAGCAGCAAGCTGTAATTAAACTATTAGTGTCATTATCAGGGCTGCTGAACAGAGGAGCCTGAATACTCCCAATAAATTACATAATCTTAGCCTTTAAAGAATTTTGTTTGTCTCTTGAAAGCAATTTATAAACAACTAGTCACACAAGCATTCCTCTGCCCTTTCTCCCTTTCTTCTCAGGCCACCAAACACGCAGCTATGGTTTATTCTTTCTGTAGAAATATTTGATTGTTTTAAACTACATCTGTTAAATATTTGCTCTCCAAAAGTCACTAATTGCATACAAATCCATTTCTAATGTTTTGGTCTTTTAGCAATGTTCAAGGAAATAAGTACACCTATATTCATTTACTTGACTATCATGAAATCATTTTGGGTACCAAGTTCCTTTCACTAATCTTACAGTTGCTGACTACAGTAGGTTGGGTGTTTTGAATACTAATTAAAGACTTAAGCATTCTGCTGCTGACAGACTTTAACAATATCATTTTGGAATAATTCCACAGATTGAGTATAGGGTAGATTCTGTCAACTACACTCCAAGCCAATCAAAGAACTTCATCAAAACGTGGGTCTTTCATCACTGTATGAAAATGCTCACTGAAAGCTGTGCCTAAACTGAGAAAATAAACAATGGACATTTTCTTTTTCAATATTTTTAAAATATTTTTTTCAGGCTGGAGGGATGGCTTAGCAGTTAACACACTTGCCTGCAAATCCAAAGGACCCAGGTTCAATTCACCAGGACCCACGTTAGCCAAATGTACAAGGGGGCGCACACATCTGGAGTTTGTTTGCAGTGGCTAGAGGCCCTAGAATGCCAATTCCCTCTCTCTCTCCCTCCTCCCTCCCGCCCTCTTTCTCTGTCAAATAAATAAATTAATTAAATATTGTTTTTTAAAAAAATTAACAGATCCTGATGATATCATGATTTAAATTTTTTTCATTTATTTTTATTTATTTAAGACAGCAAAAGAGAAAGAGGAACAGACAGAGTGAATGGGTGTGCCTGGGCCTCCAGCCACCAAATGAACTCCAAATGCGTGTGCCACCTTGTGCGTCTGACTGTGTGGGTACTGAGGAATTGAACCTGGTTGCTTAGGCGTCACAGGCAAGTGTCTTAACTACTAAGCCATCTCTCCAGCCCCAGGATGGATATTTTCAGAGTCCTGTCTTTTATTTGTCCCAAAGGGCTCCATTTGTAGCTTCTGCTGAGCATTTAGAAAATGTAGATGTTCATAGATGGTTGTCTGCTGAAGACAATTGTAAACGCCAAAGGGAATTAAGACAGTGTATTTGCTGGAGGATAGCCACATACCATGCCACGTTTA
This sequence comes from Dipus sagitta, assembly GCA_036346955.1. Taxonomy (NCBI): domain Eukaryota; kingdom Metazoa; phylum Chordata; class Mammalia; order Rodentia; family Dipodidae; genus Dipus; species Dipus sagitta. The sequence continues at coordinate 58,869,160 of CM070786.1, read as the reverse complement.
GAACATTGGAAGTACAGCATCTTCCCCAATCAATTCAAATGTGTTAGAAGGACATTCTGTAACAGGAGAGTGTGATTATACTCTAAGTAGCACGTGTTTGTTGTTGTGCTCCCACTTAGTATGAACGTCACTGACATTTACCTTTAAGGAACTCTCTTGTCCTACAAAGTCACTCAGTGCATTGCAGTGCATATATATTGCAGCTTCTCTGGAAGGTACTGTCCGATCCCCTAGTGCATCCTAATTTTCTTTATACTGGAACTACATTGAGTAATATTCAGTCCATAGAAGGTACTAAAACAAGAGATATCTTTAACTGTATCAGTTAACTTTCTCCTTGCTATGAACAAATACTTGGCCAGAAGCAACTTATGGAAGGAAAGAGGTTGAATTCTGTTCACAGTTCCAGACAGTGGAGTCAGTCATGGTGGGGAGAGGGCATGGTAGGCTCGAGCAGAAAGCCAGTGTCTTGTCACACAGCAGACAAAGAAGAAGACAGAGAGAAAGAGAGAGCAAGATCAGGCTAAAACATCTTAAAACCTGCCTCCAATGATAGAGTTCCTACAGCAAGACTCCACATCCTAAATGTTCCATAACCCTCCTTCCCAAATAGCACCACTTGCTCGGGATTAAGTGTTCAAGCCTATGAGCCTATGGGGGACATTTCACACTCAAACTTTTATCGTCTTGGTTTATTTATTTTTATTTATTTATTTGAGAGCAACAGACAGAGAGAGAAAGAGGCAGAGAGATAGAGAGAGAGAATGGGCGCGCCAGGGCTTCCAGCCACTGCAAATGAACTCCAGACGCATGTGCCCCCTTGTGCATCTGGCTAACGTGGGTCCTGGAGAATCGAGCCTCGAACCGGGGTCCTTAGGCTTCACAGGCAAGCGCTTAACTGCTAAGCCATCTCTCCAGCCCTTTATCGTCTTTATGCACTGAAATAAATGGAAGCATTTTGGTCAAGAAAAGTATTAAAGTGTGTATTAAATTTCTTAAAGGGATATCATAGAAGAAAGATTAGGTAGACCCAAAATGATTTAGGAATGTTTAAGTCCCCCAAATGAAACAATGCACTGATAAGAAAATTTTAACCTTTCTTTGTCTGGAGAAGAATTTAAGTGAGTAACATGGCCAGCCTCAGTCAGCATCCTTACACTCTTCAGAGAGCTGAAATCTGTTTTCATCCCAGATGTTGGTACTCCAGGAAGAGGTGTTCCACTGATCTCATGCAGTGTTTCAGGCACACAGATAAAGGGAGCCAGACCTGGCTTGCTCTGCCTACTGTTAGAGTGAATGGATCAGCTAGATGAAAGACTTTCATCCCTTATCCAAATTATAAAAGCCTATGATATTTCAATGTGTCAGCTCAAAATATATGGACACCACTTAGAAATGACAACAGTCCCTCTGTGAACTGGGACGATGTCATGTTGAACTGTGATTGCTCTATTATCCTGAAGGTCTTGGCCACCCTCTTCCTTTAATCTTTCCCAAAGAAGGGTGATGTGGCCCTCACAACATTTTTATCATTTATGTGAAGAGTATTGTGGCGTGGTATATTATGTGTGGTGTATGTGTGTATGCCGAGTGTGTGTGTGTGTGTGTGTGTGTGTGTGTGTGTGCGTGTGTGTGTGTATACAGGAGCCAGAGGAGAACTTTGGGTGCCCTCCTCTATTACTCATTCATGCACTTGCTTGAGATGGAGTCTCTTGCTCAGAGTTACTGTTTTTATTCAGCAAGTCTCAGTGGATCTCTACTCTCCTGCCCCCTCTCCCCTCATGCAGACTAGGGTTATGGGTGCAAGTGGCCATGCCCAACATTTGACAAGAGTTATGGGTAGTCAAACTCAAATGACCTCGGGCCCTACCAGACCCACACTTAAGCTGCAAACACTCAACCACGGAGCCATCTCCCTCGCCTTCTCACAACATATTTTGATACTGACTTCAAACTAAAGGCTGATCCTATGGGTCCGGCTCTCTTTCTGGTGGTCAAACTCTCCTTTAAAGTGTTTATTTTCACTTTTGGCAACCAGAATTCAAATGGCTGGCCCTGGGGCTGATGAGAGGTCTCTACTGTGGGGCACTTCCCCCCTCAAGTGTTGTAGATCACTCAGATACATGGGCAATCTCATTATGTTGGGCATGAAGATTCTTACGATGCAAGAAATCAGGAAATAAATATTATGAATAACTTGGAAGTTCTTCTCCATAAGTATTTAACTCCTCTGTTAACTACCTCATGTTTCCAATAATTTATACATTTATGTGACAACTTGAACATAAATTCTGTGATGGGAAATCAAATGTTGTTAGGACTTACTGTCTATTATTAATTTTGTCTAAACATCTGAGCATTGTGTTTACTATTATCTTATGGCTAATATTTCATTGATATGTCTATCTATGTCTATATAATTTCATTGCATTGAAGTGCAAAAAGATGTGTTTCATATGAAAAAATATGAGGACAGAGTCACAAGAATTCTATTCCATTGTATCTCCCTGCTAAGATAAATGGCAAGTCACTTAACTATGAACACAGTTTTCATAGATACATTTTAATATTCAAGCAAGCAAATTTTAAAGTTCTTCATATATTTATTTATATTTTCATATAAATATATGAAGAACTTTAAAATTATATATATATGTATGTATATATGTTTAAAATTATATATATATATATATATACATATATATATATATATACATATATATAAATGTTGTGTGTCTTCATTTTCTAATAATTATAGTAAGAATGAACATAGCTGATTATAGTACATTATGGAAATATGTTGATCTAAAATAATGGGTATATTTTGTATAGTCATTTCCATACTCCATATTGATCAAAATATTTGGACAAAATATTTATAAAAATATAAAGGATAAGTCTTTAGCACAGTGAATGCCCTACAAAAATTTTTTATGTGATCAAATAAAATGTAGAAGAAATTTTATCAAGAAAGGGACAGTGAATAGATTTAATATTAATCTGGTTTTGCCTCCTCTAATCTGTTCTCCTTTCTAATTAAAGTTAAATGTTATGTCAGATGTATATTTTCCCTTCATCCATTTAGATAAACAAGGAGGGTACATATGGACCCAGACCAGCTACATAGCAGGATTCAGTGTAACCCTTTGGAATTCCCAGGGAAACATCCTTACCTCTAGGCACCAACCTGACCATGAGCTAAAAACCATGTCTATTCTACCTAGACACATAGGCTGGCAGGAACAAATGAGCCATTGTTCACAATAAATGTGGCAGATACATATCCATGAACTTTTATGGATGCACTTTAATATTCAAACAAACATTTTTAAGGGTCCTCCTTGGTATATGTAACTTCATTTGTGACCATTGTTTAGAGTACAAGTAGCATCTTTAAAATTTATGTGGGGACAGATGACTTGTAAAGCTAATGTTTTTCCCTTCCCAACTTAACAAAGTGATAAAAGAAGCATACATTACAGCCAGTATGGTATGTGAGAAGAGTGCCTGAATTTTAAAAAAAGTAAACAATAAAACAACTGGAACTTCATGATTTTCTGCATATGAGGTATTTTTTTATCACTATCCCAGTACACTTTGGAAAGTGCTAAATTGGATGTGATTTCTCGGGGGGGGGGCATGGGCATTTTAATACTTTGTAAGTTTTTTTTTCCATAATAAAGACTAACTAAATGAAAGATAAATAAATTTTATGACTTCATCCAATGATGAGGGTTTCATGTGACTTTCTACATAAGTTACCAAAAGACAACAAGAACAACCTCATACTATTGGCTGATTAACATTCATGAATGCAAGTGCTACTTAAAAGCTTGTAGGTCTTCTGCTGACATTTTTCTGCCCTGTTTATATCCCAACATCATAATTAACCAGCAGAATCTCTTATGGTAAATACTTAGGCTGTAGCTATATGCACTGGCACATATCTATATGTATAGATAATTCTGAACTCCGGTGATGTGCTGACTTGCTATTTATATACATTATCGATGTACTCCTACCGACCAAACCACAAGTTGATTTAATATTAAATCATGGTTTAATCAAAGGTAGGCCAAGAGAGACTTATTACTGTCGCATTTGTTCTTCTTTCTACCTGGCCCTTTTATTCAAAGGCATGGGTTTGAGAAGAACAATAATGATGTAACAATATTCTTCAGTTAATAAGCATTAACTGAGAAGTTAGTTGTGTAGCAGATTATTTTTAAATACATGGTATGCCTTAGTGAAACAAATAGTATGTTTTTCTCTTGAATATTAACTTCTAAAAGTGGATTCAGAACAATGAGCAATATACAGGTGGTGGGGGGTTCCTTTATCCAAAATGCTTGGGACTAGAAATATTTCAGATGTTCTCAGATTTTAGATATTTAGACTTTATCAGCTAAGTGTCTCTAACCTGCAAAATTTGAAATCAAAAATGCTCCCCAAAACAAAAATCAATGATGATCAAAAAATTTGGACATGGTGGCATTTGGGACATAGGGATTTTAAGATTAAGGATGTTCAACATGTGATTTACAACTAAACTAAATAACATTTCATAAATTGCCACGTGAGAAGGCCAAAATGAATAAAGGGAGGCGGAGAGATGGAGTCACGTGACAGCGAGTAGAGCAGGTTGCAGGGTTGGCAAACGCAGAAGGAATGCAGGTGAGAAAATAAGGAATGTCAGTATAAAGTAGGAGAGTGAGTGGAGGGAAGGCAAGGAGAGTGGTCCTAACCAGCAGTGCTCCGGTGTGGCAAGGAGCCCAGTGGAGCTGGAAAGCAGGGAGTGAAGGGAAGAGGAACAAGGGCAGAGAGGGAAGAGGACCAGATGGCACCGGGTCAAATGGGCCACTGTAGACTTTTACTTTATGCTCAGAGAAACAGGGATCCCTAGAGGTATTGAGTTGGTTTAACAGCATCTGAGAGGTTTTAAGATAAGCAGTGAAGCTGCTGCGAAGCAAAGACAGTGGCAGGGAGATGGCAGATAAGCCGGTATGGCTGTTTCAGTGATCCAGCAAAACCAAATAGGTCCATGAACACAGTGCAGCCAGGGCAGCGGGAAGTGGCTATTGTCTGCCTGCATTTGCCAGTCTGGTCAATGGGCTTCTCTAATGGACTGATGTGGAGTGGGAGATAAGGACAAGAGTCAGGAGTACTTCAAAGGCTTGGCCTGAGTGACGAGAAAGACAGAATGGCTGGAGGGAACGTTGGCGTTCCAGCACAATCCTGACAATGTGAGATGACTTCTGGACGTCGAAGTGGAGAAATCAAACAAACTGTCACACAGGTCTCTGCTTTAAAAATGAGGTCTGGTATAGAAAGAAATATTTGAGTTATTACCATTTGGGAAGCATTTGCTATGTAAAAAACATATATTAACATTTTCTCTGTTTAAATCATCTTAAGCATTGGCTCATTTATTTCTCACCATGACCCTAAATGATTGGTATTATTATTCCCACCCTTCCTTTATAGACATGAAAAGTAAATGGTAAAAAGTTTGATGCTTTAGTAAAGGTATTATAACTAAAAGAGGAAGAATACAGACAGAGTTGACTGACTGCAAGGTCTATGCTTTGAAAGGTCATGATGTATTCTCAGAGAGAAAGCTAATTTCACCAACTAGGCTCTGTTGTCACATTCAAAGCAGAACACAGCAGAAGGAAAGGATGAAGTGGAAGTAGGAGGGCATATCCTAACTTAGCATTAAAAATGGATATCCAGGCCATTTTGTGTCTGGAGGGAGCACGTTGTAAGGAGTCCTACCCTTCCTTTCGCTCTTACATTCTTTCCACCACCTCTTCCGCATTAGGCCCTGAGCCTTGAAAGGAGCATGGCTAGGACTCCCAGTAAGAAATGTACTTTGTTTCATCCTACATAACACACACATGTGTGCGCACACACACACACATTATTGGAATTAAATCTTACCTCAAGCATGCTTATCAAGTGCAACTCTAACAGCGTTTTCTTATCATTCCATACCACTCCTCTGTTCTGTGCTATTCTATTTCTGTTCTAAAACTGCTCACTGTGACCCATGTTGATTTTACAACCCACAGTTGAGCAAACATTACCTAACTGGTAGTTTTCTGGGGACTATTTCTAAACTCAGAAATAAAGAGTATTTTTCAAGGAAACTCCAATAGATTCTTGTGTATGACAGACAGAAGGGTAAATTCTCTTACTTGGACTGAGTCAAGGTGAAAAGAAAGGTTGTCAGGACCAATGTAGTTCTCGAGTGTCACAGACATGGGGCTATGCTAGGGATGTTTTAAAATCCCACAAAATGTTTTAATTTCCTACAAAGCTGGAAGGAAAAATAAACATAAAGCCTACCACATTGTTCTCACCTACAAAATAGACGAGTTGCTGACCATCTTGGAGATTTGTTTTGAAGATCAAATCATTTTATGAATGTCTGTCTTCTAAAAGCAGATCACTGAGGTTACAAATGATCAATTTTGTAATAGATTTTGCAAGTGGCCACACATAAGTGAGAAAAACCTACTGGAAATCCCAACAATGCTCCAAATTTAGAGAAGGCTTTGAGGGTTGAGGAGGAATACAAATAAAAGGAAAAGCAGAGTCAGATATGAGGAGAAGAAAAGAGGGAGGAAAATAAAGAGGGGGGATGAGGAAGATAGCCAACATTTTAGTTCCGGAGGTCAACTGAACAGGTCAGAAGGCCTGAGCTGGGGAGAGGGCTCCATGTGTAAGAAAGAGTCCTTGCAGTGTGTGAATGAAGGCCTGAGAGGGCCTGAGGCTGCTTGCTTGTGTTTCTCAGCCCTCACACAAATATCCAGTCATGTCCTTACATAGCTGTGACTCCAGACTTATAGGGAGCTTCATCCAGGGAGGGAGGACTGATGAATTGCTGAAATGCTCACTGTCAGCCAGTCTGACTGAAAACTGGTAGATCCAGGTCCAGCGAGAGACTTCATCTCAAGGAAACCAAAAGAGCAGCACAGGAGGATGCTCAGTGTTATCTTGTGGCTTCTGCACACATGTGCAAAGGGCACACATCTGTACACACACATGCATACACTGTGCATACTCATAGCACACCACACATGCATAAACAGCATGCCATCTTAGCTCTGAATAGTCCATTGATGCACAAAGGGTTCTACAGTGAGTTTGGAGAACTGCTGGTTCCAAATACTCAAGGCCACCACCCATGAGCTGAATCATGTCTCTGAACATGGAAAATGTGGCAACACTATGCCTCATTGCTATTGTCTGTTTGAGAAACAAGTATGGAAATGGTTTGCCAACAGTGAAGTGCTCTAGAAAGGACAGGACAGCATGGGGCAGCTTTCAATGACTAGCTCCGGCGAAAAGAAGATGCAAGAATGAAACATGTGAAAGGTAAACTCATTCCCCACAAAGAATTGCCTTTGCCATGGCCAAAAACTCAATTCAACTTAACAGTCCCAACAGCTGAACACAAAATTTACCAATTTAGGGCTGGAGAGATGGCTTACTGGTTAAGCCCTTGCCTATGAAGCCTGAGGACCCCAGTTCAAGGCTCAATTCCCCAGGACCCACGTTAGCCAGATGCACAAGGGGGCACACGCATCTGGAGGTCGTTTGAAGTGGCTGGAGGCCCTGGCGTGCCCATTCTCTCTCTCTCTCTCTCTCCCTCTCTCTCTCTCTCTCTCTCTCTCTCTCTCTCTCTGCCTCTTCTCTCTGTCACTTTCAAATAAATAAATAAACAAAAAAATTTACCAATTTAGCTCATGTTGGTGCCTCCACTCTCAGTTACATTGAACTGGGTGTGCCCCATAATCTCATGTGTTCTGAAGATTGCTCCCCAGCTAATGGTGACTTGGGAGGTGGAGTCTTGCTAGAGGAGGTGTGCTGCTATGGGTGAACCTTGACGCTGATTAGCCCTGGCTTGCCAGCGTTAGGTTGGTTCACTCTCCCACTACAGTGTTCCGCCTGCTGTGACAGAGGTGATGTCCTGCCTGGGCCTATGCCATGCTTCCCCTACCATTATGGAGCTTCACCTCAAGACTGTAATCAAAAAAAAAAAAATCCCTTCCTCCCATCAGCTGCTTGGGGCCAGGTGCTTTATTCCAATGATGAGAAGATGAGACATTAAATACAGCAGTTATCATAACAAATGTGGTTTCCTTCATAGTATCACTGAGACAAAATGATTGAATGTTAAGTGTTTTAGAATGGTAGATCTTTTTCAAACTTCTTACTGAAGCACTGACATCATTTCTGCTTACTACCTGGAAATGGTCCTCAAGAAGGAACCTGTTGTCTGGAGGTTAGTGGCACCTATACTCCACACATGGGGCGTTTGTCCAACTTGGCATAAGACAGTCAAATAGCAGGTGGTGCCCTTCTTTCATGACTCCCCCTCTCTTCCCCCAACTGAATGTCATAATTACTAGTTTTCACCTTACCAAAGGATAGCCAGAAGTTTTGAAGCAAAACCTTCATTTCTAAGAGAAAGAGAGACTGAAACTGTCCCCTGTGGATGTGCAGAAGTCTAAGCCTCTTCATTACCTCCCACTCACACCATGGAATTACAATTTACACAGCTGTGGAGCCAGCTGCCCCGTGTTTCCCCCAGACCTCGCTTCAGTCTGCTTCCAGCAACAACATCCTGGCTCTACCTGATGGCGAAGCTGGTTGTAATCAAGTAAGAAGCAGCTCTTTCCATGGACAAGTGACTTCTGACAGTAGTGTCAGCATAGAACTCATAGTTGCCTTGAAGGTAAGGAAGCAATTTTAAACTCAGTTTCTCCATTCAATCGTTCAACTGAAACAGAACTGACAGAAACAAAATTATGAGTGAGTAGGATTTTACTTATTTGGAGCTGTACAGGTCAGGGGCTCCTCCTCTGGATTTAATTCATAAGGCATGTAAACATCTTCAGCCAGTTGTCTGGAGCTTGAGCTGCGATAAATACTGCAAACCACCACAAATTCTGCTTAATCACTGATTAACCATCCCGTGTCACTTTCATGCACTTGTTTTACTGTATTTGTCGTAAAATTCATTTGGCTGACGATTTTTACCAAATTAGATGTTCGATACATTCTTACAATTATGCAGAATTCACAATGAGTAAATCTTTTTGCAAGTTCTAAAACATCTGAGGTAGTTCTCTCTCCTTTATGCTCTCATGGAAGAAGTGGGTGGTAAATATGCAGTAATAAATAATTGGTGTGGTTTCTGAAGTTCGGCCAAAGGTGGCTCCTGTTTCCACATCCCACTTCATCCTCACCACAAAAGTCCTGCCACTGTGATATAACCAGGGAGCCTTGCCAGCAACTGCCCTAAAGAATGCTTGGTCGATTGTTCTGTTGATCTGAAAAATCTTTATTTTTCCAAGTTGATTCATACGTTTGCTTCTGTAGTCTAGGAGATATCCATTCAGGGGTTTTGTGAACATTTCTATTTCCAGAAACAAAAGATTTGTTCTTACTTCTTTTGTCCAGCAAAATCTGAATCAAAATGGTCACCCTTGGCTTAGAGAATCACAACCAAATAAATGAAGTGTGCCTTAAATCCAAGACCAACTGGAGTCATCTGTGAAAATAATGTCAGGGCAGGCCAAAGGAAGCTCAAGTCAGCTTTAAGCTCACTTCTATAGTCTCTGTGTTATAGCTCATGTAATATGATCTGTCTGAACAAATTCTGCTATAAATCCACCTCATAAAGAAACATATCATCTGCCGCATCTTTTCATATACTCAATTATAAGAACAAACCAGCAGAGTTATAGCCACTGGGATCTGTGTCCTTCCTATAGGCTCCATGATTTCACTTATTAAAGACAGTGAAATGGAAATACTGAGGTAGAAGGAAACAGTGACTGAATTCAGCCAACATGAAAACATATGACAAAATCATTCTGTAAGGCAGTTTTAGTTATCTCCCATTGTTGTTACTAACTTCATTTGTGAACAGTAGTGGTGTGTCCTAAAAAATTACATAATCTATTTGTGCACAAACATGAGTATATTGTTAATATCCCACTGACTTTTTTGCACAAATATGCATGATTCATTAAAAAATAATGGTTGATGAATTAATTTAAATTTAATCATCACAGTTTATGACTAAGATATTTGGTAGCGAATTTTAAAAAGAAAATAAGAATGGAAATTAATAAAACATTATTAATTAATTATTAATAAGACATGTATTATCAAGGGAAGGTCCAATTCTGAATGATATAATTCATTTTCATGCAATGCCAAAAGTCAGATCAGAAGGTATTCTTTCTAAAATTGTTAAGCTACATAGATACTGGTTTTTGCAAAGAAACCATATAGGTTGCACGATAGTATAGAATAGATATTAGTGTTCAAAATGTAAGCTTTTCTCAGTCAGGACTGGAGGGAACTAAGAAGCCTGTACAGCTATTCCCACATGCTTTGTCATGTTGCATTCACTGCAAATGCGCAATGCACTCAGTGGCATTAGTAATGTCCAGTACAATCTTGCTTCTCGTTTGTGGATATTAGAGGACTTTATTCTGTCAGTCTCTGGGAAGCTCAAATACAGTCCAAAAGGCCAAAAGCCACAATGAGTCTTCAGTGCATTCTAGTGTCTTTTCTGTATTACAGCTGGTCCCATTTCCCTCATATGTGCTCTTCAGTGATTTAAGGGGAAACAACTGTGCTATTTATATGGCTCATAAACACATTAATTTCCTCCTTAAATCTTGTTTCTGTAAATCTGCTGCCGAGGTTCAGTTTGTTTCCTCCACAGTAGCTATGCGCCATCCCGAGGCTTAGGTTGCAATTCCTTTTATCCCATTCCTGGCCTAGTCCCTTACTGTGGTGAAGGTGTAGAGGCTGGAAAGTCTGGAATGAATGCAATCCAGGCCAGAGCTCTGACTTTTCTTGGGAAGTGGAGTTTGCTCTCACTTGAAGCACAGAATCATGTACAGCAGAGAAAAGTGCCCAGTTCACCCTGCTGGGGTCAGGCAGAATAATGTTTGGATCACCTGGTGGCAGAGGTGATCACAGCACTAAAGATAAAGTGGATTTGTATGCTATTATCCACATTTGAATTCTGACTGTATTGGGCAATTTTAAGGCAAGTTTATTCTCTTCTGTTCTTCTGCTTAACTTACAAAGCGGTATTTGCTCATATCGCAAAGTTGTGAGCCTTGCATGAAAAGGGGAGATGAAGGTAAGGCCACGAACTGGGCGTAACGGATGCTTAGTAAGCTGATGATTTAGGAGTGGGATAGCTATTGTTGTTGTTCTGAGACAGAGCCTTAGGTACTTGGGCTGGCTTTGAACTTGCCATGTAGCTGAGACTGGCCTTGAAGTTCTGATCCTCCCATCTATACTTCCAAAGTACTGGGAACTCAGGGGTGCACTACCATGCAAGGCTTTCAATGAGCACTTTTCACACAATTTAAGCAAGAAGCAGGCTTGGCTTATCTTAGCATGAAACCTTGATGCTGTGTCATAGTGACATATGTTAATCCATTTACCAAGAATCTGTTATTAAAACTCTGGACCAAATCATAGGAAAAGAGAAGATGACTTATTATCTTAATTGTAATGTTTCCTTAAATATTAAGAAATATTCATCAGAGGTATACTATCTACTTCCATACTATTTGACAGTTTCATCAATAATGAAATCCACCAGAAGACACAACATCTAGAAAAAGAAGCATTTCTTTTCTTGAGAAAGGGACCAAATCTATCTCATTCATCCCTGACTCCTCGTGTCTAATAATAAATGCTCAAAAATATTTGTCAAGGGCTGGAGAGATGGCTTAGCGGTTAAGCGCTTGCCTGTGAAGCCTAAGGACCCCGGTTCCAGGCTCAATTCCCCAGGACCCACGCATGCATCTGGAGTTCGTTTACAGAGGCAGGAAGCTCTGGCGTGCCCATTCTCTCTCTCTCTCTCTCCTTCTCTCTCCTCTCTCTCTCTCCCTCTCTCTGCCTCCTCTCTGTCACTCTCAAATAAATAAATAAACAAAAAAACATTAAAAAATATTTGTCAAGTGAAGAAATGGATGATAATTGCAATTATTGATTATATCTCCATCCTTCACATAAACATTAATTTTCCTATTATGTTTCATAGTAACATCTATTAATATCACTATTTATCCAGTCTTAACCTTCTCATGACAATATCTGTTTATAGAAGCTATACAACAAGGAAACAATCTTATCCCTTTTGAGCTGTCTACAAACCACATAGGCCTCTCTGCATCACTGTATCCATGTCTTCATCACCTCTTTCTTGAGGAAGGGTCCACAGAGCTGGTATTCTCTACAGAATTTCTGCTTAAATTTTACAAATGACAGTTGCAATATCATTAATCTTTTTCATCAATATTTGGCTCATAGTCTTCTCCCAAGTGATTTGCTAGAATGGCAAAAAGATTTAAAGTACAATTCTTTGGTTTTTATTTTTCATTATGAAGTACTGAACCCAAGGCCTTATGTATTATTTGCAAGTGCTCTACCACTAAGCTACATTTCTAGCCTTCTTTTGACTTTTTTATTTTAACAGGATCTCACTAAGTTACTTAAGCTGGACTTGAATTCATGCTATTGCACAAGTAGGTTTTGAACTTGTGATCCTCGTATGTCAGATTCCCAAGTACCTGGGTTACAAGCCTACATCCCCAGGTCTGTCTAGTACGCAATTCTTGCAAACAATGGCAGGTGTTCTATTGTACTTCAAATATAGAGGAGGCCACATTGTCCATTTTGAAAATTCACAGGTGGAAATGAAGTAAGGGCTGTGAAACATCCATGGTGCATTTATTCATATTAACCTTTTATTAATCTTTCTATTAGTTGTATCATCACTGTAAGAAAATGTGGGATACTTCCATTTGATACATTTTTGAGAACCATACTTAAATTTCACAAAAGTAGGCATAATAAAATTAGAATAGCACACTCTACACCAGAGGTTGTCTTTTCTCTCTAAGCCCTTAGAGGATAAATATAAAACCAAACAGGATTTTTCTTAAGATTAAGAGTAGGAAAATCACTTATATATTTAAAGAGTTGAGCTGAAAGAAGGTTTAGAGATTATGTATTTCAATTAACACATATTGCAAGTGAGGAAATCATGACTCACAGAGTTCTGTGGTCCCTAGGAAAGGGGGGAGAAAAGTCGATTATGAAGTATGTATGTGACAGGAAATCAGCACACACTTGTACAGGTGAGAAAGCTGGCTATTACACATTTAACAACACAACACTCTCATTCACACAGTTGACATTGACATTTGATATGTTTTTATTTAATTGCTTGATTTTCTTAGTACTAATGTTAAAGGGAATTAGCTTGATTTTGGTTGACCAGTTTAATTTGCCTAATATTCAAATATTTACTGTGAATGACGTTGGAGCATCTCAATAGATAACTTTATTAGCACATTTGTATTATTTCTAAATGGAATATAAATATGGCTAGAATAAAGAATTGTAAGCATCTCTTGAAAGTATGTTTCCTTCTTTGGAATATATATTAACATGAATATCACAGGTGTTTTAAAGTATTTGTTATAGAAAATATTTTCTCACCTTACATTGTATTTTGGACGCTTATGAATATAGACATTGATTGCTTCTTGCAATCTATCCGGCATTAAGATCAAGGTAGACAGCACTCCAATGTATGATGCAACATTTCCATTCCACTGGACTATGTTAATCTTGTTTGGAATACAGTTCCAGTCAAGTGCAGGGTGAGTCATCTGCAGTGTCCCCACACCGGCTTTGCCAGCTGGGAAGGTGCCTCGTGAAGCAAGAAGTCAGTAGCTGTTTAGAATTATCCCAGCCTCTTTTCCCTCGGCACAATTGTTTAACTATGTAAGAATTTTTGAAAAGTCATCATAGTAAGTCATCATAAAAGAGCTTCTATAAATTCTATTTCAGTTCCTGCAGTTTGCATGAGTTTTAAGCAATGGAAAGAAATATTTGGTTTATTTGCTTCTTCTGTGAATAGCTGCTAACTCATAGTAAACGCAGCTGCAGAGAAAATGAAGGTCCCAGAGAATCTTGACTTGCTGTAAATTTGAACAACCCCTTTTCATTCCTTTCTGTCTTTCAAAGCAGATTCCATGATAATCATAAAGAATTACATGTGCATAGACTGAGAAATCAGATTTAAATCTTGCTGTTACGGGCAGAGGTTGATTTGGGTGATGGACGATGATGTTTACTTTTCTGGAGGGTGTGTTAAGCCTTTCCTGGTCATTTCCAGGCATTCTGGCATATGAAGGAAACATACAAATGGACTCAGAATGAAACATTATAGATTAAGAAAATGGTTTAAAAATGGAGAATTCCTGAAAGGTCAAATCACTTATTTTACTGGCATTGATAGACCCTGTTTGTATTACTTAAACTGATTCCAGCTGAATCAAGAACATTTTAGCAATATTTAGCTAAATATTATTGCACAATGGGCTTGGCATTGTTCTTTGATGTAGAAAGTAATATTTGGTGTCTGAGACAACTCTATTTGTCAGTTAGGAGCTAGAATTTCTTGATTTTGTTGTGACTCAATACAACAACATGTCTTTCTTTAGGACAATTAATTAGACTACCATCAAACCCCTTTCTCGGGAACAGATCCTGAAAATAACAATTAGTACTCTTCACGACCCCCTCTCCAAGGTATATCAGGACCTGCTAAGAGCCCATCATCACAAAGACTTGATTTTAATGTCTTAAGATCATGGTGAGACCAGTGAGGGTAATGAGCACTTTTTTTTTAGATTTTTATTTATTTATTTGAGAGAGGGAGAGAGAAAGAGAGGGAGAGAGAGAGAGAGAGAGAATGGGTGCACCAGGGCATACAGGCACTGCAAATGAACTCCAGACGCATGTACCACGTTGTGCATCTGGCTTACATGGGTTCTGGGGAATTGAACCTAGGTCCTTTGGTTTTGCAGGCAAACACCTTAACCATTAAGCCATCTCTCCAGTCCGAGCATTTTTTTTTTCCACTTGCTTCTTTATGAGAATAAAATGGGTTGCAGGAGGTTTGCATTCAATCTACAGTCTTCCCTAAGCAAAATGCCTTGAGTTAGTGGGTGAAGCCCTCTGGGTCTTACCTTACCTGACATAACTGTGCCACAATTATGAGCCTGCTCAAGGCAATATGCAGACAGTTCTCCAGATGGCTTTGAGTGCATAGTGAGCGATCCGTAAATTTTCACTGGTTGGATGAGAAGGGACAGGCAGCCCAGCCAGCTCAGGGTACTAATAAGCCGCAGAGCCTGCACACCTGCTGAGAGGAGAGATGCAGACAGACTCGGGTGAGCAGAGCCAGCTGGCTCAGCTGCGAGATCCCTCTGTGAGTTGATGTTTTCCCTTTGGTCCCTCCTCTGCACAGATCTGCTTAGAGCCTCAGAGCAGAACCTCTTTAGCCCCCTAGGGTGAGCCTTGGCTGAAGTAACTTGTCCCGCACCACATTTCTGGCTGTGCCTAGGCAGACCCAGATGTCTCTAAGGCAACCCAACTTTCAGGATACAGCATTTGGACTCGGTAGGCAGGTCAAAGATATAATATGCCAGTTTTTCATCACCTATCCTTCTAACTGCTTGGGATGAGTATGCAATCTAAAATGTCATTAGATGTGGGAGGCAGGGGATGAGTCAGGGAAAACTGCAGGTCCTCTTGTCCTCTCATTTAGAAAGCAGCTTTGCTGTGTCTTCGCATTGTGGTGAGCCTAAAAGCGATTTAAAAACCACCCCAGAGTGGCGATAATGGGGCCATAGTTCTAGGTACTAACATATCTACAGTGTACACATGTTTAGCTTCTTCTGTGTCCAGCATGTGTGTTACACATGGGCATACCCCTCATCCTTGGCAGCCTGACCTAAACGGGGCAGAGGGATTGTAACCAGAGAGTGATGGAGCCAAGACTCAGGAAAAGCCTCACTGGAACACAGAAAATCAAGAGATTGGTTCTGTCTGGGACAGCAGAGGACCCCTTGGACAGAAGGGCACTTGAACTTCCTTGCCTCTCAAAGAAGGAGTAGAAATGAAACCATTTGTGAAGGGACCTGGGAAAAGGATTTCATGAGCAGAAAGATATTGTAATTAGAGAAAACAGAAGGCACAAAGTGCACTTGGTATTTACAGTCCACTAGTTCATAAGGATCTACATGCCTGTCTTAAAAAGTATTCATAGATGGGTGGTGGGAGATGGCTATGTGGATGAAATTCATGCATGCCAACATGAGGACCTGAGTTCAGGTACACTGTAGTGACTCTAAAAGAAAAAGTGCATGTCTGTAATCCCAGTGCTGGGAGAAAGACAGAAGGATCCCTACGGCTTCCCATTTACCTTGTGTAGTGAACTCTGTGAGTTCTAAGTTCAGCAAGAGAAGCTGTCTCAAAAAATAAGGTGGCGAGTGAATGAGGAAGAAACTCTATGTCAACCTCTGGCCTACACACACACACACACACACACACACACACACACACACACACACTTGCATGCATACAAGTGCACATACAAACACATGCATCCTCACACAAACATGTATACACATGCACAAGCACACCATACCCACATACACACACCAAGAAATTCACAAATGATCTACAAGGTGTCAAAGCAACCATAGAGATGCTGGGCTCTCTGTAGAGAGGCACTCGTGCGAAAAGGGCAGCAGCAGAAGGGGCTGATGGAACATCAACGCTCTCACAGGCTCCAAACACAGAGACCTCAGACACATGGAGCCATTAGGCAGGGCCTGATACTCAGTGATGGTGTCACAGTGAAGGGAGTCCTCACAGGAAGCTGGCCCCACAGGAAGGCAGAGGAGAGTGTGTGGGGACGAGGACAGACCTGACAGGACCCACGTGTGTCACTGGAGCAGGAAGAAGCAGGTTATGGATGCTGCACAGGGAACTGGACAATAAAGGGCATCATCAGGGCTGGGTTCAAAACCTCCTGATAGTCACGGTGAGAAAGCCGGACCTTGACCAGATACTGGAAGGTAGTTGGATGCAAGATGTTAATAAAGGACTAAGGAGGAAAATAACAGCAACGGTGAAAGACTGAGCTAGAATCAGGTGTTTTAGAAGGTGACATAGCCAATACTTTTATAAATAATTGGCTCCAGACTGTGGGAGAAGAGTGGATGATCTCTAAGCATCTACCTTCCCTAACTAGGTTGATGGAAGATTCTATTTTAGGAATCCAGGGATGTCAGTTACATACTGGTCAAGTGAAGGAGATAAGTGGCCTTGGACTGACTGACAGCCTTGTGAAGAGCCCAGCAAGTGATGCACACGTGGGTCAGGAGCATAGGACAAATGTCTGATTTTCCAGGGTTACAGGAAACCAGGGACTCCTGACCAGGCTCTTGCTCAGTAGGCCATCAGCGGATGAGATGGTCTGTCATATGCACTGTTCATCCCAGGATGCCAAGCAGAGCCCCTGCAGTTCTCAGTTAAGCTTCCCTCTAATGGGGTCAGGTCTATTAACTTGCCTTACTGGGCCTTCAGAAACACCATCCTGGGTCTCTAAGAAGTGTATAGGGAAAGATGGAAGAAATTTACAGGAGACTTCTCAAGGAGTACCCTTTCTTTCTTTCTTTCTTTTTTTTTTTTTTTTTGGTTTTTCGAGGCAAGGTCTCACTCTAGCCCCAGGTTGACCTGGAATTCACTATGGAGTCTCAGGGTGGCCACGAACTCACGGCGATCCTCCTACCTCTGCCTCCCGAGTGCTGGGATTAAAGGCGTGCACCACCACTCCCAGCTAAGGAGTACCCTTTCTATTTTGTTATTTTTCTTCCTTTTCTCGGAGATGGAACCCAGAACCTTGTGCACGCTATGCAAGGGTACTACCACTGAGCAACCACCCTGGCCAAGGAGCATCGCTTGAAAACAGCTGTGGAGAAGAGGAACTGAATGACAGCTGGGGATGAATAATGAAGAGACAGGAATGAGGAGAACAAGGCATGGAGAAGGGGGTTGCTAGAGAAGTTAAGGGCCAGCACGTTCAGATGCAGCAGATGGACCGAGCAGGACTCGACCATCTTCCTTTTATTTGGCAGACAGAAGACAGCTAGTTCTCTCTCAAGAGTCCTTTCAGTCAAGTGGCAGAAACTCAGTTGGCTCACAGTTGCAGCACATAGAATATTGAGAAAATGGAAACAATAAGGGTTGATTTCTCATTCAAGGACATTGGCTGTGAATGAAAGGCACGAGCTCATACTATGTAGCTAGACTGGACAATGTCAGAAGAGGTTTGGCTCCATGCTTCAGTTTACACGGGTGTGGCTAATCTGATTTCCCTGCTAGGCTTACAAACACCCGATGCAGAGGCCCTCTTCCCACAAGTGCCAGCATATTCCAGATGCAAACTCAGGCCTTGCTAGTTAACGTGTGGATTTTTTAAAACACTTTTTAAAAAAATTTTTTTTTGCTGTTTATTTATTTGAGAATGACAGAGAGAGAAAGAGGCAGATAGATAGATAGAGAGAGAGAGAGAGAGAGAGAGAGAGAGAGAGAATGGGCGAGCCAGGGCCTTAAGCCACTGCAAACGAACTCCAGCTGCTGTGCGTCCCCTTGTGCATCTGGCTAACATGGGTCCTGGGGAATCAAGCCTTGAACCGGGGTCCTTAGGCTTCACAGGCAAGCGCTTAACTGCTAAGCCATCTCTCCAGCCCTAGTGTGTGGATTTTTATGACAGAGTCACTCTAGCAACATTAATTATATGTGCACCAATTCCAAATGTTACTACACTAACAAATAAGTACTTAAACACATTCCACAGGGGAGAAAGCAGATTGGGTGACATTAGCCAGTCATAACGAACCCATAAAAATATTAGGAGTTGGGGCTGGAGAGATGGTTCTGCAGTTAAGGTACCTGCCTGCAAAGCCTAGCAAACAAGGTTCAGTTCTCTAGTGCCCATGTAAAACTAGATGCGCAAAGTGGCACATGCATCTGGAGTTTGTTTGCAGTGGCTAGAGGCCCTGGTGTGCCCATTTCTTTTTTTTTTCTCACTCTCTCTCTCCCCTTGCAAATAAATAAGTAAAATATTAAAAATATTAGGAGCTGATTATTGCATTTATCCTGTTTCCTTGAAGCTTCTTTCATCTACACTTATTTTACAGTGAAACAAGCTATGTGGTACCAAGCTCTCTGCACAATGGCCTTTCCCTTACATTCATCTGTGAACATTTCTGACCATATGTTCGCCTTCTGCATTTTTGATGTTTTATAGGGCACGTGGTGTTTGGGGCTGTTCTTCATCATTCTCAAATACCAAGAGACTAAGTGGGCTTCAGCATCAGATTAACTCTCCCAGGAAATAATTTATTGATCAAAAATATTCCAATAGTGCAGGGAGTAGTGGTGCACACCTTTAATCCCAGCACTCAGGAGGCAGAGGTAGGGGATCGCTGTGAGTAGAGGCCACCCTGAGACTACACAGTGAATTCCAGGTCAGCCTGAGCTAGAGTGAAACCCTACCTTGAAAAACAAACAAAACAAAAAAAAAACAATCACCATACCCTTACTCTTTTTTAAAAAATATTTTTTTAATTTATTTGTGAGGAGAGAGACAGCAATATGGGCATGCCAGGGCCTCTTGAAACTTCAAGTGAACTCCAGGTATATGCACCACTTTGTACATCTGTCTTTATGAGGGTATTGGTGAGTTGAACCCAGGCCAGCAGACTTTGCAAGTAAATGCCTCTAACTGCTGAGCCAGCTCCCCAGTCCTACCTATTCTTTATAGTAAATGTTAGATGCATCCACTTACCTATGGATGTATTAAACAATTTTTAATTTATATTTATTGATTTTTTAACAGGTTATATTCTTTTGTTCCTTCTCCCCTTTTCCCATTTCCCTGGGGCCCTCCTCTGTGGGGTTATGGGATTTAATGTGGGGTCGTGAAGGCCTCAGTCAGTCCCTGTGAAGTAGCAAGACGGTAGGGAACCATGCCTCCGTGTATTCCCACCCCTTCTGTGGCTCTTACCATCTTTGTGCCTCCTCTACTGCCATGTTCCCTGAGCCATGGCAGGCCTTTTGCCAGTCTGATTTAGTGTTGAGTTTTTTGTAGCCTCTGGATTTCTACTTTGACCATTACTTTTAAATTGAAAAGTTAATGTTACTTTTTTCTGAGCAAAACATGATAAGTAAAACAAGTCTGTTCACTGTTCAAACTTTCTGTTTATACCAGAACATGTTATGTGATGTCAGAAAAGTATTCAAAATGATTGCAGATCATAGCAAGTGGACCCTATTTTGAATTTAAACTTCTCACAAATCCAGACATTTGTTTATAAATTAAACAGGGATGTGTAAGAATAATGAGACCTTTAAGCAAGAAAATATGCCCTTCTAAGTAAAGAAAAGAATTAAAAGAATGCTGGTACACTTATTGAACACACAAGAGAGGTCTTTCTTTAGAAGTTTGGAGACATTCATTTGCAGGGAAGTGGTTTCAGTTTGCATTTCTCTGAAGCAAAACTGAGCACACACTGCTAGATGTTCAAGCTGGGAGTGTGGCTCACTGGTGTCCTACTTAAGGGACTAGGCTTGATCCCTAGAACCACAAAATAAAACAAAGTAGCTTTTGATCTCCAGGTAAAAGTCTAGTTATTGTTATTTCAACTAAACTATGTTTTATGCCAAGGTTTCTTAGTAGGTATAAAACAATTGAAATTTCTAACTTGATTCGTGGCGCAGTGGATATTCATAATCTCTATCACCTTGGTCTCTTAAAAGTGGTGTGACAAATTACTATAATGTCTTCAGCTAACTTGTAGTTGCCCTAAGTTGTACTGTGTAGCCTCACCTGAATTATCAGTGTATGTTAGACACTAAAAGTGGAAAATAGGTTATGTTGTGAGGAGGGCAAAAGTGGGGGGCGGGACATAAGATGAAAATGTGTATGAAAAAAACACAGCAATAAAACCTACTTCTTTGAAGACTATTTTGTTTTAAAAGCAATGTGTCCCCCTTTGTAGCAGTTGCATTTTGTTGTTCATACAAAACACTGGGCATGAAATTTATGAGCACAAAGGGATTATTTCAGCTCACAGTGTTGATGAGTTTCATCATGGCTGGAGAAGCATAGAAAGCAACAGCAAGCGGCTCACTTCTCGTCGCATCATCTGGGTGGAAGCAGTTTGCGTCCAGGCTTGGGACTAGGCTAACAGACCTCAAGGTCCACCCCCAGTGACACAGCCTCCCCAGCAAGGCTCCATCTCCCAAGCTGCCACCAGCTGGGGCCCGAGTGTGAGGCTTTATCACAAACTCATGAGGTGACAGTTCACATTCAGACTACCACAGCCTTTGTAAAGGGCTAGCTAGAAAGTGCAGTAGTACTTACCCTGTTCCTTTGTTTTAAATCAGATAATACAAAAATGCCACATTTCAAACTCGTCTAAAAAACCTTGAATGACGGAAGCAGAAGGTTGTCAGCTCAAGTCCTGTCTCAGTTCTAATATAAAACCTCGCATTTCACAGATCTCACAATATCTTAGCTGAGAATATTTGCTTCAGGCATCAACTTGGCATTTAAAAAAAAAATCTTCAAAACCACATGGACATTTCACTTTGCCAGAATATCTCCTTCTCATGTAATGCTTAAAAATACCAAGCTTTAACAAAAATACCCAAGATTCCCCCATCCTAAGAGTCAGAAATAGAAATTCCCTTCCTGTTTCATGAGTCCATCTCTCACTCCAGTTTCCAGGGTAGAACATCTACATCATCTACTTTAAATTAATTGGTTAATTGATAACATAATTAAATGTACTGGCCAGAAAATGTATTCTAAACACATATAGAGAAATTGCTTCTAAGGGTATTGAGGCTGGAGGAGATAAAACACCCCTCACACTTCAGCCAAGCCACAGCCGAAACCACAGAGGAATAGGGAGATGAGCAAGAGTGCTGCTTCTATGCTGAACCTGATAATCAGAGCCAGGGTGAAGGAGACAGACCCTGAGGATACTCAACACCTACCAAAGCAGAGATTCAGAGGCTCCTAAGAGCTCATCACTGAAGTAGACTGAAAACTCACCCACCACGGCTCAGGGAATTTGTGGAAGAGGGGTGGAAAGATTCAGAAGAGCCACAGGTTGAGACATCAGGCCCAGAGGCATTTCTCTCCCTACAAAAATGACTGACTGCTGCTCCCACAACTCATAAAGCACAACCCTATGGAGAATATCTGCAACCCCACTGAGGAGCGTCCCCAACGGAATGGGGGCAGGGATGAGGGAAAAGAAGGTACCAGCACATGATGTATCCATACGAAACATCTTGTTAATAATAATAATAATAATAATAATAATAATAATAACAAACATTTTAAAAGTTCTTATTACATGTACAAATATCAAGTTTGGGTACAAAATATCATTTCTAGAGTTAATAAATTGAAATAAATTGGGATTAAAAAAAAAGAAATTACCTCTAAGAACTGTGTTCAGCCTAACACAGTAAAGGGCTGGAAGTGAAGAACTAGAGCAAGTTAGAGCAGGTCAGTGAAAGGTGTTTGTTCCACTGAGCTGTGAGAGTTCATTCAGTTTAAAAGCACGGCAATGGTGTTCCACTCAGCCAAGACGGAGATGCATGTCGTGTTGGAAAGATCCTTCCTTGTCGATAGTCGTATGTTTACTTCTGTACATAATGTTCACGAGGGCATAGCATTCATGGTGGAAAGCTGCATAACCCCTACCACTGGAAAGGCGCTCTTGGATTTTATCATTTTCAACATCATGTTAAACTCTTTGAGACCTAGAGGTATGTATTGTGTTTGCCTATACCTCTAGGAAATATGCTCAAACCAACCACTTGAATATGTTCAAGCAAATCATTCCTTGAACGTGTAAGTATCTGCGGGATGTTTAATGCATCACCACACCCAGAGACACCAACGTTCTACTCAGATGGATTTTCACTATAGACTGTCAGCAAAAGGTGCATGCCTTGGTCTCACATCCAATTTAATTAGCAAGAGGCAAAGCCATCTCTAATTACAGTCATGAACCATTTAATGGTGTTTTGGTCCTCTGAAGACAACATATATCCTGGCAGCACCACAAGACTGTGATGGAACTAAAAAGTTCCAGTGACCTAGTGACATGGGTACCATCATAGCAACATGCTGTGGCATGTAACTCGTGTGTTCATGATGATGATGGTGTGAACACACCTCCCATGCTGCTAGTCATGCATGTACATTTAGGTACAGTACCTACACTTGATGTTAACAGATGACTGCTACTGGTGTATGTATTTACTTTGGTATCATTATCTCAGGGAAGACATCAATTTAGAAAGAAACTTCCTGTCTAGCCACTATCTCACACAAGCATCAACTCTTGCATCTCATGTTCACAACTTCTCATACGTGCTTCTCAAGCCTTTGAAGCTATTGTTTCTATTGTTTGTACCAAACAGCATCAGTGTGTGGTAGACTAGACCATGTAGTTTTGTATAAATGCACTGATACCGCATTTCCCAAAACGTGTTTCTGTTGTTAAGCAGCATGCGACTGTTCAGCAGTTTCTGAGTTACTTTGAGAAGATATGTACTGGTGATCAATCCATGATTTTTCATTGTTAGTCCAAGATGCTGGGCAGGGTCCTGGCCTGACCTCACCAGTGCACCAAAAATCCAATGAGTAAGGCTTTGTTATAAGACTGAACTAGTCTTCGCAATCTTCTCAATGCCTTAACCAGTTACACAGGCCCATACACACAGCATCACATTGTAGTCAACATTGCAAATGAAGAGGTTCTAAACCACCCCTAGTGAAATAATAGCTCAAAAGTTAACTATCTGAACGAATTTTTAAATATTTGTTTGGAGAAAGTTGGAGCTAGCCATCTGTTGTTGCATAGTTGACTAGTCATGTAGTAAATCCAGGATGAGGACATCAGTCTGTCTGCACTCACAGAACTCATTCATCATGGGGCCAAGTGTGACTACACAGCATTGTACTCTGTTCCACATTTATATGATGGTGGTCAGGCTAATCCTGGTATGTTTCATTTAGCTTTGGTCACCGAGTGACACATTAAAATAAAATTTAATATTGTATTATTTTTTTAAAATCCACTGTGATGGGAAGAATCTGTAAATTCCTGCAAGATGCACACTGCAGTGCAATGCAATTCATGCATATGGGAATCTAGGAGCAGGCAGCTTTCTTTTGCTCTAACTCTAGAAATTTTTTTAATAAGCCTGGCATTTGAAGATCCCAGAGTTCCACCAAAAGTTTTGAGTGGAACACACTTTACCACCAGGTCTGCCTAGCCACAGATCATATCAAAGATACTACCAGTCCTCACAGATGCCATGAGCAAGAGGCCATATGTTATTTGTGTACATTAAAGCAACTTAAACTGGGATGGAGGGAGGCTTAGTGGTTAAGGCATTTGCCTGCAAAGTCAAAGGACCTCAGTTCAATTACCCAGTACTCCTGTAAGCCAGATGCACAAGGTGGTGCATGTGTCTGGAGTTCCCTTGCAGTGGCTAGAGGCCCTGGCATGCCCATTCTCTCTTTCTCTCTCTCCCTCTGTGTGTGTCTGCCTCTTTCCTTCTCTCAAATAAATAAATAAATAAAATTAAAACAACTTAAAGTACTTAATTAGAAATAATTATTGAGCAATTATTTATGAGGGGCTTGCTCTGTGGTAGGCCTTAGGCTTGGGGTGAGAAAGAAAACAATAAACAGTAGAGTCAGGTTCTCTAGTCTGAGAGATATAATCAAGTGTCACCTTAGTCTGAACACTCAAATGATATTTGAAAATTTTAAAAATATTTCTGAGGATATTTCATTTTTGCAATGTGAATATGTTATTTTAATGAAACATGATGTTATTTTTACCTCTTAGTTATGAATGGGATTTAAAAAATTATCCATATTCACATCGACCTAGAAAGTATTGCCAACATTGCCTTTATTTGCATTTTCCTTGTTTACTTATAGAATAAAGAAAAAAGTGAGAGTTGTCTTAACATGCTCCTCATTACCATTTAAAAATTTAAGGTTGTCAAAAATAAGAACAGGCTTTCTACCTTTTCTGAAAAAGCTGACTGTGTAAAGTGGGAATGAGATGAACAAGGCGCTGGTTGATAGCCATCTGCTGACGCTGCTGTTCCTGACGATGTATGTTCTGCATGCTGTAGAGGTTTCCACTTGCCAGGGGCCATTGCCATTGGCCAGAGGTGGGCTCAGGCCCAGGGGAAGTCAGAAATGCCTCATGTCTAAGAGAATCGGTTATACAGTTCCACATATTCTGTTTTATACAGTTATTATAATATTATTTAAATAATATTATGATGACTATTATACAGTTTTTACATCAAATGGATTTATTATTTTAAATTCTGTTTCTCTTCTCATCAACCACTCATATTCATGTTCCATAACTTAAAAGCATAAGAAAGAAACCTCAAGCATTACTTCTATAACTCAGTGAATGTTTACTTTCATCTTCCTGCTCATTCATAGACTAAGGAAATAAGAAGTTAGATAGAAGACTGCAAAGAAGCTCAATGGTTAAGGCACTTGCCTGCAAAGCCAAAGGACCCAAGCCCAATTCCCCAGGACCTACATAAAGCCACACGGACAAGATGGTGCATGCATCTGGATTTCATTTCCAGTTGCTAGAGGCCCTGGCATACCTATTCTCTCTCTCTCATAAATAAATAAATAATTTTTTTTTTAAATCTAAGTTGGAAAGAAAAGAACATTGAAGATTCTTAGAGTCTTTAAAACAAATAAGGAAGAAGGCTAGTTTATATGGTATAGCAGGTTTCAAAATACCACCTTTAATGCCCAGAAAATCAGAAAATTTGTCCCATACTCTCCTGAAGGTTAATATAATAATGGCATCCTGGCTTCCAGAGCAATAGCTCACATTACGTATTAGGTAGAAACTGTCATTTTCAAGGTTATAAATTTTCATGAGCCCCCATAAAAATGTGCATGGTGTATACACACAGAATTCGTGTCTTTAGAAATGGTGAATACGTGGGTAACACTCAAACATGTCTGCACTTTATCTGCAATAGTTTCTATGTACCTGAAGAGCGGTAGCATGGTCTGCTTTGAAATCTATTAAGATAATGGCTGGTGACTGGTGTGCGCACATAGGTTCCTGAAGCTCACAATCACTGACACATCCCAGCAGCTGACAGGGCGTGGGTGTGATGTGGGAGGTATGGTGGTAATAAGCCTTAGCATTGAGCATATATTGATCCTTTCCAAGACAAAAATAGGAGCTGGGGTATAGCTTGATGGGAGTGTTTGCTTATTATTTGTGGCCTTCGGTTCAAAGAACAGACATGAATGTACATTATTAAGACCCTAGAATTGCTTGAATTATTTTTATACACATATGTACCATAAAAAGCATAATAAGCCTGTTTGTGGGCTGGAGAGATTGCTTAGTGGTTAAGGCACTGGCCTGTAAAGCCAAAAGATCCAGATTTGAATCCCCAGTACCCACCCATGTAAGCCAGATGCACAGGATGGCACATGTGTCTAAAGTTTGCTTGCAGCAGCTAGAGGCTCTGACATGCCCATCCTCTCACTCTATCTGCATCTCTCTCTCTCTCTCTCTCTCTTAAATAAATAAATAAATAAATAGTTGCTTTTTTAATTTTTTAAACCAGGTTATAAGTTCCTAACTCTTAGAGCCCTTGGGCAGCCATGAAATCAGAACAAATCCACAATCAAATACAAGCTACAAAGTTAATTAAAATCAAGTTAACAAAACTAATTTAATGTGGCAAAACATGGTGTTTGGATAAAATTAAATTACTACTCAAAGCGTGCATATGGTCTTGACTGCTATGACAACAGTGTTTCTCATCCCACCATGTCCATAGATTTCAAACTGTGGACAAGAGTTTTCTGAGGAAAAGAGCAAAACACTCATTTATCCTTTGGATTTATTTGATACACAATCATCCCTTACTTTTTGAGCATATCATTCAGTTCTTATCTGTAGTACCTGTTGCCATTACGCACAAATAACCTGAGTTTTCAATTGTCAAAAATTATGTAATTAATTCCTACAGAGAATATATAGAATCTTAAAAACATACCCAAGCACTCTTGATCCCCCAGTCTTGGTAACCATGGATGCTAGCTACCCAGATTTGAACACTTGTTCCAATCCCAGACTGTGTGAAAGTATTGGCTCCTTATCACATGACGAAATTTTGAAAGCCACCACCATAGAACCATGCATTTAAATGCACAGTTTGCTTTTGCTATAGAGTATATTGCAGGGCTACTGCCAACCCACAGCATGGCTTTGTGAAAATTAAAGAAGGGTCCTTTGCCCAGCAGACGTGTCCCAAGCCAGGGACCAAATAGAACTTCAGCCACACCTAGCCCTCAGTGCAGTACTCTGATGCTGTGCCCACACACACCACTCTGTGGCTGACCACTAGTATATGAACAAGTTGATGAAGCAAATGCTCTCTCTTTCATTTCACCTTGTTTTAAAGAAAGAAATCCTGATTCTCAAAAGGACTCAGGAGTTAAAGCCTCTGTAATTCCATAGTTGCTCCATTTAATTAAAGCACCTACATTGGAAAGTGTTCCTTGTGTTTTTCCTTGGAAAATAATTGATGGTGACCTCTTCTGTAGAGAAAGACTCCTTCCCATTCATTCTGTTGCCTTTTATTTTCCTCATTTCTTTCATTTGATATGATTTACTAATGGTTAAACTAATTGCTTGTTCTCTCCTTCTTGTTGTTGAAAATATTATTTTCTTAGTGACTAAAGAGCAATATTTTTGCTACCTGCTAAGGCCATATTTCTCAGCAGCAGTACGTGCACATGCACGTGTGTGTGTGTTTGTGTGTATAACCCCACTGTAACTTAATTTAAATAAGGTTCTTTATATAGAGAGAGCATCTCACATAGGGACATATGGAGAATTATGTAACATGGTTAATTTGATCATCATTGGTTATTTCTAAATGTTCAAGTCCTTGAGAATGGCCACTTGTGTCCATATCCTGTTGGAGACCAAAGAGGAGGAGAAAGGAGAGAAACATACTAAACTATGTGGCAGGACACTTTCACCCACGGGTTGAAACCATAATGTTTAGGAGGCTCGGGAGTCTGAGAAACCTGACTACATTTTAGTGGGACCATTACTGTTAAAATATTTTAAACTTTTGACAAGTTTGTGATTAAAAGATAATGTATGAGCCGAAACAATGAGTGTGTGCACATGTGTGTGCTCATAAAAGTGAGAGAGAGTGCACACCATTCTATTCTGTGCACATGACCATGCATAGCAAAGCATTCTGCAAGTGCACTTCCTGCACGAGCACCAGAGCCTGATACAGATAGAGAAATAGGTAACTGCTGCTATGCGATTGTGAGCTTAAATAGTCAATCCTCTCTCCTGCAAGCTTCATTCCCAGCAGAATTAGGCAGAGGCAATTTTACTTAGTGGGTTGGGGCCATTTGTCATGCAGTAAATCTTTCACCACACGCCTGCAGAAGCAATGAGCTCTGGGAGCTGCCTTGTGCCCCACAAGTCCAACCCAGTGTGCATCCTCCAACCCCCCCCCCCCCCGGCTGTGTGCATAATGGCCTCCTCTGTGCCGGCAGTGAGCAAGAAGCGTGTGCTTGAGGCAGGTGTTCTTATGTGAACGCTTCATCCCATGCACCTGATGGCCATCTAAAAGAGACACCTTAGCACTATTTCAGAACGTGGTCTGCCAACTCAGGAAATACACACCAAGCTTAAATGGATAATTTCTGAGACAAAAGAGGAAAGCCTGACACCACACTTCCTCCCTGTCACTCCCTATGGCTCACTCAGCTTATTAGGCTATTGATCACAATCCCATCACGGGTCATGTAACTAAAGTGAGGTCATGAAAAATATAACAAGAATAAAGATTTCTGAAATCATAATTACAAAAAAAAATATTATCCAAAACTAGACTCATCATTAACCTGAGGTGCTGATGCAGCACTCGCCCATGTTGCATTGAACAGTGTCACCTTATCCTTGCTTGTTGTTGAATACAACATGTGCACGTTGGCCTCAAAAAACAAAATGAAAAGAAGAGAAAGAAAGAAAGAAAGAGAGAAAGAAAAATAGCCAACACTGCCTGAAACCCCTTAGTTCAGGTTCAAGACTGTCATATGTTACAAATTGCAGCATTTTCAAGTTTTCTGTTTCTAATAAAAGTTAATTATTTAAAAAAAATTAGGGCTGGAGAGATGGCTTAGTGGTGAAGTGCTTGCCTGCAAAGCCAAGGGATCCCAGTTTGATTCTCCAGGACCCACGTAAGCCAGAAGCACCAGGGGGCACATGTGTCTTGGCGTTTGTTTGTAGTGGCTGGATGCCCAGGAGTGACCATTCTCTTTCTCTCTCCCTCTCTCCCTCCCTCCCTCTTTCTCTCTCTCAAATAAATAAATAAATAAATAAATAAATAAAATATATTTTAAAAGAACAAAAATTAATATTTTCCTACCATAATTCTTCAGCATGCTAAATTAGTATATCTCTGGATTGTATGGTGTTAGGATGTTTGATTTTAAAGCTTTTGCTTACATAGCTGACTTGAGTTTTATTTTAAAATCATGGGTAATTTTTATTTTTATATGCATACTTTATATTTCTTCTTTAAAACCTTTATATTGACAACCTCAGTAATATATACAATAAACTATAATAATAATCCCCTCTCACCACTTTTCCCCTTTCCAACAGCCCTCCACTGAATCCCTTATTTTTTTTCAACTTGCCTCTTATATATTGGTTTCATCAGTTTTCCCTCCTATTATGCAGGTCTTGTGTAGGTAGCATCAGCCACTGTGAAGTCATGAGTGCCACAACCACTTTGTGTTTATAAGACAGTATTGTAAAACACTCCACTCCTCTTTCTACCCCTTCTCCTGCAATGGTTCCTGAGCCTTGCAGGATATGATAGAGATGTCTCACTTAGTGGTGAACACACACCACTGTCACTTCTTCTCAGCGCTCTGAAGAGTTTTGTGTCTCCAGAGGTCACCACTATC
Organism: Dipus sagitta; assembly: GCA_036346955.1. NCBI lineage: Eukaryota > Metazoa > Chordata > Mammalia > Rodentia > Dipodidae > Dipus > Dipus sagitta. The sequence goes on along the minus strand of CM070786.1, from coordinate 58,839,126 downwards.
TGAAAAGAGATGCTTCTGTGGATGAACAGAATTTCCAATCCCTTCTAGAATGGCCTAAACATACTTCTGCACTTGGTACTTGTAACAGACAGCTTTAGGTTCGCTGAGATGAACTTCCAGACCAAGCACAGCTATGGAGGAAGGGATATTTATTGAAGCTTACAGATCCAGGGGAAGTTCCATAATGGCAGAAGAAGCTGGCCTGCTTTCACAGGCCCAAGCAGAGGGAGAGAAGTACAAGCCTAAAAGCCACACAGCACTGCACACTTCAGGAACTCCAGCTAGACACACTTTGCATATCTTTAGATTGAAATCTCAAACCCACCACCACACCTTAAGATCCACACAATGGTGTTGACTCCAGCCAGGTGGCTGCAGATGCAAACTACAAACAAACAACTGAATATATTGGGGGCCATCTATTCTATTCAAACCACCACAGTACTACATAATTATGCAAATTGACAATTATATGCCCAAACACTGATCAACTCTGAAAAACATTGAAGATGCTCTATGTCCTGCAGAATCAAATATCCCCCCAAGGTTTAAATATTTATATGAAAATAAGCACATCCATCTCATTAGCATGTTAATTTGTTTTTGCCTTTGAAAAGGGAGGTGTTTTGGAGGATAAAGTGCTTGCCACACAAACACTAGGTTCTGATTTCAAATTTTCAGCACCTACCTACAGGCACGGCAGCATGCACCTGGAATTGCTGTTCTGGGGAAGCAGAGACAGGAGGATCCTTAGGGCTTATTAGCTAGCTAGTCTAGCCAAACTGGCAAACTCTAGGTTCACTGAGAGAAGCTGTCTCAAAAAATAAGATAGAGAGCATTGAGGAAGACACCTAGTGTCAGCCTCCAGTTTACACACATGCATGCACACACACTTGCTCCCAAACATATCTGAACATGCATAAACACATGCATGCACTCTACATAAGCATACAAAAAAGTAGTAATTTTTTTGATTTTTTTTTCAAGGTAGATGAAGGTAGGGTCTCACTCTAGCCCAGGCTGACCCGCATTCTCTCTATAGTTCCAGACTTGATTCAAACTCATGGCAATCCTCCTACCTCAGCCTCTCAAGTGATGGGATTAAAGGCAAGACCCACCATACCTGGCTAATAGTAAAATTTTACATAAACCAGTTAATTGTTTTGAAACAAATTTCTTTACAATTTATTATCAATAAATGTTCAGTCTATCTGCCTATTTTGTAAACCTATGTACCAGAAGTCACATGCAAATTTCCTAAGTGGAAAGGTTTGTGAGCGGAAAAGGTGACTCTGTGCCAGATGGCCTTGAGGAGAAATGAAGTGAGACAAAGATGGAAGACATAGGTTTCTGCTCTGCCTCCTTCCCCATCAGCCATGGGAAGAACCGAGGAAGGGCCCTTTGCAAAACTTGGCACCCACACTACTCCCAGTCACTGCTGGGAGTCATTCATGAAGAAATGAGATTCTTCTTTGTGAATAGGGACACAAGTGAGCCTGCCAATCCCATGTCACTCTCCGCTCTGGGCCAGGAACCTTGAATAATGTGAATGACTTCAAACACTGCTGAGTCCTACTGTGTCCCATGCACAGGCCTGGAGACACTGCTGTGTCTTGTCCTTCTGTTCCACCTGGGCATCCCCTGTCCTTATGATAACCTTAAGGTGAGGAATCCAGATGACTTTTACTCATGCTACTCATGATATATTCTGTGATTAATATATGTTATAAACTTTATTCATTTATTTGAGAGAGAAAAGGGCACAGAGAATGGGAATGAGAATTGGGTGCACCATGGTCTTCAGCCACTGTAAACCAATTCCAGACACACGTGCCACCTTGAGCATCTGGTTTACATGGGTCTTGGGGAATTAAACTTGTGTCCTTTGGCTTCATAGGCAAGCACCTCAGATGCTAAGCCAGTTCTCCAGGCCCTATTCTATGATTATTTGTAGCTCCTAGATGTTTCTCCTATCTTGCTATGATTTGGATATGGTTTGAATGTCCTCCCCAGAGGTGAACATTGTGGAACCCTGATTTCCAGTGTGGCAGTGTTAAGATAATAGAACCTTTAAGAGATGCAAGGGGCCTGAGAACATGGTTCAGTTGGTAAAGTGTATGCAAGCATGAGGACCGGAGGAGTCGTGATCCTTGGAATCCATGACAAACGCTGGGTATGACGGTGTGGGTTCTCTCAGAGGCCAGGGAAAAGAATGCTTGATCTCAGACATGCCACCTCTGAAACTGTGAGATAAGTAAGCATCTTTTCTTTATGAGCTACCCAGGTTCTGGCTTTTGTTGTAGCGGCAGAAATGGACTAACACACACCCTCTATGTGAGTCTCAAGTGGTAATGCTATTTTCAAAGCAGTGCACAGTCTAGTAAGATGCTATTTGCTGTTTGCTGTCCTCAGATGCTGTGCAAGCTGTTTTCTAAGTGAGCCTACAAAAGTTCTAGGATTTTCCTGTACAAGAACATTTCCCTTCTGTGTAGACTTCTGTATGAAAGTAACAGAGAGGACCGTTTCGGCCATAGAATCCATGAGGTTTATCTCAGCTTTATTTTAATGACACACATAGCCCTAGAGAGGCAGACACTGAAATTTTGAGTGCCTGAAAATGTACAGTTGTCTGCGTGTCTCTATGTGGGCTCACTAGGTCTTCAGTTCCATTGCCACTTCTGCCATAGGAGGGTCTGTGAATGGTGCCTCCTTCTTGCCAATTCCGCTTCCTCCTAGTGATAAAGCATAAACCACATTCTTCCTCCATGGCCAAGTGGCTGTTTATTTCAAGATTTATCCTTTTAAGATCCTAAATGAAACGATACATTTGTTCTAATGAATTCATATTGGCCCTACACAAACTAATTTTTTTCATAAAAGAGATATTTTTATTTATTTACAAACAGAGAGAGAGATAGAAGAGAGACAGACAAAACAATGGGCACTCCAGGGCCCCTAGCTGCTGCAAACAGACTCCAGATGTATGCGCCACTTTGTACATCTGGCTTTATAAGGGAACTGGGGAATATAACTCCTGCCATTAGGCTATGCAGGCAAGTGCCTTAACTTCTGAGCCATTACTCTAGCCCCAAACTGAAACTGAGTTTTCATGTCAAAATATCATTTTAGGGCAATGTGTAAGAGTTGGCAATCATGTATACTCCTTCTGAGTCCTATTTATAAGTTCTGACAGCTTAAAACATGTCCCACACCTATAGCACCTAGACAGGGCATGATTATGGATATTTTCTTCAGTGGGACACTTGAATAAGTCCAACATCTTGAAATGGCACATACCATGCCCAGCCTTCCAGGACAAGGCCAGGTTGAAAGAAGGCAGCCTCCACAGGGACAAACTAGCACCAGCTTGTGTTCCTAAGATGTGTAATGTGTGCATACACATTTAAGTTACTTATAGGATAATGTTCATTTCAGCATAAGTTTTCTTTAAAAAATGCTGCCTAAAAAACATAAATTCCTCCACCTAAATCTCTATGACTATTATTTTTCGATTGATGAGCTTTGATTGTGGTGGCATAAGTGGGAATTATGAGAAAAGTAGTAACAACAATGTAGAAAAAGTAAGAGGAGCGGTGTCTCTCCTCTTTAGGGACTGCTAGATGGGGCTGGGCAGTGGCCAGCAATAGAATTAAGAATTATTCATTAGACAGGCAAAGTAGCAGAGAAATATAAAATAAGGTCTGTGGATAGCACCCTCGTGACAGGAAATGAGGAACTGTGTAGCTATCAAAGAGAAGAATTATTCAGTCCACACAGTCATTATCTTCGGGCCCATTCTTTTGTGAATTATATAGCCAGCTGGAGACTCTGCTGAGGGATGGAGAGGGGAAAGAGATAAACGTTTATGTTCAGCTTGGATCATTTCTTGAGTCAAATATTTATAGGGTTCAACTCTGTGTCTTCCTGGTGAACTGTGGCCTCCAGTGTTTACTGCTGTTGGTGAATTAAGCATGATAAATGGCATGCTTTCAGTTCACGAGAGGTAGAAGAATGTCTGAGGTGCTGAATGAAGATGCAAGGCTGTCAGCAGCCTGTGGCATTGATGCTGTATAACTTGTTTAATGTCAGCACCCTGGTTTCAAAACACAAGTCATCGTGCCTGATTGCCATTGCTCTGAATCCACTGTCTAGGGGAAGCAACCAATTACGAATTCTTTTATACTGTTGATCCTGGCAGAAAACTAAGACAAGAGTGGTCACCATATACATGACATTAATCTATGTGAATGTTTAATGTCTAATAAACTTAATCCCCTTTGGGTTAATATTGGTTGAAAGTGTAAGAATTTGATGTAGTAGTATTCATTTATTGATTAGTTATTTAAAGACACATTCCTTGCTGCCTTTGTGCATGCAATATGTAGGGTTTGGTGACAGCTGAAGTCTGATGGTTAGATGGCAAAAGCCCACCGAACCTGAATGGAAGAGAATACATTTGTATGCTAATAAGGTAACTTTTTGACTTGTCTTTAAACTTGCTGAATTACGATCCAAACCACATGGACTTTTATGGAATATTTAAAGATCACTATTGTATGCTTCTGATTTGGAAGGAAAATCTAGGGCAGATAGATACCAAACTAGCACTTTCACCCTCTCAGAATGGCCAATTAATTTGCATAAAATTATTTTAAAAATTACAACAGTGGTTCCAAAAAGTTAGATTTATTGCGTGTAAGATGCTTTATAATTCTGTTATTCAAGACTTGTATAAATTTGTGTCTCATTTTCTCAAAAGAAGAAATTAAGAGTTAATGGGCTTAAATGATTAGCCCTAGACACTGGATATGGTATTCAAATTCAGATCATCTGAATTCAAAAGTGCATTTTCTACTACATAATGTGAAGCAAATGAACAATGAAATAACAACAGTATTATAGGTACTTCATGGAGAAATTTGGATGAAGACAAAGTTAATGATTGAGTTTTGTACTTGCTTATTAGCCTTCATAGCAGTGCTGGACTCAGTACCTATATATGCACAAACACAAGCATGATGACATCATCATACAGGTATGATGTGTATGTATATATGCATTCACACACAGACACATGAGGATGAAATATATGTACACAACAGAAATATATATAATACTGTGAGAAAGAAAAAAGATAGTATTTAGAATAAACTTTACCAACCCAGTTTTGTTCATTTGTTTGATAGCATTTATAGTAATTATTTTATTAATTCTTCAATCCTTCATTTATGCAGTGAATATTTGATGCCTGTCCTTTCCTTAAGGTAGTAGGGCATAGATCTGATGTTCCTAAAGGAAATTCTTTCTGGACAGGTCAGCCTGTTAGAGGTCAAGGATTGTATTGTGCTAGCAACACATAGCACTTTGAGACTGAAACTGCTAGTCAGAGGGAAAATAAGAACTTGTCTTAATATGCCCTTGTGTGCTCAAAAAAAAAAATGTCAACATGGTGACTGGAGAGACTGCATGTTGTTTCTCATGAAAGGGAACCTTTGTAATGGTTTTCTGGTGCACTGCATTTTATGTCTTTAATATAATACAATGTCCAGTCATAAGGTAATGTCACTGGGTTTCTCTTTTTAATTATCATATGTTAATTGTGCATATGTCTGGAGATAGGTGATATCTCCATACATGCACACAACACGCATTGATCATTTACAACCTCCCTTCTTCCACTCACCACCCTCTCCACGGACTTCCTGTGACTGGGTCTCTTATGCTACTCATAAACTGATGACAATCGGAATGGAACCTTGTGTGTGTGTGTGTGTGCGCGCACATGTGAGTGCATGTCTATGTTCAGCATTATGAAATTATAACTCCTAGGTTGATTCTTTTGAATAGGAAGATAATTTCCAGCACAAATTCTGTTATTTTGTTAATTGCCTATTTTCAAAGTATCCAGTGTGTGGATTGTAACATTTAGTAACACTTTGTTGTAAAACAGGCTCTGGGATAGATCATTTGACCCAGCTATAGGTGAGTATGTTTTGAAGATGTTTATGGTAGATGAAACTAAGCTAGAATGTTGCATGTATTTTCAATTCATAATGGGCATATTAGGGTGTCATTCCATCATGAACTAGGAGCATCTGTATAGGGCTTATACCACCCATGATTTTAGTTATACATTTAGGGGCCAGTGAATAAAGAAGTACTTCTGTCCACACAAGGGTACTAAAACAAGAAGGGAAACATTCAAATGTGTCCTAAGCAATCTTTGCCCAGGACACTGGCCAAGAGAACAGTCAGATGTACCCTTAGAGAGCTTTGTCCAATGTGCTATTATGCAAAGTTCAGGAAGGCCAAGGAGAAAAGCTCACTTTGGCCTCTGATTTATAGTCTAGCTTCCCAAACTGGATGACAGATTTTGCTTATACTTCACTGCTGTGTCAGGCTGGGATCACAGTTAAATATCACAGCACTGCTCCTGGAAAGACATTCTTGCAGAATGGAGTGTTGACCCTACTGGATTCCTAGCCAGTTGTATTGCTTTTCTCCAGGATAACACTCTTACTCTGGGAACGGGGCAGGGAACCCAGCCTAGGACCTGAGGATAGGAACCTGCACTCCAGAGACTCAAGGTGGGGGCAGTAAATCATCACTTAAAATACACTTTCTGTAATTATTATAATATTGATACCTTTGATTAAGTGAATTTATGAACTTAATCCAATTTAACAGTGAGCATTAGTAAAGAAGAAATAAACTTCCATACTAACAATTAAACAGTATAAGATACTTCATGTTCTTAAGTTGTACTTAGTTGAATGTTTATATTCTAAGGCTAAATAGCTGATTTTATTTAGTCACTCGCTACTTCAGATTAACAACTAAATATATTTGTTTCCTTTGCATTATTCAGAAGTTACTGAAATTTTATCATTATTTACCTCATTTGGAAAATAAATATATTTGCCAGTTGCTGTTTGGGAAAAAAGTAAGGGTCTTGAACATGAGGAAGAAGGATGTATAATAAATGAGAAGAAATTTATCAGGATTCCAAGATGCTCTGATGCACTGCGGTCTAATGTTCTACAAACTTTTATTTCATCTTGGTATACTGTTCTAGTCTCGCATGTAATAACATTCTAAAGGACAATTCATAATGGTTACTGTTATTCTTACCAATCACAATATCAACAAAGTGAGAAATTGGTTAATTTATTTAAGAACAGGAATTAGAGAACTGTGCCCAAGGCCATACATACTAGATGCACAATGTGTACAGAATATTCTAGGAATCATTTATAAGAGTTCACAAGAAATCAGAAACGTTGTGTCTTCCTTCCGGGAAGCGAGTATTTCACAGGTGGGCGGGGGTGTGTGTGATAAGACGCATAGAGAAAAGTCGAATAACAATGAAGGAGAATTTGATGAAGTGTTGAAATGCAAGCATAGGAAGCAAATGCAAAAGTGAAAAAGCTAATATTCAGAGAAAAATAATCACATTAATTGGATACTAAGAGGATGCTGGGAAAGAAGGAGCGCCTGCAGGAGAAAGGGAGAAATCACATCAGGAAACGCGTACCTGGCACTTTGTCAGCCACAGCCCTTTGCCAGACACCAAGCGCCTTACCCTTGTCCCTTTTTGTTAATTAATCTCATTGCTGCTTTTATCTTCTCACGGGCTTTTGTTTTCACACTTACGGATACCACCAAGGGCTCACAAGCAATCACATTTGAAGGTCAATTCTCTACCGGGCCTGTCTTTGGCACGGTGGACTCTTCCACCACCCACATGCCCGGCTTCTAGAACAGCTTCTCTCCATGGTTTCCCTCCAGTGCCAGCGATTATTTTTTCCTAGTCTCTTTCACAGCCCATATTCTGTCCCACAATCTTTAGTAGTGGAGCATCTCAGAACCAGCATTTTAGTTCCCTCTAACTACGCCACATTCACTCCCTGGGCGATTGTCTCAGCTCTCGTGACTCTAAATGCCATATATTGCAGAGATACAACTGCAAACTTTTACTCTCAGTCCAGTCCACTCTCTTAGACTCTATACTTTTTAATATTTAAAAATAGCATTTAATGGACATTCACTATAGACTGGCCAAGGGTGAGTACTCTACTTATGATACTCATTTATACTTATCAAAGACCCTCACATGAGGTGGGAGCTATTATCACTCCCCTTTTGCAGATGATGAAACTAGAATTTGAAAAGTTCAATTAGCTGAGTGTGGTGGCATATGCCTTTCATCCCAGCACTTAGAAGGCTAAGGTAGGAGATTCCTAGGAGTTTGAGGGCAACCTAGGCTACAAAATGAGTTCCAGGTCAGCCAACGCTAGAGCAAAACCCTATCTGAAAGCACACATACCCACAAAAATATTAAATTACTTATTAAAATTCATATAGTTATTTGTGACAGCCAAAATGCAAGCCTAGCTCAGGCTGACTCCAGAGTCAGATTCTGATAATGGCAGAGGCCGCAATCTCTAGGCTTCTTGGAGATCTGACCTTGAAGGGATGCAGGATCCCCTTGAGATGCACGGACTGTAGCCTGGATGGGATTCTGTGAGGTCAAAAGAATGATGCTTGGGCTCAGCAGGTGGCTCAGTTTTTAAATGGATTTGTTAAAAGCCTGCCAGCCCAGACTTTTATTAATAATTAATTTTTTAACTTAATTTAATTTTAATTTATTGATTTGAGAGAGAGAGAATGGTCACATCAGGGCCTCTAGTCACTACAAACAGACTCCAGATGCATGTGCCACCATGTGTATCTGGCTCATGTGGGTACTAGGGAATCAAACCTGGGTCCTTAGGCTTTGCAGGCAAGTACACTAACTGCTAAACTATCTCTCTAGCCCAGTAATTAATTTTTTAACATAGGTTGTAGTATGACCCATCCCTTGGTCCCAATTTCCCTGAGGGCCTTCCTCAATCATGGAATTGGTATTCACTGTGGGGTATTCAGGGCATCTGTCTCTGGGGGGAGCTGTGTCTCAGGGTGGCTCTTACAATCTTCCAGCCCCTCATCCACAGCAGCCCCTGAGCCTTGGCAGGTGTATTGTAGGTTGGTGTTGACTTCTCTGTAGCCTCTGTATTTCTGTTATGATGTGTCTCAGTTCACCACAGTGTTTGGTGCTGCATTCCTGGACATGGGTGGTGGTCGAGCACCGGCAGCAATCCTCTTGTTGCTGCTTTTCTGAAGACTGCCTTTTAACATTTCTACTTCAGGGTGTCCAATATCTGTCCCACACTGCTTTTCACCTCCCCTCCCCAAACTTCCTCTATCCTCAGCCTTTCTTATCCTCGTTGATAGCTACTCCATTTTTCTGGTTGGTTTTCCCCATTAAAAGTATTTTCTCCAAGAGAAAGCAGAGTGAGCCTTTTTGTTGTTGTTTATTTTTTGGGTTTTTTTGTTTTGTTTTGTTTTTTCAAGGTAGGGTCTCACTCTAGCCCAGGCTGACCTGGAATTCATTATGTAGTCTCAGGCTGGCCTTGAACTCACAGACTCCCAAGTGCTAGGATTACATGTGTGCTACCACGTCTGACCTGGAGTGAGTCTTTTAAAATGATAGGTAGGTCATATCTCTGCATCATCATATCCCACCATGAACATCATTTACATGATGATGGGGGTGATATCTCCCATCATTCCAATTTTGCCCACAGTAAAAGTCACAATCCTGATGATGACAGACAAGGCCCTTCGCAATCTGGAATCCTTATTGATTTCTAGAATTCTCTCTTGCACACCCTGACCTGGTCACAACTACCTCCTTCTTCTTAACCAACATCAAGGATGCTAATGGCATCCAGCCTTTTAACTGGCTGTTCTCCATATTTTCAAACCTAAGGACCACATGGCTCAATACCACCCCAACAACTGTTCAAGTGTCACTCGCCTCCAAGAACCTTGCTCTGCCTATGCTATTTTAAATGTCACTCTACAGTTCCTAGCAATCTTATGTTCGTATTGTGAACATGATGAAATGTAAATCCAATAAGATCAATGACCCCTGTCTGTTTTCTTCAGTGATGAAGACCATAGTACAGGTGCTTAGCAGACACTTGCTGAATGAATGAACAGAGACTGACTATGGTTGACTTTCATGGTATGGATCAGAGAATCTAAAGGGCACTAAAGAACTAGGTTTGGGGGATGGGAAGATGGCTCAGTAGGTAAGATTCCTTGCCTTGCTGAACATACACAAGGACCTCAGATTGATCCGCACACCCATATCAAGAGCACACAATAGTTGTGACACCTGACATTGCAGTGCTGAGGGGCTGGAGACAGGAGGATCTCTCGGGCTTGCTGGTCAGCCAGTCTAGCTAAAAACAGAGCACTACAAGCCCAGTGTCACAGACTGTCACAGGAAATACGGTGGAAAATCAGTAGAGGACTACACCCAAGACCCTTCTCTGGCCTCTGCATGTGCATCTGCATCTATGCATACATACACCATATGCACACACACACATACATCCATACCATACATACTACACTTACACACATGAAACAAAAGAACTAGATTTGGGAAATGACTGGAATCCATCCCCTCAGAAGCCCATCATCTGGCTAAATAATGAGTTCTGTCGACACAAGGCTGAAATTCCAGGAAGAGTGTCTGATTGGCCTATGTCACCTGTTTACCCTTGGCCAGAAGAACATGAGGCAATGTGATTTACAGACCTAGCAAGACTAGATCAAATGCAGGCCTCTCCTCACAGCTACTTGTGAGGGTGAGGCAGGAGACTCACAAATCCAATCCTGCCTACGAATTTAGTAAGGTGAACTCTAGGGATGTAGCTCAGTGGTAGGGCACTTGCCTAAAATGGATAAGGCCCTATATTCAAGATCCAGTACCACACACAATAAAAAAAGTTCCACCAATCAAATGCAGAAAGACCAATTCGTCTCTTTAAAAAAGTAGTGTATCGCTGGGCGTGGTGGCACACGCCTTTAATCCCAGCACTCTCGGGAGGCAGAGGTAGGACGATTGCCCTGAGTTCAAGGCCACCCTGAGATTACATAGTGAATTCCAGGTCAGCCTGGACTAGAGTGAAACCCTACCTCAAAAAAAAAAAAGTAGTCTCTCTCTCTCTCTCTCTCTCTCTCTCTCTCTCTCTGTGTGTGTGTGTGTGTGTGTGTGTGCACCAGATTCTCTTACAAATGAATGTCCATCAGACTTTCTTGAGGGTGGCTAGGGAATTGAGCTTGGGTCAACATGCTTTGCAAGCAAGTGCCTTGTTCCTGCTGAGCCACCTCCCTGGACTCTAATTCCTCTGTCTTTACATTCAAACGAAGAGAATAAATAACGAGTAGGCAAACACAATAGACACCCAGTTCAGTAGTTATTCAACACAGCATTGACCATGTCATGTGCTGGGCTGCACAGAGGGGTCTCCGGGGTCATGTGACAAGAGCAATCGTGTGTAATGTGATGGGAAAACCTCTCAGATGTTATGCAAAGTGCTAGAGATCACAGGATAATGAGTGACTGCCCCTCTGTGCTGAGGGGGAAAGAAGGCAAATGGAGCTGTTATGTGAGACAATCCACAGCCCTCTCACCTGAGACATGCTTCTTTGGAGCCCCTCCCATGTGGCATGTGCAGTCTGTGTTATTGATCACACCCTGCATGGAATGGAGGGATTTATTTTAGACCCTGGAGCAATGCAAGCCTCCAGATACAAATCAGACCCCAGGAGCTTGTCACTAATCCCACTCCAAAATCAAAATAATCCAGGCAGCGCTGTATGGTGAAGTCTGAGTAAAGGGTCCTCAGGTAGCCAGGACATTCAAGAGGAGGTATAAACCCAGAAAACTTAGAAAGGGATCAAGAGAGGAGGTGGCTTTATGTTTGGTCGGGTTTTCTTTTCTTTTTTTTTTTTTTTTTCCTATGAGACTTGTTGCTAAGCAAAAGATATATATCAAGGTCACCATCTTACTGAATTTACAAGAGACCACCAGTTACTGGGTGCAGAATGACTGGCACAATGCACATGCAGAACAAGCAGTGGCCGCGTGTTCCTTCCCTCAGTGAATGTTTGCTGACCACATCTGTTGCCCAGACTCTGTTCTAGGTGAGGCAGTGAACATGGCAGACAAAGTCCCTCCTTGTTTGGGAGCTATATCCTTGTGGGAAAGCACACAGTGAGTACATAATGTGTTTCATAATATGTGGGTGGTGGTAAGTGTCACGAAGAAAAATCAAACAGGGCCAGAAGGTAAAAGTGTAGTAAAAGTGACCAGAAATGCTCTCTGATAGTGTGACATTTGAAAAAAAGACCTCAAGCAGATGTTGATATATATGCTTGGGTTTATGTATGTATGTGAAAGTAGACATAGCTCTCTCTCTCTGTGTGTGTGTGTGTGTGTGTGTGTGTGTGTGTGTGTGTGTGGTATGTGTGTAAGCATGCATGTGTGGGTTTACACTTGTACATACTTTCATATATCATTGTAGCTTCTGGTTAAAAGATAAAGAGTTCTGACATGGCCCTACAGAAAATGGTGTACAAATTGTGTTTATTACCTTAAAAACTCACAGTGCTACAGACTCTAAGTTTGTGTTACTATATGTTAATGCTACCCATGGTTGTGAACATTTCAGCATTGTTTATATCTTAGAAACAATCTTTAGGTGCTAATGCTGCAAAGGTAACTTAAGATTCTTTTGGACACTGAAGCATTTTGAATTCCATTAACATGGAAGTAAGTCAAGATTTAGTGATATTAAATAGAACTGCAGATTCCTGAAGGTTGATATTCCCGCTCAACTGGTACTTTAAATAAAATCTTCTTTTGAGGAGCCATCATCAAAGACATTCTGAAGCGTTTCTCACTCGGCTACACCTACATGCTTGCTATTTCTGGAATGCCCTCTCTTGTCAAAAGCTTTGGTTAGAATCTAGAGTTTACTTGCTCCCAATCGAGGAATGTGTGAGATTCGTCATTTTAATTTTGCCTTCAAAGCTGTATTCCCTCCTCTTGAAGGTTATTATCAATGTTCACCCCATGTGAAAATAATTAGCTAAATAAGTAAATAAAAGAGCAATGACTAAGTCACATTTCCACTGATGGCTTCATTTGCTGCTACAGTGGTTCTCACGTGCTCTGACAGAAGATTAAGTCAGGATTTGAGAACCAAGAGAACATATGTCAAGTGCTTCCTTGCACAAGAATTGGCAACCATTCCCACTAGGACTGATTCTTGAGTTTTATTGGGGCATAAGTCTTATAACTACAAAGCTTTTTATATCATTTTTCTTTTACTCAGATTTTTTTTCTTGGCTTTTTTTGAGGGAACTATTTGGGTACAAGAACTTCATTGAATGAGATGTTACAGAAATGTCTGTCCTTTTCTTCACCCTTTTAATGTGTGTCAAGTGAATGAAAAAGTATTTTAGGAAATGGTGTCATTCTGTAGGTTTTGAAATTTGAAAGCAAATGCAAAATTGTGAACCTTTGGGCTGAAAGACACTTGGTATTCCAAAATCATTATATCAATGAAGAAACCAAAATTACAAAGGGAAATTGGCTTTTTAAAGTTAATTTCATGGCCAAATCCACATAAGAATTTACAAGTTATGATTACTCACACCTTGTTGTTTCAACCAAAGGCAGAGGGGAAATGCCAACTGAGTCAGCCTTCCTGGGATAAACTCATGGATCTATTTTCTTTATCAAAAGTCATCAAATTTGCCATGCTTCTCAAAGCTTCCTCCAAGACAACCAAATGCAGGTGAATTAGAAATAAATTCAATCCTCCCCCCAAAAAAGTATTTACTACTGTCAGGAACCATTTTAATTCCTCAAGTTATGAAAAGAAGTGCTGGGTACTGTGCACACCCTTGTAATCAAGCACTGGAGATGTGAGAGCAGGTGGATCAGGTGTTCGAGGCCAGACTGTACACTCAGCTACACAGAACACTTGAAGCCAGCCAGGGCTACATTAGACACTGTGGCAGTCAGTTTCACATTGCTGGAATGAAAGCCCAAACCAGGCACAGTTTAGGGAAGTAAGGGATTTGTTTCAAGCTCACAGACCCATGGGGAAGGTTCCTGTCACTGGTGAAAGAAGCTGCCTGCATACATCCCAGCAGAGAGAAAAGCCACCAGCAGCTCGCGAACACCCAAAGCTATAAACAAAAGTGGCAGCAAGCAGGACCCCAGGCAGAGTTCAAACCTCTCCACATACCTTTGGGCTGGAAATAAGACTCCCCCCTGCCCCAACACACTTTAGGGCTGAATCCCAGGATTTGACCCCCAGTGACACCTTTTCCAACCTGGCAGCAGGAGATCCAAGTTGCAAGCTATAATAAAACACTTGAGTCTATGGGACGGGGGAATACATTGACACTACCACAAACCCTGTCTCAAAAAAAGATGAAATGAAAAGAGAGAATGAGAAAGAGGAAGATAAAGGAGGGGAAAAAGAAAAGAAACGCAATAAAAAGATGAAAAAAGGATAAAAATATGGAAAAGGCACAGTTTGAAGTCAGTGGATGTTAGGTTGAGAAATATGCAGTCACTGAGCAGCTCTGTCACCTTTGGAAACTAAGTTCATGTCTTTGAGCCTCAGGGGGACACCTGACTGTCTAATAGGGGCCAAGTGGAACATGACATTGTGTAAAAAAGCCTACTGTAATTCACACATATCACACTCTCAAACATAGCACACTTATCTCCTGTACTGACTCACACATAAGTCACTCTAGTGAGACCGACCAAGCTACAAACACAACTATGATGCCACTAGACAGACCACAAAGTGTCGTCACTTTGTGCCCCGGTCCTAAGGGCTCCCTGCTTTCTTCTGGAAGCAGAAACAGGATTTGGATTGGAAGGAAATTTGCCAGGAAGGCAAGGTAAGGAGAATGGTTTCACAGTGAGGGAATATCCCAAGCTGATAATCACCCTGAAATTGTTAGGCATAGGGTATTCCTATCCAACAGAAATACATACAGCTTTCCACTGACCACACATCACACTAAACAATATAAAAAGAAAAAGTTAAATTCATTCGGATGGTTATATTTGACATATCTGTATATATGTGCCTATGTACATAGCATATGAATGATAGCATCCATTCAACATGCGTCATTAATGTAAAATTGTAGGAAATATTTTTTGCATGTGATTGTATGTGTCTGGTGTGCAGGCATGTATGTAAGTCTTTGTATGTGTGTGAGTACATGTGTGGGTATGGGTGCATGTGCATGTATGTGCACATGTATGGAGATCAGTGATCATCATTTGGGTGTCCCCCTTTACCACTCTCTACCTTTATTTACGGAGACAGATTCACTCCCTTGAGCCCAGAGCTCACTGGTGCCGCCAGTCTAGCGAGCCAGCTTGCCGCAAGGACCCACATATTGTCACCTCCTGAGTGCTGAGATGACAGATGGGCCACCATGTCCACACAGCATTTATGTGGGGGCTGGAGATTCAAACTCAAGTCCTCACATTTGCACAGCAAGTGCTTTAACTAACCGAGCCATATCCCCATCTCCCAAATTAGGAACTGTCTGGTGCTCTTTATCCTCGATTAAGCCTTAGAAGCTCTGTGTGTGTTTCCCTATCTATCACATCTCAGTTCACATCAGGCCAATTTCAAGTGTCCAGCCAGCGCAGGTGGCTGGAGGATGAGCATGCTGTGTAGCTGAGCTACAGGGTAGGGGTGTTGGAGAGTGGGAGAGAACTAGGATTAGAGAGGACTGGAGATCAGAGGAGGCAGGCCCCAGATGACAGATCACTCCAAGGAACTGGGCATCACTTGATATTCTATCAAAAAAGAGCTACACAGGGTTGGAGAGATGGCTTAGTGGTTAAACGCTTGCCTGTGAAGCCTAAGGACCCCGGTTCGAGGCTTGGTTCCCCAGGACCCACGTTAGCCAGATGCACAAGGGGGCGCATGCATCTGGAGTTCGTTTGCAGTGGCTGGAGGCCCTGGCGCACCCATTCTCTCTCTCTCTCTCTCTCTCTCTATCTATCTATCTATCTGCCTCTCTTTCTCTCTCTGTCACTCTCAAATAAATAAATAAAAATGAACAAAAAAAAGAGCTACACAGACTCTTACTTCTCAAACTGTACTGTGCACAACACTAATCTGAGAATGTCACTTAAAAGAAGATTCTGGTTTGCATGGGATTTTCTGGCATGTGTGCATATGATGGAATATAGTGTGTGATGGGATGTAGTGTGATGTGATGTGTGTGTAGTGTGTGTATGCCCTGTGTGCATGCATGTGATGTGGTGTGATGTGATGTGATGCGTGTGTAGTGTAGACATGTGTGGATAGATGAGCATGTCCTTTGTGCATGTATGGGGAGCTCAGAGGAGAATATCAGGCGCCCTCTCTCCACTCATCTGCCTGCTTCCTTGAGACAGTTTCTCCTTCAACCCAGAGCTTCTGTTTCCACTGTTCTTTCTGTCAGAAAGCTTCAGCGAGTCTCTGGACTCTGCCCCCCACTGAACTGCGGCAACCAGGCCAAGCTGTTAATGTGGGTCTTAGAGAATCAAACTGAACAGTCTCAGGCTAAGCCATCTCCCCAGCTGCTGTTCTGGTGCCAGGAGTGAGTGAAAGGGGATTCTTAACCTCATGGTTCACAGGAAACTTATGAGAAAGGTACCAGGGACCAAGGATAATCTTCAAGAACACAGCCCCAGTGTCATACTTCCTCTGGCTTGGTCACAGCTCCCAAAGTGCCCAACACCTCTCCAACTAGTTTTATGGGCTAGAGGACCAAGTATTTGACAAATGAGCTTATAGGGGACATTTCAAATCCAGACCATAACCAGAAGCAAAGATCTAAAATAAAAACTAAGAAGTGGATTCAAAAAAACAGAGGAGGGAGAAACCCTAGGTAGTAATCAATTTGAAATAGATGATGGGAGTACATGGCAGTCTAGAACTCTTAGCTCTGAGCCCCTGGTCAAATTGCCCTTTGGGGAAAACCAACAGTATCAACTAAGGATGTGAGTGGCAACGATTATCTTGAAATTCATTATTTTACCTTTCCAGGAAACTCAAACTTAAAAGCATTTTGAGCACAAGGTGTTGTGGTTTAACGCTCCTAGGGAAGAGCATTGCCATTCACAATTGAGATGGGACACGTCAGACTCTAACAGTTGCTCATGGAAAGGTTGTAACTATGATAAATTAATTCTGGTGTTTGACTTATGTAACATTCCACACAGTAGTGAAGAATGCAAAGAGAAGGGAAAGAAGATGATGTCAGAATTGGTAGAGATGTCCTTATGCCTGTACAGTTTAAACAATTCTGGAGAATTCAGTTGTTCCCTATGAACAATGGTGTCATGAGTTTTAAATTTGTTATCATACTGTTAGTCTACACACACAAAAAAAAAATTGACAAAGGCAAATTTGGTATCATTCATCAACCTGCCTACCAGAAGCTTTTACACCTTTTAATAATAAACTTTACAAAATTGATTTTAAAATAATTGACACAGGTGTGGTGGCACATACCTTTAATGTGAGCACTCGGGAGGCAAAGGTAGGAGGATCTACTGGAGACTACATAGTGAATGCCAGGTCAGCCTGGGCTAAGGTGAAACTCTACCTTGAAAAAATAATTTTTGGTATGCATGAGTGTATATATAGTATGTGTGATATGATGTGTACATGTATAGTGTATACACATGGGTGTCTACATGGCATGTCCCATGCACAAATGCATGGAGACCTGAGAGAACATCAGATGTTCTCTAGCACCTTTCTGCATTGCTTCCTTGAGCCTGCGTCTCTCACTGAACCCAGCAGTACTGTGACCTCCCAGCCCCAGAGACTCTCCACAGGACAGCGTGGACAGGTTTGTGGGCTTACTTACTTCCAGCTTTCCGTGTGGGTGCTGGGATCAAAGTCGGGCTATCTCAGGCCTGTTTGCTTTGTACAGCAAACTTTCTTACCGACTGAGCCATTTCCCCAACTCCTGTTCCACTTTTATATAGTAAATTTGTCCTCTTAATTTTCTTTTTTGTTTGTTTGTTTGTTTGTTTTTTTTGAGGGTCTCACTCTGGCCCAGGCTGACCTGGAATTCACTATGTAGTCTCAGAGTGGCCTCAAACTCATAGCTATCCTCCTACCCCCCCCCCCCGAGTGCTTGGATGAAAGGGGTGGACCGCCACGCCCAACTGGTTATTTCTTCTTATTATTATTTATTATTATTATTATTAAAAACATATCTTATATGGATACATCATGTGTTGGTACCCTGTTTTCCCTCACCCTTGCCCCATTCCTCGGGGGACCCCCCTCAGTGGCTCAGTGGGTTTGCAGGTATTCCATATGGGATTGTGGGTTATGTGTTTGGGAGCATTTTTAATACAGTAAAAATTCCTTCAAGGAGAATTCTTCATCTTATTTTTGAAAATTTCATATATATATAGTATTTTTTTGAGTCAGGCCCAACAGACTGGCCTTTATATGAGAGAGCAAAAGAGAGAGAGAGAGAAAGAGAATTGGCCTGCCAGGAACTCCAGACATGTGTGCCACCTTGTGTGCATGTGCAACCTTATGTGCTTGCATCACTTTGTGTGTCTGGATTACTTGAGGCCTGGAGTGTTGAACATGGGTCCTTAGGCTTTGCAGGCAAGTGCCTTAACTGCTAAGCCATCTCTCCAGCCCATATATAGTGTATTTTGATCATATTTACTCATTATTACCTTGTCGGCACTTTCATTTAAACCTCTTTCTATTCCCCTTCCTTCCTTCATGTCTTGTTTTGTGTGTCGCACTGAGTTTTGTTAAGGTTACTTTCATGAGCATAGGTAGGACATTTTTACACAGCATGGACCTCCAGTGGCTTTGCCGGTGAAGAACGTGACGCCTCCTCCCCCAGGCAGCATTCACTGCTGATAGCTCCTCTGGGAGGAAGAGGCCTTGTGAGCCCCTCTCCGGTCCATGATGGGGTGTGGAGGGTTCAGTCTTGTGCGAGAAAGCACAGTTGCTGTGAACTTGTGAGTAGAGCCGTCACGCCATGTCCAGAAGGCGGCATTCCCCAGCACTCCCTCCCAGCCTCTGGCTCTGCTATTCCTCTACCCTGTTCCCCATGTTCCCTGAGCCTTGGAAGGGGTGGTATGGGTGTTCCATTTAGGACTGAGTATTTATTCTCAACACTTTGACCAAACATACAGCTCCACATTCACCACTCTTGAAGGAATACAGTCTTCCTTTAGTCAGAATTTACATCTTAGGAAAATGAATCTTCAGGTTTCTGTTTCTGAAGAAACATAAATTGCTATTCTCATAATGTGTTAAAGACTCACAAAAGATGATTATTTAACCTCCACTGAGTTTTATTCGGCAAGTGATTAATATTTTAAAGTAGAAGAATTCCAACGCTCTTACATCTGTGTTCTTTTGGAATCCAATGATTTAAACTGCCGTTCATATAAACTTTGCCAAGACTACAAAGCTGATTGATTTTTCTTGATGGAGTTGAAAGGATTTGGAAAAGAAGGAAAAAGAATATTTGTGGGCATATGGGGGTAGGAAGACTTAATAACGGCTGCCATTTCTAAATATGCATTTTCTTTTCCAATATTTGAGTACCCTATGATTTAAGTAAGCATGTGTTGCTATTCATTCATAGGAGTTTCATGTATGGATCCAAATTTGGATAAAATCATATTTTCCTAGGACATGGGACTTTGGATTCCTCAGACTGTATGTTCTGTTGCTATTTCAGGTAACTCAGTTCCCAGCACAGACTGAACTGGCAACAAAATCTGTGACCCATCTACTAACTATGTACTAGCCTGGTTCTCTGATAGCAATGCCACGCACAGCCAAGATGCCCCTGCACAATGAACTGAAGCCTGCCATTGAGATACACAGTGTTTAATACTTAATTAATTTGTCTTTTGCTCTTTGATTTTAAGGTCAGCTTCCTAACATACCCTAGTAGACATTGGTAGCCAGAGTTTGTAGTCACTAGGGAAGGAAGTGAGGTGGGAGGTGTGGTTCATTCTCCTTGGGCCTGGAGGCAGAGGAACGGGGGAAGGGCACTAAAGCTAGGGGCCACGGGCCAAGTATGAGCAGATGTAGAAAGGACAACTGTCAGTCTCTGCCCACTGTGCTTCAGACACTGTGCTGGACACTCTGGAAACTTCATGCAGACTGCATGCCAGCACACGAGACTGCTTACCGGCGCCTCCATTTTTCACTGAAGAAAACTCTGAGTCAGAAACATTCAGCAACCTGTTCCTGCTCAAGAGCACAAAATTCGTGAGTCAAAGGGCCACACTTTCGACCTGGCATGTAATAGTCCAAAGTCCTGGAGTGTGTGTGCCTGCTTGTGTATGAAAGCAGGAGAGGGGGTGCTGATTGAGGTGGGGTTCCTGTGGGAGAGACGCAGCCCTGAGACTTTCCACGTGTGACGGACATGCCCAGGCTAATACACACAACACCAGCAGAAGAACAGGCTGGTGGCATGAAAACCACACTCTTCTGCAGGAGCCAGTGTGCAAATGGCTAAGGGCAGCCGAGCATTTCCAGTGGCTTCTGGGAAGGCTGCTTGGCAGAGATGAGCTGCCTAAAAGCATTCGTGGGCCACGCACTGGGCAGTACTTGAAGGACTTGTGCTCCTGAGGGGTTCCTGAAACCGAAAAGTGACTCATTGGTGACTTATTTTTTAAATTATTTTAATATTTTTGTGTATTTATTTCATAGAGAGTATATGTGTATGGAAGCCTGAAGGCCTCTTATCACTACAAATGAACTCCAGACGCATGCGCCACTTTGTGCACCTAGCTTTATGTGGGTACTGAGGAATCAAACGCTGGCCAGTAGGCTTCACAAGCAAATAACCTTAACTGCTAAACCATCTCCCCACCCCTGGTAACTTATATTTTAGAAGAAATAATAATTCATTGCATACCTTCTCCACTATTTTTTTCTATTTTGTTTTTGTTTTTGTTTTGTTTTGTTTTATTCTTCAAGGTAATGTCTCGCTCTAGCCCAGGTTGACCTGGAATTCACTGTATACTCTCAGGGTGGTCTCGAACTCATAGTGATCCTCCTACTGCGCCTCCTGAGTGCTTGGATTAAAGGTATGCACTGCCATACCCAGTTTCCACTAATATTTTGAGCTGATTAAATAAAGGCAAAGAATAAAAGGACAGTGCAGGAGAATAACATCTCGGATGGAGGAGATATTAGATGCGGTGGAGTGGGGGCTGGCGGAAGCGCATTGAAGACTTGGGCCTCTTGTGCCTCGTGAGGACCCTCTGTAGCAACAGCTTGTTCCTAGACTCTTCCTCTCAGCACGCTACCATCCTAGGGGCCTTTCTGTATGTCAACACATCCAACTTATGTGTAGGCTGGGGTCTTTGTACCACCTGTTCCCTCTAGAAAACTCCTTCCTCAGATGGTCCCAGAACTAACCCCTTTGTGTCATTTCCATGTCGTCTCAAAAGTCACTTCATCCAAAATGTCATTGTGGACCATCATATTTAAAGTGCACTCCTATTACCTCACTTATCCTTATGGTACTCTGTCACTGTCTAACATAATATCATTTCTATTTGTTTTCATGGTCATTTTCTTAGGCCCCTACCTCACCCTTTCCCTAACACACACACACTCTCTCTCTCTCTCTCTCTCTCTCTCACACACACACACACAGCGCTCCAAAAAGGAAAGGATTTTTGTTAACTGCTAACTCCCCAGTGTCTAGCACTGTGCTTAGAAAAAAGTCAGTAAATATTAATTGAATGAATGGGAGAAAGAGGAGAGGACAGAGAGGGAGGGGATGGAGGAAGGAAAGGAAGGAGAAGAAGAAGGGAAGGAAGGAGAAGAAGAAGGGAAGGAAGGAGAAGAAGAAGGGAAGGAAGGTTTCACTGTAGCGAACTGAGGATTTCCATCAGGTGTTGTTGAGACATCCAGGGAGCTCTCCTTCGCATAATGGATGGTGGTGATATGATGATGTGGGTGATGAGGAAGCTGAGGAGTGGTCACTGCCACTGCCTGTCATGATAGGAAAAACCCAGGGAGAGAGGTTGGAAGTGTTTTATGATTTCTAAGCATTAATTTGATTCTGATAGGTAGAGCTCACTGGAAAGCTATTCCAGACTCAGTGAAGAGCTTACGTATCACAACTTAATTCTGAGGTAAATAAAGCAGAATAGCATAGCTGTGAGGAATGAATGGCCAGTTTGAAGTTATTGCTTAGGTGATATTGCAGTCAGGTTCGCATTGCTGGTAGAAATCACCCAACCAAGAGCAGCTTATGGGGAAAAAAGAGGTTTATTTTGGCTTACAGGCTCAAGGGGGAAGCTCCATGATGGCGGGGAAAAACGACGACATGAGCAGAGGGTGGAAATCACTCCCTGTCAACACCAGGTGGACCATAGCAACAGGAGACTGTGCCAAACACTAGCAAGGAGACACTGGCTATCAAACCCATAAGCCTGCCCCCAACTATATACTTCCCCCAGGAGGATTTGATTTCCATTTGCTATCAGCTAGGGAGACTAGCATTCAGAACACCTAAGTTTATGGGGGACACCTGAATCAAACCACCACAGGTGGCATGACCAGCTGCGTCCTTCTGGATGCCAATCATGAGGCGTGTGTGTCCTGCTTTCTGTGGAGGGGCTTGGGGACATGGCCCATACGCTTTGTATGGTCACCTCAGAGTGTAATTGAGGAAACTGTTTTAATGCTGTGTTACCTTTCCCAGAATGCTTTGCCATTGGCTTGCATCTTTTGGTATATAATCAGCATGTGTGCCAGTATTTAGAACAAATTCACATGGTTTTCGAATGTGGACCCTGTTTGGCCCTTTCTTGAATCTGTATCATGAGAGGTTCTCTCTGTTCTTTTGTTCTAATTGGTTACTCCCCGCCCCCGCATAAACAAATTACATTCAAAAGAATACTCAAACACTTGGAACTGGGGAATTGAACCTGGGTCATTATGCTTCATAGGCAAGCACCATAACTGCTAAACTATCTGTGCAGCCTTCCTTTAAGTATTACTTTGGGTCTCTGGCAATGCAGCACATCCTGGCAGGAGTTCTGGCTGAGTAAAATTGTGTGTGTGTTTGTGTGTGTGTGTGTGTGTGTGTGTGTGTGTGTGTGTGTGACACAGAGAGACAGAGAGAGAGCACATTACTTACTTCAAGAGCACACCTTCAATAATCAAATACCTTCCATTTGGACCTACATCTTACAAAAGTTTCACCGTCTCCTGATAGTGTCATCGGAAAATTTGAGGCTCTCACACTTGCACATTAAAGTGGACACTTACCATTGCTAGAAACTGGTATGTTAACATTGGATGGGTCAGCTCTCTGGGTATTCCTGGGCCAGCTGTATAGTCATGTGACTCAACTTCATGGTAATCTGGTGTTAATGGGGTACCCATCATAAATTATCTGGAATTTAATGTGACCTTAAAAAATAATGAAATAGAGACTCACACAGTTTTTCATAGGAACTTGCATCCGTGTGGGTGGACATAGAAACATTTAGCTGCGGTTGATGTCCCTTTTACAGCAATGCAGAACCAGCAGTGACTTTGTTGCAGTTCTGTAAAACATGTGCAGCTTTACAATCTCAAGTCATTTTCACAGGCATTATTTGAAAATTTTAAATTATTTTATTTATTGGTGAGGAGAAACAGAGAGATAGAGAAAGAATGGCCACGCCAGGGCCTCTAGCCACTGCAAATGAACCCCAGATGCATGCATCATTTCATACATCCAGCTTTACATGGGTATTGGAGAACTGAACCCAGGTTGTTAGGTTGAGCCATCTCCCCAGCCACAGAGAAATCATTTTACTCTTTATCAACCCTGCATGGTGATTTAATTTTTCTTGTGATTCCTATTTTGCTAATGAAAACATTGATGTCAAAATAAATACATGACACAGCAAACCTGGGCCTTCTGATGTCAGACCCTGTGTTTGGGTACTCAGTGGAAAAGGAGCAAGGAGCAATAAGCAAGCAGTAGTAGCAAAGGAAAGACAAACTCCTTAACCTCTGAGGCTGGACACTTATTCTTTCCTTTGGTTGGAATGAGTTCCCAGCTCTATAAATCCCTGGATGTTTAAAATCCAGGGATTATCATTCCATATGTGCAAGAGAAAAAAAGAATCTCTAAGCCTGGGAACTTCACCAAAAGTCTACAAGCCAAGAAGAAAAGAGAGTAGGGAACACATGCAAGGAGGCTAATGCTCTCCTTCTGCTGTTTTCGCTTATAACAAACTTTTACCTGGCTTCCGGTTAGAGCAATTGATTTATGTTTCATATCATTGTCTTCTTTTTCTCTTAATGACAGAAGAGTGACTCCTAATGTTAATGTAGATGGTTCATTAGGGAAAATAATAATAAAAGACTTCATAACAAAGAGGGTGCATCTGTAATTCTGGAAAATATTGAGTTAAAGAACTTTGAGTCAGTCAGGCTAGTTCATTTCCTGAGACCCTTCCAGCTTTCAATCTCTAAGCAGTGAATTATACCAATAATTTTTGTAAATATTTCTATTTATTTATTTGAGAGAGAGAGAGAGAGAGGCAGATAGATAGAAAGCGAGACAGAATGGGCATGCCAGGGTCTCTAGACACTGCAAACGAACTCTGGATGCATGCACCATCTTGTGAATCTGGCTTTATGTGGGTACTGGGTAATCAAATCTAGTTCCTTTGCCTTTGCAGGCAAAAGCCTTAACCACTAAGCCATATCTCCAGCCCTAATAAATCTTTTTAGTATAATATTTTAATACAATGAAGCTACAGGGAAGATAATATACAATAACTGGGATCTTTAGGGTCCTTGATTTTTGTATTTAATATAGTGAGATAAAAATAGATATGTCAGTGTGCCTCGAGTTAGTCATTTGTACTGGTAAAATAAGTTAGACAACGATTCATAGCCTGTGAACATATACTGATGAAAGTCTAGGGGTAGGGGAAACACATGCGCATTTTAAATGCTCAGTGCAAATGAATCTCAGGCAAACACAGTCTGATTTAGTGATGGGACTCAATTGCTCAGGTGAAGTGAGAGACAGGATAAGCAGGGTCATGTGGACAGTGTCCAGTCAGCAGTGCCACGGCCATGTGCCCTCTTAGTTGTGATGCGAGCAGCACCTCCCCTACTAAACCCGGCATAGCTTGGTCATCTCATTGCCCCATAATACAGGCCAACTAGGGCGAGTTCAGAAGGGGCCATAAAAGGGATTGTAAAGGTTCATGCAAACAGATGAAAATAAAAAAGAACAGAAGATCCTTGGTACTTGGCTGACAGCTATGCTAGGGTGGGGACAGCAGAAGGAGGAGGAATTAATTGAAAAAAAAAGTAGCTAAGAAATCTGTGGAAGTTCAGGCAGGAAGCAGTTAGCAGAATCCTGGGATGTTAGAGCTGTGAGGCATCTCCGATTATCTGGAGGTCTGGTTGGAATTAATGAGACTAAATAAAGCTGAGGGAATGAGACAAAAAGCAAGAAAAGCTGTCTGAACATGAGAACTACTTAATAAAGCTTTATTAAGCACAAAAGAAAACTGCCTTATTTCATCCCTAAGATCCGAAGATCCGAGAAGCCTAGAATATGATGTCCATTTTGCGATCTGTAACCCAGTATCTTGACTTAACGTGCATCAGATCCTGAGAAATAACAAAACAAATTATTCGCAGACACGGTCTTTTGGTAGCCCATTCTGGCTTTACTTAGGCCATTATTAATGATTTCATTGGGTTCAAAGTTACAGAATTGTCCCCAGAAAATATAACTTCTGGGTTCTAACATGATAACTTAACTCCATCCATGTCTTTGCATATATTAACCTTTTAAGTCAGGAAAGTTGAACTCTACATTAAAGTAATCAGAGTAACTATAGTAAAACTGACAAAGCCAGCTAATGCCGAAGACAATGAGGACATTCTCGCTTCTACGTCCATCTTTTCCTCCCAGCCCAGCAGCTCACTTATTAGAATACATAAATGTTTTTAGACATCATGCATTTCAGTCACCATTAGCAATTCATGGCAATGAAAAAAGAAAAAGGAACAGTCTTAGGAGCAAAGAGCTACACACAAAATTAATCATTTTTATGTGTTGGCAAATGGAATATGTAATTAGGCTAAAATAGAAGCTGAACAAGAACAATTTTTTAAAAACTGATGTGTATACAAGCATCGAAAACGGAGCAATTAGAAGTGACCTGCCCATTCAGAGTGACTCTAGACATTCACAAGGCATCTACTTTTATTTCACTAACTCTAAAATGTCATCAATTATAGAGTGTACCATTATTTTAACTGCCAATAAAAGGAAAGAAAACCAATTAAACTATGACACAGTGCTTTTTTAATCACTTCAGTTATAAGATGCATTCAGAGTTTCTAAATGTTACAATGCTTCTTATAATAGTACATCTTAGAATTGACATGCATTTGAAACTTCATTATGTGAAGATTGGCTACCACTCCATGCTTAGTGTAGACAGTCTCCCCAGTTCAAAGCCCCTTGGCACTCGGAATCTTCAACTCTCATTTAATTCCAAGAGGTGTTTTTTTTTTTTCTTTATTTTTCACGTGCGTGCATGTGTGTGGATGGGTGCACACATTATGTATATTCATGTTCTGACATTGTGAGTGCACATGAGTGTTCTGTTATTCATGCACATGTGTGCATGTGGCAGTCACAGATTAGCAGTGGATGTTTTATTTTGTTTTCTTCTTCTTTTCTTTCTTTTTTTCTTTTTTTCTTTCTTCTTTTTTTTTTTTTTTTTTTTTTGGTTTTTCAAGGTAGGGTCTCACTGTATCCCAGGCTGACCTGGAAATCACTATGTAGTCTCAGGGTGGCCTTGAACTCATGGTGATCCTCAGACCTCTGCCTCCCTAGTGCTGGGATTAAAGGCATGCGCCACCAAGCCTAGCTTAACATTGGATGTTTTCCTTGATCATCCTCCACCTTTTTTACTGAAGCAAATTCTCCCACTTGAACCCAGATCTTGCCAATCCAGCTAGTCGACCTAGACAGCTGGCCCTAGGATCCTCTGTCTTCCACTCCAAGCACTAGGATTAACTGTGGGCCACCATGCAGCCCAACATTTATATGGATGCTAGGTATCCAAACCTAGGGCTTCACACTTGCTGAGCATGGGTTTTATCTACTGAGCCTCCTCAGGCCCTATTGCAAAAGATGACATTTTCTTTTCTGAGATAGAGTCTCACTCTAGCCCAGGCTGACCTGGAACTCACTCTGTAGTCCCAGGATGACCTCAAGCTCACAGAGATCCTCCTATCTCTGCCTCCCAAGTGCTGAGATTAAAGACGTGTGCCACCATGCCCAACTGAAAGGTGGCATTTTGAAAATAACCAAAAGTTTCAAATTTTGTTTTCCTATTGGAAAAGAACATCAGTCAATTTATTCCCTGCTCTTAGATGACAGGGATGACTATATTTATTTAATCACATATTTTTTATATTTAAATATATATTATATAAGTAAATATACAAATATGTGCATATACATGTAAGCATAGGTAGATAGTTTATAAATGTATAAGTGTGGCAATGTGGGAAGAGAGAGACATATTGCACGCTACAAGGAAGGTGAGCACGAATGTGAAAATATCAGGCTTCCCAAATTCACATCAGTACACTTCAGTATGTCCACGAAACTGTGATCTCTTGACACACTGCGCTGTTTCACTGTGTACTGACCATGCCTGCGTCTCTGTGGTCCCACTGCTGGACTCTTCTCGGCGCTGTCTTGTTTGAGAGTTACAGCTTCCCGTCGTGCTGCGCTCAGTAACGTGCAGAGCTCTGGCAACTTCGAGCCGATCATCCAAGCAAATCGGGATAAGAAGTAGTAAGAGGCCATGGGAGGATGGAGGATGGAGGTCTGTCCTCCTCCCACGCTCCTAGCTCACATCACTACCTCTGAGAGGGTCCACCACTCTTCACTGGGAAAAAGGATATGGCAAATGAGGGACACTGGAAAAATGTTCCACTTAAGATGGGCCTACTAAAAGGCTGGGGAAATGGCTTAATGGTTAAGGCGTTTGACTGCAAAGCGTAAGGTCCCTGATTCAATTCCCCAGGACCCACGTAAGCCTGATGCACAAATAGGGGGGTGCATGCATCTGGAGTTCGTCTGCATTGGCTAGAGACCCTGGAGTGCCCATCTCTTTCTCTCTTTCTCTCTCTCTCTCTCTCTCTCTCTCAAATAAATAAATAAATAAAATATAAAATAGAAGAGAAAATTAAAGCTCATGGGCATGTTATGAAAGTGCATCACTTTGAACCTCTCCACTGTGAACTATGTATCTTGCACTTTGGAATATTTGCTGTGGTATGCACTGCAACAGAGCTCCAGCCCAACCCTGCTGTCCTATACCTTTAAAAGGCAAAAGTGTGGGCTGGAGAGATGGTTCAGTGGTTAAGGCACTTGCCTACAAAGCCTAAGGACCCAGGTTCAATTCCCCAGGATCTATGTAAGCCAGATGCACAAGGTGGCAAATGCGTCTGGAGTTCATTTGCAGTGGCCGAAGGCCCTGGCATGCCCATTCTCTCTCTGTCTCTCTGTCTCTGTCTCTCTCTCTCAAAAAATTAAATAAAATATTTAAAAAAGAAAAATGTGTTTTAATAATGAAGAAAAAGAAAAATATCACTGCCCATTCATGCTAAACTTGAATATATGTACCAGGAATGCAACTATTTTCTTTTCCAAATTCCTCCACACCTTCAATAACACAGGCTTCTCATCTCTGGCACTAGCCACATTTGGAAGATGATGGGCATTCACTGGAGGGGCTGGTGACACCCTGTGCTTTGCAGGTGTTTGAAGAGCTCTCCATGCTCCGTGCCAGTAGCAGCCCTTTCCCAGCTGTGACAAGCAAGTGTCCTTGGAAGGCAACATGGCTCCCATCCCACTGCACTTGGGAATCTAACCTCAGAAAATCTTCTGGGAATGGGATGAATTCCAAAAACTAAGGAGTTATTAGGTGCTCCTCCACCAGACGCTGCAAGGGTTCTTTTTCTAGACTTCATTAATATGACCTAGAGAGAGTAAAAATTGGGATAGAGCTATCCTACACATTGTCTGCCCATCGCCTGGATGGATGCATAGTCAGTCCATTCTCTGTCGAAGAGACCAGCACTGCCAACCACATGTGATTTTAGAGCCATCTTTGACTAGTTATAACTTCTTTTGTTCCTTCAGTTTGAAACCGAGTGCTCACTGAACTATCTGAAGACTGAGTTGTCTGAGGAGTCTGATGTTTAAATGAAAGTCCACAAATTGGATCTTAATAATTTCTAGAAGGCTTTTTAGTGTTTACTTATGTCATGTTGTTTTGAAAATTCTCAAGTTCCATAAATTTCTTTACCTTCTTCCTTTGTGTTCCGTGTTACCTGCAGTGGCTCATGCCATGAGATCCTAGGAGAAATACTTAAATTCAACTACCTGAGAGGAAACAATTCACTATAATATACCTAAGGAAATAGAGTTGGTCCACTACTGAATGATTTGTTCCCATGAAAATAATTACTTATAGGAATTTTATGAAATACCAGTTTTCTACAGTTTTTAGTGGACATCAACTGAGCATATTAATATGTCACATGTGTGAAAAATAAATACTCAAAAAAGGATGAAAATTAATTCATGCAATTTTTGTCAAAAATTTGATCTTAATAAGTATTGCTTACTGCAGAAGTACTTTACTTTTTGGGTATATGTGAGTCGGAGCATGTATTTTTAAGATATTTTAGTAAAGAAAGTTTGGAATAAAATCCTATCAAGTTATCTTTTTAGTTAAGTTAGAAATTCATATCATGGAGGAAATGACTCATCTTTGCTCTTGAAAACATCACACTTAGAATTCATCAATTAACACATTGTTTGGAATTCATTTAACAATACCTTTTTAGGAGCCAGAATGTTTCCCCTTTTCTTTAAAATAAATTTCTTCTTAAATAATCTGGTTTGCCGGAAGGCCAAGTGCCTCAGATCTTTGTCTGTCTCCTACCTCACTTTTCCAGACGTGTAAAATTTGTATCTAGCTGTAGATTCTGTGCCATGTTCTTCCTTCCATCTCAGCCAAGCCTCAGCCAAGCCTCAGCAGCCCTCTGGATTCTGACTTTACTCTGAAACATCCCTCATAGGCTCATGTTTTGAATGCTTTGTGCCTAGCTAGAAATGCTATTTGGAGCAGTTGTGAAGCCTTTATGAGATAGGGCCTACCTAGTGGAAGTTGGTCACTACAGGTGGGACTTTGAAGGTTATAAACGGGCCCCTGGTTTTGGAAACATTCTATCTATTTAATCTTTCTGTCTGTCTGTCTGTCTGTCTGTCTGTCTCTATCTATCTCGTTTACTCTCAAATTTGTTGTCATGCAGATAGCCTTTACCTCTCTCTCCTCCTCCCATGCGTTTTCTGCCCTGGTGAACTTAAAACAAGAGCCAAAATAAATCCTTCCTTATTTTAAGTTGTGCTGTCAGATACATTGTCACAAGGCAAAAGTAACTAATACATTCATCTGCTTCCACTTTGTCACCTCTTGTTCATAACTCAGTCCCTAGCATCTGCCCCATGATGCTCCTGGAACAACACTCTCTGAACGACCAACCAGCTTATGTCAAATTGAATGGCTGCAGATTTTCAGGATCAACTAGAGCTTCCATTATGAAGCTTGCATTCTCCTACTCCACAAAACTGAATTCCCCACTCTCCTACCCCTCCCTTTTGAATTTACCTCATCTTTGTTTGGTGCAATTCTCCCTCTGCACTCCTTTTTATTAGAAAATTATTTGTTTGGGCTAAGGAAATGGTTCTGTATTAGCACAAGGGCCTGAGTTGGATCCTTAGTTTTCTGGTAGTCTCTAAGTTCAGTGTGTGTGTGTACTTTATGCCTTGACTTAGTAGTTTATCATTTGTTTTCCATTAAAAAAAAAAGAATTAAATGCAACAGATGAAACTTCCACAACTTGCAAGTAGTGTAATTCATCAGAATGTGCAAAGCTATAAAATAAATCGGGGGAGGGGGGCTGGAGAGATGGCTTAATGGTTAAAGTGCTTGCCTGTGAAGCCTAAGGATCCATGTTTGACTCACCAGATCCCATGTAAGCCAGATGCACAAAGGTGAGGCAAGCACAAGGACAGATGCCCACTAGGTGGCACAAGAGTCTGGAGTTTGATTTCAGTTTGCTGAGGCCCTAGCACGCCAATTCTCTCTCTTTCTTTCTCTCTAAAAGCATTCAGTCAAAATTGCTTTGTTCCTCTATTAATATGAATGTGCTCCTCTTTCATGTTAATCATTTTTATTGAAGAATTTAAGATACTCTTCAGTTACAATATAACCTTAAGTATAAAAATTTTATTTAGTGCAAAATGATATTCATAAACCCAATTTTCTCAAGTGTCTATCATAAATAGTGGGAAGGAAAAGCAGAGAAAAGGGAGGTAGAAGAGAGTAAGGACTAGTCATACACATGAATGGGGATAACAAACTCATATTTTTAATTGCAGCCACTAACTCCAAGAAACATTATGTTAGTTTGTTACTTTAGTGAGGATTGGATGAGCCACTGAAGTAATAGTTAAGTCTCTCATTCAATGATTGAGCAAAGATAGTGATGATACTAAGGCAGGGCAATAGCTACTTGGCATCAAGCACTCCTAATGGCACTGCAATGCTTAGTGTCTGCCAGAAGAGAGTTATGACACGTACTTCTCTCAAGTCACCAGTGAAGATGCTGAAGCAGTGGCAGGTGAAGACATGTGTCTAAGGAGCGACAAACTGCACCAATCCAGACGCTACTGGGTCCCTTGCAAAGAGTGACCTTGAGAGTGCCAAGCAGATTTGTGATTTTAGTCCCTGTGCATTCTTGAGAGCATCTGAAGGACCCGAAGACTCAAGTCAGTGCGGACCACAGTGTAAACACTTCCCCAGCGGCCAGCAGCTCAGTGTCCATGCAAGCATCCTCGCTCTCCTACCTTGGTGACTAGTTGCTCCTCAGTGTCATGTGAGCAGTGAGCACATCTCTGTGACTCTATGACATTGCCCTCTTCCAAATCCAGAAGCGCAGCTTCTTACTGATCCAGTGGAGAAGTTTTTCTTGACTGTGACTCAACCTGAGCTACAAATTTTACCTCTAAACCTCCCTGCAGAGATTCTCCCCTCCACACAACACTTAACCATCACTGTACTACACTAAAATATAATATAAATAAGCTTTCCATATCATCTGAAGGTTGTCAGCATATATGATACATGTGTGACAGGATTGCATTACCCTGGGGACCCCTAGATGTCATTTTATTTCTTCTGAGTGATTATATAATAGATTACAGAGATTTTTTTTTTTTTGCCTTTTGTGGAACAAAATAATGACCAGTATAAAACTAAAACAATTCTAATTGGATTCATAAATCTTCCTAGATTGCTTCTTTGCAGTGTTAGAGTTTAGAGTCAGAGCCTTACTTGTGCTCAGCAAGCATTTTGCTATGGAGTAACATCCTGAGTTTTTAATGTTTTTTTTTTTAAAAAAAACAATATGATTCCTAATACTGGAACATTACCTTTTATAAGGCACTAGTTCCTAAAACAAAAATGTCCTTATAAATCAGACCTGCATTATATATCTTCACTAGTAAGAGCTATAAATATTTTTTTTTGTTTAGGATGATTAAACTACACATCAAAATCCCTTGGCAAAATATTGTCCATAAAATCTTACAGCCAGCCAAAAGGAGGGAGTGTTTTGCAACTAAGTTGTGCCAAATACAAAGTTGCCTTGATAGTCATGACCTCACAGTGGCTGTTGCTACCTAAGCAAGACCTGCTTAATAGGATGAAAAAATGATAACATCAAAATAAAAGAGATATTAGTCATAAAGGGAAAAGAATTCGGTGGAGAGGTGATTTGGGATGGGAAAAAGGGAGGGTGGAAGGAGGAGATTGTGATCATGGTATATTGTCTATATGAACAGAAGTTGTCAATAAAAACCTAAAAATAGAAGCAAGGAGGAAATGCATCTTCAGAATTATGAATTTGTTTGCATGATTGCTATAATTGCAAATCTGGAGTTTTTAATCTTGCAATCAGATGACAAGTTGAGCAATTACCATTCTGTGCTTAACTATTTTTGTGATTTTTAAAGCAGCTGTTATGGTTTTAAAAGCACAAAGATTCTTATTTTTTCTTCCCATGCTACAGTATTTTGGCAAACAAATATCCACTTCCCAAAACAGACAGCGTCTGACTCTGCAGATGATGGTGCAGCACATGTGTGTTCCTGGATTTCCCAGAGCCTACTCGTCTTGCAGAGACAGGACTCGGTTTTGTTTAGTTTTGTTTTGCTTTGTTGGATTTTGTTTGTGTAAACATCACACATTGTTGGGTACGGACTGGATGGTAAAAATAGTTTAGGAATAGATATTATTTGTACTGTTTAATGACATCTTTCTAAAAGTGTTTTTGTATAACATAGCAACTGGGAAAGAAAAGAAAAATATTCCTTTCCTCTTTCCCATGGTGGGAATGATATC
The DNA here is from genome assembly GCA_036346955.1 of Dipus sagitta. Classification (NCBI taxonomy): domain Eukaryota; kingdom Metazoa; phylum Chordata; class Mammalia; order Rodentia; family Dipodidae; genus Dipus; species Dipus sagitta. Next base: position 58,805,636 of record CM070786.1, on the reverse strand, counting down.
AGAAGATACATTTATTAGATTAGAATACTTAGATCAGGTCATAAAAAATCTGATTAGATGAAATTGATGAAAGATACTTAAATAGATCGATAGATAGATAGGTAGGTAGGTAGGTAGATAGATAGATAGATAGATAGATAGATAGATAGATAGATAGATTGATAGATTGATAGATTAGATAGCTAGATAGCCAGATAGATAGATGATAGATAGATAGATAGATAGATAGATAGATAGATAGATAGATAGATAGATAGATGATGCATGTTCTCCACAGAACAAAAGGTAGTATGCAATGGAAAATTTGGTTCTATATGCTTGCTATTGCATCAACCCAAGGAAATGTAAGGACTCAAGAAGAATAGGATGGAGAGTGGGTAGATGAACACTTCCAAACAGTGCTCACCTCAGACATTTTAGTTTGCCAGCAGACTGCTCAGATTGGAATAGTCATGTGATAGCCTTACAAGGCAAGCAAGAGCGCCTGTCAAAAGCCCCATTCTAACCCAGCCACCCAGTGGATCCATTGTGGAGTGTTCTTCTTCCCTTTGAAGTTCACTAGTACTTCCCTTGCCTCTAGGTTGGGCTTTCATACATCCTAATACTTTTGCCTTTATCCCTCCCCAATAAATCCGAAGAGCATGTTTTAATGTTTTGATAATCTTTGCATCTGCTGTATAGACCAACTGTTTGTCGGACTGAATTTCAGGAGGATGAATGTACATGATACACCTTGGCCTCAGTTATTTTAATCAGATTTTCATTTACAACGTATAACTCTATACACTATAGGACCATTTCCAAGATTTTTGCTAATCTAGTTTGGTTTTAATTTTCACATGAGGCTTTGTTTCACACAGAATAACAGGGTACAATTTTGCCCTTCTTAGTTAGAGGAACCTTTTTTTAATTTTCTCTAAGCCATCTCAAAGTAAAGTTCACCGTGAAGTCCTGACCCATCTTCTGCATCAAGATATTCGTGACAGGCAGATAATTGTTCCATTACATCTTTCTGTTTAAAAAAAGATTTTTTGTCACCCACATAGTTCCAAATATGACATTAGTATGATTCATTGTAGTCACATGTACAGAAACTAGTTTGGGGAAAGCTAGTTGCTGGTCTATACAACAGAATTCTCATCTTTGTTTATCCCTTATATCTTATTCAGTCGTTGGTCCCATTTAAAAATATCCATTTGACTTTTAAAAAATTTGTGGAGAGCAAATATTTATAACATGTATCAACACATATCAAAATAACTTAACTCTCATTCCACAAGGTCAGATAGGAGGAAGAACCACTGATCCCTGGGGTCTGGAGGTGACATTCAAAACTGTTTTAAGGGACAGAGGAAAAAAATAACTTATATCCACTTTGTTCAAGCAATTTCAGTCACAAATATACTAATAATATCAATTTTATTCATGATATGAATATTAGTTTGTAATAGTAATATTAATCTATAAGTTATATTATACTTAGTAATACATTTAGTGTAGTAATATAATAATCATATGCATTTCAAAGGATTTGACTGTATGAATGTCATTGAATTGGGATAATTCAAATGATAAAAGTTAGTAACCACTATAACATACATGAATAACTGCAAGATTCCAAAAAACTCATACAAGAAAATGTAAGGAACTATACAATATGGAAGGATGTTAAGAGTCAGGTTATAAAACTAGATTGTGGCTGGAGAGATGGGTCAGCGGTTAAGGCATTTGCCTGCAAAGCCTAAGGACCCAAGTTCAGTTTCCCAGTAGCCACATAAAGCCAGATGCACAAGGTGGCACATGCAACTGGAGTTCATTTGCAGTGACTAGAGGGGCACTCAGTCTCTTTCTTTCTCTCTGTCTCTCTGCCTATATCTCTATAACTCTATATCTCTGCCTGCAAACAAATAAGTAAAACATTAATACTAGATGAATACCCCATTACTGTAAAATAAAACTTCAGTGGTAAAGACCCCATTTCTCTCCGTCTTATCACGTCTCTAAGCAGTAGAACAGTTGTGGTTCTGCTGCCTGATTTTCAACTGTTTCCTAACTCTCTGCAGTGAACACAAAGAGTGTTGGCAACCAGGAAGATAGAAGCTGTTGTTGCTGCTGGCATAGGTGCTCTTCCTAGAAGGGGTATTCCTCTGACCACTGAAGGAAGCATGCCCACTGCACAGCCAGCCCTGTGCTGTGCCCAGGACGGAGCTCGTCCATGAACCCCAGAACCCTTCCCCAAGCTCCATCATGAAGCTTCATTGGTTCTCCCCACAAAGCACTTGGTAGCCTTTATCATTCATCCAAGTTGACATAACAGATGAAACATATTTGCCAGCTCTATAATAAAAAAACAAAACAAAACCAAAAAATAAAAAAGATAGCTAGGCGTGGTGGTGCACACTTTAATCCCAGCACTCTGGAGGCAGAGGTAGGAGGATTACCATGAGTTCAAGGCCACCCTGAGACTTCATAGTGAATTCCAGGTCAGCCTGAGATAGAGAAAGATCCTACTTTGAAAAAACAAAAAAAAATGTCCCTGGAAATTAATATTTAAACATCTCTTTGCATTCAGGTTTCCATCTGATAGTGTCTATATTCCTCCACTTATAAAAAAAATTCACCTCCAAGGATTAGTATGTCTACTAATAACATGTAAGTATCTTTTTTGGAGGAAAAAAATGATGCGTTAAATTAAGCTCCATTGATGAATTTTTCTTAAAAGATTAGCAACAGATAAGCAAGCTGAAGAATTAGAACTTTGCCTCTGTTCAAAAACAAATGTGTTTCTATCCAAAATTGTCCTTTTGGGGGTTGGGAAGATGCCTAATTGGTTAAGGGTACTTGCTTGAAAAGCCTACTGGCCCCAGTTGTTTCTCTCACACGTGTGTGTGTGTGTGTGATGAGTAAAAAACCAAGGCCTCACACTTTAAAGGCAGGTGTCTAGATTCCTGAGGTCAGAGATATAGATATGGAATAAGCAAACTGAACTTACTGAGAACCATTAGCTTGATAACCTGCTTCTATTGTCAACCTTGTCACTTGTGTTTCTAGAGCAAGCTGTTAGGGGCAGAAGGAGGCTTGGAGATGGAGTGCATGCTTAGCAGATGAGAGGCCCTGGATTCAATCCCTGGTACCTCAGAAAGTCATGTAGGTCTTGTACAGATTTAGTTTGAGTAGGTATAGAACGGAGAGACTCAAACAAACTCAGTATAGGTTGAAAATGAAATGCCCCTTCAGATTTTCTCTTATTTTACAAGGTATGCAAGTTTCAAAATTGAGGGAGATTTCAAGTCATTTTTCTAACTGATATTTCATAAACATATCGTTGGAATTGTTCCTTGATTCCTGCCAATTTTTTTTCTTATTATCTTGTGAGGTTTCTCCCCTCAAACAATTTACACTGCCCTTCCTGAAGGGCACCATATACCCCCTCAGCATCTACCAGAATGTTCTCAAACTGCATGTAAGACAAAGTTCATCTCTATCCTCAAGAGGGTGCGCTAGACTTCTCTCAGTCAGTGGGGTTTGTGACATACCTCAGAACAGGAACCTGCAGGTCTCCCAAGAGGTGAGAAGAGCCTGAGTTTTCAAGAGCTTCTTCACAGTCACCAATCGTGTCTGCCACAGAGAGCCCGTGCACCGCTCAGGGTTCTGACTCCACTTGTCCATCTGACATACCTGCTTCCTCCTCCACCAGCAGTCACACCCCAACTCCCTTTGCCGGGCTTCTTTGCCTCGGTAACATTGGCTTTTACATTGACCACCCCTCTTTAAGTCTCCCACTCAAACTCCTCAAGTGAGAGATTTGGTCATTCAGTCACCCTCTAGTACCAAGTAGGCAGACAGGGAAGCAGCTGGTGTTTTTGGCTGCTTGCCAGGCTGTATGGGGTGGCACTGTGACAGGTTGTCCATCCTCTGATGTTATTCAGAAGTGGATTCAGCAGAAGCTCCGAGGACCTCTGCCATAGCACAGCCAGTACAGGATTGGCTTCCTGGGTCACTTTGTGAGCTTTCTGGTGCCTGGGATTTAGCATGCTAGAGAGAGTTGCTTCACTTGCTCATTTTAGATTGTCATAAAATCCACGCGGGATCTTAGAAATCACATGAGGAAGGAAGCATAATAAATTAAAGGAGATGTTGTCAAATGTAGTGTATTACACTTGATGTGTTGAACATAAACCTTCAAAATCAATAAAATTAAGACTGGACAAAACCTACCAGTAGTTTTTTTTTTTTAAACCACTGCATTAAAAGACATTTCATTTATGGAGCTGGAGGGATGGCTGATCAGTTAAGATGCTTGCCTGCAAAGCCAAAGACCCAGGTTTTTCAATTCCCCAGGGCCCACGTGAGACAGATGCACAAGGTGGCACATGTGTCTGGAGTTCAATTGCAGTGGCTGGATGCCTTTGTGTGCTCATTCTCTCTCTTCCTCTCTCTCCTTCTCTGCTTCTTTTTTTCTCTTCCTCTCTTTCAAATAAATAAATAAAAATAAAAAATATTTAAAAAGATTCAATTCATGTAAGCCTATGATGACAGTGTAGTTTCACTGCTAAAAGCAAATTGTACATTTAAAAACTTGACCTGTTGAAAGCATTTGAAATGGGTGGTGGTGACATCAGCACAAGGGTGCACTGAGGACATCATATCCAGTATATATATATATGTATCAGCACTGATTTGACCACTTAACAACAGAGGATTTGGTGCACTTGATTTTCTGGTTTTTTGTCCTCAGTTTAGAAGGACATGCAATGATTACTTTCTGTTTTTGTACTGTTTCTAAGACAGAGATAGACTATGTAGTCCTGGCTGGCCTGGAACTCACTATATTGACCAGGCTGATCTTGAACTTGTGGCAGTCCTCCTGCCTCTGTGGCTCAAATGCTAGAATTACAGGTGTTGCCACTGTGCCCAGGCTTGATTTCCTTTGTGGTTTTTTTTTTTTTCCTGCCATCGCCTTTAATTACCATTTTATTTGATCCTAGTCAATGCAATAGGTCAGTAAATGAGGGAGGAAGAGGGCTGGGGTGTAGCTCAGTAGTAATGCGCTTGCCTCATATACAAACCATCACAGAAAAGAAGGAAATGAAATTACAGTGCTGGATCCCATTCCTGCCGTCCATATTTTCTCTAACTTGGACTTCTAGCCTAAATGCCATTCTGTGCTGCCTTTTTTGTTGTTGTTGTTGTGCCAGTTACACTGTCCTTGCCATCACTTCCTCTGATACAGCTCTGGCCTGACTGTACCTTCATCAGGTACCTCCTACCTAGCGCTATGGTTTCCAATAGCAAGGACCTTTCCTTTCCATAAGATTCTATGGCAGCTAGCACAAGACTTACCTCACAGTAGGATTTCATCCAGGACACCATGAGTCAGAGAACTACAAGGAAGAGGCACAGAGGTACAAGCCCCACCCTTTCTCAAGAGGGGAGGGGGCCCACACACAGGGTGTGGAGGAGAAAGGATGAGCAAGCAGTATTCTTAATGTTCATAACATCCAAATTAACCATGGGAAAGTTGTAATTCAGTGGCATTTAGTATTTCACTTCCTTCTAAGGCCAAATGTTTTCATCACCTCCTAAAAGAAAACTCTAAAACAATCACTTCCTCTTCTCCCATCTCTCCCTAGCTCCAGCCTGCTTGATGCGTTGTGCTTTCCTTTTCTGGCTGCCTCTTGTCAGAGGGGCCACAGGATATGACACCTTTCATGTTTGTTTCCATCTCATAACACGATGTCCTTGGAGTTCTTCACATTGTAGCCTGTGTCAGTACAACATCCTTTCTTTAAAATTTTTTCTGTTCATTTTCATTTATTTATTTGAGAGTGACAGAGAGAGAAAGAGTTAGAGAGAGAGAGAGAATGGGCGCGCCAGGGCTTCCAGCCACTGCAAACTAACTCCAGACGAGTGCGCCCCTTGTGCATCTGGCTAACGTGGGTCCTGGAGAATTGATCCTCGAACTGGGGTCCTTAGGCTTCACAGGCAAGCACTTAACCGCTAAGCCATCTCTCCAGCCCACAACATCCCTTATGATGGTTAAAGTACTAGCATTGTTTTAGCATTAGCAACATAACAGCATAGTGGTATTTTATAAGTTATCTCCTGGAGTCCTTGAGATAACCCTGGTATAAGTGTAGTTATCGCCCTTATGCAGATCTGAGAAACAAGATTCAAAGATGTGAAGTGTCCAAACGACCTACCCCGTCTAGGACACAAATTCACGTCATTCTGTGCTGGTTTCCCCCACTGCTCTAGGCTGTCTCCTTTGTCTAGCCCAGTAGTCCAGAGAGTTTTTCCTCTACATCTAGTGGCATATTATTGATGCAGGCACCACAACACAGGGTGGTCCAAACAGGTCCTTTGTCTGACTTTGTTTTGCTAGTTTGAAATCACAAAGTGGGTCTCAAAATGCACACTTAAGATATTGCAGAAATTTCCATTGCACTTGGTGGTATATAATTGGGGTTCCATCAAATTGGAGCCCCAAAGCAGTTTTCCCTCATCACCTGGCGCTCATTAGAGAAGCCCTCTTCCAGCTCTGTTCTGGCTGCTGAGGAGAGAGGGGGTGTGCTTTCAAGATGCACGAGCATCTTCCAGGCAATGGCAGAGGTGGGTTTTAATAATTAATTCATTACACCAATTTATTTCTCTAATTGGTCGTGAAGTTTTGTTAACTAGGAGATAATGCGACAATTAAAATTTTAAATTTCTGAAAACTTGGTTGGGTTTGGATATTGAGGAGGCACAGGAAGATGAAAACCGACAGGAGGCCCTAATTATTTTGTGAACATGCATTTAAATATTTACAAGTTGCACTTCAATGGCAGTCATTTATATTTGTATAGATGTGCACTGCTCACTTGGGCTTATGCTAGGATGTTATGGTAGCCACGAGTTTGGAGAGCCCTGTAAGTTAAAAAGGCTTATTCTTCACATTGGACCCATAACCCAGCTTTTGGGGGGTCTATTAATACCTGGAAAATACCTAGTGAATATTGCGTGTGCGCATTTCTCACAGATAAAGGTGCAGAGCTCTTGCAAGTTTCTTACAGTCTGGGCACCACTTCAACCGTGTCACACTCGAGGGACGCCAGCTCCCTCTCTAAATCGGGGAGGTGCACACACCGTGTGAGCAGCCTGCTGCCATCTCCGAGTGTCTGAGGAGCAAGCAGTCACCTCTTAGCAGGGGCTCAGAGCCTTCCACTGACTATAACCTTGAAAGGTCACACTCAGTCTTCTGACTAATAAGCCCAAATGTACACTGATCAATCAAAGTCTGCAACAGAAACTGCCAGTAAGCATGTGAAGGCCAACACTGGGAGCCAGTGAGCTACTAGAAGCCATTTTCCAGAGGCACAGAGGAGAAAATTCTCAGAGCCTTTCAGCTCCAACATCCTCCAGGGCCCAGCAGCCTCAGCCTTCCCTGGGATCTCCCTAGACACGCAGGCTCTCACCTACAGTGCGAGAATCTGCATTCCGGTGAGACGCCCTGCCCCGGGCTCGTAGAACACAGCAGAATTTGGGAAGTGCCGAGTTCTGAGTTCTGCATGACTTTCAGTCCAGAGCTTTCTTTTCTGCTTGCACATAAAGCCACACCCCTCCTCCAGTTCTGCACTGATTCTCACTCCTCGGTGTCGGGTGGGATTCCTTGTGTCCTCTTTGTCACCTGAAGCACCAGCTGGGTCTGTTGTATGTTTCCTGATGTGCTAACCTGTGGTCCTCCGGAGTGCAGCATCTTGATGATGGTGTGATAAGGAGGAGGGTCTCAGATTGAGACTTCTGTCACGTTTTATTTTTCCTTCCCCTCCCCCCCCCAAGGTAGGGTTTCACTTTAGTCCAGGCTGACCTGGAACTCACAGGGTGGCCTTGAACTCACAGCAATCCTCCTACCTCAGCCTCCCTAGAGTGCTGGAATTAAAGGCATACGCCACCATGCCCAGCAAGACTTCTGTCACCTTCTGCAAGAGCCATGTGGTCATGAGAGGTCCCTGCCTTCCTCTGTTCCTCAATTTCCTCATCCTTGTAAGTGAGATCACCAGCATGAAACAAAAACATTAGGAAAGGTTCTTTATACCTGACCCAGAGCAAAGGATCCAAAAAGGCCACTTTGCTATTATGTCCCCCAGCTCTTATGCAAGAGGGACAGGGTCCAGTCCCCTTGATGGAGGCCTGAAATCACTCGCACTGAACTCTGTGTATATTGCATTTCTTTTCTACACATGCATTACAAAGCTTAAATCATAAATTGGGCCTGGTGGGGCTGGAGAGATGGCTTAGTGGCCTGCAAAGCCAAAGGACTTCGGTTCGATTTCCCAGTACTAAGCCAGATACACAAGGTGGCACATGCATCTGGAGTTTGTTTGCAGCGGCTGGAAGCCCTGGTGGGCCCATTCTCTCTCTCTCTCTGTCTCTCTCTCTCTCTCTCCTTCTTTCCCTCTCTCAAATAAATAAATAAAAATAAAATAAATTGGGCATGGCGAGATATTAATGATAGCTAATAATAAAACAGAACATTTATAGCAGTAGTGCAACAGATGTGGTGGTGTGCCTGTGTCCCAGCGCTTGAGAGGCTAAGGCAAGAGGATCCCAGCCAGAAGGATGCAGGTTAGCCTGAACTATGGCAAGTCCCTATATAAATCAAACCAACACTCAAATAACAGTATATAGCAATTAAGTGTTATATGAACATGCCTTCTATCTCCCCCCATCTATGCCTCTCTCCTTCCCCCTATCTCCTCTCTCACTCTCTCCTCCACTGTACTTCGTACCTTTTATTCCAAAGGAAACAGTCAGTGGCTTCTCTGATTTTCCAGACATTGGTAAACAAACTAAGAGTCACTTGAATACAAATGTTCCCCAACATCGCATCAGGACAGCTACTCGGTGATTAACTGAGGGCAGGAGTGTACAGCATGTGGACACTAGACAAATGATGGTTCTTATTCAAGGCAGGTTAGAGTGGAATAAGGTTATTTTTCATCAGAATTTCATCAGGATACTCCAAACAGTGCAAAATCTAAAACTTATGAGTGCTCTCGTTCTGGAACATTTCACTTAGTATTTATTGACAGCTCATGGGCTCAGGTAACTGAAACCACAGAAAATGAAAACATGGATAAGTGGGACATCTTTATAGTTATTAGAAAAAGGCACAGATACTCTCTGGAAAGGACACACTGGAATGCAACATAACAAGTCTGCTCTTGGCTATCTGATCAGATTTGACTAGTTTTGCCCAAACTTAAGCAAACCCCTCAGTTTCTAGCCTCTGAAGTGAGGCTTTGACCACAGTGCTTTCTAGGACTCATCTTGACTTGATCCTCCCCCCCAAAAAGATGTTCTACAACTAAGAAGGTGGTGAACCCATCTGACACTTGGAAGGTCTCCACTTCGCTGGACATGACTCCACTCCCATTAGTGAGTCTGAATTGATGGAACTCCTCAACTTCCAATCCTTGGTCCTTCATGAGATATCCCCCATAAAGTTCACCTCAAAGCACATCGCACTTCGTGTGAATTGAACAGAGTTGCAAATTCCTCTGTGACACCATGAGAAGATTAATTCTGAGCTGCAGAAGTCTGTGCTTATCCCTCATGATGCCAGCTGTCATTGTGGCCTTCCAGTCCCCAACGCAGACAATCAGAGTTCATGCTCAGGCAGCCGTTCTGCTTGCTTAGCCCTAAGCCACATGCATGGAGGGGTGCCCTTGTGCTCTAAAGAGGAGGCGCCATATTGTGTTTGCTGCTTCAGAAGTTCATTAACAACCTGTGGAAACTGATTTTTTTTTCCCTCCAGAACATCTCAAGAAGCCCCTAATGCCTAGAGGAATGCAACGAGTGACCTTGGCAAGCCTTTTTTCTTTGATTTTGAAGCTGTCCCTCCCTTCATGTGGCTATTCAAGAGTCCCTTCTCCTTGAGTCTTACACTGGAATTTTTCTAGTTGTAATCATTCCTTCTGAAGCCTCTGACAGGAAACAGCACACATGACAAATCAGTCTATTCCTGAGTCTTCACCAGCTAATGAGGCCTCTAACTTCTTCGTCCTTTAGAGATGGAAAGGAAAGACAATAATTGTCCTCTCATTTTTACTGAGTGTGGGTAAGCAGGTGCATAGGAGGAGTAACTCCTTCACCTTCTTCTAAATTAAGATTGTAAAATTCCAGGTCACCTCTCACGTGAGGAACCAAATGCAGATCTCTGAGGAAAGCAGAAAGAGTAGTTGTTTTGCCTTGCTGTCTTTGTAAACCCTTTCTCAAGCTTCTGGCCTTTATGTAACTGAACATAAGACCACACGTGGAGCATTACTATACAAAACAAAAGTCAGCTTCCTTCTCCGCATAGAGCACGGACCAGATGGTTATGGGCTTTTCCTCAATTTTCAAAGGAAAAGAATTGGTACAACCTGGGACTCGGTTTTCCAAGGAGTTAATTCTTCCAGTCGGGGTAAGAGAAAAGAAAGTTAAGTCAGCACACCTCTTCACCCCTGCAGGTGAGCCATATCAGATAAGCCACATGAGTGAATATGAATATCGTTAGATTCTAGAACCTCTGTGAATGCTGCAGCAAGTGGGTCCACGTCAGCTCAGATTTGTAAGGGCGTAAGTGGTTCTTAACTTAGAGAGTCAGGAAGATTGGCATGAACATAAGGAGGCCAACAGCTTATCTTCTTTTTAATACTTAATTTTTTATTTATTTGAGAGAGAGAAGGAGGTAGGGAGAGATACAAAGAGAGTGGGCATACCAGTGCCTCCAGCCACTGCAAACAAACTCCAGATGCATGCACCACCTTGTGCGTCTGACTTACATGGGTCCTGGGGAATTGAACCAAGGTCCTTTGGCTTTGCAGGCAAGAGCCTTAACCATTAAGCCATCTCTCCAGCCCAGCTTATCTTCTTTATACACTTCATGATACCTGTGGATTACAAATGAAGCTTGAGCCACTTGCTCTCTTATGGGAGATCTTACGGGAGGCCTTTTCTTTCTGAGCTTAAAAGAATCAGTCTCATCTCTTGAACATTTTATCCATGTTTTCATCAGAAGTTCTCTCTAAGGTAAATTCGGTCTTCTAGATTTAGATAATTAAAGTCTGTGGGTGTAGCTCTCCAGTTTCATGTCAGGGAGAGATAAAGCCTGATTAGGTTTTCTCTGCAGGGAGAGGTCATTACTCTGAGACACAGCACCTTTTGTTCTTGAGGACTTTGCATTGTGTTACAACATAGTTGGGAAACGTTTGTCAGGGTCTCACTGTCCAGTGAAATCCTACCTTACTACTGTAAGAATATCATGTTCTCTTTCAGAAATGCTAAATCTTGCTCTTTTTCAATGTATATTGCAATAACTGCAGCTTACAAGGGAAACTTTGATTTTGTTGTTTAAAAGAATTTCCTATCTTATTGGCAAGCTAGATCCGTCAGGCATACTGTTGACAAGGTGTGAAAGACTTTAGCAGAAGAGAGAGAAAGAAGACATGGGTTGTGCTGTGTGTGCTTGTATGTATGTAGATGCACATCCATGTGCATGCATTTGAATATGACTGTGTGCTCGTGTATGTAATGATATAATTTTATGTTGGTAAGATGGATTCTTTGATTGGCAGGGAGATAGGATTTGGGTTGTATTTATGCATTTGGTCTGGAAATGATTCCTCTTTATGAGCCTTTGCTACATTTTCATATTCTTAGTGAATGGTGTAAAAATGAACTCTTTTGCCAAGTGTGGTGGTACACGCCTTTAATCCCAGAACTCTGGAGGCAGAGGTAGGAGGATCACTGCAAGTCTGGGCCAGCCTGAAAATGCATAGTGAATTCCAGGTGAGCAAGGGTTACAGCAAGGCCTTACCTCAAAAAAAAAAAAAAAAAAAAAAAAAAAAAAAGCTCTCATTTGCAAAGGGAACCATAACCAAGGAAGGTAAAATTACAAAGCATGTAGAACTTATCATCTCAGCCCATGTTTCCCATGTCTTCAAAATGTTCATGCCTTTCCTTACCTTTTCATGCCAATCCTAAAATATATGGTTCTGTAAATCATATGTGAGAAAATGATTTGTAACTTTAAAAAAAATCTCCACAAAAAATGAAATTGTAGTTATTTCTGTTACTTTCAGAAAAGTCATGTCTAATTACTTAGGGCAATAAAAGCTACTAGTCTGTTTTTATGATACCACAACAGTAACAACCAAACATCATAAGGAGAAGAAAAGCCCTTTCTATAAGCTAGATCCCCTCAATTCCAGATCAGTAATCAATCTCATTCTCATAATTTTTGGTATATCAAGGTTCCAGGATGTTCCATTATTTAGAGGCCAATTATCCAAAGCATGGGTGCTGCCTAAATTGTATGTAGCAACTTGTTTCTTAGATAAGTACTCTATACATTGGCAGCATTCGACTCAATCATGGGAGAGAAATTAAAAACTGAAAACTTAATTGTTTGTGGGAACAAGGGAGTATTTCACATAGAGATGCATCACTAATCTCTCCCAAACCCATTTAAGGTGTGTTATGCATTCTTTTCATATTATCAGTGAAAAAGTGTGGTTAATATTTTGACAGTTAAAACTTGCTTCAGAGAAAAGATATGCTTTAGGGGCTGGAGAGATGGCTTAGTGGTTTAGTGCTGGCCCTTGAAGCATAAGGACTGTGGTTCGAGGCTGGATTCTCCAGGACCCATGTAAGCCAGAAAGCCAGATGCACAAGGAGGCACATGCATCTGGAGTTTGTTTGCAGTGGCTGGAGGCCCTGGTGTGCCCATTCTCTCTTCTCTCTCTGTCTGTCTGTCTCTCCCCTCTTTCTCTGTCTGTCCCTCTCAAATAAATAAATAAAATAAAACAAATCTTTTTTTTTTGGTGTTTTTTTTTCTTTTTTTTCTTTGAGGTAGGTTCTGACTCTAGCCCAGGCTGACCTAGAAATCACTATGGAGTCTCTGAGTGGCCTCGAACTCACAACAATCCTCCTACCTCTGCCTCCCAAGTGCTGAGATTAAAGGCATGCACCACCATGCCCGGCTTAATAAATCTTTATTTTAAAGAAAAAAGATAATGCTTTATACCATGGCCCCTACTCCTTACTTGTAAATTTCATCTCCACTTCCCCGTCTCCACTTTCTTCTGTCATCTTCAATTATCTCTGAGCACCATGTCCCTACAGAAAAGCTTTACTACAAGGAGATTCACAGAAACACAGTTGCCATTTTGACAAGGGAACTTGGAACTTCATTTGAAATCAAGCAGCCAAACATTTAATGTTAAATTTGAATTCTCTCTCATTTTCCAGCTTAAAGATATATTACAAGGGTTCTCTTTTGACTAGGGAAGGAGCTAAGCTGAATATAACAGCAGACATCTGAGATCCAAGCACTTTGGAGGTAAAGGATCCTCCTGAGCTACATAGGAAGTCTGAGGTTGCCTTGGCTACTTGAGACTCTGCTTCCCTGATCACCCTGCACAAAAGCAAAACTCCAAAATAGAAACTAAAATGCTAAAACATGAGAGCCACTGGTACAAACTATAAAATCAGCATTATTCTCACCAAAAAGGGAAAAAAATATACAAAATACTCGCCCTATCTGCTGCTAACAGTTGATAATTATGCCTTCCTTCCTTTATCGTTTATCTTTTCAAACCACTCCTAAGTATTATCTTACTAGAAAACCTGGTACAGAGAACTAGGGTTTTTCAGAAAACACTTTTATTTATCAGCATTTGTGCAGGCTAGACACTAAGTCTTTCTGAGGTGTACCAATGTGGTTATCCAGCATGGTTCTATCTTAGATTCTTAAAAATAGAGGCCAAGTACATGACAAATTAAGTGTCAATGAATGTGGCTCAGACCAAAACCACAGGACCTTTCTTACCTTTAACCCTCCTGAGCTTCAATCCCTAGATAGTCACTTTATGTTTTAATGTCTATATGTGCAATAAATATATAGAAGAGTGTGATTGCTTTAGTGACAATACTCGTCATTTATTGACTTTTTCTTCTTTGCCAGGACATTGGATTAAATGCTTTGTAGATGTTTCTGCAACTCAAAATATCTTTGCACATTTTGCCTTTTAGATATATAAATATGAGAGAGGTTGAATGTTACCCAAGATTGCACAAGCTAGGTAAGACTTGAACCCAGACCAGTAAAGCACATGAGTTTGCAGAGCAGATTTTAGCTTGTCTTTGTAAATATTGTTTAGTTTTCTGGAATTCCTTGAAAAGAAACTTTTAAAGAAAATAGCCTTAATTATAAGCCTGAGGAAGAGGCCATACCTGGAACATAGCTCCTTGGCACCAAGCCAAATAAGAGAACTCACAAGGGGAATGTGCGTATGTCCGGGGTGCTTTCAAACCTGATAGGTTTTTGCCTGACACTGACAATGAATCTGAAAGACAAAACCTGGGTGTGCTAAGTGAATAGAGAATAGTGGTTTGGCAGGTCTCTGGACCACTGTTGGCAAAGGGAAAAAGTATCTATTCCCAGTGGAGGAGATGTGGGCAGAAATGAAAAATCTGACCTGGAGCTGTCTAAAGTGGACTTTGACATGGATCCATTTGGAAAGACAGAGAGATCCCAACAGGGAGAGCTTATATGATCACGGATGTCAAGAACCAGAAGCTATGAGGAAATACAGGAAGCAGCCAGTCACCCTAGTCAAGGAGCTATGAGAGAGATACTCAGTAAATGGGGCAGGGGACCATGGGTCCTTGAAGCCTCCCCGCCCGCTCCAACACCCTCCATGGGAGAGAGACATGAATATGGTAATCCGCTATGGCCAGCAGAACCCAAGGCCAACCCTCAACAGTTCTAAGCCACTAGGTCACTCCTTTGCCCATCCCCATCCCTTGCCCTCCCATACTTCCTCAAGTCTGAGTGAAGGGCTGGAAGTAGACGACAAGTTCAAGTCAGGAAAGAAAAGAAGTAGTCTCGCTCCCTTTCCTATCCTGTCCAGGAGACCTGCCCCACAAATTTCACTTCAAATTATATTTAGCATGTAAATAAACTAAGACGGACATGTAAGAGTTTGAATCAGAGACTTATTCAAGTTCTAAAGTGAGAAAAAGAATTTTACTGCATTATCTCTGATAAAGTGGTTGAGCATATAGTCCCAAAGAGGTAATGGGAAAAATAATAAATGCTTCTGATTTTATTCTTCAAGTCCTCCTGTCACAGGGACCCTTGAGTTAGGGATAAAAGAGGTTTGGCAGGAACAGATAAGCCTCGCAGTGACTTGCTAATTCATGTATAAGTGTTATAACAATGCAATACAATAAACTGTATTACTATATATAATACAATGTATTATAAATTTAACCTAAACATTATGATTTTCTATTTATGTACATACAATTTATTTTCTGGACAGGAATTAAATAGCATACAAGGATATATAGGCTTTAAATTTTTTTATTTGTTTACTTGCAAGGAGAGAGAGAGAGAGAGAGAAAGAGAATGGGTGGTCCAGGGCCTCAGCCACTGCAAACAAACTCAAGATAAATGCACCACTTTGGGCATCTGACTTTACGTGGGTCCTGGAAAACTGAACCTGGATTTCTAGGCTTTGCAGGGAAGCACCTTAACCACTGAGATAGCTCTCAAGCCAAAGGAGATGTATATATATATATATATATATATATACACATATATATATGTTCTTCATAAGATAATATGGACTCAAAGCTATCTTTCACATTCTCCTCCCCTCCCACAAAAGAGAAAAATAAAATATTAAGTTGTGATCAAACTAGAGTAATAGAGTAAACAACTATATTATGCTTATCATTGACACAAAATTTTTTGTTTTGTTTTGTTTTGTGTTTTTTGATGTAAGGTCTCACTCTAGCCCAGGCTGACTGGGAATTCATTATGTCTCAGGGTGGCCTCAAACTCTTGGCAATCCTACCTCTGCCACCCGAGTGCTGGGATTAAAGGCGTGCACCACCACCACCCAGAGACACAAACTTTTTTAAAACATTTTTTAATTTATTTATTTGTATGTGTATGTGTGTATGCAATTGTGCTGCACCAAGGTCTCTTGCCACTGCCACAAAATGCCCATCCAGCTTTACATGGGTGTCTGGGGAAGGGAACCTGACCAGCTTGTGAGCAGTTTGCCACTTATTTTATCTTTCTGCCACTCAATGAGAAGGCATTTGGGAATCCAAATGACTGACATTATTATAGGATATCTTTGAATCTTCCAATTTACTTTTTAAGTGCATAATTTGCAAGCTTTATCACATCAATATTGATAATAAAATTACTTGCAATGCATCTGAAACCTACTATGCTGGAGGACTAGGAATGCACAGTTTACAAGGTCTATAAATCAATATAAATAAAGATGACCACTCAGGGTCAGGGAAATCAACCCTGATTGAAAAGAAAATCCAGCAGGAATTTCTCATAGGACTTATGAGCTCATTGTGTGCATGCAGTGAACACCCTTCTTTGTGACACCTGACATCAAAGGGACCAGGGAGCTCTGCCCAAGGACTATTTCAACAGTCTTACAGAGGGGCTGCTCATTGCATCCTAGTAAACACCAAATTAAGGTAATTTTGTGGGATTACAACACCCCCCCCCATTTGCTGTCATCCTTAATTTTTCTGTGTGTGACCTGCCTGTCATCACACTACTCATTATTTAGGCTAAGTGCTCCATCTTAAAACAGTTTCTGGACAATATTCTGGGAGTTTTGTTGAAAGGACTATTGTTTTCTGCTAGATTATCATGACTAAACAAATAGCCATAGTGCCGCTGCGTAAATACGAGAGCAAACTTCCACACTTGCAGTTCGTGTAAGGTAAGGGTTTTGAGATATTTGACAAATAAAACTATTTGAGGAGATGACAAAACTATAGATGCCTTCCTCAAATCCATGTACCAAGATTTACAACATTAGATTTGATAGTGTTTCAGGGATGTGACTGACTTAGAAGCTGCACAAAGCCCCTTTATCCCAAGGATGTCACTCATTCTAACTTAAATAGCTTACCTCTGGGTATTGTAAGATCTATGCATGTAAATAAAAGCCTTTATATGGAAAATCTACCTCTCAAGGGACTTAATTTGAAATGGCCATAGCATCAGTGTCAATAGACAGTGTCAAGAGAAGGTTTATTAGCTGATGTAAGGACACAAATCCCCAGATCCCCACATAGATGTAGATCCAATTTGGTAAGCTTGACAGAACCTGATGCTTATGGCTGAGGTATTCTTGGAATTGGCACTACTTAATGTTTTCATGGAAACGAAGCCAGTTTAGCATTGTCCGCCTTGCCCGAGAAGGCCATCTCTTGGCTAGCATCCTGGTGCTATACGGAAAGCTGGGGTGGACTCTGATGCGCACATTCTTCCTGTGATAACATGCAAATGACGAGCTTTATGTTCATTTATGGGATGTTTGGAGCTGTTGGGATTTGGTACTCATCTTTACTTTGGCTTCCAGCAATTGTTGAGAGGCCCTCTTTTCTGGTAGAATACTTAATTTGGAATGAGATTGTCAGGTTCATCAGCGCTAGAATTATCTCTACAAAGAAGCTGTGGGCTTTGATTACATAGCGAACCCTCACCAAGCACACTGGGCCGAGTGGGCAGGCAATACTGCTGCCAGTCTGATCTTGCCGCACACGATGCCAGTGCGTCAAAAGCCTTTATTTATAGAGAATCATAAAATTCTCAGCTGTAAAGTGCAACATTATGCTTCTCTATTCTCAGATTCATTAGGAATTGTCGCTGACTTCTCAGCCTTCTACTTTGGCAGTATCAGCTGTTGTACATTTTCTATAGCATATTTATGTCTCTGTCACAAAAACATTACACATGAGGGCCGAGAGATCAAAGGGAATTTAGGTGGCATAAAAGGGTGTAAAATTACATACATGTGTTCTTTTTATAAGAAAATAACTATGAGAAGTAGATAATTGAGTAAAAGTCGATATTTGAGGTTTCTATTCATTCTTGTTCCTTCATCCTAATAGCTGGTATGTTGCTATTACTTTAAGTCTACATTTGAGAACTTCACAAGCTGCAGCATGCTCAAGATAGTAGAGACATGCGAATTTAGCTGTAATCATGTCTGGATGGGTAGGATGATGGGTGATTTCTATTTGACATTTTTATTTTAATTCAATTTTCCAATTTATCTAAAATAAAAATATATTGCTTTTATAATGAGCCAAAGAATCAACAAAAGAAATTTCATTTTGGGTAAAAATAGTAATGCCATGTTATAAAAGATGCATGCCATTTTAAGAAAGCAATTTTGAATAGAGGCTCATGACCAAGGGGACCCGCCACAGGGACCGGCAGACTCTCCAAAGATAAAAGAGTAAAAAATAAAGAGGCTACAGGCTAGAGAGAAAGCTGTTTTTGGTAGCTTAAAAAAAATTATATGAAGTTGTAGTTCAGTTTAGTGTAGCCTGGGGGATATTGAAGAAGTCCTAGTAGAAGAGAAATTGAAACAAATGATTGCATTAAGTACATAACAAAGGAGTGTTGGGGGCTGGGGAAATGGCTTAGCACTTAAAGCATTTGCCTGCAAAGCCAGAGGACCCCAGTTCAATTCCCTAGACGCATGTAAGCCAGATGCACAAGGCGGTGCATGCATCTGGAGTTCCTTTGCAGTGGCTGGAGGCCCTGATATATTCATTCTCTCTCTTTCTCTATCCCTCTTTCTCTCCCTCTCTCTCTCTCTCTCTCATAAATAAATAAGTAAACAAAATAAATAAATAAATAAATAAATAAATAAATAAAATAAAGGAGTGTTGAGCTTGGCCTGATAGGTGATGGGTTCCCACTGAAAGCAGCTGAGTGATGAAACCGTTACTATAATTTAGGGAGAAAAAGAAAAAGAAAAACTTAGGTTAAAGCCTTAGGTCACAGAATGATCGAGGAATCAGTTGGGGTGGGGTTCTTTAAAACAGCTCTAATAAGATTCTGAAATGGCCTCTAGCTCTAAGAGTATACTGGGCAAGAAGCTTTTTTAAAAGATTACTTTTTAAAAATGTTAAAGTTGTCTGGATTGCATATTCTTTCAATTTACACCTAACCAAAGTTTCAAAACTGTAAAATGAATTAAAAACTACCTTAAAACTCCAATCAAGGGTTGGAGAGATTGCTTAGCAGTTAATATATTTGCCTGCCAAGCCAAAGAACCCAGGTTTGATTCCCCAGGACCCATGTAAGCCAGATGCTCAAGCTGACACACGTGTCTGGAGTTTGTTTGAAGCAGCTGAAGGCCCTGGTGCACCCGTTTTCTCTTTCTCTCTCTCTCTCTCCACACACACATACACACATACACACACACATATACATACGTATATATATATGCATATATATATATATATATACACATATATATACATGAATATGATGTATATGTATGTATATCTTCCTCTTTCTCTCTCCCTCTCTCTCTCAAATAAAATGAAAAACAAATTTAAAAATAACAAAAACCTCCAATCAAGTCTGATCCACAGGTGACCTCACTCTCAGTTCCCAGACTCTTCGTTCTTTTAGTAGACTGCTCTTAAGAAACAAACGCCTTAGAAAATAGGATCTGAAGCGTAATCAGTTGTTTCTTTAAATACTTGCTTATAGAATCAACATATTTAAAGCTTACTTGGACCACATATATATATATATATATATATATATATATATATATATATATATATATATATATGTTCTATGCTAGTAAAAGTGATGGATGGAGGGGAGAAGGGGACAGGAAAGGCAAGGACTGGAGGAAGGGGAGCCTGGAAGTTTAGGCTGCCAGTTGATCACCATCTAGAGGCAGAATGCAAGACGAGAAGGTTCCTCTCATTGCTCCTGAGTCATAACTAAGGATTTTCCAATGTTGTTTTATGCAAATTTCAATACGTAAACTTACCCAGGAGTTAATCTATTTTAGTTTCTTCTAGGAAAAGAAAATAAGCTTGAGCTGTTTCTCCATGTTTTTGTACTAAAAATCCATTGCCCTGTACACTAAAGATGCCCAACAAATGCTGACTGTCTAACCAGACAAGCGAGTAAAGAAGAGACCCTTCAAGCCAGGGTTCAGCTTTGTAGACTTATGAGAACATCCAAGGGTATGATCTTTGCAGTTTAGAGACATTAGGCTTCTCAGAAAGTGGGAAGTATTGTGGTATCTTAATGAGGAACACCATTCAAGAAAAAGAGCCCTTCCTTCTTCTCTCAGGATCTCACATACACATTTATTATAGTTTGAACTTCAGTGACCTAAGAACAGGAGAATCATTAAAACAGGAGGAAATGCCACCTATCATTTTGTATTTAAGTGTCTGATATGGAGACCCCAATAATTGGATATCAGGACAAATAGCATGGATCTGAAATCTTCTCCCACATTATGTATATTACACACTCCATGAAGGTGGCAAGGCTTAACACTGAAGCAATTCTTACCCCGTAGGAGACTTTGTTCTACATTCTACCACATTCCTTGTCAGATATAACACGAACATTAAACATGGCATGATTTTGAATCACATAAAGTCACCCACACTTGTACAGTAATGACTGACTCCTGCTTATTTCAAGAAATAAGGAAAGACAAGTTCAACAGTCAGTTTGGCAAATGTGCTTCTCTTGTGATAACCTTGACATTTAGAGATACACATAATTTTAATGAGTTCTTCACTTTGGGACTGTATGTTTATTTGAGAGGAGAAATAGATCTCAGAACTCCCAACCTGGGGTGGAAGGTCAGGGTAATGTTCAACTCTCTTAGAACCATGGTGAAACCTGTATATTCAGGAACCCTGTGTTCCTAAAGAAAGTAGTTTTAAATTCCAGTACACAGTGTTTGTTAGGAAGAGAACACTTTAAATATTTTTATTTTTATTTATTTATTTGAGAGTGACAGACAGAGAGAAAGAGGCAGAGAGAGAGAGAGAGAGAGAGAGAGAGAATGGGCACACTAGGGCCTTCAGCCACTGCAAACGAACTCCAGACGCATGCACCCCCTTGTGCATCTGGCTAACGTGGGTCCTGGGGAATCAAGCCTTGAACCAGGGTCCTTAGGCTTCACAGTTAAGCATTTAACCGCTAAGCCATCTCTCTAGCCCAGGAAGATAACACTTTAAAATAACATCCCCACTGAAAGAGGAGTTGGAAATGAAACTTGAACATATAGCTAACTTGAGTACTCATGCATGTTTTAGATTGATGGTCAAAACATCAGGCCAGGCCAACACATTTGCCATACCCCAGAGCTGAAATAATACTGATCCCCATCTAGTTATAGTTATACATCTGAAAAGGCTAAATTCATAGTGTAGAGTGTCTCAAATAGACCACTCATCTCTCCTCAACAGGAAGCCTGCTGAGCTCCTTTCACCTGACCTTGGTAATTGGGATGCAAAGTAATTCTTTAGAGAGTCAAGAACTTCTCGCAGGCAAGCTAATGAACACACAACAGAAGCAAAATTAAAACACTTTTATTAAATTTATCACAATTTCTACTTCATTTGCCCTATTGCCTATTCCAGAGTTCTTTCTCTCAAGAAATAATTTAGTTTCAGATCTAAACGGTTACTTGGGAAAAAAAAAAATCTCGGGCTGGAGAGATGGCTTAGCAGTTAAGGTACTTGCCTAGAAAGCAAAAGGCCTTCTTTTTCCATTACAGTCAATCAATGACTTCTTAGAACACTTGAGGTGTCCTCTAGCGATCGGGTGGGTTTGCATCTGTGGATTGGAACAACTATGGGTAGAAGATATTTGGAGAAAAAATGGTATCTATGTGACCATATGCAGATTTGCTAATCATAATTCCTGGTGAGGAACAGCATATGAGGCTTGTCTGAGCTCTGAAGCCAGGGAATTGTGTGTCCCTGAGGAAGACACTGCCCCTACAAGGCCCACTATGTCTTCTTATCACAAAAGTGACCTCTGAGGTCCCTGCTATCCCTCAAATGCTATAACATAAAATAGTTATGCTAGTCAGTTTTCTTCACTGTGACCACAGACCCAACAAATCAACTTAAAGGAGGAAATATGTATTTTGGCTTACAGTTTCAGAGGCTCCAGTACAAGGTCATCTGGCTCCATTGCTTTGGGCTTGTGGGAGGCAAATCATTGTGATGGAAGGAGAGAAAAAAGGGACAAGGGATGACGTGTACTCTCCAAAGGCATGGTCCCAGTGACCAATTTCCTTCTAACAGGCCATTGAGCCATGACGTTACCAGTGGGGTGAGTGTCCCCTTGACCCAGTCACCTCTCTCAACAGCTGAGACCAAGGCCTGAACATATGAGCCTTTGGGGACATTTATATGAGGCCATATGACTTCATATGCTGTCCATGTCCTGCTGCCTTTCATCATCATCAGTGGTGTCTTTGGCATAAGGGCTTTGCAAACCTTTTCCACTTACAGGGCCTTTTCATCCAAATGGTGAGGTGGCTAGGCCTAAAGATTTGACCTTGAAAAGAAATGCCAAGTTGAGGAAACATGTTCAAACAGTATCAGATTTAATTTCATTCACATTTAGTAAAATATATAGTAAGCAAAAGATTACAAATAAAACCAACCCCCTTCTGAAAGTTGCTTACAGATCTTCACTGTGAAGCCTGCTCACTTTTCTGAGTTTTGACTCAAAAGCATTATCTTTCTTTCTGCCTTTCCATCTCTTCTTTGGATGCTGGCTGAAATCCTAAGCATGCTTGCCTTGACACAGTGAGGCATTTTGTTGTTCTCTGAGTAATTCTTTGATTTACTACACACACACAAGTGTGTGTGTGTGTGTGTGTGTGTGTGTGTGTGTGTGTGTATCCCATTCTAAAATAAATCTTAAGAAGGAAGTGTGTGGTGGGGCAGTAGGTTGAATGTTAATAATGGTTTATATGGTGGCTATGCTTTTGACTTTTTAAAAATATTTCATTTATTTATTTATTTTGGAGAGAGAGGGGGGAGGAGGGAGGGAGAAAGAGAGAATGGGCTCTCCAAGGCCTCTAGCCACTGCAGATGAACTCCAGGTGCATGTGCCACCTTGTGTATCTGGCTTACATGAGTACTAAGGAACCAAACCTGGATCCTTAGCCTTCGCAGACATACACCTAAACTGCTAAGTCATCTTTCCAGCCCTTAAATGTTTTTAGAGACAGGGTTAAGTTTGGTATGTAGCCCAGGCAGGGCTTGCAATCCTTCTGCTCAGCCTGCAGGGGTCTGGGACTATAGGTATGAAATACCAGTCCCAGCTATCCAGCCATTTCTTTGCCATGGTTTCATGGCATGTCTGCACAATATCCTAAAAGGTAAGTCAGACTGATCATTGTTTTTATTCTGATAAGGAAACAGACAGAAAACTTACGTAATATAAACAAAACAGTAACTTTGTAGCAGAAATATCTACACTAAGACTCAGGATTTTAAAATGCAAAGGACAGAAAATAGTCAAAGATAACTGTGAAGGAAATTGCCCACGTACCACTTTCATCCACAGGTTTTTAAAGAGCTACAAGCAGAAAATTTTAGATTCTTTTTGACAAAAAAAAAAAAAAGTGCACCAGTGGGTCTACATTGTTTCTTTATTTAAAAAGAACCCTATAAAATATAATGCTCTTTTATTCAATGCCACAAAAAGCCAGGCTAATAATGGCTATGGTGCTTAGGAATTAAGTACGGGGCTTTTGTTTCAGCTTGAATTACATTCTGAAACCTATCAGGAAGTCATCAGCTTACCTGACATGTAAAGGCATCAGAAAGTACTCCCACCGTGACATAAAATAAGAAAGTTAAGCCTGCCTCTGAATTTTAACTTCCATCTTTCTCCCTCTCTCCTGCCAACTAACTTCTCTCTCTCCCTCTCTCCCTCCTTCATCTCTCTCTTTCTCTCCCTTGCCATTTAAGATAAATGAAGGAACAAGACTTTCTATTTCCCACCTGCCTAGCAATTTCTCTGTATTCATCTGGTAGAGAATCTAAAACAGAAAGCATCAAAATAAAAAAAAAAAACTTGATTTATTTAGTCATAATATCTGCTTTATGTACCTTCCAAGGCATTGACAGGATACCATGAAAGCATGGAAAATAATAAAGTATTGTAGCTGAGTTACATGGAGTTTTCAGCATTGTTTCTTTCTTCGCTGTGTTATTGGTAGCCAACCACATCCATGTCACACGGATGTTACCGCCTGGATATGAGTATGGGAAGCCTCTCTGACAGGCTGTGGTAGGTGAGGAGGCTTCGCTAGACAGTGGTTGGGCCATCTTCTTTGCAACTTTTACAGTATAAATGCAATAAGTAATGATCTAAAAAGATGTTACAAATCCAAAATAGAGAAGGAAAGAGCGAGCAAGCAAGAGAGAGAGACAGAGACTTACTCAGCTCTGGTGTTCATTTCTAGAAGTGATAGCTGAAAGATTTGATACAATATTGCTGGAGACATAAATTATACACTTTTCATAATCACTGTCTTTTGGTTACAAAGAATTATTCTCAGAAAGCAAGCACCTCCTCAGCAATTCACTTACAATTTAAAATTTTTTAAGATTCGTTAAAATATTAACTGCATTAACAAGCCTTTCTCCAGAGAGCAGAGTTTCTTAGAGGCATTATCTCATCAGTCCCATTAGTTCTGATGTCATGAAAATAAAAGGGGAAGGTACTTAGCACCTTTCTGACTTTACCAAAGAAAAAATAATAGATAAGCAAGAGATATCAGCTTAACACAGTTTACCAAACAAAAGACAAACCAACCACTCTCTCAGCCATACTCAGACAAGGGCTGAAATAGATACTTAGGTGGGAACATGGGGTTCGTTAAAGTGGTACTCTGTAGGAGAGAGATCACTGGGGACAGGTGAGTGAGTCCCTGGGAGGCATCTAAAAGTCAATTTGTTTTCACTATCATTGCAGAATCGATGCTATGTGAATCTCCCCGAATGTTCTTTCCTTTATTTCCACTTGTGTCCGTCTTGCCATTGCTATACCAAATACCTGAGATAATCAACTTATGAAGAGGAAAGGGTAATTTTAACCCATAGATAGTTTGGCCTTATTGATTTGGGTCTCTGATGAGGTGCCACATCATGGCATACTGTGGGTAGAGTCACCTCATGGCCAGAATATGACTGAGAGAGAGTGACATAGAGGGAGGGAGAGAGAGAAGAATGTAAAGGATGTTGATGCCTAGATTGCGACGAAATTCCCATCCTGCTCTGGAAGAAACATTAGTCAAGCAGAATAATTTTGAATTTCAATGTTTAGTGTAGCTATGCAGCTATCAAAGACTAGAAATGATAACACCAAAAATAAGTACTCTATTTAAAGAATTAAATGGAGCTGGCCAAGAAGAAGTGCTTTAAACAACTTAATTTTATGCCAAAATTCATTTTGATAATCATCTTGCTTGTCTGGTATGTCTTTTGTGGGAACCATTAACATCTGACAATGTTCTCTTCTATTGATATTATCAATTCATTACGCTACTCATATTAGCTACCAGAGGGATTCTTGCACCTGTTGCTTTAAAAAGAAAAGAATACCTTTAGAGTGGTTGGTATTATCTTGAATCTACTTCAGATCTCTAGCATCAAAGGGATCCTATGTTCTTTTCCTGCCACTGGAAATGAGGAATCTTATCCCAAGAAAGATAACTATACTCCTTTGTTTGCTACCTTGAAATAGGAGATGTGTGCAAATATACTACAGAGATTCCTGTGCATGCATGTTTAGTGCACACTATTTACTACAACCAAGCTGCAGAATCAGCCTAGGAGCACATCAATAGATGAATGGACAGAGGAAAGGTGGTTTGTATACAAACTGGGTTTTATTCAGCCTTACAGAATAGACTTGTGTCATCTGTAGGGAAACAGAGGAAACTGCAGATCACTGGACTAAGTGAAATAAAAAACCAGACTGAGAAATAAAAGTATCACATGTTTTCTCTCTCTCTCTCTCTCTCATACACACACAATCACATCTATGACATGAAAATAGAATGTGGCTATTTGAGAAGAGGAAGGAGAGGGATGTGAGGAGGCAAGGAGCCAAAGAAGTTAATGGGGAGTAAATGTGGTCAAAGTACATGCTATAATTAAACAAAAAAAATCATTATTAAACCTGTAGTTTTGTACAACATATATATGATAAAAATTTAAAGCTAGTTATATGCAAATAGAATTAAAATAGATATTTAAAATAATATTGAGTTTTTTGTTGATTTTTTATTTTGAAGTAGGGTCTCACACTAGTCCAGGCTGACCTGGAATTTACTATGTAGTCTCAGGATGGCCTTGAACTCACAGTGATCCTCCTACCTCTGCCTCCCGAGTGCTGGGATTAAAGGCATGTGACACCACGCCTGGTCAATATTGACTTTTTTAAAGCTCTCTATTTGACTAGGAAATGATGCTTGTTATGTATTCTCTCCTTAAATTTAATTGAAAAAACTTCTCGAAATAAGCAGGTGATTAATTTACATTATTCAGGTATAATAAATTTAATTATTTAAGGCACAATTCTTGACATATGGAGAACAGGCCTTATACTGAAAAGCTAGCTGTCTCATGGGCAAATGATCAGTATCCTCCTATGTACTATGTTCTCCATTGAAAATAGATATAATCAATATTTGTTTCAGTGGAAAATAGTATATAGGATTGTGGAAGTCTCTTCTGTCCTTGTACCCGTGGAGTGCAGCAGAAACAAAGTAAGTTGTAAAGCTTACCAGAACCAGGTCTGGATTTTAGCTCTGTCCTCTCTATCTGTGCAAGTGAGTTTGCGGCTCTAACTCTCACTTTATCCCATGTAATATGAGATCCTACTCTAAGGTTCACCCCACTGTAAATATTAAAAGTAAGGCACATAGGTCCTGGCATCCTTTGAGATGTGCCAGGCATTATTCTACACGTAGGGTCACCAAGGTAAAGCAGAAAGAGCAGGCCCTTGCTCTTAGGAATTCATGCATGGGTAATAGATGTTTAGAAATGTTAGAGGTTATTAATAGATACAAAATACTCCACTTAAGTGTGGAGAAATAATAAAAGGGGTATTGACATTCTAAAGCCCATAGTACTTCAACAAGTATTCGGAGATGCAAAGAAAAACAATAAGAGTAAGGTAGAGAAAAGAAATAGCAAAAGACAGCAGTAGGGAGACAAGAAGGCATGGTATGGGGAGAAAATCAGACCACAGTTTGAGGCCAGTCTGAGCTACATAGTGATTTCAAGCTAGTTTAGGATTATAGTGAGATCTTGTGGTGGTTTGAATCAGAGGTCCCCTGTAAACTCATGTGTTTAGGGTGCTTGGTCCCAGGTGGTAGTAATTTGGGAGGTGGAAGATGTATACTGTTGGGGGGCAGGCAATGGATCTTATATCCATCTCTCCTTTATCAGAGATTGTCTCACTTTCTTGCTGCTATTTTCCACATGCCATGGCAGATTATGATGTCCAGCCTCTGCTCATGCCATGCTTTCCCCTGCCATCATGAAGCCTCCCTTTGAGACTATGAGCCACAATAAACCCTTTTCCCCTACCAGCTGTTTTGTTTTGTTTTGTTTTTTTTTTTTTTTTTGTCCCAGCAATGTGAAGGTAACTACAAGAGACCCTGATTCAAACCCAGCCCCCTCACACACACATAAAAACAAAACATAAATGTATAAAGATACAGATAGATGGCAGAGAGATAGAAATGAGTCGATAGTGGCTCCTCTACTTGTAAATCAAACATTCATCAACCTCACCTAAGACAAAAGAGTTGAATCAATTAACCAAATAAGAGGAAGAAAGAAACCAAAAGGATTTACCACCAGACTAGATGGCACAGAACTTTATGACTCTTAGGTACAGTGAATAATTCAGTGCCCATTTGCATCTACAAATCTTATTTTCTGTGAAATTCTTGTACATTGTGTCAGATACTGATTTTGGCATTAGCATTGTTATGGCAATTTCTGGAAAGTATTAGCCCAAAGAAAAATGAAAACAGGTATAAAACATCAACTAGAACATCAGGTGGGAGTCGTGTAGTTACACAGAAAAACTTTTGAGCACATTCAGAGGTGTTCTAGTACACCAGATCCTGATTTAGATTCATGAAAATAAACTTATTTACAAAGTGTGTCTGTATACCCACAATGCCCTCTATCCTAAACAGGCCAAGTAGCTCCTTGTTTGCAGACACTTCTTTCCAGAACTAAGAACAATGCTCTCCAAAATCTACCTCTTGGGCTGGGGAGATGGCTTAATGGTTAAGCGCTTGCCTGCAAAGCCTAAGGACCGCGTTCAAGGCTCAATTCCCCAGGACCCACATTAGCCAGATGCTCACGCGTCTGGAGTTCATTTGCAGTGGCTGGAGGCCCTGGCGCACCCATTCTCTCTCTCTCTCTGTCTGTCTCTTTCTCTCTCTGTCACTGTCAAATAAATAAAAATAAACAAAATCTACCTCTTAAGCAATTATTCCTTAGTGGTGCCATTTAACTTAGGTTTTGAAAATATTTATTCTTCCTGTGCATTACTTTTAATTTGAACTTTGTTAGACCTTGCCATCTTGATGTGTCTGGAAAACATTGTGAGGGGTAATATCTGGGGAACTTGTCATGTTCATGTGTGTGGAGGACATTTGGGGTAATAGCTGGTCATCAGACAATATTATCAATGAGCATTGTTTGGAGGTAATATCTCAATCTAGCCCAGGCTGACCTTGCATTCACTCTGTAGTCCCAGGTTGGCCTCAAACTCACAATGATCTGCCTACCTCTGCCTTCTGGTACTGGGATTAAAGGTGTGCCCCACCATGCCTGATTTCTCTGTACACACATCAAATATATAAGATTTTTACATTGCCAAGTATATGCATATGAACAATTTCTCATTCTTTTCTTCTTGGCCTCAAACTCACAATGATCTGCCTACCTCTGCCTTCTGGTACTGGGATTAAAGGTGTGCCCCACCATGCCTGATTTCTCTGTATACACATCAAATATATAAGATTTTTACATTGCCAAGTATATGCATATGAACAATTTCTCATTCTTTTCTTTCTCATTCTATTTTCTCTTTCCAAGCTTCCTAAGGTTCCATTGGACTGAATCAGACATCAGTCTCATTTCTATTTAGAATAAAATATAAACAGTAGATACCTTTATTTGGAAATTTAATAGTGGCTCAATAGGAAAAGGTGAAGTGTATTTGATAAAATGTTTCTTGAGACAATTCCTTTGCAGCATGCCTGAAGATTATCTCATTCTAAATGGCATCTAATAGCTTTCTCCGGCCCATCACCGATAAACATTTCAGTGTAACCAATCACACTGAAAGCAAGACATGGGAACTTGAGCAGAAATGAGGAAAATAGACAGGTTTCTTGTTCTAAACATATTTTCAAATGGCTTTCTGCTATCAGAGAAGATTAAATGAACTCCCCAGAGGAGCCAAAAACCCACTTCATTTCAACAGAATCAGCCAGCCCTCTCCCTCTCCTCATCTTCCTTCTAAAAGTATGCTGTAACTTTCTGGATTAAGCACTGAAAATTCAAGAAAATTCATTATAACTGCTGAAATGCCAAGAAAATAAGATTCTTTTTTTCCCATTTCTTATCTGACTGCTTCGAGTTATCAGTGACTGTTCTAGCCAGGATTTCAAGATGAGCAAGTTTCTTCTCAGCTGCAAGTCAAATGACTGGACAGATGGTACCTGATTCAAGCAGAAAGTCTCTGTGATGAGAGTGGTGAGTTACAACTGTAACTTTTCCTGCATATGACCAACAGCAGAAGCTGGCAGTGCATGCGAGAATGAGACAATTAGAAAGGCCTGGCTGCCACACAGATAGTTCCGGAACTCTCAATGAACAAAGCCCATACTGGGGTTTTGGTGTGGAGGCACAACTATGCACAGGAAATTCACCAAGCCAGATGGACTGACACCTCCTTGTAGAAACACATACACTTTCTAAGTGAAGACTGACCGCAGAAGTGGGTGGTAAAGAGGATGATGAGTGACCTGCAGTTCCCCATGGAGAGGGCCTGTGGACAGAACTCTGTGGAGACATGGGTGACACAGGCAGATGTTCAGAGAAAGAATAGAGTAGACCAGTACATGGTAGTACCAACTGACTAACAGATGTGTAAGAATAAAGGTCAGGAACACTGACAAAGCCACTAGCCAGGGAGACCCTCATGAACCCCCCCCAAATAAAAACAATGCAGGCCATTGCCAAAGCACCTGGATACCCACCAGAACTAGATGACAAGACCCTACTGCTGAGGACATCACAGGCTGGGGTCCCAGGACACTGAGAAATCAACCTGGAACTGAGGTGGAAGCCATCTCCCTGCTAGCTAGTGCTGGGAAGTGCTGTGTGAGCTACTGAAGACAAAGGTCCCCAACGGTGTGAACAAGCAGGGATCCTGCAAACCACAAAGTCACGCAGCCAAACAAGATGTAAATGCCAGAGCAATGGTGGTACATGAGTTATGGAGGTGAGCCACTGCTCTCTGATTGGAGATGAGGCCCGTTCAGTGGGAGGAAGTCCGTGTCTGGTACTGAGTAGCAAGTCAGAAGCCTGTGGCTTAGAATGTCATCAATGCCCAGAGAAGCTTCTTTCACTGCTCTTCAGCTCAATGGAAGGCTGTACCCGTCAACACCTCTCTAATTGTGCATGTCCATCCCCTTTGATTAATGTGGCTCTCAGTCTGGATTAGATACAATGCTTTTTACAAATGTTGGCAAGTACTGATGAGACTAAAAACAGCTCTCTCTGGAGGGGGAGGGGTGACCAATAACAATTCTGGCATTGGGATTTAACAACAATAGCCCATGGTTTGAGAACAAGGCTTTCTCCCCCTCATCAGGGTACTTCCACATAATATCTCTCTCTCTCTCTCTCTCTCTCTCCCTCTCTCTCTCATATAGATAGATAGATAGACAGATAGATAGATAGATAGATAGATAGATAGATAGATAGATAGATAGATATAGGTATAGGTATAGGTATAGACATAGACATAGACATATATAGATATACAGATAGATTTATAGATTTATAGATTTATAGATTAATAGATATATAGATATATAGATATATAGATATATAGATATATAGATTAGCTAACAAAGAAATAGGTTTCTATGGCACTAATTTATCCCATCTTCAGTGTTGTGTATCTCTCCTCCTCTCCTTCTTTTTCCTGTCTCCCCCTAAATCCTTCTACATCCCTGTATTCTATCATTCCACTTGCTTGTCTATTATCTCCCCCTTTAATCCCTCCCCACTTCTCCCCATTCCAAACCTCATTCTAGCTTTCTAGCTTTCCTTTCTTTCTTTCTTTATTATTTTTATTGACAACTTCCATGATTGTAAACCATATACCATGGTAATTCCCTCCCTCCCCTCACTTTCCCCTTTGAAACTCCATTCTCCATCATATCCCATCCCATCTCTTTTTTATTTTGATGTCATGATCTTTTCCTGTTATTATGGTGGTATTTTGTAGGTACTGTCAGGTACTGTGAGGTCATGGATATCCATTCCATTTTGTGTCTGGGGGAGCATGTTGTAAGGAGTCCTACCCTTCCTTTGGCTGTTACATTCTTTCTGATACCTCTTGCACAATAGACCCTGAGCCTTGGAAGGTGTGATAGAGATATTTTAGTGCTGAGCACTCCTCTGTTACTACTTCTCAGCCCCATGGTGCCTTCTGAGTCATCCTAAGGTCATTGCCATCTGAAAAGAGAAGGTTCTGTAACCAAAAGTTAGAGTAGCATTAATATATGAGCATGAACATTAAGAGAAGTGCTTACTGGGCAGTTTGATGAGCATAGTATATACATTTAGCCAGACAGCAGTAGACGTTACCCCCCTAGGGCTCTTGACTACCCCTGTTGTAGGTTTTCAGTATCAGGGATGTATTCTTCCCATGGAGCAGGCCTCCAGTCAAATTAGAGGGCAGTTGGTTTCTCCCATAACAGATGTGCCACTATTCCACCCGTTGGCTCATTTGGCTTGGGTGGCCAAATATAAGGCTTGCAGTGTCCACTGTTGAGTATCTTCACTGGTGACTTCTCTCTCTCCCATTGAACTGTATGCAGATTTTTCCAGCTTTCTGTCAGCTGGTCTACATGGAGGAGGTTTTTCAGCTCAGCTCCAGCAGGATTTCTCAGTGACCTTGTAGCACAAATATGTGGAGTCTTCAGCAATAGCGTCTTACCATCTATTCCTGGTGGGAAACCAAGAGCCTTGGCAATGGCCTATAATGTTTTGGGGGTATCAGTGACCTCCCTGACCAACAACCCACTGGATGGAAGGTATCCCATCCCTGGAACTGAAAATTTTCTAGTAACAATCTATAGCTCCTGAGTGTTCCATTGTTCAGAAAAGTGGGTTTCCATATGACTTGTTTATATCCTCTTAGATTTTGATTAGCCCTCCCTCCACCTTTCCTTTACACAATCTCTTCCCCTGACCTCACTTAGGCCATTTCACACCATTAATCTGTTCTTCTACTTACATATATACAATATCATCCTAAAGTCCCCCTCCCTCCTTCCTATTCCTTTTATACCTCCTTTGTAGCTTACTGGTCTCTTTATTCCAGCTTTCTGACCAGTACTGTTTATGCTTACTGAAACTTAGAAGCAATTCAAACTCTTCCATGTTAAGATCCACATATGACAGAGAACTTGTGGCATTTGTCTTTCTGAGCCTGGGTTATCTCACTTATTATAATTTTTCCAGATCCATCAAGTTTCTTGTGAATTTCATAATTTCATTTTTCCTTACCCCTGACTAGAGCCCCATTGTGTATATATGGTATGTGTATATGTACCACATCTTCATTATCCATTCATCTGTTGATGTACAACTGAGCTGATTCCATTTCATAGCTATTGTGAATAGATCAGTAAGAAACATGGCTGAGCAAGTATCTCTGTAGTTAAGTATAGTCTAATTCCTGAGCTAGTAAACTATTCTAGTCATATGGGTATGTGGTTCCTTTTGTGTGTCTTCATACCCTCTCCTGCTATGTAGATGCCCCTCTGTTTCTTCTCCTATTTCTTATTTTTATGTTTGTGCATTTTATTTATTTGTATGAGAGTGAGACAGAGAGAGAGATAATGGGCACACCAGGGCCTTTGCCACTGCAAATCAATTCCAGATGCATGCAACAACTTATGCATCTGACTTTACGTGGGTACTAGGGAATTGAACCAGGGTCCTTAGACTTTTCAGTCAATCCTTAACCAGTGAACAATCTCTCCAGCCCCTCTTCTTTTCTCTTTATAAAGGCTTCAGTCACATTAGATTAAGTTCACCCATGTGACTTCAGAGCAGTTTGATTGCCATCAGAAAATAAGGACACATTCTTATTGGATTTCTGGATTCATCATGTCTTCTCTTAGAGTGCATGAAGAAGCCCATAGCAACATTTTAGCAGCTTGTCTAATGCACCCACCCAGTATATCTTATTCTTTCTAATTTGTAGAGGGTTTTAAGGTTCGCATGTGTGAGAAATTCGACCTCATCCAGATTCTGCATACTGGATGTGAATATTCCACTTGATACAAAGGCACTAGATCTAGTGACCCATTATGCCCCTGGATAGAGTAGGAAGAACCTCTATGTTGTGCTAGGGAAGTCGTGCTAAGCAGACGAAACAGAGACTTTGAACTTTAGGCATCCAAAAATACTTGGGAAGTGAAACATAGATGAATGCTGAAATATCAACTTGAGTCATTAATGAAGTCATTCAAATAAATTTAGTGCTATTGAGAATGGCAGTGGGTTTCGTGGCAATAAGATGCTTGAGGGTAATCCATAAATACACAACTTTTGCCTTTAAATCAGCCTGTAAGGTTCCTGAGGGAAACAGATGTTTCCCTCATAACAATCTAATGCAAAAAGAACCATGTTGTCATTAACTGCACAAGTGCACAGCATGAGTAAAGACACACAGATTACGACATCCCAGTAACACCTGTCACATTCTTCCACTCTGATTATCCAAATATTCAAATTTAATTAGCTTCATGTGTTGATCCTAAGCATTTTGAATATCAAAATCTGAATTATGGGTTTTTTATTTTATTTTTATTTATTTATTTGAGAGATAAAAATAGGCAGGTAGATGGGGGGCATGGATGCACCAAGGCCATCAGCCACTGCAGATGGACTCCAGATGTGTGCATCCCCTTGTGCATCTGGCTTACGTTGTTCCTGGGAAGTCAAACCTGGGTCCTTTGGCTGTGCTGCTAAGTAATTCTATCTCCTGATGCAATTGTAGGAAGCATAGGAAATTCCTGACAGAAGGCCAGTAGGGGCTGGAGAGATGGTTTAGCAGCTAAGGCTCTTGCCTACAAAGCCTAAGAACTCAGGTTTGTTTCTCCAGTACCCACATAAGCCAGATGCACATGGTGGGCATATGACTGGAGTTTGTTTGCAGTGGCTAGAGGCCTTGGAGCACCCATTCTCTCTCTTTCTCTCTAAAATAAATAAATAAATAAAACAATTTGAAAAACGAAGATCTTCATTGTGAATTTCTGTGCTGTTGTCTTCCTCCTCTGGCCCAGCATTTTGTGCTTTGACATTACTACAGTTTTTGCTAAGCTCTGATATGTAGTGGGAGGTACTGGAGTCAGTTCTAAGAGATACGCCTGGGAGATGATTTAAAATGCTAATAACTTCGCTATGGCAAAGCAGTGGCTCAAAACTTGGCTGGCACGTGCCTCCCCCATGTTTGTCCACCCTACCTTACAAAGCAAACACAGCTAACAAAAGGAAATAAGACCCTTTCAAAGGGAAGCCATAGGCTCCATCAGTCTGAAAAAGAAACTGACTTAAGGAATGGTGATATCAGGATTGTAATCATGAGAGGAGGCAGAGTAGGACAGTAGAGCACAGATGAGACCTAGAGTCTGAGATCACCGTGACCCAGCATGAGAGGACTGAGCAAGACAGCCTGTCCTCCTGGGCCTATTCTTGTCACCTGTCAAATGAGTCAGACCAGAGATTTCAAAATCTATTTAGAGTTCTATTTCCTGGTGCAATTGTAGAAAACATAGGAAATTCCTGAGAAAAGGGCGCTAGGGGCTGGAGAGATGACGTAGCAGCTGAAGTGCTTGTCTACAAAGCCTAAAGACCCAGGTTCGATTCCCCAGGACCCACGTAAGCCAAATGCACAAGGTGGCACATGTGGCTGGAGTTCATTTGCAGTGGCTAAAGGCTCTGCTGTACCCATTCTCTTTCCCTCAGAAATAAATAAATAAATAAAATGTTTTTTTAAAGGCCACTAGGGTTGGAGATATGGCTTAGCAGTTAAGGTGCTTGCCTATAAAACCTAAGGAACCATGTTCTACTCCCTAGGTCCCAAGTAAGCCAGACACAAGTGCAAGGCCCTGCATGCACACAAAGTGGCGCATGTGTTTGGCGTTCGGTTGCAGTGGCTAGAGGCCCAGCATGCCAATTCTCTCTCTCTCTCTCTCTCTCTCTCATAAAATGGCCACTAAACAAGAGACATAAAGTCTTCAAATATTTCGCTGTTGTCAGTGACAGCCACACCATACAGCATCACAAAGGTATATAGTTGTCTCTCGTGGAAGTCTGAAAGGTAAGCATTCCTGAAAAACTGTTCAAAGAATACACCAAAGTTACACAAAAAAAAAGATTTCCCTGTCTGACAGCTGATAGCAAAGTTTATGGAACTTGGTTTCAGACACAAACTCCTGAACTCATGTTGAGAGTAACCATCTTTAGAAATCAGTGCCTGTAAGCCGGGCATAGTGGTGCACACCTTTAATCCCAGCACCTGGGAGGCAGAGACAGGAGGATTGCCATGAGTTTGAGGCCACCCTGAGACTACAGAGTGAATTCCAGGTCAGCCTGGAGCTAGAGTGAGACCCTACCTCCCCCAAAAAAATAAAAATAAAAAAAGGAAAAGAAACCAGTTCCTGTTGGATCTGAAGAGCACCCCAAAATGATTCAATTCATCACCCTCCCGTGTCAGCACTAGATACGATGCATCTGCCTTACATGGAAGGATTTGTAACCTCTGTCCTCACTTCTCTAGGCAGGAAGTCCTTGTCCCCAACGCCTTATCACACAGTCTTATCACAACCTAAAGTGCCAATAATTATCTTTACTTCCAATCTAAGTCTCCAACCCAATCAATTTCAATTAAGTTCACTCGGAAGACATGTTTAGCAATCACTGCAAAGAAATCAGACACTGTGGTGCTGGAGAGATGCCTTAGTGGTTAAGGTGCTTGCCTGCGAAGCCTAAGGACCCATGTTCGACTCTTCAGGTCCCATGTAAGCCAGACACACAAAGTGACACAAGTGTGCAAAGTCACACATGTGCATAAGGGGGCACACATGTCTGGGAGTTTGATTGCAATAGCTGAGGCCCTGGCAAGCCAATTCTCTCTCTCTCTCTCTCTCTCTCTCTCTCTCTCTCTCTCTCACTTGCTCGCTCACATAAAAAGAAAAGAAAGAAGACACTTTAGAATGTATGAAATTGAATGAGAAACCACTCATAGCTTCCAAGAATTAAAGTGGTAGACATGGTTGCCTGTGCTGTCACTGCTCTGCTCCAGCGTCTCTTGCTGATATATTTGCTTTCCTGCCAATGGAAATACCTTCCAAATCTTCCACAAAGCACACAGTCAGGCAAAAGAAGGTGATCAGAGGCGGCACTGGAAATCAGATCCATTCGTTAATGCTGTTGGTGTGTTACCAGAAATGAATCAAGACAGCTATTGGTTTAAGATGCTGAAGAGGGGTTCAAATAACGTGCTGAGAGAGAAAAATGATAATTTATTCTGAATTGAAGGAGAAAACAAGTTTAGTTAACACAGGTATTTAAACGAGACATGACTAAATGAAAATGATGTAATGGATATGTTTGATATGTTTGGGACATGAACATTTCCTACTGGCACAAGAGCAGGGAGCCATAGAAGGTACATAGGAAGAGCTATACATACTGACCACTCCACATGACTGCACAGGAGGTACAAATAAGGATAGAGTGGGAACCAGAAAGTAACTTAGAGGTACGAGATGGAAGACTTTCAGTCTTAAGATATTTGACTTTGATTTGGTTTGTAATAATGGAAATGTTGTAGAAGAAAAAAATTGCTTATTACTTTAGTCAATTCATTTAAAATAGTACAGTAAACATGAGCTACCTGTTTAAGGGTCCTTCAAAATCTACTTAGAGGTTTCTCATGGAGGTCTGGCAGGTGGGGCAGGCCTGTAATCCGAGTACGCAAAAGGCAGAGGGAGGAAGATCAAGAGTTCCAGCCTAGCTTAGACTACAAAGTGAGACTTCTCTTTAAAAAAAATAAAAATAAAAAGTTAATTTTTAAAAAATCAGGCAAAATCTTTATCATAGAAATTTATTCATTTCTTATTTTGTTTTCTCACATGTAGAGTGGTAGGCTAGGATAATGCGATGCTCCTTCAGTTGAACTACTTGTCTCTTGGGATGTTGGCACCTCGTTAGTATTTCCCATGCCTTTCAGATCCTGACAGAATGCTTTGTTGTTAACTGCAGAAGTGCCCCGGCATGATGGGTGAGTTTTGTCCAGGGACCTGCTGAATACCTAGTTTTTAAAAATTTGACTCAGGCTGGAGAGATTGCTCAGGGGTTAAGGTGCTTGTCTGCAAAATCTAACAACCTGAGTTCGATTCCCCAGTACCCACATGAAGCCAAATGCACAAAGCTGCACATGAATCTGGAGTTCATTTTTAGTGGCTGAGGCCCCTGGTGCACCCATTCTTTCTGACTATATATGCATCTGTCTGCCTCTGCTTGCTAATAAGTAAATAAATAAATTTTTAAAAATAAAAATAGTAATTTGGCTCAGAATCTGAAAATGGCATGAGAATAGGAGCACACGTCAAAGATTTCTCCCTCGGGTTACTTGCTGGCACAGCAGCTCACAGCCAATGCCTGCTGCTCTTAATTCTGAAGCTTCATGTCCCATGGCACGCACACCTGACGGCTGATACTCTCGGGCAAAGGTTGCTGACCTAGAAAAGCAGTGAGGCTATAGGCAAAATACCTTATTTTATTAATAATTTCCATGTATGAGCATACTACATTTGACCAAATTCTCCTCCCATCATATTCCTATTTCACAGAAGCCCTGCTTTCCAATTCATCCCTCTTGTATTTTGCTGTCTTTCTTTTTTTTTTTTTTTTTTTGCCCTCATTCATGTTGAAATGTTGATGGGTTCAATATTACCTTATGGAGGCTACAATAGTAATAGCCACTGTGGGGTCATGAATGTGACAGTTGTCTCATGTCTGGAGAACAATGTCCCAAAGTACTCCTTCCTATCACCTGAGTCTTACGTCCTTTGCATCTCCTCTTCTATAATGTTCTCTGAACCTTGCAGGGTATGTTTAAGCTGTCTCATTTAGGCCTAGGCACATAACAGCCAGTTATATTCTGCCTTTGAGTGAGTTTTAAGTCTCCCTGATCTTTTTTCATCATTTCAGCAGGATTTCTGTCTGTATGCACTAGTCTTGATTTTCCTACTGTACAATACAGATGAGATTGAAACACCTTCAGCTCAGCTGTGGAAAATAAATAGATGCCATGTTGTCATAAGACCTCAGTATAATATTGGGTTCATGGTGGTCTTGGTTAGGCCATTTCCTTTACTGATCAGTGGGTACTGAATGCTTTGGCCATGCCACATACAGTTCCAGACATCTGGGGGGGAAAGATTAAAAGATAGTCACTAATAGGTTGTACATGATCCAGTAAATAATCCTTGCCCCATACTCATGCAGCCAACCCTAAATAAACTCAGTGGGACACATACACACAAGAAAACAAAGACACCAATGTAAAAGAGGGACTGGTTGGAATGAAGAAGGGGTTCAGTGGATAAGGGTGGGAAGGAGGTCAAGAGAAGGTAATGGAAGGGATTTGGCCAACATATATCATATGCAAATAATAAAATTGTCAATAAAAATGGAGAGAAGGGGCTGGAGAGATGGCTTAGCAGTTAAGGTTCTTTCCTGTGAAGGCTGAGGACTCAAGTTCAATTCCCAGTACCCACATAAGCCAGATGCACAAGGTTGTGCATGCATCTGGAGTTCATTTTCAGTGACTAGAAGCTCTGACACACCCATTCCTTTCTATCTGCCCCCCACCTCTCTCTCTCTCTCTCTCTCTCTCTCTCTCTCTCTCCTCTCTCTTTCAACTAAATAAACAAAATATGAACATATAAAAATGGAGAAAAATATAATCAATTCTTAATAAGTGTACAGTGAAGCCTAGAAATCAAATGCAATTTCCCTGCAATATGACAGCTAAAATAATCTGAGCTGGAATGAAGACCTCTGAAAGCAATCTCACAAGATGACACTTCCACTAATAAATTCTTTGAGCATCTACATGTGATTCTTAATATCCCAGGCTTATAAATTCTTTTTTGGACTAGATCCCAACAAGAGAGAAGTATGAAATAAAACTTTATAGCTGCTCAAGGGCATTGAACCTTAATTTCTCCTCTCTCTGCAAAGCACTAATGATAGTAACAGATGCATTCCCTATGCACATCATTAGAGGGTGGCTAAGTATGGAGACCAAGCTGGGCAGGTTGTGACACACTTTCAGTACAATATTTGGGAGGAAGGAATACAATTTGGGGTATCTAGTGTTCAAGGCCAGCTTGCACTGTATATAGCGAGCTCAAGCCAATCTTGTCTACACAGAACTGTCTCAAAAATAGGTTCAGGGATTATAGTCTAGTTATCAAAATATTTACTACTCACAGCTAATAAACAGATCCTGTGTTATGTTTTATAATGTTCTTTTATGTCATCTGTCCTACATGTTAAGTTGCATAGCTAGATGATAGATTAAGATAGATGATAGATAGACAGACAGATAATTAGATAGATGATAGATAGATATTGATATATAGATATAAGTGCTAATTTAAAATTAAAGAAACAGAAGCTTATAGAATTTAAGTGATTAAATTAATTTAATTAAGACCACATAACTAATAATCTTTGCAGTCACAAGTTGTGTCTGATGGTCTTATTCCAAAGCTGGTTTTAGTGTGTTAATTGAATTTCTGTTATTGTACCTGAGATACTGTACCTGAGATAATCAACTTATAAAGAGGAAAGGATTGTTTGGCTCACAGTTTTAGAGGTTCTAATTCACAATCCAGGAAACATTGCTTTTAGGCGTCTAATAGGGACACCAGAGGTAATGGTAGAATACAAAGTAGACAGAACTCTTTGCCTCACTGTCAGGAAGTGCAGAAACAGGGTGGAAGGCCTCGGTTCCCACAACCCCTTCAAAGACCTCCCACTAGGACCCACCTCTTAAAGTTTCTACCTCTCCCCAGTAATACCAAGCTGGGGAGCAGTCTTTTCCTCTAGGAATACTAGGGGGGAGCTCAATACCCAGACTATAGTAGTTAGACACTAAGTGAACAGATTCTCATGAGAAAAAATATATTAGGGTTGGAGATATGGTTTGCAATTAAGGCATTTGCCTGTAAAGCCTAAGGACCCAGATTCAATGATCCAGAACCCACGTAAGCCAGACGCACAAGGTGATGCATGAGTCTGGAGTTTATTTGCAGTGGCTAGAGGCCCTGGAGCGCCTGTTCTCTCTCTCCCTCTCTCTCTCTCTCTCTGTCTTCCCTCTGTGTCTCTCTTTCTGCCTCTTCTGCCTCTGTCTAGTAAATAAATAAAAATATTTTTTTAAATGCATTCACCACTGTGGTGAATTCTGGTCCTCCAAACAAAAGGAAAAAAAATATATGAGTCCTTTCATAACTGTGAAAAACTGTACGAGCCTGATTTAGGATAGGACAAAAAAAGGAAAGCTAATGAGAATGATGGCTAGCTTTAGACATCACACACATTTTTTTGTCTAATAAAATACACAGCACTTTGGTTATAGCTAAAAAAGGACTATTGTGTATCAGTGAATGATACTTTTGGTTGATATTTGTATTACAAATATTTTTAATTTCATTACAAAATTTTGTGAGTATTTGTAATACAGTATGTTTATGCTACATAAATGTAGTAACTCATAACTTTTCATTTCTGTGATTACTGGTGAGTCTTGGTGTGGCTTGTGTATCATGAATCCAATATTGTACCAGTGATGATGTGCCAAGTGATACCCTAATTGGACACTTGATGGGTTTCATACATCAAGACACCCAAAGACAATGAGAAAACAATGTGGGGTTTTGAATTTGCTTCAGTAGAAGCAACAATACCTCCACAATTACATGTTCAAAGTTCAGTCTTAGGCTGTGAATTAAGCCAGCACACAGTTCGCTAGATTAGCCTATGAATACTGATCAAACATTCCTCTTACTATGGATGGCATCTCATCAAGCAGTCCTTTGTACCCCTGTATAGAACCAATATGTCACCAAACTTAACTAGTATGGACAAGAACATGAACACAGAACAATAGACATCAATTCCAAATGCACAAAAAAATTCTCCAGGGAAAACTTTTCAAACATTTTTAAAGAGTTATTGGAAGTAGGAGGCACCAACATCACAAAGCTTTTCTAAATCAATTCTAATGTGAGTTTAGAATGGTATCGTACATACATTGTCCTTCCAAGATAGTGACATTCGCTTTGACAATTACAGAAGTCATTGCTGGTGTGTTACTAATTTTGTTAGCAGCATTAAAAACAGACTTACAGTTTTCACCATGTCATTACTCAGAGTGTGGCCGACAGCAGGGAAGAAAGCCTGTCTTTCTTCCTATCACAC
Source organism: Dipus sagitta (assembly GCA_036346955.1). NCBI lineage: Eukaryota > Metazoa > Chordata > Mammalia > Rodentia > Dipodidae > Dipus > Dipus sagitta. Next base: position 58,763,900 of record CM070786.1, on the reverse strand, counting down.
AATTTGTGCACCATTAGAAAACCATTTCCTCAAACAATTAGTAATGAAATTCTAAAAGTTAAGTTTTGCAGTCATGCAGGCATTGATGAGTCCTCAGTGAGTATATGGTGCCTGGGCAGGACAAGACCTAACAGTCTTGGTGCAAACAGTAAGCATGAATTCTAAGAGTGTCATTCCTGGCAAAGCAAAAAAAACAGATGTGTATTCTGACCAGAGCCATTTCAATCAGTTTAGTTTTTTTAAATAACATTTAAAATTAATATTTAAAATACATACAGAAACCCATATATATGCATATAGACACACACATATGTATAAATATACATAAGTGGGTATATATAGTAGCATGTGTAAAGTACTATTACATGTGAAATATTTTATATATATATATATATATACACACTACTAAGTGTAAGGTGCTATGCCAAGAATTTATATGTTAGTGAAGGGCAAAGGGATCTACAGATACTGACTGTTGAAATGACTATTTCTCTTGTTAAACTAGCAGAAAGATGATGACATGAGCTGTGTAAACTGATCTAAATGAGTTTTCCCTATTTAAAAGCAAAGAGCCGGGCTGGAGAGATGGCTTAGCGGTTAAGCGCTTGCCTGTGAAGTCTAAGGACCCCAATTCGAGGCTTGATTCCCCAGCACCCACATTAGCCAGATGTACAAGGAGGCGCATGTGTCTGGAGTTCGTATGCAATAGCTGGAGGCCCTGGCATGGCCATTCTCTCTCTCTCTCTCTCTCTCCATATATATATATGCCTGCCTCTTCCTCTCTCTGTCGCTCTCAAATAAATAAATAAATAAATAATAAAAGCAAAGAGCACTAAGAAACTTTCAACCACAGAATTAAGCTCCCTGTAAAGGCATCCCTAGGAATTTTTCTCAAGACAGTGTTAATAAAACTAATGGTGATTTCATCTTATGAAGAAGGATAATTCATTTGCTGCTTATCTACATCAAAAACTGTTCTGTTTTCCCAGCTGTGAAATGAATAAAATATCTCTGACACAATGCTAAATCAAATGGAAATTCCAGGTGACTTTTTGTATAGTTACAGGTGTATCCAAGTACTGATGGTCAGTTGGGTCACGATTAGTTATGTAGCAGTTTATAAATGGTAGTATTATCTGGTAAGCCAGTTGGAAGAGTAAGTGGGAAGCTCAGAGGAGACTGTAATTTAGTTTCATGCACCATCACTGAGGAAGGATCATGACCCTTGTGCCTTGGGCTACATTGACTGATGATGGTCACACTGCTCAAGTTCCTCACCTTCCACAGTTGTAGTAAAGAATGGCAGCCATAGAAGGAAAGGATTTGTAGACCCCTATCCAGTGGCCCTCCACCTTTTACTGTGTGTTCCAGGAATCATCACCTGGAGAGATGGAACAAGCATGGATTTCTGGTTTTGCCCCAGAGTCTCTGCTTCTGACATGAGAATATTCATTTTAAACAAGTTTTCAGATGATACCATGGTGTCAACTTCACACTGCTGCAAACTCCTTATAATTGAGAGAGAAATCACACTCCAACAACTTGAGTCTTAAACCCTAAGAGATATTTTTTTTGGTTATTTTGTCCTTTTGCACAGATCAAATTAAAACAAAACCATGAGATAAGTATGAAGAGCTCCACCAACTATGACATGGGGCTTCATTTCTGTTGTGGATTTTCTCAGTAGCTTAAAGGATTTCATGGTTAGTTTGTACAGCCCAGCATTTATAATCAACTCCATTCTTTGCCCTTGATTTTCTTCTCTGTGTCACTAATTAAATGTTCTTCATTCTATCTACACAGCTGAGCTTGGTGAATCAATGCTAGTTAGTAATGGTCAAGGGTAATAAGAAGAGGAGGGGAGGAAGACAGATAGGAGACAGGTGATCAGCTTTTTTTTAAGCTAGAAGGCTCTCCTTCCCAGGAAACCTCTGTCCTCTGCAAACCAGGATCGAAAAGAGAATAATAACTCATGATAATTATATCTATATTAACATTGCTTCTTCAGCATGGCAAAATCCTCTGACGATTGTGTTTCATATCACCTGTGAATAGACATGATGCTCAGAAAATCTTGGTCCAAAGAACAGTCTGAGGAGGAGCCATGATTCTAGGGAAAGCCAAGTGGCTTGTTCTTTGGTTTTACCTAAGAGATACAGTGGAAGCTGCTGGGGTTGGTTGGTCTTATATCCCCAGGGCTTACAGACCTCCCACCCAGAACAATAGGACACCCAACCACAAGCTGGCACACAAATCACAGTACCTGAGTTTCCCCACTCAAAGGAGAAGGTACAGAGAAATAGTAAGTTCCCATTTTAAAATTCACCAGTGGTCCTTAATCTGAGGAGGCCTGAATGTAAAATGTCATCCATAGCCTTGTATATTTATGATTGATCCTCATTCTTGATCTCCAAATGTTCTAGCCTTTGGGAGGTAGAGCTGTGATGGAGGAGGAGGGTCACTGAGGAGAGGCCTTGGGATTTTATCATCCAGCACCTCCTTATCACTGCTGGAGCTCACGCTTGCCGCTTCCTCCCTGCTGATATGACAAGATGTGATACCCAAGTGTGTGTCATGCTTTTCCACCATAAGGAAACATCCCCTCAAAACTGTAAGCTGGAAAATAAAAAAAATTAAAAAAAAAACTTTTCCTTCCATAAACTGCTTCCAATCCGGTGTTTGGTCCCAGCAATGAGAAAGTAATTGCTACAGGTCTCTTCCCCTCTACATTCTTGGTAGAGAAGTGGCTACAGGCACTGCAGTACTCATCAGCTGAAAAGAGCATGGAAAAGTTTCCAGAATTGTCCCCCTGCAGCTCGGCACTTCTGTTCTTTCCGTCAAAAAGAATTGGTGCGTAAAGTCAGCCTGCTCAGTTTTCCTTCCTCCCACATATATACCACATGTTGCAGGCTGAGATGGGGTAATTGAGAAGGCATATTCAAAATGTACCATTTATGTTCACTGAGGATAAGGAGCCTCCACAGGGCACCTAGCCTCCCTCTGAAAGTGAAGTGTTATGCAAGCCACCTTGCTGAGAAGAGATGCTGGGCCTTGGTGAAGGCAAACAAACTATGGACAATGCACAGACAGGAGGTGTGTCTTGTAAGACTGTGTGCTTGAGAATCACGGGGCCATGCTGTGAAACTGAAACAAAGCTTTCAAAGGAAATACATGGTCCATTGCATGTTCCTGGGCTCTAGGCCCATTTTGCAAAATGTGTTTCTTTTTCTTCCTCTCCCCTCCTCTTCTCACCCACCACTCACTATTGTGGGTTGTGTTTGCTAAGGCTTAAGCTTAGCTAACAGTTTGGCAATAGCAATGCACAGAAAGGGACATGGAGAGGGAGAAAAGAAGAGGAGGAGGAGGGAGAGAAGGAAGAGAGGAGAGGAGAGAAGAGAAGAAGAGAGGAAAAGAGAGGGGTGGTATTGGACACAAACATACACTCTTGAGGGGATATGGGCTGACATCTCTGGAAACAGCATGTGCATAGAATTAGGCAAGAAGTGAACCACAAGAACACAATGAACCTGACTTGTATAATTACCAAACGAGAGAACACAGGTTTTAACAATGAGCAATCTAGTTTTACCATCAGCTAATACTGATGAAATGTAGGTGTGTTAGTTATTGTAGTGAGGCTAGGACAAAATATTTGACAGAAACCACTTCAGGGAGGAAAGATTTATTTCAGCCTATGGTTTCAGAAGTGTCAGCCCATCATGCTGGGGACGGTATGTCAGAGCAGAGCAGTTCACTTTACATAAGACACGAAGCAGAAAAAGGGAATACAAAAAGACAGATATCACCCCAAGGATAACTCCCTCTCCCAGTGGCACATTTCCTCCAACTAGACCCTACTCCCCACTTTGTGCCATCTGCCAATAATGTAATATTATAAACCTATCAAGTAATAAATCCACGCATTAGGTCAGAGCCCTTCTCTGCTGTCATAGCCACACCCAGAGGTGAGCTTAACTAATCCACTAGGGATTTCTCCACTGCAGAGGGGAAAATCTCAGAAGGATTTGTTGTTTGTATGGAGTCACATGGCTAATTGTTGATAATAGTTTGGACAATTTGTAAAGCTACTAAGGAGCTTCCAGCACTGGTTGAAAACACAATCAAGGTCCCCAAGCCAAGTAGTGTTGACCTTGTTTAGGCAAAGGCTGTGTTTCATGCCACTGTTGTGGTAAGTTCTGATCCTCCCTCAGTTACTTCTGCTCAGAAGTCAAGACCAAAACCAAGGTCATGCCTGCTGTGAATGCACTACCCATCAGAGCAGGCTCTACCTCATGTACTGGGGCTTCTGTGATGTAAATTTCAAGGGAACAGAGGTGAACTGAATTGCCTTGGGCCCACTACAGACTGGAAATAACAATACCCAATTTGTCAGGTTCTTCTGTGAATTCAACCAGGTAATATATGAATGTTTCCTTCTCAGCTTTAAATTCCTAAAATGGGTTGATCCATTTATTAGTAACCATTATTCAGCTCAATTATTATCTCCACTTTGACCACAAAGACATTGAGACATAGACAAGGTATCTGACTTGCCACAGGGGGTGTTTAATGTAATGCTTCACAAGATAGTAGTAAATGGAGGAGTGAGAATTATAACCCCAGAAGCACAGCCCATTATCACAGTCCTAACTCAGTGTCTGTTACAGAGTAAAACTTCACAACATATAAGGAATTTGGAGTTATGGTGACCCACATTGTAGTATGGGACAGCAACGACCTAGAAGCTGGTTTGGAGAAAAATAAAATAATGATTGATTTCATTTCTGCCTTTGTTTCACTCGATGATTAGAGGTGTTATGGGGTCCGGTGTTGCACAAGGAAGATCATTGACTCATGGAGTGTGAAGCAAAGTTTTATTGGGTAAAAAAAAAAAAAGAAAACAAAAGTCTGGTATACCAGGTCTCCACTCAGATTCTGAGTGAAGCCCTGAGCTGTTTGTAGTGTCAGTTTTTGTAGAAAAAGAAACAGGGTGGGAATTAAGTCATAAATCACAATTTACTTGTGACAGTTACAGTCATAAAAGTAAAAAAAAGGAACTTGTAAATAGGTCTGTTGGTCAGTTACAGGAAGCGCCACCTGGATGGTACGAGGTAGGCCTGTGACCAGGAGCCCTGCTTATCTTAAGGAGTTTGTTCAACAGTGCAGGCCCCAGGAAATCCTATTCATCCCAGCAGAGCCTCTTGTTTACCTGCCATCAACACAGCCTCCTGACTTCTATATTTCTCTAGGCTAGGTATAAAGAAATGTAGAGATATGTAACATTTTGCTCTCTTTACAGAGGAATGAAGGTAGGAGGAGAGGAGGACTAGTCTATAGTATGGGCCAGTCTGCATGCTAACCAATTAGTGTTTTCATCCCAATTGATGTCTTTGCTGAGAATAAATTCATATTCTAACCAGCATATAAGATGACCCTCTAACTCTCCTATTTCTCTAAAATTCCTTTTAAAAGTAATAATCATCTGATTTCCTTTTGATTCTCATCATGACATCTGAACTCACATTCTAAAACTGATTTTGACATGAAAAGATATATCCTCAAGATGGCCATCTGAGTAGGGAGGGGAGGCAGAGTACTTGGGGAGGGGGTCTCTGGGAGACAATTTATTGCCTACCACTATGGCATCATAGTTACCTTCTTGTTGCTGGGACAAAGCACCTGACCAGCAGCTAATGAAAGGAAAGTTTTATTTTGGCTTATATTCTCAAAGAGAAGCTGCATGATGCCAGGGGCAAGCATAGTATGAGCAGAGGCTGGGCATCACTTCTGCCATAGGAGGCGGAAAACAGCAGCAGCAGAGTGAGCCAAGTTCTCACGAGGAGGGGCTGACTACAATACCCTTAAATCCGCCCCCAATAGCACACCTCCTCCACAAAGGCTCCACCTCCTAAAATTATCTGGGGTCCAAGCATTCAGAACACATGAGGGACTGGGGGACACCTAATTCAAACCACCCCACACTGTGAGTAAATCATCAGTACCTTCTCGTCAACTGTCACCTATACACCATCATGGCACTTTATGGGAACACTGAACAGAAACCCAAAGAGAAAAGAGAAAGAAAAATTAGTAGAAAAGGACAAGCGGAGGGAAAGAAAGAAGTTATCAAATGCTTTAGAACCTTGAAAATAGCAAAGGGAATATGTCCTGGCCTTTTCCCAGAAGTCTGTGGATACACTTTATCAAGTTTATAAAAGTTGAGGACAACTTAAAATATACGAAGGATCTATGTCCCAGGTAGGTATTCACTTCATTTAGGACAATAAATTAACATATTCTCCTAGTCTCTGTCAAATGACAGGAAGGTTTAAGAACTTTAGTTCTGTCAATAAAGTGCACTTCATAGTACCCTTCACAGGCAAGACAGCCAACGTGGCTCAGTAGCAGGTTCTAGGTCTCAGAACCAGCCCTGGTGATCTCGGCTTCACAGTTCAGAGCAAGGCTCATTCTTCACCCAAGACCCTCCCGCTGCTACCCACACCCTCCTAATCTGCAAGCGCCTCGGGGCCATGGATGTGCCTTGGGTTTAATAGCCTGGGTTAATAACCTGAGAGGGACTCACAAGTCACTGACATATATATCCCAGCTCATTATTGATGGTGGTTCTTCAAATCATGCAGGAGGAGGGACAGACTCAGTATGATCTTCAGGTCTCTCCACCATCTGCCTCTACCTCATATGCAGTCCCTGCATTGCCCACCTAAGAACGCAGTCTTCCTCCCATTTCCTTTGCCTCTGCCCAGTAATGTAGCCCCATCTCTTCCTACTGCCTGCACTTCTACCTGGGAGCCCCACTTCAGTGTAAACCTCTTCTGAATAGCCCAGCATTGCCTGAGCCCTTCACTGCTTTTGTTCCCAAGTACAATACTCCCTCAGCCCTTCCCACTTCTTCCTCATTATCCAGTCCTATGCTCCCCCCCACAACCAAACCAACAGCAGTTCTCACTGCAACCCAGTCTTCTCCCTCCTGCTAACCATGGTATTTTTGTTAATAGCAGTTACTATACCCAGATATTCTTCATGGTCTCTATTCTACTTTAAGAATTTATTTATTTATCTATCTATTTATGAGAAAAAGAGTGATAGAGACAGAGAATGGGCACAACAGGGCCTCTAAGCACTGCAAATGAACTCCAGATACATGACCCACCATGGGCATCTGGCTTATGTGGGTTCTGGGGAATTGAACCTGGATCCTTAGGTTGTGCAGGCAAGCACCATAATTGCTAATCCATCTCTCCAGCCCTCTATTCTTGAACTTGAGATACATTTGGATGAGAATGTTTCCTCCATATTCTCTGCTTGTGGCTCCATTTATTTACCCTCTCCCAAACACTTAACGCATTCCACTTTATGCCTTCACATATATTCTCCCCCGTGCACAGATGCATGCACACACGTGCGCACGCATGCACACACACACACACACACACACACACGCACTTTTCAGATCTGTAGCCAAAGTTTACTAACTATTCTCTGAGTTCCTCCTCTGTGTCCTGAGTGCTGGAGTTATAAGGTGACCAAGTTACAGCCTTATAAGACCCAATGAGCATTCTAATCATAGTTCCAAGGGTGTTTTGTAAAGTACCTGTATCAGGTCCCTGTTATATTTTGTCAGGTGACATAAAAAGCCGAAAGCAAATTAGCTGACTGAATGATGGCTGTTGCTGCAAAGGGGCATAATAAACTCAACAAATACACCCCTCGTTCCCCTGCTTCAAACAGCACCCATGGCGCCTCTAATCGGCCCAGGCGAGCATGTGCATTTTCTTCAGTAAGATGTCAGAGAATGCAGCGGGACCCGTAGGTGTAATGCCTGTAATAACACATTGCTCTGCCAATTCAAAGAGATGTGCTGACACTCCCGTTCCAGGCAGACATTATTCACTAGAAAGTGTTCAGTCTTGTCGGGGATGCTTTCCTTTCTCTTTATTTTCTGCTTTTATCAGACCATTGCTATTATCACCTAATTCAATTCTTTTAAATGGAGGCTTCATTAATATATGATTACATGTTTCATCGAGGGGATTTTATCAACTCCTCTTTTGAAGAGGAGTTTGGTATATGGATTTTTTAGCAAATACCAGTCTTGAGAAAGTTTAGAATTACAGCCTTTCAGAGAATGCACTGGAGGCTGGTTGCCTGGAAATGTTACCTGAGCAGTCTTCCTCAGGTGCATTCACAGTCACATATGTGATGCCCATGTGCACGAACCCACGCGCTTTCTTCTCTTCCCCTCTGCTGAACATGGAGCTACATTAAGTACATTAAGTCTCCCCTCGTGAGGACACCAGGCCTCGGAAGCCCTTACTCACACTTCTACCCAAGGGTGAGCAGACACAGATGCTCATCTGCTGTCCAGGAGTCCCTGAAATGGAATTATTTCAAAGCGCTTTACTCTTGTTCTTGAGTTTTTAAGTTTTAATTTTCTTTTTTAATCATCCCAATCTTTAAAAAAGTATTAATATTGGCACAGAGGTGAGAGTAATCACTCACTGTATTAGCTAGTTTTTAAATTGCTCGTGATCAAACATCTGACAACAGCAACTTAAAGAAGGAAAGATTTTTTTCCCCCTTTTGGTTCACAGTTTGAAGGGATACAGTTCATTTTGGAAGGAATGTGTGGTGGCAGGAGTATGAGATGGCTGGTCATATTCTGCCCACGAAGAACCAGAGAGATATGAACATTGGTTTTTAGCCCACTTTCTCTCTTTCATTCCATCTAGGACTCCAGCCCATGAAATAGTGCTGTTCACAGTCAGGGTGGGTCTTCCCTCCTCTGTTAGACTTCTCCAAAAATCCCCTCAGAGACATGCCCAGAGATGTGTCTCCCAGATGCTTACAAATCCCATAATGCTGACAATCAACATTAACCATCACACCTCTCATGCCCAGAAGTAGTTGTCTTGAATTATCATGAGCATCTTTAATGAACGAATTGAGGTCTGATTAGAAGCAGTGTTGGCCAAAATTTGGCTGAAAGATTATGGAAGCCCTGAGAACAATCAAGCCAGGAGGGAATCAAAGCAAACCATGGTAACCAAGAAACTGAAAACTAATAGAGAAGAGAGTGCCTACCTGAGATCAAATGCTAGATGCCAGGAAAGGGAGCAGACTAAAGGAATTTCCCAGTGTCTGCCCAGCATTATGAGCTGGAAGAGCTTGGGACATGAGTCTGCAAACCACACAGCATTGTTACTGGGCGTGTACCTGTCCCAGATGCTGTCCATCTCTTAGCTCAGAACCCTCCCCTGGGTATAGATGCCCTCAATGCTGTCACTAGTAACTATTTGTAATGGGTTTGATCTAATCCACATTCCACGCATGAAAGACTCTTATATTGTATTTGGCTTATATTTGTTAAATTGGCAAATAATTACATAAGTCTTTTAAATCTCCTTTAATTTATAACAGCCTGTACCTTGATGTTTCCATTTTTGTAGGCATGATCAAATCATTTAATCCAGATTTCCCATATTCTAAGTTTAGCTCATTTCATCCCCACACTGTCATCAAATATCTCTCTCTTTTCCCCATATTTACAGGAAAATAAAAAGGCCCAAATTAGACTCAGGTTCATTTTATTTTGCCCAGAATTCCACATATCCACCATCATATATCCACTTTTCCTATTTTTAGTGGTCTTCAGATTGATTAACAGATATACCTGTTTATTACTACATGAGCAGTTATATGTGGTTTAATTTACAGTCCTTTTTCTCATCTATGAGCTATAATTCAGCAATGATATAAAACATTCCCTTATAAAAACATGTGGTTACCCTGAAATTCTTCATATGTAAAAGATGGGATATGTATTGGTTATGTTTTTCCTTTAATTACCAATTTTCAGAATAATGGTATTGTAACTAAGCTCCTATACTATTGTGAATATATGGGTTTGATATATGTTTCAATTCATGTCAATCATTACAGTGATTATTCCTTTTGATGCTCAAGTATGCCATGCCTGGCCATTTGGAGCACGTGCTACTCAGCTCCTGTGTCTTCTGAAATAGCTATGTAGCCTTTGAAAGCTTCCTTGATTCACATTAGATCTGGATTCTGCTTTCTTTCTGGGGACCCCACAGCTTGTTGTGTGAGGAGCAATGCTTAAGCACTATAGTCTAGATACTTAAGATGGCACTGCATCAATTTTTAGTGAGTGTATCTTTATTATTAGGCTGAACTTGGAAATACAGAAGAGTATTATGGCTACACTAAAAGAGGCTTTCACCCACTAAATGTGCACTTGCTGGTATCTATTAATGATATATGACATGAGAGCTTAGATATGTTTAAACACATATTTCCTAAAAGGTATAAGTAGAAAGAAAAAAAAAACTCTTGAAAAATGACATTAAAGATAGATGACATAAATCACTCCTACTGAATATTTAAAACTCACCACGATAAAAAGATTAATAAAGGGATGCTGTCATGGGTGCTCATTTCATTCCCCCACCACCACCACCACACACACACACACGCATGCACACTTACTTTGTCATCTTTCCCTCTGATTTCATGTGCTTAGAACAAGCAGTTATTCAACTCTCCATGTATATTGATATGAGGAAGAATGTAGGGGAATATGTGACATGATCTTTTTATTCCCCAAAGGAGTAACATTCAATAATATGGTAACTAACCAATGCAGATCCTGGTTTACTTCAATCCATAACATGACTTTTCAAGTTCAGCTTCTTTCCTTCATGTCCTCCAATACCCCTACCGTTCTCGACCATCTTTGCTGTTCGCCACGGTCACACCAGCACAGCACCCAGGGGCAGCCTCTTGACGGGGGGTCAGGGCAGAATCTGAGTGCCTTCAGTGCCTTTCCTTTGACCCTCGCAGTCATAATGATTTTCTTGGTACATTTTTATCTTTAATTCTAAGTGTTTCTTATGGTAAGACCAGTTTAGGTCAGAGAAGTAAAGAGCAATAAATGTTTATTTGCTGCTTCCTATGTCACTGCAGTGGTTACCAGTTACATAAACACAACTAAAGAACCACACCACTCTCAATAACACTGAGGTCTAGTGGGATAGAAGATATGTAAAGAAATAAGTTCATGGGCTGGGGAGATGGCTTAGCAGTTAAGGCACTTGCCTGAGAAGCCTAAGGACCTGGGTTCAACTCCCCAGGACCCATGTAAGTCAGATGCACAAGGTGATGCATGCGTCTTGAGCTTGTTTGCAGTGACTGGAGGCCCTGGAACACCCATTATCTTCTCTCTCTCTCTCTCTCTCTCTCTCTCTCTCTCCTTCGCTCTCAAATAAATAAATAATATAAAAAAGAAATAAGTGCATCACAGAGCCTGTGAGCAGGTTAGAAGCTAGTGTTAAACAGGCAGCTTCCATGTGGTAAGTAGACGTTGCATATTGGCTGATCTTGTAAAGAGCTCTGGCAATACAAAGGAGAGCTAATGATTCCAAAGAACCCCAGAAGAGGAAGCATAGAGAAGAGGTATGGCTGGGACACCCCAGGTGATGAAGGAAAGGGCAAAGAGATGTTTGAGGAGACAATTTTGATTGTCCCAAAGGATGTAACGAGAAGGGCTTAACTTTCTACCTTGTACCACAGTAGCATGCACCTGTAACTTTAGTCCTAAAGGGAAAATCCAGCCTCCACCTACATTTTGACACTAACACTCACTGGAAGACTGCCATACCTCAGGAGGGAAGAAACAACCTGAATGGACAACACCATCCCATCTTGGACTGAATAAAAACTAAAAAATGGCGAGAATTTAATGAGTACCAGCACCCACCACTCTCTGCTTCCTGAAATGGTGACCAGCCAACTGGTGTTCTTGCTGCCTCCCCTCCCCCAGTATGGTGAACTGAACTCTCAAACTGTGAGTCAAAAGAAGCCCTTCTTTTCCTTAATTTGCTTCTTGTCAGGTAGCTGGTTACAGTAAAAAGTAACTAACACATCCTTCTTCCTCAAAAGGGGTTGTTCCAACAATCATCATAGGGCCTGTATTCATTCTTTGTGCCTTTATTTCTAATCCTTTTAACTAAAAAATCTCTTAATTACTACTCTTCATAAGCCTTCCCCATGTACCTAATCCCTGCCGAGCCACCACCAGAATCTATATCGTTCTCTTATCTGCAATAATCAAGCAATTTCCTAACACAGCATTATACTAAGACCTAATATAAAACATTCACAGAGCAAATTCCTTGATCTGCACCTTGAACTTTAACAATCATGCCAATTTCCACCCACATCATTCCAAAGCTTTTGTGACCTTATAGTAAAACAAGAACACTCCAATGACGAAAGGCATATCCCGCACGTTTCAACTTGCCATTATGAAAGGAATGTCTCCCCTTTATTTTTAAGTAGAGAACTGGAATACTGAGTGGATATTGAGCTTGAGAGAGCATTTTAAATCCTCTGGTATTCACAAGTATTTACTCTTGGCAAAGAACACCCTGATTCTGCACCAAATAAATATAAATAGATAAATAAGTAAGGATATGCTTACCTTAAAAGAAACCAAGCTTTAACGGGCACCTTGAGCATCATCTAGTGCTAAAAGATTTTCATTTCAATGAGTCAATAGCTCAGAAACATAAGGTTTGAATTCCCACAGAAATGTCACACATGTGCTTTATGGATTGCTTAATGTATTCAATAGAGTGCATGGTACAATTTATCTGGAAAAATAGTTTGTGCTTAATCATGGCCCCAGAGGGTTCTTAGGTTTCATAGTGCCCTGGGCCAGGCGGGATTCGGGGCTGACAGTCCTGTCTCTGTTAATCCAGAAGACTTGCCCAAGGTTCCTCAGAGCCAGGAACTAGCCTTGACCTTCAGACCTCATATCACATACTTCCTTCTTGTTGTGTGCAGCCGCAGAACATCCCTTGTCACCTTACTCTTGAGAGGCCAATAACGACAACTCCCCAGCCCAATTTGACTGAGGCATAAAACCCTGAGCATTGTTCAGCTATGTTCCTACTTTCTGGGCTAACATTCGGAATCTATTGCGGAGATTTGGATGGGTCCCCACACAATAATGAGGATGCTTGATTGATTTAAGCCAGTGGATAACTTGCTATACAAGGTCAGCTTGTGTTGTCAGAATGTTTCGAGTTTTTCTGAAAGGGTCTGATGAAACAAAGTGTAGCCACAGGACGGCACATCCTTGTGGGCTGCCTGTGATGCCATCATTCTGAGCCCAAGTGCATGAGGAGGAGGACCAGTGAGTCACGTGAAGCCATCAAGACACTCTGCCCCACAAATTCTCAAATGTCATACTAAAGCTGGGGACAATGGAAACATGTGCCAAGGCACTTCCTAATCAATCTTAACTCTTTAAATATGTCTGTTTCATAACAATTTCTCGATGAACATGGAGAGTGTCTTGATGGGGCCTAGGAGATGGCCCCGTGTGGAAAGAGCTTGCCACACAAATGTGCGGACCTGAGTTTGGACTCAAGTACCCATGGAAATGTCTTGCACCTGTAATCTCGGTGATCAGGAGGCAGAGACAGAATCCTTGAATCAAACTGTCTAGATTAGCTAGCTGAGTCAGAGAGCTCTGGATTCAAATGGAAAGGAATAGGTCAGTGTCTACCTCTACGCTAGCCTCTACACTCATGCACACACATGTATTGTGCACATGTACCACATACATGCAAAGATGCATATACACCACACACAAAGAAACCGCTCTGATGAAAAAATGATGCCCTCACATCATTGGATTCTGAAGAGTACCTGGCTAATATATGCTCATTTTTAGAACAGTGTCAGGTGTGATAAGCGATGTTTAAATATCTGTTCTTTCTATCAGTATGCCATGCAGGGGTGTGGTAACAATCTAGCCTGTGTCTGCTCACTAGCCCTGTGCTCTGCCAAGGTCTTCCTTTCTTGATTGTCATGAAGGCATGTGAGGGACAAAGAGCTCTCTTACTTGAAGAAAAGATAAATCCACCCTCTCTCTTTCTCTCTCTCAAACAAAATGAAAAATAAAATAAAATGAAATAAATAAAGATAAGGCACTAGCTGAAAGAAAATATTGATAACCACTCAAAAACTGAACAGTGCCCAGTGCCCAGTTCTAATAACTGAGTTAAAAATCATCTGGAACAGGGCTGCAGCAATGGTTTAGTAGTTAAGGCTCTTGTCTGTGAAGCCTAAGGACCCAGGGTCAATTCCCCAGTGTCCACATAAGCCAGATGCACAAGGGGATACAAGCATCTGGAGTTCATTTGCAGTGGATAGAGGCCCTGGAATGCGCTCTCTCTCTCTCTCTCTCTCTCTCTCTCTCTCTCATAAATAAAATGAAATCTTTTTTAAAAAGCTGGGTGTGGTGGCACATGCCTTTAATCCCAGCACTTGGGAGGCAGAGGTAAGAGGATCACTGTGAGTTCGAGGCCACCCTGAGACTACATAGTGAATTCCAGGTCAGCCTGGGATAGAGCAAGACCCTACCTTAAAAAAACAACAACAACAAATAAATAAATAAATAAACAATAGAATGAGTCTGGGCATAGTGGCTTACACATGTAACCCAGCACTGGGGAAGCAGAGGTAGGAGGATCACCATGAGTTCAAGGCCATCCTGAGACTGCATAATAAATTCCAGGCCAGCCTGGGCTAGAGTGAGACCCTATTGTAAAAAATCAATACATTAGCCAGGCGTAGTGGTGCACACCTTTAATCCCAGCTCTTGGGAGGCAGAGGTAGGTGGATTGCCGTGAGTTCGAGGCCACCTTGAGATTACATAATGAATTCCAGGTCAGCCTGGGCTAGAGTGAGACCCTACCTTGAAAAACCAAAAAAAAAAAAAAAATCAATATATAGATTGATGATGATGATTATAAATAGATAGATAGAGATAGATATTGATGATATAGATATACATAGATTAAAAATAAAAAAAAGTTTAAAAAAATCAAAGGCTGGAGAGATTGCTTCATAGTTAAAGTGCTTTTCTGCAAAGTCTAAGGACCCAGGTTTGATTCCTTATCACCCACATAAACCAGATGCACAAGGGGGCACATGTGTCTAGAGTTTGGTTGCAGTGGCTGGAGGCCCTGGCATATCCATTCTCTCTATAGGTCTGCCTCTCTCTCTCTCTCTCTCTCTCTCTCTCTCTCTCTGTCTTTCTTAACTAAATAAATAAAATGTTTTTTAAAAAAACTTGGACGAGCTCTAGGATGAGTTTCCTACTCTCCTGCTCACATCTGGTTGGGTTGTATTTGTCTCTTTAGCATCTGCTCTTTGAGGCTGAAATCATACATTTTCATCTACAGTTACAGGGCACTTAACAGGCTGCCTAACCAAGAACGGCTTTAATAAGTAGATATGGGATAAAAGAATGAATAAGTATTGCAGAAAGCAAGGATCATTGAAAGGATCTTAAGTTTTGCAGTAAGTATAAAGAACCCTTTTAAAATCAAGCTTTATTGGCCCCACAAAGTCAGAGAAATCTGTAGTAACTGCAGATGGAGAACACAGTAGGTTGGTGACCTTCTGCAAACACTCCGCTGCCCAGCAGAGGTTTCTAATCCCCTGTGGAGATTAAGCTTCGAAACCACACATCTAATCCCACTCCTCTATCTTCAAGATAGAAAGAAGTCAAGATCAAAATTAAGTGTTTCCAAGATCATAGAGCCCATTGCCCATAAAGTCAGAGGAAGAAAATGAGGCATTGGGGGCTGTCCAAGAACCTACCAGCTCCAGGCGAGGTCAGGTTAACTTGCATATCAAATGCCTATGTAGTACGCAGAGCTGAGCAGCAAGCCCAAACACCTAAGTGCAGTTAATAGGGTGGGTGCTGTGGGGGTTGGAGAACAGCCCTCTGAGAAATGAGTCCCTTTTGAAATATTTAGAGCACTGGCCTAGCTGCTGTGCTCAACATTAAGAAGTTGCCCTGTATCCTGTTGGACTTCCCTGAGTCCTGCATATATTCATGTTGGCTTTGGGAAATGTTGCCTGTGAGGGGAGGGAGGGCACAGATAAAGAGGCATAAGATTCAGATGTACCATTTCCAGTGAACTTGTTTGTAATGGGTGGCTCTGTGCAGTCCATCTTCCATCCACTGAAAAGGCTCACATCTGCTGCTTGTGTCGACCACTTCGAGGTGGGGGCGCGGGGGCCGCAGCTGGGTGCTGGGCAGACAGCACCTGCCTCCGAGTTTGAATATTTCAGTACAGTTTTTCCATGCAGTCATGTTAACTCTGCCCAAGTGTAGAAAGGATGACAGAGGTCAACGCTGGGGGCCAGGAAGGTTGGGAGAGGCTGTGACAGTCACAGGAACAAGAAAGCCAAACAATGAATTTAAACCAAGGCAGCTTGGGAGCAGGTAGACCTGACAGATTAAGCTCTCTGACGAAAGGGCACAGGGGTGTTTTGCCAGCTGAGTATGGATATTTAGTGGGCTGGTAGATAGCAAATAATGCCATTGTCCAGCCACTGGTTAGCCCCAACCACATCAGTGCCTTATTTGGTTCTCACAAGGACTCTCTGAATCAGATAGTATTACAGTCCCTATTTTGTAGGTGGCAAGACCTAGCAAGAGACAGATAGTGGGGATCTGACCCAGGGAGTTTGAATACACAACCCCCATTGCAACACAACACCCCTTCCTCAAATAACAATAATAATGAATATTCACTCATCACTACCGCCTTCTATCCTTAATAGTAGCTTGGAGACTATTATGGGCATATTTACTGATTTTAAAAGATCTATATTGGAAGGATATTGCTAGAAGCCACATTATTCCCAAAATATCATTGTAAAAAGCTCATATATGTTGAAAGTTTATCATGTCCCAGACTTGGCAAGTACTTATGTGAATTCACCCACTTAAACTCCGGGGGGGGGGGCACCATTATATCAACTCTAATATGCAGTGGAGAACATAGAACCACAAAAATTACTAGGCAGCTCAGGGATATACATGTGCTTTAAACCTTAACATTGTCTCAAAAATTCATACTTTCAACCATCGTCATCTACTACAAGACATTGGTATGTGAACCCCCCCAGGGAAGATGCAACTGAAGTCTAGTCAACCCAGTCAGGGCATTGAGGACAGACCCACATACAATTGCACCAAAGGCCAACTTGGTGGCCAGTTGACTAGGGTCACTTACAAAGCACAGGAGAGGAGTTACTTATGGGAGCATGGGTGACTCAAGGGCAGCGGCATCACCACAGAGCCCACCCAGCAGAGATGACGGAAGCTGGATCCCTGGATCTTACTCCACAACCTGCCGGCAGCCCTGGTCGTCAGACTCCTCCATAGCTACTCTTTTTTAAAATTTGAAAATTTTTACTAATTTATTGGCAAGCAAAGAAAGAGAGACAGAGAGAGAAAGGAAGGAAGGAAGGAAGGAAGGAAGAAGGAAGGAAGGAAGGAAGGAAGGAAGGAAGGAAGGAAGGAAGGAAGGAAGAAAGGAAGGAAGGAAAGAAGGAAGAAGAAGAACATGCCAGGGCCTTGTGCCACTGTAAATGAACTCCAGACACAAGCACCACTTTGTGCACCTGGCTTTGTGTGGGTTTATCTGGCTTTACTGGGGAATCGAACCCAGGCTGTCAGGGTTTGCAAACAAGCATCTTCAAGGGCTGAGCCACCTCCCAGTTCCCACAGCAACTGTTTGTTGCTTGTCTTGTAAATTTCAGGAGCTTCTTGATTAGTAGGAGTCTCTCTCCAAAAGAGAATTTGGTTCAGAGGAAATTGCTATACAATAGACAGGTATATTCCCAAAGAGCTCAAGTTGTGTTGAAGTAACTTAAGCATGATTAAAGCCCCCCCCCCAAAAAAACATTTAAAATATGCAATGTGGGTTTTCATGACCTAAGCAATAAGGAGCAACTTCATGCAAGAACAAACAAAAAAGAAAAAGCATTGTGGATACAACAGCTAGTGTGAAAACAACCAACAGGCTAGAGCAATTGGCTTGGTCATCCCAACTCACCTGGAGACAGAGCATCTCTAGGGACAGCACTGATGTTTGTTCCTGTCTGTAGACCATCACCCATCCCTGTGGAATGAAGAAGGGTCCCTATGACAGCCAAGTGGAGCATGGGAGTTTCCATCCAGTCTTTCAAGGTTTCTCTGAGCTACCAGAGAAAGATTTTACAGAAGTTTTGCTTTTGGTCATCTGTCCAAATCCTTTGAAGGTTGTCAGAATTTTTTTTTAACCGTGGATGTTCACCTCTTGAAAGGACATTTTTGCACACCTTTGACCAGAAATTCTTTTACCTGTAAATTTCTTCTTTGGTAGCTGCAGAAAGGGATGCAGAGACCTTATACCTTCATCTAACTTTGGAGTCTGAAATTGCAGTCTAGTTTTGCAAACCGTGAGGATGTGTTATCTTACAAGGTTTATCTACTGAATCATGTCACCAGAAGGATACTATTTCCTAGGCTGCCTCACCAGGATGCACACACACTTGTGGTGGCTTAATTGCTCCAAAAGACACTATTCATTATCTCCACTTTTACACAAGTGGGAAGTGAAGGGGCTGCTATCCAGTAAAAGGGATAATACAGATCTGGGAGCAACTGACTCCTCAAACGTCTGTCCAAAGCCAGGTGTGCTGGCTCACATCTGTAATCTCATCACTTGGATGGCTGAGGCAGCAGAACTGAAGTGGATTTGAGGCCAACCTGGGCTTCATAGTGAATTCTGGACTGCCTTGAGATCCTTTCTCATTAAATATATAAATATAAG
Organism: Dipus sagitta; assembly: GCA_036346955.1. Lineage (NCBI taxonomy): Eukaryota > Metazoa > Chordata > Mammalia > Rodentia > Dipodidae > Dipus > Dipus sagitta. The sequence continues at coordinate 58,745,172 of CM070786.1, read as the reverse complement.
GCCTTGAGGGGCTGGAGAAGCAGCTCAGTGGGTAAGAGCATTTGCCACTCTTGACATGAGGGCTTGAGAGGACCTTACTGACTCTGGGTTCAATTCCCCAGCGCCCACATGAACAGCCGAGTGTGGCCACGCTCACCTGTAACCCCAGTCCTGTGAGGAGCACAGACTAAAGAACCACAGGGCCTTGCTGGTCAGCCAGTCTGACTGAAAATGGCAGCTGTGTTCAGTGAGACTCTGTCTCAAGGCAACGTGTAGATGAGCAACAGAGGAGAAAACCTCCAGTCCTCCTCTGGGCTCTGCTTGTACATGGGGTACAGGCATCTGTACACATGTGCATATACCACACATACACACACACACACACACACATACACACACCACTGCACACACAGGTGCACAGAAAAGAAAACAACAACTTTAAAAGAAACTGTCCAAGGAAGCTCATCTACTTTTACGTTGAGATGTGGGCACTGGCTCATTGTTGTCCAACCATAAGTACACTTATGCTCAGGTTAAAGTGTTCACTGCTTGCTGAAAACATCAATTGAAAATTTTCAAATGCCTCAGAATTTCACACTCCTAAAAACTGAGGGAAAACTGTAATGTTAAAGCATCTTTAGAGAGTCCCTTCATAGAAAAGGACTCCAGTGATCACTTTCCTATTCTAGAATTCTCCCTGAGCACTTATTTGCACAGATCACTGTAAATAATGATTATTAAGTATCCCAAGCATCTCTTTGGAGGAAGATAATTGTGCCCATTTTATAGATGAACACCTCGAGACAAGCGGGTGAGGTAAAGACTGTTCCTCCATAGCCGCCACTGCACGTGAACTCTTAAGGGACACGATACGTCTGCTACGCCCACATTGGTGCAGGGTGGGTTTCCTTCAGAAAATGATATCCAAGCGCAGACCTTGGTTATTCATTAAGAACAGATGTCATTGACTATATAGTGCTTCATTCACTGGAAAATCCCAGAGGGTACAGGTTGGACAGAGATCCCTTCGGGGAAGTCCCAAGGTCATGGTGACGTGTGATGCAGACAGTGGTGAGCCCCAGGAAGGACAGCTTTCTTGTCACAGTCATAAGCAAGTGGCCAGGGAGAGCATCCCATCTGCAATGGGAATCCCAGAGGTCAATGTCTAGTGATGTCTTGGCTGTGTCAGCTGGTGGAAGTGCACCCCGTGAAGTTCACACAGTGATGAGGTCACCTAGCATCACAGTTCTCTGAATGTGTTAAGTGACATTTGAGTGTGTTTGTGTGTTCTGACTTCCTTTGGGCAGCCTGGCAAGATCCTGAGGCAGGAGGAATGTTAAGGAATGTGAGGGAAAAAAGGCTTTGACTGTCACTGGAAAGCAGACAGTGGCTGGTGGGACTGGGGATGTGAAGCGTGAGGTAAGAATGTTTGGTTCAGTTGATCTCCAACCACTGTGCATGCCCATAACCTTCCTCCTCCTCTGCCTCAAGTTTCTCTTCCTCCAAACTTCCTGTTTCCACTTCTCCTGCCTCAATGGCCCTCTCTCTTTAGTTGAATGATCCAGAGAGTCTTTTGCAGCACCAGGGGCCTCGTTTCCTTCTGTCAGTCCTTTTCAAGTTTAGGGGGACATCAGACCTCCTCTTGAGCTCCCCAAGCTCAACTCCAGCCATCCCTCTCTTGATTAGCATCCTTTGCGTCTTTGAATGTGAACCAAAAGGGAGGACGGGGGACTTTCCCACTAGTGTTTTACAATTGATCAGAAATGTAAAATATCCTCCAGTCAAAGGGGTCTATAAAATAAATGAATGGAGGCACTGAAGAAATGGCTCAGTGGATCAAGATCTGCAGCCCAGAAGGGCTGGACTGGAGTCAGGCCACCTGAGATCTTGCTAACATACAGTCCCACTTGTGAGTTTCTTCACCCTCACTTGGCCATCTGGCCAGGAAGAAGATCTTGAGGCAGTTTCAACAGCGGACAGCAGTGATTCTACCCTGCAATTTCCAGAGCCGCCACGAGGAGGTGCTGTTCACCTGTCCTGCACACCTTGTGCCTGACCAGCACCTTCTCTCCTCCTCTGTCTCCAACTCTGAAATGACTTCCGTTTCCGGCTCTCATCCCCGCCAGGGTTATACCGGAACTTGCTCTGGATTCATATCATCTCTGTCCCTTCCGCCCAGCCTCACTATCATCCTTGCTCCAGAACACAACCAATTCTAGGGCCTGCACAATGGAGTCCTTCCACCTTTGCGTAGAGCAGTCGTCCCCAGATAGAAACACCTGTCAGTCAACAACCCCCCTCCCGTTTAGAATCTCAGAACTCACCTTCCCGGGGAGGCCTGTGTGGATCATTGGTTTTGACAATGAAAACTACCCCCACCCACCACCACACTTCACCCCTTGCTCCCCTCTCTTGTCATTTTTCAACCCTCTGAAGAATATGGTCATTATATTTTCTGGGTGTTTTTTAAGTCTTATTTGATATTTAATTGATGTAATCATTGAGCATATTTGAAGATGCTCATCTATTGTTTTCATACATGTGTGCACTATTTCATTATCAGCTTGTCCAGAGCCGCAGACGATATCATTTGTTTCTGAGCACACTCAGAATCCTCGCGTGAGCTATTTGGAAACATAGAATACACAGTTGTTCACTACTGTTTGCGTTGTTTGCACTGGGAACCAGAACTCTGTCCTCAACAGAATACCAGACCCTCCCCCTCCTCTCTGCCATGCTCTGCACGTGCTTCCCCCCACCCCACCCCCCTCACACCCCCCCACCCCCCCACCCCCCGCCCACAGTCCTCTGGGACAGAGCATGATGGACTGGGCGTCTTCCCTTGACTTTGTTCCCTGGTAAATCCCAGGAGCTGACAGCGCAGATACACAGCTATTATTTCTTCACTAACCAATAGAGCCTCATCGCTATTCTTTGAGATGATAACTTGAAATGAATTTTACTGTTAGATCCGTAGCTACATCGTTCATTGTTCTGCTATGTCTGGGCATGGTGGACACAGCCTACACTCTCAGCACACGAGAGGCACAGTCAGGATGATTTCAAGTTCAAGGACAGCCTGTGCTATATAGAAGGACCACTTAAAAAATGTGGGACTGGAAAGATGGCTTAGTGGTGAAGGCGCTTGCCTGCAAAGCCTAAGGACTCATATTCAACTCTCCAGGTCCCACATAAGCCAGACGCACATGCACACAAGTGGGTGCTTGCATCTAGAGTTCAACTGCAGTGCCTGGACATCCTGGCCTCCCAATTCTCCCCCACCCCATTAAAAAAAAAAAAAAAGGCCATTCAGTTGGGCTTACCTCAAAAAAATTGTGCTGTTAAGGTTCAACTCTTCTACTTACCTCTCAAGAATCCCCACTAGAACTGCTGTCATGAGGAAAAGTTAACACCAGAATGGATTGGAAAATAAGAACTTAATTAGTTTACCTGCACTGCAATATGAAGGGCACACACAGGGTTCCACTGGCTGAGGGGTGTGTGTGCAATTACCGTCACCTTTTAATCTTTATTGCCACCTCGTGGCGCCATTCCGTATTGCATTTGAATAATTAGCCTTGCAAACATTTCTTTCTTTCTTTTATTTTTCTCTTTTTTGTTTTGAATATGTGTTGTACATTTTGTTTTATTTTTACTTTATTTTTTGGTTGGTACGCACAGCCCAGATGCACCACTCCTGAGTATATACCCTAGGGACTCCACGTTCTAGTACAGACATATGGCACATCACTGTTTATTGATGCTCTATTCATAGTTGAGAACTGGGATTTTCATTCTTCTAACAAGTATTTGTCAGGCCTCTAATAACAATATTAGAGCACATGTATACCAACAAACAAGCTGATGGAAGTAAACGGCAAGAAACACCGAGGGAGTATTATTTTAATTGCTATTTAATGTACTTTAAACCTCAGCAGACTTGTCATGCATTGCCAAGTATCACAAGCCTTCACTGTACCCTGACCTTTCTGCCTGGCCACGCTGTCACTTCTAAGGTCATACTAATGCTAGGCAAGCCCGGCTATATGACAGTCGTTTAACATGTTTCCCCTGGAGTAGGGAGACATCTGACAGATTGCAATGCATGTTACCTTACTTTAAAGTGCAGCAGTAAATTCACAGCATAGGAAAAAAAACTGAAGAAATGAAAGGAAATTATATTTAAAATCATGACCTGTGGTAGCTGCTTTAATTGAAATTTTCATGTGTATCATTTTCTATCTCAATGAGCATACATTAGAAAAATATTATAACAAGCAGTTTTCAAACCTCCTATTTTAAAGGTTTCTTGGGGGGGTCTCTTTAGACGCACGAGTGTGTGTGTGTGATGTACACACGTGTGTCTGAGCTCATATGTGTAGAGTGCATGTGTGTGTATGTACATGTACATGTGGAGGCCAAAGGTCAACACTGAGTGACTTCCTCAATTGCTCAGCTGCCATATTTTCTTTTGAGTCAGGGTCTCTTCCTGAGTCAGAGTTCACCGATGCAGCTAGACTAGCTGGCCAGTAAGCCCCCAGGATTCTCCTGCCTCCTCCTTCCCAGCACTGAGATTACAGGCACACACATCACACCTGCCTTTTGCATAAGTTTTGGGGATCCAGACTCAGTCCTCATGCTAGAATGTCAAGCACTTTACCAACTGAGCCATCTCCCTACCCCCTGGATATTGCACTATGCCCGCGGAGTCTAGACCACTGTTTAGCACACCAGAGGTTCTTTGCAAATACTTGTTAAAAAATGAATGTAAGCCAGGTGTGGTGGTGCCCACCTTTAAGCCCAGGACTCCAGAGGCCAAGGTAGGAGGATCAGGGCCACCCTGAGACCACATAGTGAATTCCAGGTCAGCCTGGGCTAGAGTGAGACCCTACCTTGAAAAACCAAAAAGCAAAAAAACAAAAAACAAACAAAAAAAGAATGTACATAACCCCAACTCCTTAACTGCTCATAATATCTACACTATGTTATGCAGAATATACCACCCATATGCAACTAAGTGCTATGATTTGAATGTGAAATGACCTCAGAGCCTCATGTGTTTGACTCCAGAGCCAATCAAACCTTCAGGAGTTGGAGTCTCCCTATGGGAGCTGAGTTACTAGAGGTGGACATGAGGTCAAGTTACTAGAGGTGGACATGAGCCAAGACCCACTTCCAATCCACTCTCTGCCTCCTGTTGCACCAAAATGTGAGGAGATAAGGTGCCCCAGTTGCACACTCCAGCCACCATGGTGCCAACCATCACCACACCTTCACCATGATGGACTGTGCTTCCTCAAACTGTGAGCCAAAATGACCATTCCTCTCAAGTTTGCTTCTTGTCAGGTATTTGGTCACAGTAACAAGATAATAATACACTATTATATTCCTATCTGACATTATTTCTATTTTTATCATGAGCTAAGCTATAATATGCAAAGGTAGGAGATTCTGTGAATGTCAGTGAGTGGTAACGGTCACCCTTGCATATGAGACCACATGTTCCTCTGGCAGTCAACTTGGTCCATTGTGTTCACTTGGTGTTTAGTAACCTTCAGCAGCCCACTCTGAAGGACCCCACCAGATCACTGACCCACACTGACCCCAAGGTACAGCTAAATGCTTCACTGGGGACTAAAATAGCCTACAGTCCCTGCAGACAGAAAGCAAGATATGAGCATTGAATGTGATCTCAGTTCCCGAGAGATTATGATGTAAAAAAAATAACCATTTACTCTTCAGTATCAAAAACAGCCTGAATGTATTTCTTTCTGGAATAAAATGTCTTTAAAAAAAAAAAAAAAACACCGTGTATTACCATTCCTTAGTTTCCCTTCCCACACAGTTGGTTTTGACCTGTGGTCCATTCTTGTCTTTTATGAGCATTCCTGTATTTTCTGCTGTTTTGAAAGGTGGGCAAGTCTGTCCAGAGAACTTGAAAGTCAGTCCTTCATGTCCAATGTGCTAGGAGTGGAATTCAAAGTAAGGCTGTGGGTATGCTATTAATGTCTCCTTGTCAGGAAAGTTGAAGTCTCCAGTGCACCTGATAGAACATGTGAGGAATTCCACCCAAGTCCAGAGGCAGAAAAGTTCATCTAACATAAAACTTCTTGAATCAAGATCACTTACTTCTTTTTGAAGAAGCCATTTCTTCTTAGTTTCTTTCTGAAAATAACATCCCTGGTGTTGATCATAAAGGTGAGTCATTGCCACCCTTGGTTTCTGTGTCCCACCATTGCACAGTGGACGTGAAAACATTTCACAGCCTTGCCTCTGTCTCTAGACAGAGTTTTAGTGACATCTGTGTCCGTAAGTAAAATGATCCCATGGAATATACTCATTGTTTCAGCGCCGGAAGTTCCCTCTACTTACAGCTAGTTCCTCCTTAGGCCCTTCCTCCTCTTACTAGCTGTTTCTCCTAGTTACACTTGCCCATCCCTTTCACACTAGAACACAAAGCCTCCATCAATCCTGCATGCTCTTGTCATTGCCATAGTCTGTGAGCCTCTCACCCCACTCAGACATGCATACACGCTATGTCACCTTTCTCAGACATGCATACACACTATGTCACCTTTCTCAGACATGCATACATGCTATGTCACCCCGCTCAGACATGCATATACATACACCAACCCCACCCCAGACATGATCTCACACACACTAACTTATCCATCTAGACACATACATATACACAATTCACTCTCGGACAAGCACACTAATTTATCCAGCTCAGAAATGCATACATGAAAACGTACTCATAGACATACACACACATAGTAACTCGCCCACTCAGACATGCACACACACTTACCCTTAGACATGCGTACACACCAGGTCATCCTGTGCTTACGCTCTCTTCCTCTCTCTCTCTCTCTCTCTCTCTCTCTCATACACACACACACACACACACACACACACACACTCTCATTCTTAGACATGCATACACACTAGGCCATCCTGCGCTTGCTCTTTTCTCTTTCTCTCACACACACTCACGCTTAGACACGCACACACACACGAACTCGCCCTGTGCAGACACGCACACACCCACACTAACAGTATTCACTTCCACTGTGAGCTACTTGCTTACTTTTACCTAAAGCCTCAATTTAGCTTTATCCTCCAGCACGTCACTAAATTCTCTCCAGACAAAGGACCTGCTCTGTCTTACTTCAAAATGTAATGGGGATTTGTAAGTCTGTATTCTAAAGGACGTGTGATGCTACATTTAGCCCTCAGATCTCACCTTAAGAAAAAACGATGTCTTTGACTGCAGGCCGTCGCATTCTCTTGGGTGCTTTTTCCTACCTCTCTGCCCATTGTAGCTTCCCGTTCCACTTTCTTCTTGCGCCTTGAAAGTGAATCACCTTTTCAGGTTTTCAGGTCACTCAGCAATCCTTTTACTGGACTCTAGCTGCTGGACGGACCCAAGACTTGCCTTACTGTGTCTCGTGCCAGCCCTTCTCACGGGCTGTGTCCTGGGCCTGAAAAGCGGCTCCCTGCAGAACCAACCCAGCCCGGCCTCGCCTGAGGCTCCTCATACATCTTCCCCACGAAGCTCCCTGGACCCCAAAGGCTGTGACTGTGACTCGGGGCACTCGCTCTCACAGCCAGGAGGGTCCGTGTCCCACCGCATTTTGTATCACACTGAAATTACCTAACGTGTCTGTATGTTTCCTGATTCCAGGCTTACTAATGTGGACTGAATCAAAGCAGCATAATTTGGCTTCCTGGAGCAGGGATGTTATGAGGAATAGTGATGAAATAAACGCTTTAAAGGCAACAGATACCCACAGAAGACACCCTGTTTCCCTAGTGAATGTAATCTTTACAGCTTCTATGGCTCACCTAATTAGTATGAGTGTATACAACCATTGTGACAAGATGTGTCTCCACATCCATACTTGAAAATGTTCATGAAATCCAGACGGTGAAGTCACTGAGCTGCAGGAGGAACAGGAGATGAGCTTGGGTCCATGTGTTTGTCTGCGCCCTCTTCTGGACAAACGTGGAATAGCTTGTGTTAAAAGACTATCATGCAGAATGATTGACTGCTTGGGATCAACCCACTGGTGTGATTCTGGGCTCACATCAACTCGGACTGAGAATGAGCACAGAGGGAAGAGAGTGTGTGATGTTAGGACTGATCAGGAAACTGCTGTTCTCCAGGGAGGCAAGAGTTCACTGTAGGAGGCTGCATGCCCCGGGCTGAGCTGTAGTCAGTCACCCTGTGCCCCGCTCACTGAGAGAGGCTGGATGGTGGCTGGGGGTGGGGGAGATGCTGTTGTCACCTCTGAGGACACAGTCTGGCCCCTGATGAGGGTAGTTCCTGTCTTGACAGTCGGAAAATGGAGTGGGCCCTCCCTGGAGCCTTTGTGACCTATTAGCAAATAGTGAGCAAACATCTTATCTGGAGTCCCCAACATGCCCACCACTGCAACTTCTAGTCTCTTTTTGCTTTCTTCCAATTTTCTACCCATCTGACTCTTCCTCTAAAAGATTATCAATCTTTATTTATTTATTTATTTATTTTTGGTTTTTCGAGGTAGGGTCTCCCTCTATCCCAGGCTGACCTGGACTTCACTATGGAGTCTCAGGGTGGCCTCAAACTCTCAGAGACCCTCTTATCTCTGCCTACCAAGTGCTGGGATTAAAGGCATGCACACACCATACGCGGTGGTTACCAATCCCATAAATTGCTTGAACTTTAAAATTTTTATTATTTTCACCTGTCCTTATACTATTTTTTTTAATTGTTACTGGGTTGTAGTCACCTTCGAGTTGCTGGGACAAAGCACTCGATCGAAAGCAAGATAAGGGGAAGAAAGATTTTAGTTTGGCTTATTGTCTCAAGGGGAAGCTGCATGAAGGCAGGGAGACAGCGTGGCATGAGTAGAGGGTGGGCAGCACCTCCTGGCCAACAGCAGCTGGGAAACAGCAGCGGAAGAGTGTGCCGAACGCCAGCAAGGCGGAGCTGGCTGTAATGCCCTAAGCCTGGCTCCAGCAGCAAGGCTGCACCTCCCAAATTACCACAAACATGACTTTATGGGGACATCTGACTCAGCTATATGAGGCTGTCTCAAACAAACCAAATTCTGTTTATAATTTTCAAAGACTATGTGTATAAAATGGAGAGTTTGCTTAGTATTTAAATAGAACGCCTACATCCATTGTAATATCCAGGAGATTGTAAAAAATTCATTGTCATATGGTTTCAGAGAATAATACAGAATGTGGAATAGAGATGTTTTCCCTCTGTGTTTGCTAAATGACTAAGGCATACATATGATTTCACAAATGAACAATATATAAAAGCAATAGCTCGCATTCACTTTGATACTTTGTTTGTAACAAGCAGTGTCTGGCCTTCCTGGCCTGAGACGTAACATAAAATGTGAACCTTTTCCATCTCCATTTTCTTGTCACCCCTTTGACCTGGGGGAGGATAGGGGACTCATTACCCACACAATGAGCCAAGTGTGTCCGAGGCTGATGGAAGGCCTCAGTGGGGGCCTGAGCGGGTGCCGGGAGCTGGGTGAGGGGCGCCGGGGGCTTGAGAGACAAGCTTCGCTGTCCTGCTGCTGCAGACTCTGGACCCTGGGCCTCAGTTTCGTAATGGACACAGGGAATCCAAGCAAGTCTGTTTAGAGGACATGCGGAAACATGTCTGACAGACACAATACAAGTACTGTTTATTAGATTAGTATCCCGACTACTTTCTTAGTAATTGCAAGACACTCATTATGACAGGAGGCAGCTCTCCTACCCCTAGCTGAATGGTAACCACTGGCTGAATGCTAAAAATCACATGGGGGACATTTTTTTTATTATTATAATTATTATTAAAGTAGGAACTTTGTAGGGTCACATCATGTGTTGGTACCATCATTTCCCTCCTCCCCGCCCCCCCCCATTCCACTAAAGACCCTCCTCATTGGGATTGCTGGTATCCACCAGGGGTTGTGAGTTAAGAGTTGCGAGAGCAGCGGTCAGTCACTGTGGTGGTGGGACGGGGTGGGGGGAGCACCTCTGGATAGTCCCTCCCACCCTGTGGTGCTTACAATCTTTCCGCCACCTGGGGAAGTTTTGAAAAGTTCTAATGCCTAAGAATCACCCCAAGGAGCCTCGTTTAAATGAAATGAGTTAGATCATAGTAAGGAAAGACTCTGGCGGGAAACAGTTGGGAAAACCCATTTACAAAGTGAGATTCATTTTAATGGAAGCACTATCCTGTGTGTGCGTGTGCATGCGTGTGTGTGTGTGTGTGTGTGTGTGTGTGTGTGTGTGTGTGTTTTGGGGATGAAACCAAGGGCCTCGCGCATGCTAGCAAAGTGCTCTGCCACTGAGCTGCCTCCGCGGCTCTTGGATATCTTTTGCAGAAACCATACAGAGCTGACTCGGCAGTCAGCCTGCTTCCCACAGCCTAATGGGCACTCAGACACTCACTTAAGCCCAGATGTATGAATGCCACCCTGGGCCAGCAACTGTGCTGTTCTTTGGGGAGAACAGATTTTTGATCATTTCATATGACAGCCATGAATTGGCATCACCTTTCCCTAAAATCACCTCTTCCCACGTGCAGGTACTCACCCCTTGTCCAGCTTTCAGAACATTCTCCCAAGGCAACATTGCACATGTTAAATTTCCTGAGGAATATGTGTGGCAGTATCCTGACCTGACCCGACTTAGAATGTGACTACAATGTTACTTTTAATACCGTGCCTAGAGATCTAGAACTGAGGTGGAATGGCTTTGCATTCTGCCTTCTCTCGCTTTATTCTGTCTTTCTAGCAGACTAATTAAGACGGAATGTGTGTGTGCCATTATCTATGCACAAGACAGAGAGTGGAAACATCAGTTACGCTCTCAAGATAAAATCAATTCTCTGATAGTTGGCCTGTTAACAGCTCTTGTGTCAGCCCTCTACGGTGGCTTCGAATGCATCATGTCTCAGATGCAATAACCTTTAGATGTAGGTTACTGCAATTAAGAAGATGAAGAGAAACAGATATCAAGGCACTGAAGAAGGACTACTTCACTTGAAATAGCCAGAGAGACTGTGTTTCCATTTGTTTTTAAATTTCCTCTCATGGTGCCCCACTACCCAAAATCAATAGTTTCCCCTTCCCAAAGCCTCAGGTTTAAATGTGCATTTAAATCCTCCAATGAAAAGTGTTCTTCAGGCTGGAGAGATTGCTCAGTGGTTAGGGCATTTGCCTGCAAACCCTCAGAGCTGAGGCTCAGCTGGCCAGCATGCATTTAAAACCAGATGCACAAAGTGTCACATGCGTCTAGAGTTCATTTGCAGTGGCTGGAGGCCCTGGCACACCCTTTCTGTCTGTCTCTCTTCTATCTCGCAAATAGTTTTTTTTTTTTTTTAAGTGTTCTTGGTAAATGTTTGCTTCCCTCGGATAATCTATATATTTTTAGCCTTCACAGCTAAAAAGTACTCTTTAATACTTCTTTTTTGTTTTATTGAGATAAGTTCTTGCTTTAGCGCAGATGAACCTGGAACTCAATATGTAGTCTCTGGGTGGCCTCGAACTCATAGCCATCCTTTTGCCTCCTGAGTGCTGGGATTAAAGGCGTGCGTCTCCATGCCGGCTTCTTTAATGCTTTTCAATATTGAGTTAGTTGGCATTCTTCCTTTGAAATCTATAGTTAACTTAAAAAAGAGAAAAGTGGGATTGATTAACTCAAAGAAGGATGAATGGAGACCCTCGGGTGAAATGATGCCATCGTACTGCTGAGGCCCTGGACTGTCTCTATCTCTCTGTTGCCTTCCTTTTCTAGCAGCCTCTCTCTACACAGACAAGTTGGGCTCTGAGAAGTTAAGTTCCGAGGTGCTTACTCTTCACAATCTCTGAGGGGGGAACCATTTCCGGAGCTTCCTAGACTCCCCCCAAAGAACTCTCCTTAGCCCAGGTTAGGTCATGTGCCCAGTCTCGACCAATCACTATGCTTACAAAACTATACTTTTTTTTTTTTTTTTTTCTGATTGATGCTTGACTTCCATTACTGTAGTGGAAAGGGCCCTCATTAGGGCCCGCCCCACCAGAAACACATAAAGGGGGCCAACAAAATTCCCATAGGGAGGAATCAGGCAGAGCAATTAAGAGATTGACCACTAGATGTCACTGTGTGAGCTTAATGTTTCTCTTCACAATTTTCCTATTTGCACTACCTAAAACAAAAACCTGATAGAAGGTTTTGCTAGATTAAATCATTGGTACTTCTTCCCTTTTCATTTATTTATTTTTAGTTCTTTTGAAGTAGGGTCTCACTATAGCTCAGGCTGTCCTGGAACTCTGTAGACCCAGGCTGACCTCAAACTCACAGTGATCCTGCTACCTTAAATGAGGATTAAAGGTGTACACCACCATACCTGACCACTTCTTCCCTTTTCAAAGTTTTTGCAGCTGTTGGCTCATTTTTTTCTATATTGTTACAAAATCCCCTTTGGTTATTCAAGTGTTTGAGAGAACTATTCATATAATTAATGTCTTATAATTAGAATTCATATTTTATAAAATAAGAGCAAATTAACCACATCTACTCAGTTCAGTTGTTATCTCCAGAGAAGTAGATGAGGTTGTGAAAGAATGGGTGAGAGTTGAAATTCTAATCTTATCATTTTTTAAATTTTTTATTGACAATACTTACAGACAATAAATCACGATAATCCCCTCCTCTACCCCACATTCCCCTTCACAACAACACTCTCTATCATATCCCCTCTCCTTCTCTGTTAGTCTCTCTTTTATTTTGATGTCATCATCTTTTTCTCCTATTGTGAGGTTCTTGTGAAGGTATTGCTAGGCACTGTGAGGTCATGGATATTGAGGCCAATTTCTGTCTGGGCAGTTGCATTCTAAGGAGTGATACCCTTTCTTTGGCTCTTACATTCTTTCCACCACCTCTTCTGCAATGGACCCTGAGCCTTAAAGGGTGTGATAGAGATGTTTCAGTGCTAGACTCTCCTCTGTCACTTCTCAGCACTATGGTGCCTTTTGGGTCATCTCAGTTCTCACTGCCACCTGAAAAGAGAAGCTCCTCTAGCCAAAAGTGGGAGTAGCATTAATATATGAATATAAACATTAAGTGTAGTACTCTCAGGGCAGTTTTGTGAGAATAAAATATGCATTTAGGCAGATAAGAGCAGGCTTTATACCCCTAAGGCTCATGATCTCCCCTGCCATAGGCTTTTGATTAGGTTTTCAGTACCAGGCATGTATTCCCTCCCATAGAGCAGGTCTCCAGTCCAATTAGAGAGCAGTTGGTTTCCCCCAGAGCAGACATGCCACTGTTGCACCTGTTCTGTCATTTGGCCTGTCTGGCCAAACTTGAGGCTTCAGTGTCCACTGTTTTCACCACTGATGACTTCTGTCTCCCATAGAACTTCATACAGTGCAGCTTTTTTTCCAGCTTTCAGTTGGCTGGGCTACAGGGAGAAGGTTTTCAGCTGAGCACCAGCTTGATTTCTCAGTGACCTTGCCGCCCAGGCATGTGAAGCCTTCAGCAATAGGGTCTTACCATCTGTTACTCGTGGGAAACCAAGGGCCTTGGCAATAGCCTATAATATTTTGGAGGGAACAGGGACCTCTCTGGCCAAGAACTCACTAGAATGTATCCATCCCTGGCACTGAAAATTGTCTAGCAGCAATCTATGGCTTCTGGATGTGCCATTTTCCAAAAACGTAACCTTTCTCTAATTCTATCTTGAAGTTACTTCATGTGAAAAAATTACAATTTTATTTTTGAACCTATTATTTAATTTTTTGTTCATCATTGTGTGAGATGTTCTATGAAGAGGAGCAACTGCCACGTATTTCTACAAAGCTATGGAGGTTTGAAAGGCATTGGGCCCCACTCATGAGCCTGGCACTTGGATAGAATCTGACAAGATAGAATAGCTTTGAGAAAGCCATTTTCATTTCATTCCAGGCCTCTGCATTGAAGGTACATTCTTCTAGTGTGGATTTCAACAAGTCTGAGACATCTACATTGTACTGCCAAGTAGGATCTGGACTGTGCTGTGTGGACATGGGCAAAACATTCATTAACACTGTCATAGTGAAGGAAGCACAAAGTTCCTCCTACAAATTTACATATAAGAAAAAAAAGACATATATGCTAGTAATATATAGAGCCACGTAGTAGTTGATCAGCATCCGGCTTCACTGGTACTTCCAACGATAGGCTTGTGCATGTCGTCTCACCTGTGAATGCTTGCATGCTGCGAGCATGTGGGAGCAGCTGTGGATGTTAGACTGGTAGGTGGCGACCAAGCGGCCCTGTGTTCCTAAAAGTCAGCAGGCATGATAGAAACAAGCAGTCTCCCTAGCTAGTGACCGCCTGGTGAGTTACCCAGGTTGGGAGACGTTTCTTCTGTTCAGTGGAAGTACATTTTCAGTCTGACTAGAAAAATGGGAAGATATAGATGGTGTTCCGTTCAGTAATGAAACGGACCTTGTTCAGAATGTGGCTTTCTCTCGTCCAACCCCAACTAGAAGAACCTGCAACTGGGCTGGTGTTTCTCTCTGGCACGTCACATTCCAAGTCACCACAGTCAGCTTGGGGAGGACGCTTTACAACCTCTGTGAATCAGATTTCCACTGCGACTTTGTTTAGGTAGTAGAACTGTACTCTGAGGTCATGTAACATGCAGAAACTACACGTGGTCTGGCTGCTTCAACAAACCTGGAGGTTATGAAGCGGGGAGGGTCCTGGAGCGTTATGCGGCTCAAATGGCCCAGCATCCCAGGCTCCTTGTAATCACTCTCGACCTGACTCTGTCTGTCGCAGTAGGGACACAGAGGCAGCGCACCCCGCTGTGATGTTGGAAACCTTGGGCAGTGGTGGCTCTTTCATAACTGCAGTGAAGTGGTTGGAAACTTCTCAATTTGAATTCCTGTTTGTCTCAAAATGTGCAGCCAAGTCTTACCAGAAATAGAAAGGCTCAAATAAAACGCTTAGAAGAATTCCCACTGTTTGATCGAAAATCAAAATGGTCCACACAACCTTGATACCCCTTGCAGCTCAAGCTCTTAAGGGGAAGCTTTCTTTGAAGGTCTGTCATCAAGTATCATGAGGACACACCCAAAACATGAAAAAAAAATCATGTGTAAAAATAAACATCTCCAACTTTAAATCATGTTATAAACCTTTCAGTAAATCAAATGTTGACATCTTTGATGTTCAGTAATATTAAGCATGTGAGGCTGTTGATCTAGGTATGTGCAGATTCTGATGAATATTGGTGTCTTTACTGCTCAATACTAACAACTCTTTACTGTTCAATAGTTACAAGCATCTGAGATGACTGGCCTAGGCTTTTGTAGGTGCTACTGAATTCCTTTGGGATATACAGAGCTATGGTAAGAGAACATTAACACCATGCTTCAGTTATTATACCACAAAAAAAGGACAGAAAATTAGTGGGGTCCTCCGAAAGATACTCAGATAATTGCTATGAAACCTCCAGCTTAGCCTAGATGACTCACTTATTGAGCGCTCACTACCTGTCTCCAGACTTCTTTCTCACACCGTCTTCATGTTGATCTGGTACCCTTACTATCTGTGGGGGTTTGAGGGTATATGTACCCATAGCCTCAGGCGTTTTTGATTTCGCTTCTCACCTAGTCTCCAGCAGGGCCCCACCTGTGTCATTGTGTGTCACTGGGGCAGGTCTTGACTCCAGCCTACTGTGTGTTCAGTCAGCTCCTGCTTGGTGGTGCGGGCTGTTGTCAGTCTGCTGTGGGGGATGGTGAAGTGAGCCAGCTCCTTCCATCGTGATGAAGCTCCCCATACAATCCGTAAACCTGAAATAAACATTTTCCTCCCATTAGCTGCTTCTGGCCATGCGTTTGTCCCAGCAAGGAGAAGGTAACCTGGACACGGTATCTTCCATGTTTTGACCATGCAATGCTCCCACCTCCTGGAATACAAGCCCCAAACCTTTGCTCACATTAAAAAAAAAAAAACTTCAAATATTCCAAAACAAAAGAACTCCCTCTACTTCCTCTTCAGAAGACTTGTGTGTCAAAAAGTAGAACTGGACAATTGTATGGTGAGAAACCATGATAGACCCCCATAGCCATTCTAGGAAAAGATGGGACACAAAGGTCAGTTGCTCTCTTGAATGAAAATGATGATAGTCAACTGGGAAGAATGGGAAATGTGTGAACAGCAGCTGCATAATTAAAACAGAGAGAGCAGTAAGACACCCCATGGAGGAGATTCTCCTGCATGTGTGAGTTAAGGAGAAGTCTCAGGGAGGTGATGTTTGCCTGACTCCCAAAGCAGATGAGACTTAGACTGCTGACTACAGCTGGAAGCTGGCAAGGAAGAGAAACACAGGAAAATCAATGTTAAGAACAGAATATTCACAGAGCCGCAGATCAGTCAGGCACTGGATGCTCGGGGCAGGGGGAGGAGAGAGCACACGTGCGTGGCAAGTAGAAAGAACCCCAGTTTGGGAGTCTTCATGAGCTTGCTTGACAACGTGGGGACAATTTATCCTCCCAGTAAGGAAGGGTTACTGGACGACTTCCAGCAGAGAAATGGCATCCCCCGTGTGCGTTTCAGTAAGATGTCTCAGGTGGCTGTGCAGAAAGGATGAGTGTGGGTATCAGTCAAATGAACATGGAGACATTTTCTGCACTCTGGGAAATACGCCCCACTCTTGACCACGCAGGCGACCCTAATTAAACTCAGTGGGTCACATCCCCCCCCCCCGCACACACAAAATAAAGTAGAAGAGGGACTATTTGGGAGAAAGAGGAGGATGAGGTGGGGGCCAAGAGAAGGTAGTGGGAGGGGCTTACATTCAAAATATTTCATATACATTTATAAAATGTGTCAATTAAAAATTTAATTTTTTTTGCTTAAAGGTTATGACTTTACCAACCACTCCATACAACACTGCTTCCTATCCCCTGACATTATGACAACTTTCTTGACAGTGATGAGACCTGTCGCCCTTTTCTCTCAATTTTACTTTAGCCTTCAGTGGTCCTAAATATAGCAGTAGCACTGTTTACATCCAGGGCCAACTTAAACTGCAATTAAGTCACAGTTCCAGTCCGTTAGGACTGCTGTCCTCAGATCTCTCTACGGCTGTCTTTATCTGCCAATGAGGAGTTGGGAGATACATAATTGAATGCAGAAATAAGTCATCTTAGATTTATTTTTGTAATTATATTAATTGAACATGGAAGTGAATTAAAAATATGAAGGGTGAGCTAGAGAGATTGCTTAGCAATTACGGTGCTTGCCTGCGAAGCCTGAGAACTGATTTTTGACTCTCCAGGTCCCATGTAGGCAGATAGATGCACAATTTGATGCAAGGGCACAAGGTCACACATGCACACAAGATGGCGCACGCATCTGGAGTTCCATTGAAGCAGCTGGAGGCCCTGGCACGCTAATTCTCTCTCTCTCTCTCTCTCTCTCTCTCTCTCTCTGTCTGTCTGTCTCCCTCTCACTGTCTCTCCCTTTCTTGGATAAAAAATAATTTTAAAAGATTTAAAAACATGAAGGTCATATCACAGCTGGTGCAATGTCCTCAGAGTAAGTGATTAAAGCAAAGCTTATTACAAGTAGCTGTAAACCTTGCTCATTTGTAATTGTGCAATGTAAATACAATGCCGCACAGTCATAGAGTCTGGTAAGACCCTGAGTTTGACATGCACAACATAAAAGAAAAAAAGAGAAGAAAAGAAAATCTGTTTGATCATGCTATTTTCCTTTGAGAAAATGTCTTACATTGCATATTGATCATAGAACCAAGCACATGGCCTTTACCAGGTAAAAACTACTACCTTCCCATCATCTTACTTGTCATGTAGTTAGGTTAGGAAATGGTAACTAAACATAAATTCCTCATTCCTTTGCATCCTGAATATGTATGGGAACACCATTTTGTTCAGTAACGATTGCCACTAACAACTAGACACCCACTGGGCCTGGGCAGGTCATACTCTGGTCTTCCAAATAGTCAGGAAGACAAGCGCTTGCTTACTGTGAAGGTGAGAAAAGTAATGTCCTGATCTGACCCAGGCCAGTTGGCTCCACTACACTAAGATGTATCAGCAAGTGTGGTCTCGGGACCTCTCAAGGAATTTGAACCCAGGGAAGTGAAGGAAAGAGATGTACACATATGCTATGGTACCTGACTGCATGTGGCCAGCATCTCAAGGGTGGTAAGGGGTCCCAGAAGGGGAACACAACATCACATCTGCCCTGAATGTTCAGATTGGCTGGATGGAGGAAGAAAGGAGGAAATGGGGAGACACAATGCCCAAGGCACTCAAGCATAACCTAATGACTTTTAAGCAACTCTCGATCCCAACACACACACACACACACATGAACCATTAGCACAAGATTGAGCATTGCAGGTGTTCAAGGTCTCCACTGACTTACACACTTCCTGCCTCTCAGTAGTGTTCACTATCTGTTTCTCCCTCATCATGTGGACTCAACCCGAGCATGGATATCATAGCCTCATGTTAGTTCCAAGTTCTTAGCAGTCTCATTTCTACTTTTTCTTTCTTTCCTAGTCGCCACAGAAATCAATGTCTGGTGCTTTGTGTTAAAAAAAAAAAAAAAAAAAAAAAACTTTTTTAAGCTGGAGAAGAACTAAAAGCATCACTGTGTCTTTCTTTAGAAAAGACTCCCAAGTGGACACGTCTTGCTGCAGCACTGTTTGGCCTGTAGTTGTTATGTCAGTCAGCGTTGGTTTTCTGTCAGTATAACAAATGCTTGAGATAACCCAGTTCTAGTGAGGGAAAAGTGCTGTGGTGGCTCACGGGTTAGGAGGTTCCAGTTCATGGTCCACTGGGCCTGTTGCTTCGGGCATGAGGCAAAGCAACACA
The DNA here is from genome assembly GCA_036346955.1 of Dipus sagitta. Lineage (NCBI taxonomy): Eukaryota > Metazoa > Chordata > Mammalia > Rodentia > Dipodidae > Dipus > Dipus sagitta. Next base: position 58,726,312 of record CM070786.1, on the reverse strand, counting down.
TCATGGTGGGCATTCTTGATGGAGACGAATCGCTCAATTTTTGTAGGAGGGAAGCAAAAGAGAGGGAGAAGGGTCAGGTTCCCACAATGTGCTTCAAGGCATGTCCAGTGACCAAAAGACCTCCCAGTAGGCCTCACCCCTTCCCAATGTCACCAACTTGGAGACACATCATTAGCATGGGCCTTGGTGGGAATTCTATGCCCACACTGTAGCAGCTGGTGAGAAAGTCTAGCCTTTCAGTGAACTTTCCAGAGAGCTGGTAAGGAAAAATCTACTTTGAACACAATGCTTGCAATATTGAGGCATCTGCTAGAGGGCAACCTATATTAAATAATAATGTGGCTGTTTGTATGATAACTTAAAACTTATTTCATTCAAAAGCAACATCCAGAGCCTGTGAGACAGCCCCAGGGTTGTCTTAAAATTCCACAAGGTCTAGCGGTATCTCGGCTGAAAATCCACAGCCTTTCTCTTTGTGCTGTTTTTCAGGGGGGCTCATCACAAGCACACTTATCGTCCCTGTGTCCCTTTTCCAAACAGCTTCACAAAATCACCTCACAGCCATTTAAGGCAGCTAACCTTCCCCATCATCAAATGTGACGTCCTTGCCTGAAAGTGTGATTATCTTAACTACATGGAAACAAACTGGTGAGAAAGGAAGGTGGAAAGAAAATACATCCTGGGGACAAAGGGACAGTTGATGGCTGTGGTGCTTTCACAGTGGCTTTGAGTCTCCACAGTTGACCACCGTTTGCTTTCAGGAGACCTTATTTTCAAAACAAAACAGAGGGCTTCTGTTGGTGGTTTTTATTTCATCATCGGTAGCACATAGAATGGTTTTAGAAAGGTTTTGTCAGCTGGTAATTTTGCACATAGCTATAAAACCAGGAGATGCTTCAGGATAAGAAAGAATGCACAAGGGGCGCTGTTGTTCCCCATGTGGACCCATGCCGACTGCCTCCTCCCCTCCCCGAGAGCATGCCTTCTGTAAGAAGTGGCTTATTTTATTCTCATACCTCTAAGATACTGGCATTTAAAACCACAGTAAATGTTTTGTAGGAGGCATCCATCTTACCTGAAAATGCTCGATACCAATTCTCCCAACCTTGAATAAACAGTTTAGCAGATCAGATTAGACATCATGTTTTCTACAGAACAAAAAATGTAAACACGTGACCGAAATACAGATTAGATCTGCCCCCCATATGATAAGTGCCCAAAAGATGATTATGCAGGTGTTCATGGGAAGAGACTATGTGGAGTATAGACCAGCACTGTGTCCAGAGGTTCATCAAATACTTGGTCCGGAGCTGGAGAGATTGCTTAGTGGTTAAGGCGCTTGCCTGAAAAGTCAAAGGATCCAGGTTCAATTCCCTAAGACCCATGTAAGCCAAATGCACAAGGGGATGGACACATATGGAGTTCATTAGCAATGGCTGCAGGCCCTGGTGTGCCCATCCTCTCTCTCTCTCTCTCTCTCTCTCTCTCTCTCTCTCTCTCTCTCTGTCTCTCCTTATTTCTATATCTCTCTCAAATAAATAAATAAAAATAAAATATTTTTTTAAAAAATACCTAGTCCATGAAGCCAGGTTGCTGGGGAATCAGTGGTCATCTCTCATGGTGTCCCAAGAGACATTACATGTCAAAACCTAATGCACATTTTAGCAAAGCCCCAAGACCCTTGTTCTAAAAATCCAAACATTGTAAAACAGTAAGGCACAGGGGCAGCTTAGAATTGTGTACTGCCAATCAAAGTGAGCAGCTTCCATTTGAGACCACTTCTCCCCAGGAAATGCCTACAGGAACAAGACCACTCCCAAATCAGTCCAGAGGCTCCAAGGTGACTACAGAAATCCACAATCCAAAAGTCTATGCAAAGACCTGAAAGGTGAGGTTATTTTTCTAGTATCCTTACCATCCTCCAACTCTGGCAGAGAAATATGCATCGCACTTACCCCAATCACTCTCAAAGCCAGACAGGCTGTGGGACTTTGAATCCTGGAAGATGTGATCGATTTTCATCACCCAGGAAAATCGAGCCCCAGAGCCGTGAGCCTGCAGGGGTAGTTCACAATGGAGAAGAGGCAGCAATGCAAGGCATCTCTTGATAACATGTCACTAGGAAAACCAGGGAGCCCTCACAAAGGTGGCATGTTTTACAGCCTACACGTCTTGATTGGTCTGAAGATATTTCTGAGATCAACCTCAACTAACAAGCTAAACTCAAAAGACAACTTGATTCCACTGAATCACATCTCTCAGTGGATTAGTCAGGCTTTCATTACTAAAATGAAATTCCCAAGACAGAATAATATTATACAGAGGTCTGTTTATCTCACAGTTTTGTAAGTTCACAGCCATGGTACTGGCCTTGACATAGCTCGGGAAGGAACCCTCTTGGCTGCATCACATGACCACAGAAGTATGTGTGTCTCCCTCGTGAAAATCCATCAGGATTTGATCATAGGTGCTCCATGCTAATGGCCGTATCTCATCACCTCCCAAAGGCCCCATTCTAGACACCATAGTCATGTTGTGTTCCTAACTTCTTCACCTCACAGTGGGGATTAAATTTCAACACAGGAAGCATTGGAGGACACTCGGACTATATCTAATACAGAGTACCCCATATCTGTGCATTCTACTCCAACCCCTGGGGCTGCTTCTCACCTCTTTGGCTGAGTCCTTCGCTGGCCTAGTCCTGAGTCATTTGGAATCTCACAAGCTCCACTCTAGGTCTCTCTCACTCTGAAACCCAGTGTGTCCTCCTTGGGACAGTTCATTCCATTGCTGTGTATATTCTCTGCTGTCGTGGCCTTCAGACATAATGCCAGGGGTGTCTTCCAGCCAACTACATGTTCTGAATTCAGAACCATCGCTGAATCAGGACAAGGTATCCAAAACTAACAAAATCTTATGCTTTAAGCTCTCTGATGACTAAAGGGCAAATGTAAGATCTTACCAGAAGAAAATGTAAGTGGAATAAAAGGTTATATGGGAACCTCCACAGTGCCTACTCCGTTTTCTGTAAACCTAAAACTGCTTTGAAACAACAAAGAAAAAACGATTCACTTAAGCAAAACACGACCTCTTCTGTGGCTTCCCTTCACCAAGCTCCTTGTCTCGGCCTCAGGACACCTCCAGATTTTCACTCCTGCAACCTCAGTGCCCAGTTCTGGCCCTGACTGGGTTGGGGTAGGGTAAGTGCAGTGCTTCCTAAACATATGCAAGGAGCTCCATTGAATACCCAGTACTGGAAAAGAAAAGAAAAGAAAAAGTCAGCTCTCTTCCCTCACTTTTCCCCGAAATCTTTCCACACAGCCAGGTCTTGGTCTTTGCTCTCATTTTCTCTCTCAATGTTCCATAATTTAAATTTCTTCTTTCCGTGGAAGCCTGTCAGGTGTTTATACACTGGAGGGATTGTTTCTTCTGCAACACTTTTTTATTTTATTTTATTTTATTTTATTTTATTTTATTTTACTGATGAGAGAGAGAGAGAAAATGGGCATGCCAAGGCCTCTAGCAACTGCAAATGAACTCCAGATGCATGCCCCATCTTGTGCATCTAGCTTACATGGGTATGGGTAATTGAACCTAGGTCCTGTGGCTTTGTTGGCAAGCACCTTACCCACTAAGACATCTCTCCAGCCCTCTTCCACAATTTTTTTTTATTTTAAGGTTTTTTTAAATTTTTGTTTGTTTGTTTGTTTATTTATTTGAGAGTGACAGAGAGAGGGAGGCAGAGAGAGAGAGAGAGAGAGAGAGAGAGAGAGAGAATGGGAGCGCCAGAGCTTCCAGCCTCTGTAAATGAACTCCAGATGCGTGCGCCCCCTTGTGCATCTGGCTAACGTGGGTCCTGGGGAATTGAGCCTCAAACCGGGGTCCTTAGGCTTCACAGGCGAGCGCTTAACCGCTAAGCCATCTCTCCAGCCCTTCCACAACTCTTTATGCCCTATTTCTAATATAGTATCTGGTACAGAGTAGGCTCACCCATGTCTTTTGAATAATGAATGATGACAAAACTTGCTATAGCCTGGGTGACAAGTTTATTGCCATGTCTCTGCAGTTGAGAGAGCAATATCATTTAGATAGCCAGGATACCTATCTTGAAGGAGAGAAACCTAGCTCAAAATTAAAATGTTAGACCTACCTATCTATGCACCCTTCATACAGAGTACTATGTTGACAGTAAATTTGTAACCACTAACTCAAAAGTGATTAGCAACTAATAAATCTCAGAAGAATTAGAACCTCCTGAGTCTGGGCTTCTGAGTTGAATAACTTGTCAAAGTGATAAATTACTAATACGTTTTTTTCTTAACTTTCAGCATATTGGTATTCAAGAATGTTTGCCAACATTTCACCTAGACTAGCTCAGTAATTTAAATTACTTCATCTGAAAGGTACTGGAGCCTTTTTTGAGATTGGTTGGAAATGCAGAGCAGACTTGAGCAGTATACATGCCTGAAATGATGATCCTGGCTCCCACCAATATATGAATGCACCAGGCTTCCAGATTAGCACTGTATGTGGATTAACCCACTTACTAGTCCACTGGCTGGGGACAGCGCTTTAAGTAGTCTACTGGGTTATTCATTTTAAGTCAGCCTTGTTATTAATGAGGGTACTGGTAAGAGTAAATAAATTTGTCACAAGGAGATTGGTAGTATAGCTGGGGTTCTCTCTAGCTGACCAACATTGCAGGATTCCCACACATGGGGGAAGTTTGGACTCATCTGTAGCCCTACAGCTTTCTGGGTTGATTGCAAGGCAAGAACATGCCATGCTAGAATCCTGCATGGACATGTTAATCAAGAGAAGCAGCTCATGCCAATAGGTGGATGCTGTATGTCAGACATCCAAGGATGAGGGCAATCAGGGCACCACAATGCCACTGAAATCAGAGTCCAGTTTGTATTCAATGATAAGAAAAAGTTATCCTGCTTCCTATGGTGTATTTGTTAGTTTTCTGTGACAGACAACCAGACAGAAACAGTTCAAGGGAAGAAGGGTTGATGTTGGCTCAGTTTTCTGTTTTTATTTAGTCATTTATTATTTTAGAGAGAGCAAGCGAGAGAGCAGGGGTGGAGAGAGAATTGGCACTCCAGAGCCTTAGCCACTGCAATTGAATGCCAGATGCTTCCACCACCTAGTGGGGCATGCATGATGTTGCACTTGCGTCACCTTTGTGCATCCAGCTTACATGGAATCTGGAGAGTCGAACATGGGTCCTGAGGCTTCTCAGGCAAGTGCCTCAACTGCTAAGCCATCTCTCCAGCCCTGGCTCACAGTCCGAGAAGGCACTGTCCATCACGGCAGGGAAGACAAGGTGGAGCTCATGTTGCTCTCGGGTTCCTCACACTTCCAGTCAGGGCTGGCAGCAGGCCAGGCTCTACCCCCAGTGCTCTGCACCTCAGTGACTCACTCCCTCCATCTAAGCCTGCCTCAACCCCTTCAAACTGTGCCACCAACTGGAGACCGAAGGTTTCAACACATGAGCCTATGGGGCATGTTTTACACTGAAACCAAGGCACCTGGGCCTGAGCTTTACCACCGCTCAGTAATGAGCAGGTACAATGACAAGAGCAGCATACTGGGCTGAGGCAATAGCTCAGTTGGCAAAGTGCTCCCCTCACAAGCATGGGGACCTGCGTTCGGATCCCCAGTACCATATAAATGACAATCTGGCCAGCCTGTAATCCCAGTGCTCAGGAGACAGAGGAGGATCCCCAGGGCCAGATGACCAGCAAGACTAGCCAAAATGACAAACTCTGCATCCAAATGAGAGGCCCTATGTCAATAAATAAAGCAGAGAGCTGTTGAGACTGACATCCAATATCACATGCACACATGTGCATACACACTCGTGCAAACATGCACAAACACACACACACACACACACACACACACACACACGGCACTCTCTCCTGCCATACTAGTCCTATCCAAAGAAGAGACCATTGTATAATGCACTCCTTAATCAGTCCAGCAGAGTCATCCCTATCAGGAGCCACACATTGATTTGGACCTGACAGGACTTGTCTCACACAGAGGACTGGCCATTTGGCCCATCTGCAAATATTCTTGACAATTTTCTCCTCATCAAGGGCTTCCAGACAGCTCTAAGGAAATACTGGGCTAACATTTGAAAATGTATTTTATTTTTATTTTTATTTTTATTTATTTGACAGACAGAGAGAGGGAGAGGCAGATAGAGAATGGGCACACCAGGGCCTCCAGCTGCTGCAAACAAACTCCAGATGCATGTGACACCTTGTGCATCTGGCTTTCATGGGTCCTGGGGAATCGAACCTGGGTCTTTCGGCTGTGCAAGCAAGTGCCTTAACTGCTAAGCCATCTCTCCAACCCCTGGGCTGACATTTAAAAGTCTTCATGACTCCTTCCAAATTGTCTATGCTATAATATATAAATTTTCATGCCATAGCCACTGTAACCCCATACAGGTGCCCACACTTTAAATTGCAAGCAGTTTGTTTTATACGTAATTATAATTTTACTTACTGAGAGGAGTTGAGCATAAAGTGTTGGCAGTGAGTTTACAGCTGTGATTGTTGACATGGCTTCTGTTACCAGGCACAAAATTAGCCATGTTTTGTGAGACCTTCCTTAGCTGTCATTATTTATTAGCATATAGATATTATCTGATTGTATTTTCAAATATTCATTAATTTGACATGATGTCATTCTGAATATAACATGTGGGCTGGTAGATGGCTCAGCAGTTAAAGGCACTTGCTTGTAAAGCCTGCAGGTCTGGATTGTTCCAGGTTCTATTCCCAGTAGTCACATAAAGCCAGATGCACAAAGTGGCACATGCATATGAACTTCATCTGCAGTGGCAAAAGGCCCTGGCACATGCACAATTTCTTTCTTTTTCCCTCTCTCTCTCTCTTTCAAATAAATAAGTAAAAATATTTAAATTTTTAAAAAATGTATTAATAAGGGGCTGGAGAGATGGCTTAGCAGTTAAGCGCTTGCCTGTGAAGCCTAAGGACCCCGGTTCGAGGCTTGATTCCCCAGTACCCACGTAAGCCAGATACATAAAGTGGCTCATGCATCTGGAGTTTGTTTGCAGTGGTTAGAGGCCCTGGCTTGCCCATTCTCTCTCTCTCTCTCTCTCTCTCTCTCTCTCTCTCTCTCTCCCTCTGCCTCTTTCTCTCTTTGTCTGCCTGTTGTTATCAAATAAAAAAATAAATAAAATAAACAAAAAACTGTTTAAAATATATTAATGTATAAGAAATTTAACTCCCTCATTCTTTTCTTAGTACATAAAATGACTGGCCAATGCCTAAATCATAAGGACACATTATTGACCCTAAAGAGAGATGCAAAAGGCATAAACCCAGCTAGAGCTCTAGAAGGAGACATTGTGAATTTAATTTGAGATGAAAACAATTTTTTTCACCTGAATTTTGAAACTTTTCATGGTCGTCAGGAGCAAAACAAAAAAAAAGATTTTATTTTTTTTAATTCTAAATTATTATTTTGTATGACTCAGTACTGATTTTGAAATACTTTGAAGAAAAAAAAAGACAAGTCATAGCCACATTGAATATACACACTGATGGCATTTAATCCTTGGATATGAAATGTCCCCTGAAGGCACATGTGCTGTCTTGGCCCATTATTAGTTACTTTCTTGCTGTAACCAAATATCTGACCAGAAGCAATTTAAGGAAGGAAAGACTTTTGCAAGGTTGCAATGCATCATGACAGGAAGGCATGGCAGCAGGAATAAGAGGCAGCTGGTCACAGGAAGCCCAGAGTGCTCATAGCATTCTCCTTTTTATGCAGTTCAGGATCCCAAACCATGAACTGGATCTGTCCACAGCCTGAGTGGTTCTTCTCACATCAAGTAACTCTGTCTAGAAATCCCTAACAGACAAGCCAAAAGATTTGTTCCCATGGTGATTCTGAATCCTGTCAAGTTAACAACCAAAGATTAACTGTCACAGTCCTTAATACAAAGAAATTGGATCATGAAGGCTCTGACATAATAAAGAGGCCAGTCATTAATAGATTAATAATTGAATGGACTACTGACAGGTGGTAAAAACTGGGGAACGTGTTGGGGGAATTTTTGGAGGAACTTAGTCAATGAGGGTGAGACTTTGTAAGATTATATCCTGCCCCTGAGCTCTGGTTCTCTCTCTCTCTCCCTCCCTCTCTCTCTCTCTCTCTCTGTCTTTCTCTCTCTCTCTCCTCTCTCTTTCTCTCTCTCTCTCCCTCTCTCTCCCTCTCTCCATCTCTCTCTGATTCCTGACTGACATGAGGTAAGCTACTCTCCTTCTCTAAGCCATGTGGTTGTGCCTGATCACAGGCCTGAGAGCTGATGTAGACTGAGACCCATGAAACTGTGAGCCAATATAAACCTTCCCTCTTTCAAGCTATTTTCTCGGGTATTTTGTTACTATGATAAAAAGTTGAGCAACACACATGATAAAATGTTAATAATCATCTATGAATAGTATCTTAGAACCAAGGAAATATTATAAATATTTTACTCAAATGCCTTTTAAAACTTTGAATTTGTTTTCTTATGCAATAAGTTCTGGGACATTTTTTTCATTTTGAGGCTTCTCATGACCTTTAACTCTGTCTCACATTCCACAATGAACTCACTGAGAAATTCAAATTCCAATTAATCCATAATTTTATATATGAAGAATGAAATGCAACAATAATGCTAATAAACATGGACTGTACTTAAAAATCAATGCTACCCATACCACATTCTAATCTCCTAAGGATAGTCACTCCCATGTCTTTTCTATCTTTTCATTTTTGCATTCTAGAGTCCAGTCCTATACAAAGCTTTGTTGACATGTAGACCTGTGTCATAATTCCCACACTCCACAGCCCATATAACTTTGGCAAAATCACCCCCTGTCCTCAGTCATCAGGTTGTTTGTCTTCTTCAAAGCACAGTAACATCTACCTTAAAGGATACTCAAAGAACAGAGAAGTCAGCTAGCATTGAAATATTTTGCCTGAAGCATATTGTTCACTTAAGAAATGCTGGTTGTTGTTATTGAAGTCATGATGGGCCACAGAAACATTATCTCCACAGATATTGCATAAAAGTTTTCTAACAATGACTAAGTAAGCAAAGGAGAGATTAAGAGAATAACTAAGATTGTTTCTGTCCTACCTCAGTTTACCTGCAAATGAATACAGACAAACATGAAGCTTTTTATACTCATAAGCTGGTTAAAAATAAAAAAGGCCCAGAAAGCATACAAGTCTCCAATTCCACTTTACAAAGAGTTATGTTGAATGTTTCATACCATTTTCACTTACTAAATGTTTCCTCCTTCCCAGCCTCAGTCCTCGTCAGGTTACCAGAGATTAACAACATTTCCAAACCTGTCACATGAAGTAAATTGCCAAAGAGTCCACCTAGCAGATGTTAATGAGTTCTTTTCATTATCTCTAATTAATAATAATCCATTTATTATTGAGCTCTTGTTTATCTTCCTGTCTCCGTTTTCCCTGCCAGACACTTTAAGGACTGAGGCAAAATACAGTGGTGATGTAAAATTTTATCTGTATTATAAGTAGTAAGTTACAAAATTAATTCTAGTGAAAGTGAAAGGACTGTCCTTGTCAAAATGTCCCCTAGAATAAGGCAAAGGCCAGGTCCTAGGTGAAGTATGAGCACAATGAATGGAAACAAAGCAAGGCTATGAGAGAGGTACATATTTTTATTAAGTAGAATCTTTGTACAGACACCGCATGTGTTGGTCCCATCATTTCCCTCCTCCCCGCCCCCATTCCACGGAAGGCCCTCCTTAGTGGGTTTGCTGGTATTCACCATGGGGGTGTAAGTTATGAGTTGTGACAGCAGCAGTCAGTCATTGAGGGGAGGGGGCAATGCCTTTGGATATTCCCCCTCACCCCATGGCTCTTACATTCTTGCCACCCCTTCTTACCACAAAATTCCCTGAGCCACGGTGGTATGCTTTAAGCCCACTTTAGTGTTGAGCTCTCAGCAGCTTCTGGAGTTCTGGTTGGGTAATGGTGATAGACACCAAAGATACTCAAAAGGGTACATTTCGGTGTTGGTGAAATTAACGGGTCCAGAGACAAGGCCATCAAGTCCAAGGAGTTTTGGCATTTTATAAGGACTGTGGATGTAATTTGCAGAACAGTGAACTTGCAGTTAGAATCTCTGGGTTCCAGTTAACAGTTTTGCGTCTTCCCAGCCTAATGGCTTCATAAAGGATGCTTTTCCCTTCATGATTGTGTTTCAGCATTTATTGTATGAGAAAATTAGGATAAAAATGGTCCTAAATCTTCATAATTGTGTGGCTGAAATATTGAGGGAAAAATTATGTAAATTTTGCAAAATTCTTTGCAGTTATGTTTTATTGCACACAGATCAGTACACAATCAATAATATTGACCTCCTAGACTCTCAAACTTGTATTAATGATGCCATTAAGAACAATAAGCGAAAATGTTAATGCATGTTGGTTAGGCAGAGGGAACAACACTGTAACAGGTCATTGGCTTGAGAACTGTGCATTGAGTATGATGATAGAACAGTTGAATCCAGGCCTTGTGGTGCAGGCCTGTCAGCCAGCTACTCAAAAGGCTGAGGCAGGGTGACTGCAAGTTCAAGGCCTGCCTGGTCTACGGAGTAAGGTCAAGACCACCCCGAGCAACTTAGTGAGACCCTGTCTCAAAATAAGCGATCAAGGGCTGGAGAGATGGCTTAGTGATTAAGGCACTTGCTTACAAAACCAAAGGAGCCAGGTTCAGTTCCCCAGTACCCACATAAAGCCCAAGGTGGTGCATACATCTGGAGTTCATTTGCAGTGGCTAGAGGCCCTGGCATGCACATTCTCTCTCTCTCTCTCTCTCTCTCTCTCTCTCTCTCTCTGTCTCTAACTCTTTCAGTTAAATAAATAACTAAAATATTTGAAAAAATTATTTCAGTTTTAAAAAATAAATGAAACATCAAAAAAAGAACTAAGGCATATCTTAGAAGGAGAACATGTTCATTTTCTAGGCTACATATGTAACATGTACTATTATATATAATCATATGTAACATAATACAGATCTTCAGTATCTCAAGGTGCTTTGCTCTGTCTATTTCTCTACATTGTCTCCAAAGGTGGCAGATGACAGAATGGTTTAATTTAAGCTCTGACTCTGGCACTCACTTGCTCTATTGCAGCTATTCCTGTGCGACCTCTCTGAGTCCAAATATCCCAGCATATGATTGGACATAAATTACCTTAAAGGCTGTTCATGGTGCTTACACAAATCCTTACACTAGGTAGCCAGCCAGAATTAGTTTCAAACAATGCCAGAAGTAATATCCATGATAAGAGCCAGCAGCCACATCCTAGAGAATTCCTTTCAACAAACACATGCCTGAAGATGAGTCCTGGTATATCAGGCCCTCCTCTCATGCTCGCTAATGGACACCCTCTGCCTCCCAGCTCAGCCAGGCAGAAAGCACAACATGACAAGACTTGTTTGCCTGGAATCTAAGAGAAACTGGGTCTTACTATCTCCTTAAGCTTTGGTTCCTTCACCTATAAACTGGGAATAATGAAGCCGGGTGTGGTGGCGCAAGTCTTTAATCCCAGGCAGAAGTAGGAGGATCACTGTGAGTTTGAGGCCACCTTGAGAATACATAGTGAATTCCAGGTCAGCCTGGGCTAGAACCAGACCCTACCTCCAAAAATACTAAGACAGAGCTGAAGAGATGGCTTAGCAATTAAGGCATTTGCCTGCAAAGCCAAAGGATCTAGGTTTGATTCCCCAGGGCCTAAGTAAGCCAGATGCACAAAGGGGTGGATGCATCTGGAGTTTGTTTGCAGTGGCTGGAGGCCTTGGCTTGTCCATTGTCTCTCTCTCTCTCTCCCTCCCTCCCTCCATTCCTCCTTCTCTCTCACTCTCTCTGTCTGTCAAATAAATAAATAAATAAATAAATAAATAAATAAATAAACCAAGACAGAGAGAAAGAGAGAGAGAATGGAGAGAGAGCATGATGGCATCCCATGGCTTACTTTGCAAAGTTGTGAGTAGTGGTCAAAATACATTGTTGTACAAGCATAAAAACGTTGCAGTGCAAGGTGGTGGATCCCAGGCAAAATGAAGGGAGGCATCCAAGTTAACCTATACAGAGCCACACACACTCCTAGCAAGGTAAATAAAGCAAAGCTCACCCTGTGCCCTGGCAGTACAGCTTGAATTGCAGAGATCAGTGAGGTGGGCTTAGTAGCCTTATCCAGACATACAGAGGGGCAACAAGACAGATCTCTCCTAGCTGATTCTCCATGCATTGCCTTCAAGGTCCTCATCTCCCGCCATCCTTCACACCCACCCTGCCAGGAAGAAAATAGTCCTAGTCCTTGAATGGTGAAAGGAAATAGAGAAGCAAATATATCCTTTGTGGATCCAGTGCTCATTCACTAATTCCATGATGGAATTACAGAGGCAGCTCTGATGAGGAATACTGTATCCAGCAATGGTGAAGGAAGAAAAAGCACTCACCCAGATATGGCCTTTGGAGTCATGCCCACTATCACTAAGCCCCTTCGCTCGCATCCTTATTCTTGTACCAAGCTGGAAGAGGATTTCTCTCTAGCATGTGTGGCTTTAGTGGGTTCTGTATTGTGCCCTGATTTGAGTCCTCCTGCTCTCAACAAGATTACAGTGGCCTCCTTCCACTGATCACGAATCCACACATTACAGGTCCAGCAGGCACGGCGCCCTGTCAGCTGACCATGAGATCCCAGTGCTTACATAAAGAGCCATCTCTTCCGTCAGGCATCCCAAGTTCTTCCCTTGCTGGCCCTGCCTGCCCTCCCGGCCTCTCTCTTGCCTCTTTGCCTTTGTTTAGTTCTCATTTCTATACACTCTGTTAAGTCCAATAGTCATGACTTCAGATCTGGCCCTGTTGGCCCTTCTACTATAGAGATGTTTTGTATTTTTCTAGAAGCCCACAAGCATAGCATGTGCATATGCAGTCATCATGCACAGTTGTTGAGATTGTTCACGGATCAAGGACAGCTGGCCCAGTAACCAGCCACCTAAAATCCAGCCTCCTGGCAGAGGAAGCAGCTCATTTTCTAATTTGCATAAAGGCGCTATGGAACACAGCGGTGACCTGGTGTAAAAGGAGACATCGGCCCCTCCAGATGGGGAACCAGGTTTCCCTTATCTTTATGCCTTCAAGTCTTCATGCAGTCTCTTTCATGGGTTCACAACAGTTGACAGTTTGGAAAGATGAATAATGTAGTAATATCAACATTTTAAAGCCCTTTATGTTGTAGGAATAAGGTCCTGTGTTCTACATGTTTTATCTCACTTGGGTATCATATCATCTACAACAAAGATACTACTCTTTTCTTTTCCATCTTATAGTTCATAAGATGGAGCTTAAAGAAGCTCAGGTGCTTGTTTAAACTCACAGTCAGGATTTGAATAAGGCTTGTCTCATTTCTGAGCCTGAACCTTCCACAACACAGCAACCAGAATATGTACTTGCATGCATACTACAAGCATACACACAAACACACACAAACACACACACACACACATGCATACATACATACATATACACAGACATGCATACACACATACATACACATACATACACACAGTAAGAACTCACCAGCTGGAGACAGTGAATGCCTGGTGCTCAGTATAGAGTTGCATGAGAATCTGCCTTGCATCTCTGGGGAGCGGGACAATGGATGATAAGCGAATGCAGAGGCACCCTGCAAGCAGAGGGTTGTAGACCTTCCGGGCAGGAACAGAGAGTTCTGCCTCTTGCCGACAGCTTCGTCTTCTGTAGAAAAGAGTTGAGCCCCAGCCAGGTTGTGGGTCCCCAGGCCATTGCTGGGACAGCATGGCTCTGCATAAGCTCCGGGTTCTCTCTGTCAGCTCAGGCGAGGAGGGGAGGTGGAGGTGTCCAGCACCGCAGGAAGATGTGGCAGTGACATTCCCCTCTCTTTCCCCGGGATTCACGCACAACACACTGCAAAGGAGACACAGCTGACCCTACTGCTGGATGAGCCATCAGCTTCTGTCCACCACGGGGGAGGGGGAGGGGAGCTCTCACTCCAAAGCTGTTTTCAGTACCTGTGTCACAGGGAAGGCTGCTCCGAGGATCCCCTGAACATGCCTGGCTCACCCGCACCTATCTCAGTACCCACTGACAAAATCAGTTCGACTTCAACCACCGTGATTCCTCATCGTCCCAGAGACTACAACGGGGCAGGGGTTTGTCCTCATTTTAATATTTTGTATGTGTGTAGTATGTTAGAGTGACACATTTATATGTCATGCATGCACACGTGTGTGCAGATGTATGTTCACTGTGTGCATGCACGCAGAGGTTAGAGGAGAACATCGGGTGTCCTCTCTCACTCTGCTACTTGTTTCCTTGAGACAGAGTCTGTCAGTGAACGCGGAACTGCTGTTTTCTCAGTCAGTCAGACTGGCTGACCGGTAAGGCCCAGGGATCTCCTCTCTTCACTCCCCATGAGACTGGGGTTACAGATGTGCATGACCATGCCCAGCTTTCGTGCATGGCTGCTGGGGCTGTCTCTATCAAGTCTTCATGTTTACACAGCAAGTACTCATATCCACTGAGCCATTTCCCTAGCCCGTGCCCCTTTGTTCATAGATTTAGAACCTCTTTTAAGGTTTCACCTTTCCTTCAAAACCTGCTCCAGACCTAAAGGACTACTCACTCCTTAGAGAACCATGCATTCATATCACTCATTCACTCATACGGGGAATTCCGAGGTTGTGCTGTATGCCAGCAGTACGTAGGAGCCAGGGCAGACTAGGTTCTGCCTGTATCCTGCAGAGAGAGCCGCAGGCCACTTGGCAAGCAGACGAGATAAGTAGACAACTTCACAGAGGGTGAAGAGCAAAGGCAGGCAGTGGTGCTTGCAGGGGCCAGGGTAGATATGTTATCCCCCCAAGGCAGGACCGAAGATGACACTGAGGGGCAACATGCCAGTCTGGAAGGGGAAGAGGAGAAATCAGAGGATTTCAGTCAAAAGCTCTTCCAATTAGACTGTCAGGCTGTCAGGGTAAAACAATGGTGACTTCTAAAGTTATTTCTACTGATTTAGAAGGAGAGAGAGAGAAAGAATGGGTGCACTAGGGCCTCTTGCCACTTAAACGGACTCCAGACACAGGCGCCACTTGGCACATCTGGCTTTACTGGTACTGTGGATACTGGGGAATTGGACTCAGGCTATCAGGCTTTGCAAGCGAGGGCCTGAGCAATCTCTCCAGCACTGGATTTTGAAGACCCATAGATGGCGCAAATGTGCAGCCAGATTTGGGAAGCTCGGTTCACACAAGCCCATGGAACTGTCAGTGGTCCACCCTGTTCCCTCCCACCCTGCCTACCAGGGTAGCTCACAGCCAGTGAGTGGCACAAAAGAACCAAAGGCAGGCTTGAACATGAAGTCAACTCAGGGGCAACCTGTGCTTTAGAGCTTCCCAATCAGGGGAGGAGAGGCGAGCATCCAACTAAGATCCCATCTTGCTGGAGTCCCTTCTCCATCCATTTCTTCTTGCTAGAACCTCAGACGCCCCTGAAGTCCTGCCGTGCTCTACTGTGTGGCGCCTGACTCCACAGACCCCAGTCATTTGAATCACACACTGTGGAGACTGGATGTAGATTGATTAGTAGTGACAGTGATAACATTCCCCAAAGAGGAAATATGGACTTCTAAAGTTTTATCCTCAACTGACTCATTGGCCCTTTATGGGAAAAGCTTCAAGGACAGTGGCTCAGTCCAAGAAGTGGGGGAAGCACGGTGAGTCTCAGACCTGACACAAATAGATCTAAAGAACAAATGACTCCTTGTCCCTCAGCCACAACTCAGTGGCTGTCACTCCCACCCCCTTACAGGAGGTGTATTCACAGCCGACCCGCACCTTCTTCACTGTCACCTCGGTGTAGAGAAAGCATCCAGGTCCCCAAGGTGACAGTCTTGAATACTTTCCAGTGGATCCACCTCTGGTGAGATTTCCCCCTCTATGCCAGCTTTTCAAAACATAATCATTTTAATTTTCTGTAAATGTCTCTGTGGAACTTCTTGGATGAACATTCATTGTTTCATGATATTGATGCAAATGGTGGTGTCCTTTGAGTCACCAGCATAGCTATTGTCTCCTTTTCATTTTGTTAGCATCTTCTCTTTGGTAAATAATATATTTTTGTCTCCCAAGCACTGCAGAGAAAAGACTTTCTAATCTTTTGGCTAAACCTACAAGACTTCTCTTTGGCTAGAGCGTGTGTGTGTGTGTGTGTGTGTGTGTGTGTGTATGTGTGTGTGTCCTCTGAGGCAATGCTGTGAACACAGAGAAAATGGCACAGAGCTGAGGATAGATCCTTAAATAGTCACTTGATGATCTGGCGATCGTTGTTTTCATTTCTGTCATTGTAACAGCTTTTATATCTCATCATGGCCACGTCTGTCCTTCAAAATCTACTTGGCCCCAGTCTCCATCTCAGGGACCAAATTATTACAGAAGAGAACACAGGGGCTGGATAGGATTCTCAGAATGGTGGGAAAAGCAGAAATAAATTTCAGTTCAAGGTCAGTTAGCAAGTACAGTCAGCCCTCCACATGTAAGGGTTCCGCACCCATGAACATACTCAGGGGAAACAACTGTGTGTAAACTTCATGTGGACACGCCTTCTGTTACTATTCTCTAAGCAACACAGTAGGCCAGCTTATCTGACATTTTACATGGCATTGCAAGAGATGCAGAGATGACTGAAAGTATGCAGGAGGCTATGCATAAATGCCACAGCATTCTGTGAAAGGGGTTTGAACATTGATGGATTTTGGTATGCCCAGAGGGGCTCCTGGGACCAATGCTTGCAGATATGGAGAATGACACTGAATAGGAGAGAGGATACATCAGTACCATGAATCTAGAGACTTGTGCTGAATCTCGAGTTCAGAAAAGAAACAGATGCAAATGACAACAGAATAGCAATTATATTAGTCAGGTAAAGGTTTGGCTTCTTTAACAAAAATACCCCTCTTTTAAATTTATTTTTATTTTTTTGTTTGACGGGGGGGGGCATATATACAGAGAATGAACTCCAGAAGCATGTGCCACCTTGTGCATGTGGCTTACATAGGTCCTGGGGAATCGAACCTGGGTCCTTTGGCTTTGCAGGTGAGCACCTTAACCACTAAGCAACCCTTCCAGCTGAGTACCCCCCTCTTTATGAGAGAGGGATTCAGTAGGCTGGCCTCTACTTTCAATCCTCCTGACTCCACCTCCCAGTTGCTAGATATTTTGTGTCACCAGTCCTGCCAAAGCCTTAGGATAGAAACGTACCGTGCTCTCACACGATGACATTAGAGTCTGTCCACCACGTGTGGCATCCAGGGCTTATCCAGCCCAGCTAGGTCACTTCTCAGAGAGCAAGAGAGAAGAAAGGACATTTGGGGGCTGGAGAGATGGCTCAGTGGTTAAGGCGTTTGCCTGCAAAGTCTAACAACCCAGGTTCAATTCCCTAGTACCCACATAAAGCCAGATGCACAAAGTGGCTCATGCATCTGGAATTTGTTTGCAGTGACTAGAGGCCCTGGCCTGCCCATACTCTCTCTCTGCTTGCAAATAAATAAATAAACCAAAATAAAACTTAAAAAAAGAAAGGACATTTGAAGAAGCACCTGGCTCTTCAAAGAAGATCTCTCCAAGGTCACTCACATGACTGTGGTTTCTTCCTGGCAAATCTCAGCTCACACATACACAAGGTGTTTAATTTCCTGAACCTCAAACTCCTCACATAATAAAGTGAGCAAAGCAATAGCATCTCTTCTGAGGCTGTTATATGGGTTAGTGATACAGTGCACATGAGGGCTTACGAAACAGCCTGGATCCTTCATCATTAAAACTGTTCACAGGAGGGCTGACAGATGGCTTAACGGTTAAGGCCTTTGCCTGTGAAACCTAAGAAACCAGGTTCAATCTTCCATTATCCTCATAAGCCAGATGCACAAGGTGGCACATGCATCTGGAGTTTGTTTGAAGTGGCTAGAGGTCCTGATGTGCCCATTCTCTTCCTCTCCCTCCCCTACCCCCCATCTTTCTCTCTCTCGCAAATAAGTAAAATATTTTTTAAAAATATTATTAGCAGGACCTAATAGGCCATGTCTATGACACCAGTATTTGGGAGGCTAAGGCAGAAGGATATACTGGGCTATACAGGGAGATACATCAAGTATTTATCCGTCATCTAGCCACTTCATTATCTAAGGAATTAAAATTATCTAGCTTAATATAAAGAAGAATGAACTAGTTTATTTGAGTATATAAAACAATAACAGCCTAAGACTGGGGATCTCATAGGATGATTATTCAAGAATAAATTGCACTGGGCATGGTAGTGCATGCCTTTAATCCCAGCACTCAGGAGGCAGAGGTAGGAGGATCACTGTGAGTGTGAGTTCAAGGCCACCCTGAGACTATGTAGTGAATTCCAGGTCAGCCTGAGCTAGAGTGAGACTCTACCTTGAAAAAAAACAAACAAAAAAAAGGAATAAATTGGTTTGCATTTCAACAAAGAGGAATTTTATCATAATGAAATGCCAATTAAAGTTGGAACTAAATAAGAAGGACCATATGATTTCCATCCTTGGAGATATTTGGGGATAATGTTGGTCACAATTGTTACCTCGGATGCCTTGCATAGTTACCAGTATAGACATAGGCAGATGAATCAAAGAGTGTTGTCGAATTCCTTGCTGGACTAGTTTTCCAGGAAAGGATCCACCACTGTCTTCTTGCAAAGCCCAGGTTGAGCATCATCCTTGGACTTCACTATTTCCCTCTAAACGCATGAAACTGACTTTAGAACCAGAAAGGATGGAAGAAGCTATTGCAAGGAAGTCAGTGTGACAGTGGAGGATGGCTGTGGGACTGTACACCGGGTTGCTGTGGAGATTATGTCAGGTTATTAGATACTGTGTGCACCATTGCAAAGACTTAGTCAATGTCACTGGCTACTGTAACTATATTCACAGAGCCGCAGTCCTATGCTTGAACAAAATGTATTAATGGTTTGCAGAATAAACAAGAACCAAAAGTATGATAGAGTATACACTGATGTTACAGTGTAAAAATAAAGACCAATAAACATAACTCAGATGTATATTGTTGTATTAGTTAAGTGCATTTGTGTGTGTGTGTGTGTGTGTGTGTGTGTGTGTAGTGTGTGTGTGTGAAAGAGAGAGAGAGGAATACGTATTTAGTTTTATAGGTGATATGGCAAAAGAGTGTTTTTTCCTGAGGCTGAAAAACAAAAACCCAACACCCTTTCTTAGTGTTCCTTGCACACACAGATTCCTGTTAAATTTGTGCGCTGAGCTGGGAGGTCACTGGTATCAGTGAGATATGTTTGCTTATGTTGCTGTAAACCTAATGTATTCACAACCTACTCAAACTTTGAACTCATGAGAGCCTGTGATCAAATTTGTTACCTTGTGATTTTGATTGAATCTCAAAAAAAAAAAAAAACAATAAAAACATATAAATGTGTGCAACAAACATCCAGGGTTGATGTAGCATCAAAACAGACAAAACCTATCTTTATTAGTCAGTTTTGCAATACTACAATGAAACACCTGAGACAACTAATTTTAGAAAGAGAAAAGAAAAACTTAGGAGTTTGAGGGATTCACATACCAAAGAGTGTCACAGGCTGTCAAAGATGGCCCCTTGGCTATATCACCACTTGTTAAATGCAGAGCAGTAGCGGCAGGAACATGCGTTAAAGGGAGCAATCACACCTCAAACTAAAGGTTGGGGTTCAGGGAGAGAGACAGACAGACAGATAGATACAGAGACAGAGAGAGACTGGGGTTCCACAATATCCTTAAAGATATACCTACAATGACCTAGGACACTCCTCTAGGCCCCACCCCCTAGAGTCTTCAGCATCTCCCAGGGGCACCATCCTATGGACCAAACCTTTAGTCTTAGAACTCTGGGGATATCCAAACCAATATCCAGACCATGTCACCATCCAAACTCTCTATGTGGCTTCAGGATTTCAGGAAGCATCTCATTTATTTCTTTTTTTTATTTCAAGAGTCTAAAAGACTTTTTCACAGCCAGACTCTTCAGGATTTAAATGATAGATCTGAGCTACATTAGCCACCTATCTACTTGTATTTGTATTGGTATAATAATAATTGTAATATTAATTGATTAGTCTAGACCAAGGCACCCAAGTGTCTGCACACAAAATTAGAATGTAATTGCCACAATAAGAAGTTCAAATGAATTAATTAAAATGTAAATGATGACAATTACTACCACAGGAAGACTTTTGTATTCACTGAGCCTTCCTCTAATTATTCATGAAACATTGCTTGAAGATTTCTATGGAGAGGGTGTGAGGCAGGGATAATACAAATAATCTCTTATACATGGATATCTGATAAGCATACTCCCACAAGGACTGATTGCAGTAATCTTGTAGGTGATGATGGTTACCCTTCATTGCTGACTTGCCTAGATTTAGTGGTTAAGACACTTGCCTGCAAAGCCTAAGGGTCCATGTTCTATTCTCCAGATTCCACACAGGCCAGATGCACAAAGGTAAGGCGAGTGCAAAGTTGCACATGCCCACTAGGTTAAACAAGCATGTGGTGTTCAATTGCAGGGGCTGAGGCCCTGACGTGCCAATTCTCTCTCTCTCTCTCTTTTTCTCTCTTGCTCACTCTCTCTAAAATAAAAAAAAATAAAAATAGGGCTGGAGAGCTGGCTTAGCAGTTAAGTGTTTGCCTGTGAAGCCTAAGGACCCTGGTTTGAGGCTAGATTCCCCAGGACCCACGTTAGCCAGATGCACAAGGGGGCGCACACGTCTGGAGTTCGTTTGCAGTGGCTGGAGGCCCTGGCGGGCCCATTCTCTCTCTCTCTCTCTCTCCTCTCTCTATCTATCTGCCTCTTTCTCTCTCTGTCTGTCACTTTCAAATAAATGAATAAATAAATAAATAAATAAATAAATAAAATAAAAAATAGAGTCACCAAGTAGACACACCTCTGGGCATGTATGTGCAAGTATTTCCATATGAGAAGACCCACTCTGAATTCAGGCAGCAGCACCATTGGGCTGGGACCCTAGACTGAATACAAAGAAGACACTGAGCTGAGCACCAGCATTCATCTCTGTTTCCTGAACTGCCCAGATGTCTGCAAATAATCCTCATGGTCCTGTCCCCATATCCGAGAGCTATTCCTGCCACCATGACGTCCCTGTCACAGTAGACTGTACCCTCAGACCAGAGGCCAAAACAAATGAAGATAAGCCCTCCTTCCCAGAACTTGCTTCTTACCAGGAGGTATTTGTCACGGCCACAAGGTGGTATCCTGTAGAATGGTCATTTGAGGCACATGTATGGAAGAGCTCATATGCAGTCAGCACCAATTCCTTCCCACATTTCTCCTGCAGCAGAAACCTCAAAGAAAACAGGGCAGGAGGAGACGGACACATGGGAGCAAGTCAGGACTCAGCCGCTTCGGAGGTTGAGATTTGTAACTTGTATTCAGAAATTTAAAAAGAAGGGAAAATCCAGCTGGACTAAGTCTTGAGTCCTTAAAGAAAGCAAACTTGCTTCTAGCTTGAGGACCTCTGGAGGGCTGGAGTAAAGTCTTGGCCTTGAATTCAGTATTTTTTTCAATTCTTTTCCTTATTGACTATGTAAAGGGAGTAATTGTATGGATCATTAGAGTACTCATGTTCACGAGTTCCTCGGTTTTAAGATTTCTACGCTTCCTTGGTTTAATAATAGTTGTGGACCTCCATCTTATTTTTTTTTGTTGTTGTTTTCAAATGGTTCAGTGTATGAACTTTTTCTACATAAAATGAGATTAGGACTTCACTGATCCAGCCAATTGCAGGTCCTCCTCCCACCCACCTACCTATCCTTTCTAGGCAGTCTGCGTGGAATTATAAGATACCATGTGTCTGGGCATACCACTAGCAATTTCAACCCAGCAATGGCACCAGGAAGTCAGTGGTCCTGGGTACCCACCAGCTGCTCTGCCATCATGGAAGAGAGAAAGGCCATGTGGTCATTCTCAGATTCAACCCTGAGCTGGTGTCTGTGGAGTGTCTTTCTGTTACTGTGTAACAGGCAGTCTCTGATCGTAGGAAGCTTGCATGCCAGTGGAGGGAGACACAGCACACAAGCACACAGATGAATCACAGAATGCCAGGTGATGGTAATTGTTAGGAAAGAAAAGACAAGTGAGACTGGAAAGGACACTGTTGTAGGGAGGATGGCTAGGAGGTGCTGAGCCTGTAGGAAAGCCTACAGGAGTTGCCTCACTTTATTATTCCTTAAACAGAGTCATGAAGTTAATTTGCATGCCAAAATGTAAAATGTAAAGCAAGAGATAGAACAGGGTCCTCTCTGGAGTGTGAGAACACCATAATCAGAGTTAATTTTATTAAGCATTTATGTATTTAATATTCATGGCAATTTTGTGAGGCAGGAATTATTATTCCTTCTCTCTCTCTCTCTCTCTCTCTCTCTGTCTCTCTTTGGGGGAGGGGAGTTGAGGTAGGGTCTCACTCTAGCCCAGGCTGACCTGGAATTCACTATGTTAATATCAGGGCAACCTCGAACTCACAATGATCCTCCTACCTCTGCCTCCTGAGTGCTGCGATTAAAGTCGTGTACCACCACATCCGGCTCCTTCGCTCTTTTTCGATGAGGTAACTCACAGAAGGGTACATACCTGTCCTATAGATCTCAGTGTCATGTGACTCAGGTTTGATTCCCCAGTACCCACATGTTGCAGTCTATTACTGTTGTAGTCAGGTTCGCATTGCTGGCAGAAATCACACAACCAAGAGTAGCTTGTGGGAAAAAAGGGTTCATTTTGGCTTACAAACTCCAAGGGGAGCTCCATGAAGGCAGGGGAAAGCAACATGAGGATGGACATCACCCCCTGGCCAAACAAATGTACACAACAGAAACAGGACAGTGTGCCAAACACTGGCAAGGGGAACCTGGCTATAATACCCATAAGCTGGCCTCCAACAATACACTGCCTTCAAGAGGTGTTAATTCCCAAATCTCCATCAGCTCGGAACCTAGCATTCAGAACACCTAAGTTTATGGGGGACACCTGAATCAAACCACCACATTCCACCCCTGAACCCCATAAACTGATAACCATCCATGATGCAGAATGCAATGAATTCATCCAACTTTAAAAGTCCCCATAGTTTTTATCAATCCAAATGATGTTCATACATCCCCATGGTCCAAGATCTTTTAAATGAGCCATAATACCAAGAAATCCCAAAACAACCATAATGGCACAGATTAAACATTCACACTACAAAAAAGTGACACTGGGCATAGCAAAGAAATATTTACCCAATACAAGTTTTAAAACAACCAGG
The DNA here is from genome assembly GCA_036346955.1 of Dipus sagitta. Lineage (NCBI taxonomy): Eukaryota > Metazoa > Chordata > Mammalia > Rodentia > Dipodidae > Dipus > Dipus sagitta. Next base: position 58,702,854 of record CM070786.1, on the reverse strand, counting down.
GAAAACATCAAACTCTGTAGCTTCAAGTCCAACAACTCTAGTCAGTGACAAATCTCCAAGTCCAATATTTTTAACCAGCAACAAGTCTCTGGTATTCCCATTCTGCCCCTCCAGCTAGGCTATTCACAGTCTTGGAAAACTTCGTCCAAGGCCAGCCATCTTGTGGTCCTGGCATCTCCACTGGGTCTCCACTGCAATCCACAGTTCATCCTTATGGCCCCATGGGGTCTCCATGCAGGCATCCAGCAAACCTGCTTCACACTGCCCATGGCCATTCCCAAAACACAAGACCACATTGCAAACTCAATGACCCTCTCTTCCCTGCATTTCTTATACTCCACAATACCAGGTAGGGAGCCAATTTGTTAATCTATGGGGGAATAAAGCAGACTTTGAAGAACAGGACACTCCTTGAGTACCCAGGCCCTTTTAAAAGCATCTACATTCTTTCTGTTGCCCCAGTGCAGGTCAGCTGGCCCAATCTCAAAGGTTGTAATCTCTCAATTTCAGCTGAACAGGTAGACGTTTCAGCCAAATATTTCATTTCTGTGTCATATTCCTCTCCACACACCAGTTCAATTCTATGCAGAGCAACCCTGCACAAGTTCTTAGGACATGGCCATAACAGCAAACATCTCACACAAGCTGCTTCTAACCCAGTCAAAGAAAAGATCTTCCTCGTCCTCATAAGTCAAACCTGACAGTCCATAGTTCTTACTGCATGTAGATCTTTCAATTCTGACCAGAATAGTCCATTCAGCTGTACTTACAGCACTGCAAGGCATCTTTTAGGCAGAGGTTTCAAATCCTTTCAAGCAGCAAGTGACACCACTCTCAGTACCACTGTCATTGTTGCAGTCAGGTTCACATTGCTGGCAGAAATCACCCAATCAAAAGCAGCTTTGGAAACAAAAGGGTTTATTTTGGCTTACAGACTCAAGGGGAAGCTCCACAGTGGCAGGGGGAAACGATGGCATGAGCAGAGGGTAGACATCACCCCCTGGCCAACATAAGGTGGACAACAGGAACAGGAGAGTGTGCCAAACACTGGCAAGAGGAAACTGGCTATAATACCCATAAGCCCACCCCCAACAATATACTGCCTGCTGGAGGCATTGATTCACAAATCTCTATCCGCTGGGAATGTAGCATTCAGAACCCCAATGTTTATGAGGGACACCTGAATCAAGCCACCACACCATGTAAAGCCAGATGCACAAAGACATGCATGTGGCTGGAATTCACTTGCAATGGCTGGAGGCTCTGGCATGCCCATTCTCTTTATCTCTCTTCTCTCTATGACTCAGTGCTTTCAAATAAATAAAATATATTTTTAGATGGCATATACTTAAGGTACACAATTTGAGACCTTTTGGCATATGTATACACCTATAAGCCAATTCCCCCATCAGTCCCTAAAGTTTCATCATGCCTCCAATAATCCTTCCTTCCCATTCCTCCCCACATTGCTAGATCCAAATGATAATGGCTCTGTCTTCTGTCACTATATATGTCCTTTTTTTTTTTTTTTGGCAATACTTGGAATTGAGCCCAGGGTTCATGTATGAAGCAAGTACTGGACCACTGAGCTATATTCCCAACCCCATTTTGCTATTTTCTTGAGGTAGGATCTCACTAAGTTGCCCAGGCTGGCCTTGAACTTTTAACATTTCTGCCAAAGCCTCCCAAGCTGGCATCACCAAGACTGGCAATTTTGACCATTCTATACAGTGGATTTTTTTTTCCATGAGATATGGTTTCTTTCACTCAGATTATTTTCCAATAATTCCGTGTGTCTCAGGTAAAGCAACTTCCGTTCTGTCCCTGAGTAATGGGCACTCCATTGTACAGGTGTTCCACCATCTGTCCATTCAAGTGTGAGTGGACACTGGGGTTGTCTCCAGGTTTCGATACAAATCTTTGTAGCAGGCTCACTTTCATCAGTTTTTCCAGAGAAAGATAAAAATAGGATGTGTGACAAAATCCTGCTGGAAGGAAAGCAATAATACTGGATTTCAAGATGTGTGATCCCACCCTAATCTAAGGATAATGAATAGCCCTTAAAAACTACAGTTGCAAAGCCTTTAATTCAGATGCCACTTGGTGTCTCTGTATTCCAAAGTGGGGTTGCCTCAGACAACCTGGCACTGCTCGCCAGCCTTTGTCTCTCTCCCACAATTAGCACTGCGGCTGTCAACAAGTCACTCTCCTCTCTCCCCTCCTTTCTTCATCAGTCAAATCTCAGCCAAGTCAAAGGCTGACTCATGGCTCATGACACCGGGGGGAAAGCTGTGGGTATCAAAGTACTTGTGCAATCCTGACTTCTGTGCCGTACCATTCCTGCACATCGCCTGCTCCTGAGAATCAAAGCATCTCTGAGGTGCGAGCGATGTAAGAGAGTATGAAAGCAACCGGAGGTCCAGGGAGCAATGGCATACTGAAGGTGGCCCTCTCCCCAGCTGTCACGGGCAAAGGTGGGTTTGAATGGAGCCTTCCAATGCAAAAACGTTCCCCTACACAAAACTCTTTGCTGTCAATTGTATGTAAAGCAGAAAACAGAGACCCATGATTTATTCAGTGTGCCCACACTGAGAAGAGGGGCCAGTGACCCCTACCCCAGCCCCTCTTCCTAACTGTGGAAGTTTGATATAAAATACAAAACTAAGGACATATCTTACACCTTACAACAAAGCCGGGTGGCAGTCCCATGCCTCAGAACACCTGATATACTCTTCGTGATCCCATCCCACATGCTCACATCTTCAGGACCCAGTGTAACACCTCACTCACTAGGTAAATGCTTTAAGAAAGGAGGAAACATTGTGTGGGAACAGGAATTGGAGTACGATGAGCAGATAAATGATTCACCACCACCCCACTATTAGTCTAATTTATAACTTTATTTAAAAATAAAACTTGACAGCATTGCTGGCTGTGGCACACGGCAGCAGAAGCATTCCCCAGCCCCAGTCACATAGTTAAGCTGTGGCCGCAGCTTTAGACTAATTAAGAAATGATTCTGGGAACATGTGTAAATTACTCAAGGGCAGGGGGTCTGGAGACTTCCTAAAGCTGCCATTCATCTTGCAGTATTTTCCACACTTACAGGGACTTTGTTGGCAACTCCAGAAAGCCTCCGTCTGTTGGCTTAGAGCCACCCTTCTTCACAAAAGCTTCGGTGACAGGGTAACAGGTGGGAAAAGTCTATCTTCAGGCTGGTGGCACTCAGTCCCGAGTCAGGTCAGGACTCACAGTTGACAAAGGGGCGGGGCCAGGAAGACCTTTGTACAGGAAAGTGGCCGATGCCCAATTCCGTGAGCGTCCCTGGTCGCAGCCTGAGCATCGCTCATCCAGGTTTGGATGTGTGAGGTGCAAGTAGGTTTGAGATTTTTTTTTATGTCAGTCTTCAGCTTTAACGATGCTCAAATTGTCATGCCCATTTGTATATTCTCAGCTTCTCAGGCTCCCATCAGTGGACTGATTCTAAGGACAACACACTCCTTTCTCAATATGCATCCTGTGGACAGAGCCATTTTCTCCGTGCTTCTAGCAGATGCTAAGGCAGAGAAATTGGGACAAATTGAAATGATTCTAATTACCTTCATTCAAGACAGCGGTGGCTTCAGCATATCTAGGGGCTGAGGATGTAGCTCAGTGGTAGTGCATGTGCTTAGCATGACCACGGCCCTCGGTTGCATTCCCAGCATGGGGGGAGGGATGCCTGTATTGAGTAACTTCATGGGTTACAGTGTGATAAAAAGTAGAGGTTGAAGGCTTAGCTTTTAAGGGGTGTTTACACAGAAAGTACACAGTTTTCACTTGGCTCATATGCTGAGCAGGCTTCTTATAGGACCAGTTCCCACCATGTGAGCAGTCTGGTCCTACTGAGGCAACTCATGGCCAACCCACCGCCGCAGGCCTGAAGCAAATCACTGGGCCATGCTCCATCTGAGCAGACCATCTTCAGCCAGTGCAAGACTAAACCCGACCAGCAGTTAATGCATCTTTGAGAAGTAACTCCAAGGCTGGAGAGATGGCTCGGTGGTTAAGTATGCCTCCTATGCAAGCATGAGGGGCCAGTGATTATCAAAGTTCAAATGTCCACATCCCATGTCAAACAGCTGGGTGCAGCCAAACGCTTCTGCTATCCGGTCCCACAGGGATCAGAAACCTGAGAATCATCGGAGCCCTGTGAGCTCTGGTATCAGTAAAAAGAGGTTCTGGCTTAAAAGAGAGAGAGAGAGAGAGAGAGAGATCAGGCTCTTGGACCTTCCACTCTGGCCACCACAGGTGAGCAACACCCCTTAGAGGCAAAAGTATGGGGCCCTGCAGTGGCAAATTAAGCACAAGTATCCTTTAGCATTGTTACGGCTTAAATCACCCATACGCAGCCCACGTAGGAACATTCTTGGAGGTCACAATTGTGAAACAAGGACAGCAGGACATTGTGACAGGAGCTGACTAAAAGTAAATACTAGAGGGGTCTCACCAACCAGCACGTCTAAAGCCATTCTTCAGCACAGGAAGCCTCTGAGGTGCCATTGGCACCACTGTGTCCCTCCCACCTCTGCTTGACTCTGTCTCACCCAGGAAAACAGCAGCCAAAAATCCTGTCAATGTGGCATTGATATTCTGGGAAAGTGCAGAGCTGTGAATTGTGGGTGGATGTCAGGGCAGATGAGCTGCCATCAGCAGGAATCAGAGATATGATGTGATCGGAGCCCAAGGTGCATTAAGAACCAGGTGCAATTCTTTGTGCGAAAAGATATGCAGTCTAGGCATTGTAGAGCTCATGTCTTGCCATAGGAAACTGCATTGAAAAGTATATAAAGTGGATGGAAGGGTCAGAATACTGGGATTTTCATCAAAATGCCACGAGTTGCCCTAAATCAATCAAAATAAATTTTCTAGTGTGGGCAAAGGGTTCTCAGATATTTCCTTTTAGAGAGACTCTTCTTCAAGCAGACAACACATGCCCTCGCCACTCCTTCCAGCAAGTGGTTTTCTTTTTCCACAAGTGAGTGAAGAGAAGACATTTAGAAGGGCTCTGCCTGTGGTCATTGACAGCAGTGTTCCAGTGTCAGTTCCCCTGACTTCTAAACCTTCAAGAAACAAAATATTTCAACACACTAGAAACAACAACAGAAAAAGAGTAAGGGGCCACAGTAGAGAAGGAAGGAAGGAAAGGAGAGAAGGAGGGAGGGTAGAAGGGAGGAACGAAGGAAGAGAGGAAAGAAAGAAGGAAGGAAGGAAGGAAAGGAGAGAGGGAGGGAGGGAAGAAGGAAGGAAGGAAGGAGGGAAAGACAACTATAAATTTCAACTTTTTAAAGTATTTTCCCCTTAAACATGCCGTTTATTTCCACATAATTAATTTGGAACCTTTTGTATGTCACAAACCATGCTTTTTAAATACCATAAGGATATTAAGAAACGTAAACACAACCTAAGCTTTTAGTTCTTTCATTTTAATTACTGTACACAATGCATTTTGCTACATATTCAACCCCCATTACCTTCCTGTGTCCCTTTCGCACGCCTATGGGACCCCTGCTTTTTCCTAAAGCCCACTTCTATTTTGATATCTTCTTTTTTAAATTTTTTTGTTTATTTTTATTTATTATTTGAGAGTGACAGAGAGAGAAAGAGGCGGGGGGGGGGGAGATTGGGCACACCAGGGCCTCCAGCCACTGCAAACGAACTCAGACACGTGTGCCCCCTTGTGCATCTGCTTAACGTGGGTCCTGGGGAATCAAGACTTGAACTGGGGTCCTTAGGCTTCACAGGCAAGCACTTAACCACCAAGCCATCTCTCCAGCCTTTGATATCTTCTTTTGTGAACCACTGAGCCTAATTGGGATCGAGTGTGTGAGCACGGGTAGGGGTGTATGTAGTGGAGCACAGGCACTTCCCAGTGGCCACACTGCTGAACATGCCTCTCCCTCCTACAGCAAGCACTGACTGTCAGTAGCTCCTCGGGGAGGAGTGAGGCCTCTTCCCCTATCCAGGAAGGAATATTGATGGATCCAGTCTTGTGCAACTCTTATTTAATCGTCAGGGATTCTGTGGAGGTCTGTGTATCATACCTTTGCCATGCGGGGGGCGGGGGGTAACGATTGATAAAGATGACTGTTCTGAATAGAACCCAGGTTATTCTGTGGATTCTTAGGTTTTCCCAGCTGAGTGTGGAACTCACAAGGAGCAATGGTGTCACTGCCCCGCTTCCTTTTGTCAATTAAGAGCTCTCTTACTGTGCTCTACTGAGGACTGATGAATGAGGCAGACCTTCTTTCTTTACCAACCAGCAGCCATAGGAAGAAAAGACCCGAGTGGCAGTGCAGCTTAGTATCAAGGCAGTGACGGCAAACGGGACTCAGAGACCCAGAGACCGGGCTTGCAGAGAGAGCCCGAGCACGGCCGCTGGGCTCTGAGGGACTCTCCACTCTAGCTCAACCCCTGCCTCTCCTTGCTATTTGACTAAAGCTGCCTAGGAATGGAAAATATGTTAAGGAGGATTAAATAAAACCACAGTTAATTAAGAAAATTAAGAACTCCCTCCCCATTCACAATTACATATCTATCTTTAATTCTTTCCGAAAAGGAACTGAGAGAGAAATCAACGTGATGTCAGTAAACGTTTTGGACAGTAAGCATCATTAAAATAAACTTGCCAGGGTTTGGGATTTAGTTCAGTGGAAGACTACTTTCTAGCAAGTGCAAGGTTCAATCCTCAACACGAGAAAACAAATAAACTTCCTTATTTTAACTTTATTAGGAGAGCTGGAAATGAGAGGATGACTGGATACTTGAAAATTCTATGCATTCCCCTGAAATAATTTGTCTTATCATATCACTGTAGTGTTCAAATGTTCATTGAGCATCCACTTGGCAAGCCATATAGGGTAGAGGATAAGGGATGAACTCAGAGTGGGGACAAAGGGAGTGGAGAAGTCTTAATGTCCGGGCTCGACTCACCCAGCTTATTTGTGGCAGGACTTCTCAGAGCACATGCAAAGAGAATGTACCTGAAATCTCTCAGGGGAGGACCTTAGTGCCCAATGGCACAAGGACTGAGTTTGTTTTGAACCCCACAGATATTCCCTGCTCTCCCTCTGGTTTCAGCACCTTCATGCCAGCTGTTGGTCCTTCCTTTGTGCCCCTTGTTTCTGCTCTGGACTTCCATATACTCTAAACCTTACTGCTCCTCAAGCCGCTGTGTAAAGGTACTTCCCCAGAAAGCCCTCCCCCCACACACACACATACATATATATGTACCAAAAGAAAAAGAAAACCAGAAAGGTTGTCACATACCAGCCTGTTGTTAGCCTTGTGGTGTACAAAAACTAACATAGAAAGAAGATCAGTTTGGGGCTGGAGTGATGGCTTAGCGGTTAAACGCTTACCTGTGAAGCCTAAGGACCCCTGTTGGAGGCTCAATTCTCCAGGACCCACGTTAGCCAGATGCACAAGGGGGCGCATGCATCTGGAGTTCGTTTGCAGTGGCTGGAGGCCCTGGCGCACCCATTCTCTCTCTCTATATCTGCGTCTTTCTCTCTCTGTCTCTCGCTCTCAAATAAGTAAATAAAAAAGAAAGAAAGAAAGAAAGAAGATCAGTTTGTAAATGGAAAACCAGTTGAGGTTATCATGATATTTCTAGTAAGAGAAGTTAAGGATATCAATTAGAGAAATGGCTATTGGCATAAAAAGACAGACTCTAAACAGGCATATTGAAGATCATAAGTTCGATCTTTCAGGAAAGTGGAGACCAGGAGAGGGCTCTAGAGACAACCTAATGTTTAAGAAAGTAGTTAAATAGAGAAAAGCAAAAACAGAAAGGAAGTACAGGTGATGCAAATGAACAAAGTACATGAAAGTGGTGTGTGGAAAGCAAGAGAATTGCAATGCGGTTTTCCAAGATGGTAGGACCAGAGGGTCTAGATAAACTTTACACAGGCAGTGCAGTGATGGTGGTGGGTTTTAATGAAAGACCCCTGACTCATGGTTGGGATTTTGCAATATGCTACCTAGTATATAAAGGAAGGTACGTCCATGAGTTACCACATGGGCACTGAGCACTTTCTGCCTGGGTGTTCGCCACGCCCATCTCTACGGAGCTATTTAGACAGATGCCCTGCATAACCCAGTACTTCACCCTGGCTTCCGGAGGGTAGACTACTCCTATTTTTTTCCTGGATTGATACTAGTTACCTAATTGATTCCATATTTGTTAATCTATAAAGGAATAGCTTGCTATCAAAAAGGATAATAAATATATGGGAAGAAGTTGATGGAAAATAAAATACCATTGAGTAATTGATTGAGTTGCCATACTGAGGATTGAGCCTAAGACCTCATACATGTCAGGAAGGCAAACATTTTCCCAGAGAATTACACCAGACCTTCAACATTTTAATTTTTTAAAAAATATAAATATTTGGGGGGGGGTTCAAGGTAGGATCTTACTCTAGCCCAGGCTGACCTGGAACTCAGTCTGTAGTTCCAGGTTAGCCTTGAACTCACAGTGATCCTCCTACTTCTGCCACCTGAGTGCTGGGATTAAAGGCATCTACAACCACTCCTGGATTAAATTTTAATATTTAAGTGAATTTTTGATTGAATTTTAAACACAGGCAACATACATACATAACATAAATAAATAAAAAGAAGCTAAACCACAAGTACTAAAAAAAGGGGGGAGCTGGAGTGATGGCTTAGCAGTTAAGGTGCTTGCCTGCAAAGCCTAAGGATCCTGGTTCAATTCTCCAGGACCCACGTAAGCGAGATGCATAAGGGGGTGCATGCATCTGGAGTTTGTTTGCAGTGGCTAGAGGCCCTGGTGTGCCCATTCTTTCTCTCTCTTTCTCTCTCTCTCTCTTTTTGATTCTCTCTCTCTCTCCCTCTTTCTCTCTCTCAAACAAACAAATAAAACTATATTTTAAAAAAATAATTAAGAAATTCTTCTGAACGCCCAAACAAAGTAATCAGACTCCCCAGGTTTGTGACTGGATTCCAAGAGCTACAAGTTATGTGATCTCCAGGGAAAGAATGGATGCTTGGTCAGTCATTCAGCCTAGTGGTACATTTACATCAATGTGTGTGTTCCTCACAATGACCCTAAGAAAAAGATAAGGCTTACCATGGTTTAAACAATTTAGATATGTAGCAACTGACACAGTCAGATCAAACCCAGGCCGGGAAGTTTTGTGAGAATGAATGGGCCTTAAGGAAACCGGAAACTTGATCCGCATTTCTCAAACTTAAGTCAATGAAACCACTCGGGAATGTCCAAAACAAAGTACCACCTCAAAGGCACCACGAGGGTACAGTGTAGACACTATTCTTGTAACATTGGTGCTCAATAGAAAGGAATGCAGTAAACAGCCCACAGGCACTGTGGTTACCTGGGGAGCTTCCTGGAAGAGGGAGCCTTGGGCAGTGACTTTGAATGCAATACAGGTACACACTGGCTCAAAAGGCAGATGGTCTGGAGAGGGTATTCCAACCAGGAAGAAGGCTAAGTGTAGTGGTGATGGCGGTGCTATTTAAAGCAAGCTTAAAGACTACACAAATGTCAATGCATTTACATGCAACTTTTCAGAACTGCTTAACATTAATGTCTTTTTAAACCAACAAGTTTGACAACTGCATTAATACTTTTCTCATTGCTATGACAAGATACCTGATTGAAACAACTAAAGGGCAAAAGATTGTATCTTGGTCCAGTTTCAGGACGTGGTCCCTCATGGCAGGGGCAAAGTGAGGGCGCACAGCTATGGTGGCAAGACCAGGAAGCCGAAAGAGAATAACAAGTGGGGCTTTTTTTCTAAAACGTCAGTGCCCGCCCCACCACAAAGCGCACTTCCCAAAGGTTCCATAACTTCATAAAAATACCACCAACTGGGGACCAAGTGTTCAAATATACAAGCCTGTGATCAACATTTCACACTCAAACCATGACAGTAACTTTCAAATTTGCTATGAAAAAGAAATGGCTTCTGTGGTCAGAGAATATCACCAGTCAAACTGGACTGATGACTAGGTAATAGCACACATGCACATGGACGCACACGTGCACACTCATGTGCACACACCCACACATATGAACACACTCATGCACACAGACACACACACAAACACAATGCTCACAAGGCAGCTAAGGCTATGAGAAAGGAGCAGCCCTTGCCCTGTGGCTTAATGAATGACTAAGACCCAGAGCCTTACCCACCACTGGTGTCTCCATACCAGATATCCTCATCTTGGGATGTTCTGCGGTTAATTGACCAGCTCCGACCTCTCCTGAATAATGAATGACTACAACACTGAGCAGTCATTGTGTTAAGTGCCATGGCTTTATGAGTGAGGAATTGGGAAGAACTTGGCTGAGTAGCTCTGATTTCTGCCCATCATGATGTTATAGCTCAGGTCATAACTATTGGGGTATGAGGGTAGAATATCTGGAAACTGTCTCCAGTCTCTCCATACACACTAGGTTAGGCTTCCTTTCAACATGATGGTCTTAATGCAGCCCACTGCCCACAAGTCAGCTGGCTTACCTGTTAGGGATGGGGTTGTCGTCCAATGGTAGAGCATGTGCTGAGAAAATACAAGGCTGAGGTTCTGTCCCCAGCAGCAAAGGGGCAAAACCCAACTAGTTAGGCACAAGCTCCAGAGCCTTTCGTGATGAAGCCTCAGTGATCCCTGGAATCAATCCACCAGGCTGTTCCCAGCCCATTCTGATTCAGAAGGAAGCGAAGGAGATTCTACTCCACGATGGGGGAGTATCCAGGTTCTAGAACGTGGGAGAGGAGAGACATAGTTTGTCAAGTCCACCTTTGGAAAACCAAATCCGCAACATGGAAGTGTGAGAGGAGACACATATTGGTGCTTATTGTTTATGGCTTGTGTCATTCAACTTCTCCCTGAAGAACTCTGCATCATAAGGGCCCCTTTCCATCTCACTCTCAAGGAAAACGAAGTGTGGAGGTTTGAATGTATAGCCCCATAGACTCAGGTTTTTCGTTAAAATTGAATTTGCAGCTTCAGCCCCTAGCAGGCTGACTCTGGCTCCATACAGGGTAGGGGGGCTGTCACTGGGGACAGATATGAATTCTGGCCCAAAGGCATGCAGAGAGGTCGGAGCTCTGGGGGTCCTGCCTGCTGCTGGTCCCTGCTTGCTGCTTTCCAGTGTTTGCTGGCCGCTGATGGTTTCGCTCTCTGGATTGATGCATGGGAGGCAGCTTCTTCTGCCATTGATGGAACTTCCCCTGGATTCTGGAAGTTTAAACCAAATCCTTTCCTCCCATAAATCATGTTTGGTTAGATGTTCATCCCGGACTCATGGAACTGTCTATTATAGGAAGGTCAGAACCCAACTGGCTAGAGCCATTCAAGATCTGCTCTGCCCCTGGTGGACATTTTACAGGTATCGCCGCAGAGCTTCTTTCGTTCACTAAAACCAGCTTCAACAACCTGCAACCAGTGATCGGGCGGCATGACGGAGTGCAGTCCCAGGTCTCTGGCTTCCACACTCGCCACCTTGTTCACATCCCTGCATCTCACTCCACTCTTGTCCTATTTGGACCCAAGTCGTGACATCCATTCCACATGGTACTTTGGAGAGAATGCAAGGGAGCCATGAAACAGCCTCACCCTGTGGGAAACTATCTTTTCCTGTTGCTCGCCCCCAAGTGACACTGTCACAGAGCTATTGTGCTGAGCTGGCTGAAAAGTAGTGTGAAAAATGACTTCTAAGATTGGCAGTGGCATCCACTTGGCAGGGAGTGAGGTAATAACTACTCTGTCTGGATTCAGCTGGAGCCCTCCGATCTCTTTCCTGTCAGGTTCCGCCTTCGTTCTGGGAAGTCTGGGTGAAGAAGCCCACTTTTGCTCTGAACAAGAATCCTTTGGCCTCATAGCTCTCTTGTTTGTGGCACCACAAACCTCCCATGTTAGAACAAAAACACACCAATCTGAGTTGAGCAGCCTGGTATGGTTAATATGGCTTTGGCAAGATCTCTGTACAAACAGCCTTAGTGTGTTGGCCAAGAATAATAAAGGCCAGTGTTAACTCGAGTTAGGCAAAGTAAGTGGGAAGAGGAGACTGAGAGAGAACGAAGGACAGAGGGAAAGGAAATAATTAAAAATGTCAGAAAGGAGGATGGAGGAAGGAAAGAAGAAAGGGAGGGAAGCAGAGATGGTAGAAACAGGTCATTTTACCATCTTTGTGGGCAGCAGGATCAAGGTGTGTAGGAAGACAATGAAGTGACATAAGAGAAGTAGAGACCATGCCATTACTGTCAACCCTTGAGCTCCCAAATTCAGCGTCTCACACTTCTGACAATCATGCACTATGTAATAGCACTTACTCTTCAGAAGCATTGTCCATCACTGACACATATTAGCCAATCACCCAGTCAAGAACTCTCTAGACATGAGCTCATGGGATGCCCACAAGAATCCCCAGAGTCTGCATCCACTTAGCATAGCCCTGTGCCCTGGTCTCCAGAGTTCCCAGAAGCCTCATGGGAATCATTTTCTGATGTCATTAAGCCCATTGCATTGTCTGTATAGATCAAAATGTCTATTTATTGTGTAAAATAGGAAGTGTATTTTCTATTCATTTCATTTCAACCAGGATTTATTAAATTTTACTTATTTGAGAGAGAGGCAGAGAAAGAGAGAGAGACTGGGCATACCAGACACATGCACCACCTTGTGCATCTGGCTTATGTGAGTCCTAGAGAATCAAACCTGGGTCCTTTGGCTTTGCAGGCAAGCACCTCAGCTGCTAAGCCATCTCTCCAGCCTTCAACCAGGATTTTTTAAGCATTAGCATATGCAGTGCCATTCATATGGTTTGATCATACATTCTGAAAACAAAGTACAGAAAATAGTAAATTCTTGAGTAACTGACAGCCTAGTAAGGGAAAAATTTTTACATTATATCAGAGCCCAGCAAGTATAACCATAGGCTCCCAGGAGTTAGACTCTCTATGGGCCCTATGTATTTTTAAATCAACTTTATTTTTAGAACAGTTTTAGGTTCACAGCAACATTGAAAGGTAGCTATACAGATTTTCCATATCCCCAATACACATAACATCTCCTGCCAGAGTGCTACATTCATTGTAATAGATGCCCCTGCAATGATACATCAGTACCAACCCTAGTCAATTGTTCACCTTAGTGTCCACACTAGGTGTCAATGGTTTCAATGGTTTCACAAATTTATAATGATATATGTCTACCAGTATATGTGAAACAGCAGTTTTACAGTCCCCCCAAATTCCCTGTGCTCCACCTAACCCACCCTCTGTATCCCTGACCATCATTCACTCTCACCATAGTGTTTATCTTTTCCAAAATTTGAAAAAGTTAGACTCAAATCTTCATGCAGCCTTTTCAGGTTGAGTTTTTATTTTTTCACTTAATAGTATGCATTCATGGCTGGAGAGATGGCTTAGCAGTTAAGGCACTTGCCTGTGAAGCCTAAGGACCCAGGTTTGATTCTCCAGGTCCCACATAAGCCAGATGCACATGGTGGCACATGCATCTGGAGTTTGTTTGCAGTGGCTAAAGGCCTTGGCACTCCCATTCTCAATCTCTCTCTCTCTCTCTCTCTCTCTCTCCTTCACTCTGTCTCTAATAAATAAATAAATCAGAAAAATATTTAATGTGAATTCAAATTTTCTCCATATCTTTTTTTGTCTTCCTTTACTTCTTTTCTTTCCTTTTTTTTTTTTTTTTTTTTTTTTTTTGGAGAGAGAGAGAGAAAGAGAGAATTGGCATGCCAGGGCTTCCAACCACTGCAATCAAACTCTCCACACATGTGCCCCCCTTGTGCACATGTGCGACTTTCCACGCTTATATCACTGTGTGTCTGGCTTATGTGGGATCTGGAGAGTCAAATATGAGTACTTAGCTTTGCAGGCAAGTACCTTAACCTCTAAGCCATCTCTCCATCCCTGTTTCTTTAATATATATATATATATAATATATGCATATATATGTATATATATATGTATATTATATATATATATATGTAGATATATAACATATATCTACATATATATATATAATATTTGCAAGAAAGAATTGGTATGCCAGGGCCTTTAGCCACTGCAAGCACACTCCAGATGCATGTGCCACTTTGTGCATCTGGTTTTATGTGAGTAATGAGGAATTAAATCTGGGTTGTTAGGTTTTGCACTCCTGAGCCATTTTTCCAGCCCTCTATTATTTTTCCTAAAATTTTTATGAATTGCCTCCTATGGCATGGGTCTCAAACCCAGTTGGAGAGCAATTGGTTCCCCCCATAACAGTCCTGCCACTGTTGCACCAGTCGGTACTTCTAAACTGCCTGGTTAGTTGGGTAATTCAGAGTTTACTGCTGGGGAAGATGGCTGTTGACTTTTCTCCCAAACAGTCCATACAGCTCTTTCCATTACTATGACAACTGCACAGCCAGGAGGAAGCTTCCAGCTCAGTTCCAGCTTGATTTCTCAGTGTGCTGCTATTGGAATAAATTGTGTTGTCATCAATAGGGTCTTACCAACCAGGCCTGGTGGGAAGCTAAGAGCAATGACAATAGCCTATACTGTTTGGGGGCCTCAGTGGCCTCCCTGGTCAATAATTCACTGGAGGGATCTCACCACCAAGACTGAGATTTTCTTAGAATAACAATGGCCTCTGCCTCCATTTCTTTTCATAGCTTGATCACTTATTTTAATAATATTCCATTGTATTAAGGTACCACCATAGCTTACTTAACCATTCACCTATGGAAGGAATTTGACGCATCCCCATGTGGGCATATGAAAACTCATGTGTAGATTTTTGTTTGGATATGAGGCTTTTCAACTCCTTTGTGTACATGCACACATGAATTCTGAGAACATTCGACTTCCACCATGACTGAACTATGTGTGTCCCCATCAGTGGTGATGAGATTTCCTGCTGCTCCACATCCTCAGCATCTTTGTTGTTGGTCCCTCCACTATTTAAAGCACCAAAAGACTGATTTATATATAAACTACTAGGCAACAGGAAATGAAGATAAAAAAGTCTCTGAGCAATGAAGCTAAAAGTTCTATCTTAGAGTATACACTTGTCAGACTTCATCATGCCCTTACTCATAGCCTCCATTTGCTTATTGTGTATAAAATACTATCAAAGTATTTTTTCCAAGCTCTTTTAGAATTTGAAGATTTAAAGGTAGACACTGAAAATACTACAATGTCACATGTATTAGGTAACCTACAAATAAGTTAACACATAAGGATGTAATCCTGCACATCTTGGAAATATGAGTTCATCAACTTGTCATAAGTAGGTGTTTATAAGAGTGGCTTAACACACTTACTCAAAGAAAGGAATTGTATTCAAGATGACGCATCTATTAAATATTGAAGATAAGTCCCTATCTTATTGATTTCTTGTTGAAGTAAATGAAATGTGTGTAAAATGCCCAAACAGTGTTTGGTATTCAGTATGTGCTAACTAATATCAGTACATGTTAATGATAATGGTGATGACCATGGTGATAATGTATCAGGTAATTAGTGGGAAATGGAGAGTATTAGTACCCTTGAACATTTCGTACTCCTTCTGAAGGAGAAGCAGAAGAACAGGGACGAGGCTAGAGAAGAACAAGGAGATACCAACTGCATGCCCTGGCAGGGCTAGAACCCACATCTGATCCATTCTCATCCAAGATGGCTACAAGCAATTCCTCAGCAACAGCACCTCACATTTCCCTTCTGAGCCCCTTGAGTCCATGCTTCAGTCAGATCTCTCTCCCACACACCCCTGAGCCTGATGGCAAGTCTCATCCTAATTGGCTGCCTGACCCACATAAGTGGACCTGCCACGGGTGTAACCTGTCTCTTGGCTGTATTCTCCTGGCACTGGACTCTCCTGACCCCTGCTCTGGTAAGCTCTCTTCCCATATCCCAGTCAGACTGGGAAGGAGGCAAAACATTTCTTCTCATCTGGGCACTTTCCTGTCTTGATTTTGGGAGCTTTCTGCTTCTACTACATGAGTGACCTTTCTTGAAGCCCTGAGTCCTTTACTGTGCATTTCTTAGTCTTTCCTGGTCCTGTGTGAGTGGGAAGGTGAAGGGCTGGTGCTTTGCTTCCCATGTGTGTTTTTTCTTCATCTTTCAGCCTGGGCTTATGCATACGAGTGTGCATACGCGTTGTCTTCAGAGGACGTTCCCAGAGAGATTTTCTTTGTGAAGGCCATTCTCTCCATGTCCCCTCTACCTCTCCAGCCAGGCAAGGAGACACCCCTTCTGGCTTGAGTCTTTCCAGCCTTTCCCTGTATACAGATTCTCCCTAAAATGTGCCTCAGAATTCATAAGTTACCCTTCTCAGAGTTCGTTTTCTCAATTCTTTTTTAAGATGGACAGGAACCTGAAAGTTGGGGTTCAAAGGCCCAAGAACTCCAAATTTTGCATCATGATTGCTTCATAGAGATATTCCTGTGCCCCAAGGTGAATTGAAAGGTAAATGACACATGGTTCCTGGTCCTGAAGAGACCTTAGATAGCTTGTCATGTGATTATGCTAGACTGACACATGTTAGAATGCTCTATATTTTTTGAGGACGTGTCTCGCTATGTAACACAGACATGTTCAAACTTGTGGTCCTCCTGCCTCCCTTGAGTGCTGGGGTTATAGGTGGACTGCTATAACTGCCATACTACGGTTGTGAGACAGCACAGGTGGGAGGGCTACAAATGTAGGGAAAGTTAGTCAGTAGATGAACAAGGCTGGGAAGATCATGCCATGTTGTCAGGAGAAAGCATTTTAAGAAAAGACTTGCGAGGCAGAGAAATCAAACTGCAACCAAAGAGTCTTGGGAATCTTGCCACAGTAAAGTGCATCGACCAAGTAGAATTGTAGAAGTGAAGCAGTGAGGGAAGGTGGAAAGGTCCCTGAAGCAAGTTTATGAATTCTTAGTGTTCTACAGCAAGCAGTAGGAGTTACATTCCTAAGAATGTGGAGGCTGTTTAAGTCGATAAAGCTGAGAAATTACAGGATTCAATGCCTGAGTTGGACACGTTCTCACACCGAAGGCAGATAGAGAATGAATGAACCTGAAGGGTAGACAGTACCCTTGGAAGGAAGACCAGTTCTTATGATGTCCTTGGCTACAGTTAAGACTCTGTGTCTTGAGAAAGGTGACAGGTAGATTTGATAGATTGGGTGGTTTATTTCAGGGTAGGGTGGGGGAAGGTATGTAAGACATAGATGTAGATTCTATGTAGGATATAGAGTCAGGCCAGGCAAGAGGGAGCACACCTTTAATCTCAGCACTCAGGAAGCACAGGTAGGAGGAACATTGTGAGTTTGGAGCCAGTCGGAGACTACATAATGAATTCAAGGTCAGCTTGGGCTAGAGAGAGACCCTACCTCAAAAAAAAAAAAAAAAAAAACAACCTTAAAAATAAATGAAATCAAGTGTGACTCTGAGGACACTTATGGACAAAGGAGGTAGCCCAAGGAAAGAATGTTTTACAAACCAAAGATTTATTTTTCTTAATCTTCATGCTTTGCTGGTAGCATGAAAGAAACTAAATTTTCATATTATTTCAATTTCAAAATCATTTGCTATTTTCCACTCCACACAGGAAGACTCCATTTGAGTTATGATGTGGGGCTAGAACTGAATAAATGCAATATACTTTTCTAAAATTTCAAAAGCAGAATAGACAAATATGATCTCCTAAGCCCCCAATGACTGGACCATCTCATGCAGTAACTGCTAACTACATCTGACTACCAAGCCCTTGAAATGTGACTAGTCCTGACATGTGATTTAAGTGGAACACACACATCAGAATTCAGAGATGGAGAAAAGAATACAAAAGAGTTTGCTAATTTCCATTTTAATTATATGTTGGAATGATACTTTGAATTTTCATATTTTTTTGTTTATTTGTGAGAGAAAAAGACAGAGAGAGGGAGAGAATAGGTGCTCCAGGGCCTCTATCCACTGCAAATGAACTCCAGACACATGTGCCACCATGTGCATCTGGCTCACATGGGCTCTGAGGAGTAGAACCTGGATCCTTATGCTTCACAGGCAAACACCTTAACCACTAAGCCATCTCTCCAGCCCAATATTTTTAAATATGACTATTAGAATGTTTAAGATTACATGTATGACTCATACTTCTACTGATCAGTATGGCCTAGGAAACTCAGGTCTTGCCATGCAGATATTTAATGACTACATAGACCTAGCCAAGTGTATTTTTCATTGTAATTCCTTGTCCATTACTAGGAAAGCAGGTCCTACCACCTGATATTTTCTAATATCTCCCAATGGGCCCTTATTCCTGTTTTAAAAAAATAGTTACTATGGTAACTGCCACACAAGGTTGTTTGTTGTATCCTGAGGGTGAGACATTAATGAACATAAATCTGTCATTAGATTTATCCACTTCCATCTTTTTTCACACATATCGGGTTCCTCCTCTACAAGCCAGAGCTCCAAGAGTAGACCTGACTGTCATTCCAACCACTAGCTTCTCTGGGTTTGATAAGAATAGTAGCTACCTCCTTCCCACTTCAGAGGGATGTACGGGTGAAGAGTCACAAAGCATTGCAGAAGTGATTCTTAGAGCACGACGCCCATCCAGTGACACCGACTTGATCATGGCCACAGGAACAGTCTCCTTGTGGACATGGGCAAGGTGTGAAGAAGGGAAAAATCAGACAGACAAGGGAAAATAAAGAGGGGTTAACATTAGCATCTGTTCTCGCAGACAGCAAGAGTCCAGCAAGACCTGGCTGTCTTGGAGAGTGGTGGACCCAGTGCCCACACACATCATTCATCCTGGCATTACATAGAGCTGAGGTTCCTGATGCTGTCAGTGTCATGCATGGCCATCACCACTTAGCAATAAGCCTTTTCCCCAAAATATTTTATTTATTAATTGACTTGAGAGACAGTGACAGAGAAAGAGAATGAGGCAGAGAGAGAGAGAGAGAGAATGGGTGCATCAGGGCCTCCAGCCACTGCAAATGAACTCCAGACACATGTGCCATCCTGTGCATCTGGCTTTGCGTGGGTACTGGGGAATTGAACTCTCTGGTCCTTAAGCTTTACAGGCAAGTGCCTTAACTGCTGAGCCATCTCTTGAGCCCAGCAAGAAGCCTCTTCTTCACCCCCAATTCTCGGTGGCCTCTACTAAACATCAACTGGAAAGAGAAGGCAGATGAGGAACAGGGAAACTGAGGTAGGCTCAAGTGACCCTTGTTTACTCCCCCAAACAGTGGTGGCTTCAAAGTGCGTCCATTGGCCTTAGGGACTGTGATAGTGATTGGAAGTGGAGGTTGCAGGTTTGGCCTTGCATAGCAAGCAAGCAGCTTTTCACTTGGGCAGTATGCCTATGTGAAATGGCAAGGGAGGTTTAGGAAGGTCAAGGCCAGGACGTGGGGGTGGTGGGGGGAGTTGACTAAAGACCTCTGAGCTCCCAGCCACCCTTCTGCACTGCACAGGCTTCAGATAAAGGACAACAATACTAACCATTGTAGCCTTTAGACTTTGCACACATGCTGCTCTTCTCTTCTTTCTTTGGGAGCTCGTCCAGCTCTTGGGTGCTTCTGTCATTTGAAAATCCATTCAGCAGTTCATCCCACCCGCAGAGAGCAGCCCTGGGAGCTTATCAAGGAAACTGCAGTTACATCTCGAGAAATCCATGCTAAGGGCGCTGGGGTTTAGCTGCTGTGTCCAAGAAGAATCAAACCAACGGGCACACTGCAGAAGCACCGTCCCCCAAGCGAAGGTTCTAGAGAGGTTGTCAGGGCCCGTAGGGAGGGTTCAATGGATGTTGCCCTGGGATGGGATTGGGGGCTTAGGGGAGAAAATGGCTTTATATCAATTTGAATTATATAATGGAGCCACTGAGAGTCAGGTGATGGGATCGCTAAGCTAATTCCCTGCAGGAGACAAACTGCATGTTAAAAAGCTCACAATACTAAAATTAAAATTTAAAAAAAAAAAAAAAAAAAAAAAAAGCTGCAGCTCAGGCCCGGAGTTCCGACTTCTCAGAGGCAGGCGGCTTCCTGGGATCCTCCCAGACTGAGCCAGCGAGCCGCGGGCTGGGTGGGAAGACGCCGGAGCTTGGGGGCCGCCAAGGGCAGATTTCTGTTTCATTTCGAAATGTCCCCTGCTTCGGAGACCCGTGTCCTCCCGTGTGGAGTAAAAAGTAGGACTCCTTGGAGACTGAAGCCGGGCTTTTGAGACCCGGGGCTGTGTGAAGGTAAGAGGTGACCGCGTCCCGCCACCACCTCGCCGCCGCCGCCACCGGGTCTGGGTGGCCACGTCCCCCGAGAGGAGGTGACCAGTCCGCAGGCTCCTCTGGGAAGGGGTCCTGGGTTGGGAAGGGAATGCGGTGGCCCCCTGCGGCCGAGATGCGCAGCCACCTCGCGCAGAGCGACTTGGATCGGTCCCCCAACTTCTCCATTCCATCCCGGGAGGGAGCTGGTCAGCTGCCAGGCGCTGGCAGCGCGGGGAGGGAGGAGGAAGGGGCTGCCTGGCACCGCGAGGCGGTGTGTAGCCGGTGTGTGTGCAGAGCCCTGCCCTCGGAAAAACTGTTGCACACTTTCGAAAAGCCCAGCACTCTGAGAGCCAGAGCCCAGAGCCCGAGAGGGGCGGAGGCACGTGTGAGCCCTGAGCTCTGGGCCATCTTTAAGGTAGGCGCTGGAGTCTGAAATCATTTTTAGTGGTTTTGTTGTTGTTGTTGTTAAGTGGATTCTGTGTCGCTTCTGTGCTCTGTTTGATTTAGAGAATTTCCTGCCTGTATGAATTGGTTTAGAAATCTTCCAATCCGGTTCATAGAATGTGCCCAACCTGCAGCGTCAGCGAGGAAGGACCAAGGTCTGGTGATGTTTGGTAAACCTATGAGGTCCGTTTGCAGCCACTGGTGGGCCTAGGGGCTCCGCAGACATCTAGGAGCTTCGGGAAGTTTCTGACTTGAAGAGACAGGAAAGGAAAAATCCGAATCTGCAGCTGTGTGTTGGGGGAAGGTGAGCTCAGAGAAGTTGATGGCAGGAAAGATGACTTGGATATGCGAGGGTAAAATGAAGAGTAGGTTTGGTGGCATGGTCCTCCTGCATTCCGGGCATAGGCATGGAATCAGACCCCTCAGAGCGAGAACAGACGACCACTGGAGTAGACTGCTCCGGCTGCTAGAGGAACCGAGTCACACACCAGGCATGAGTCCCAAGAATTCCTTTCTAGTCACTATTCTTTTCTGGCCACATGAGGTGCCCTGACAAAATATAGAGATATTAAGCAGCAAATGAGGAAATATCCTAAAGAATACTGTCTACAAAGAGATATTCAAGTTTTTGCTGCGTCTTACCCCTCCTCACCGCACTCCTGCATCTGAGAAAATGTGTTTAAACAACCCTCTTGAGTGGTAGTTATTCTGTGAAAAACACTTGGATATCTGAATTGAAATGTCTGCACTGAGGTCTTAAATCTCTAAGACCACAGACCACATTTGAAGATTCAAGAGACTCAGTGGGTCATGAATCCTTATGTTCCTCTCCAAATCGGGTGGGGGCTATTGCTCCCATTTATTCGGATGCCCGCAGACAATACTAAAGAGTACGCCAACGTCATCAGAAGGTCTTTCATTAAAATTGACATTTGAAATGTAGATAATATATTATCATAAATATGTATAATATAGAAGAATAGCTTATGGGCCTCCTTTGGGAGGCCCTAGCGGTCTCCCAAGAAAGTATTGCTTACTTAATGGAATTCCGACTTTGTAGTTTCCAGTAATTGAAAGGCCTGGAAACATGCATTTCTTCTCGTCAGTGCTACCCTGAAGACTGAGAGGCACAACGATGGCCTCCAGATAGGGCCCGAAAAGATGCCCCAAGCGGCTTTCACTTTGAGTACGCCGCTTTGCGTTCTAATCCTCTACAACTTGGCAATCTGCCGAGGCTTTGGCACCCACATTTTCTATGCTGGGACCCGAACCGAGGCTTTCAGTTTCGTAGAGGACTTTTGTGTTGCTCTCAGTATGAGGGGAGTCTGGGAAATGCATCATGGATGCCAATTTTGTCCATCCATTTCTGGACACTTCAATAATTTATGGGACAAATGGTTAGAACGTGATGGATTTTTGAAAATCCAGTCTTTATGGTAGCACACATGCTTTGATTAAAATAAATTTATGGATCAGACATGAATTCCTATCCCAATTCAGTCCAGTAAGACCTGCTCACTAAGTAAATACTAGACAAGTTTCTTGAGCTACCTAGCATCCTCTGTACAACTGGAAAAGAACAAGTTTTAGTGGAAGTAAAGGAAATGATTCAGAGCTAAAACAGCATAGAATTGCATGGTAGCACCATGAACAGGACCTGTTGTTGTTGTTGTTGTTGTTGTTGCTGTTGTTGGTTTTTCGAGGTAGGGTCTCACTCTAGCCCAGGATGACCTGAAATTCACTATGTACTCTCAGGGTGACCTCTAGCTCATGGTGACCCTCCTACCTCTGCTTCCTGAGAGCTGGGACTAAAGGTGTGTGCCATCATGCTATTATTGTTGTTACGTGTATGGTATGTAGTAACCACAAAATATTACAAACCTAGGTCATTCATTCCCATTAATATGCCAAAGAGTAAAGAACATATGCAAAGTTTTAACTCAACATCTGTGATCCTCAACATGCTCGGGAATTAATTCATTAGCATGCCCACCCCTCTGCACCAGGAGGTGTCGTTGTCCTTGTGTTTTGCATAGAAGAATCCATTGAACTGGTTTAAGGCACACAGTATATCAGTTATAGCACCTTCCAGTGGAGACAGATTTGATACAACTGGTTTGATTTTACTGCTTCTGCCAAACCGCTCAAGGCAGTTCTGCCTGTCTCATCCCAAATCTGCTGGGCTGAGAGCTCCTGGAGACATTAGCCCACCAGTGAAGTTCATGTAGACTGGCCACAGTGGTCCAGGACTGTAATTCCAATGTTCCACTGGGGACACTACAGAGGCTTTTTCCGTTTCTGAGGCAAGCCCAACAGACGGGCCTTTCTCTTTTTTTATGAGAGTGAAAGCAAGCGAGAGAGAGGAGAGAATTGGCATGCTAGGGCCTCCAGCCACTGTAATTGAACTCCAGATGTGTGCACCACCTTGTGCATATGTGCATCCATGCACATGCATCACCTTGTGTGTATGGCTTACGTGGGATCTGGTGAGTCAAACATGGGTCCTAAGGCAAGAGTCTTAACCACTGAGCAATCTCTCCAGCCCACTTTTGCCCTTTCTAGGTCTATGAGGATTGTGATCTTTTTTTTCTCTTTGTAGTGTCCTTACACACAGAGATATGCAGTGCCTCCCATTAAAAAAAGAAACACCTCTGATCATATAATATAAAGTCCTAAGACTGTAGCATAGAATAATTCATCTAGCAATGCTAAAAGACCTTTACTTGTGCATTCCACGAGTATTCACTTCACCACTTCATAAAGCTGAGAATCCACAGCTGCAGGCAAGGGGCTATGAGATGAAAACATTCTCCAAGTATAGCCTGGGATTCTCTAAGAAATTTAAGGAGATAAACTTTCCTCTTGGAATTTGTCATAAGGAGGGCACAGTGAAGAAGGGCACAGGCTATTCTCCTCTGAGAAACTCACTGCAAGAAAATACCAGTGCCAAAATTTATGAGAAATGGGGAAAAAAGAACCCAACAAAGTGGCAGAAAATCAATGAGATCGGGTTTCAGGAACAGAGAAGCAAGTAGTGAAATATCAACCAAAGTTAGAAATATTACAGTGCTTAGCAAGAAGGGGGGAGGAGTGCCAGGCGGAGGCCGTGGCACAGGAGGCAGGAGGGAAACGCTCCTGTGTCATCTCAGCCATGATCTGAGTAAAACACTCAGGAAAGCCTTATTTTCCCACCTAGAAAATAATAAGACATAACTCCTACTCCCAGTTACATAAGAGGAACAAATGACATGCTAAAAACCTTCGTTTTTTTTTTTGTCTTATTTTGTTTTGTTTTGTTTTTGTTTTTCGAGGTAGGGAGGTAGGGTCTCATCCTAGCCCAGGCTGACCTGGAATTCACTATAGAGTCTCAGGGTGGCCTCGAACTCACGGCAATCCTCCAACCTCTGCCTCCCGAGTGCTGGGATTAAAGGCCTTCATTATTATTCTTGATGATGTTGGGAATATAAACTCCACCGAGGCCTACCCAAAGGGCATTGAGTATTTAGGATTAAAGAAAGTTGGTTAAGAAAGAAGGAATATGGGCTGGGGAGATGGCTCAGCAGTGAAAGGTGCTTGCTTATAAAGCAGGCTCTGGCCTGTGTTTAGTTCTCCGGTACCCATGTAAAACCAGATACACAAAGTGACACATACATCTGGAGTTCATTTGCAGTGGCAAACCTATACCCTCTCTTTCTCTCATAAATAAAAATATTTTTAATAAGGAACATGGTACTAAAAACCCAAATTTTCTTACCAATAATAAAGAAAAAAACATTTTATATGTCTACTTTAGCTAACAAGTAACCAATAGATATTGTATTCATTTGCTAGGGTTCTATAACAAAGTGCCACCAACTAGGTAGCTTAAAAGGAAATTACTGCTTCACAATTTCTGCCAACTGTGAAGTCCAAGATCAAAGTGCTGCCCGGGTTGGCTTCTCCTGAGGCCTGTCTTCCTGGAATGCAGATAGCTGTCTTCCCATTGTGTCTCCACATGGCCATTCCTTCGTTTGTGTGGTGATTACACCCTAATCTCTTCTTATAGGGACACCATGTGATAAAGCCTACCCTAGAACCTATTTCTCCATAGTTGCTTCTTTAAATGTCAAGTTTCCAAACGGAGTTATGTTCAGAGATACTGGAGTCAGAGCTTCACCATACAAATTTTAGACATCCTAATTCAGTCCTTAGCAGCTATCAAGTTAAAGGAAATTATTTTAAAACATGGTGTTCTTGTTGTTTGAATTAATATACTCCAGAATGAAATTGTGATGACAATTGACAGCATCTAGAATCACCTGTGAGGGACTGTCTCGATTAGGTAAGCCTCTGTGCAGGTTTGTGAGGGAGTAGCATGATTAGATTAATTAAGGTGAGAAGACACACCTTCACTGTAGATGGCAGTATTCCATAGGCTGGGTCCTGAACTATATAAGAAAGGAGAGAGCTGAAGGGCATGGTGGCACTCTGGAAGCAGAGGTAGGAGGATAATCATGAGTTCAAGGCTACCCTGAGACTACATAATAAATTCCAGGTGAGCCTGGACTAGCATGAAACCCTACCTTGAAAAACCAAGAGAGAGAGAGAGCTGAGCAGCTGCATTAATCCCTCTCTACCTCCTCTTGCTGATGTGACAATATGCTGTCCTCTTCCTACTCTTGTAATGCTTTTCTTGCAACAATGAACTCCACCCTCTGAAACTGTACCCTGAAATAAACTTTTTCTCTCTTAAGCTGATCTTTGTCACTGTAGCAAGAATTTAATGAATACAGGAACCTACTATTTTTTACAAAAGGAAATGGTACATCCAAACTCCAAGAGCTCATCCATGGATGGATGGATGAATGGATGAACGGACGGACGGATGGATGGATGGAAGCTCAGCTAGCCTGGGTTAAGCTTGGGAGAAGCTTGACTTCCTGAGATGTTTCCATGGAGGAGAAAGTGAGGATCTTGTTTTATTGACTCCCATGAGTTCTGTCAAAGCACTAGTAGGATGTCCTTAGCAATGGTGTGTCTCAGCAATGACAGCTATTCCAGGACAATGGATCTGACATAGTTTTCGATTAGGTGTGCTTTTGAGGTCAGAAGGATGATGACACTTTTCTGGACAATTTCCCACTTCTTTTCAGTGTTCTGTCTCTTAAAGGAAGTTAGAGATTGATGTTGTTATTACAGTCTGTGCCGTGCTCTGCATGACTGTGTATACTCACTGCCATCTCTTCAGTCCTCCCTGTTCCCATTCTGCATTAACAGTGATAGCTAGTGGCAGAGCTCCTTGAAACATGCTCAGTACTGCAGAGACAGAACTTGGAAGGAGAGAGGAAGATGATCTGTCATGATATTTACAAGATGCTTCATTTCTAAATTTCATCTCTTTGATTTCAGACAGGGTGATAAAAGGTTCATGTCATGGCCCAGATGTCCTCACCATCACAGCAAGCATACGGAGACTGACATCTGTTCTAAATGTGCAGACTCAGAAAGACAAACATGGGGACAGAAGGATCAGGTGGCTCACAGGTGCTTGAAGCTGAGGGTTAGAGCATTTGCACTTCTCTGTTCCTCCCACCAGCACAAAGAGGCATCTGGACCTTAAATGGGACCATTTGCACACTCAGGGTTCTCAAGTGGCAGTGTGATGTCATCTCCAATCAGAAAAATGCTAAGTAAAGAGACTCATGCAAGCAAAACATGCACTTTGATTTTCTTTCACATCAGCAGTAGTGACAAAGAAAATTATATTAAAAGGAACAAAGGAGTACATATTTAGTGACTCAAAAAATGTCCTACCATGTTCTCTTTTTCCTAATTTATTTGAGAGAGAGAGAGAGAGAGAGAGAGAGAGAATGGGCATGCCAGGGTCTTCAGCCACTGTAAACTAACTCCAGACACATGAGCCCCCTTGTGCACATGTGCAACAGGCTTATGTGGGACCTGGAGATTGGAACATGTGTTCTTAGGCTTCACAGGCAATTGTCTTAATTGTTAAGCCATCTCTTCAGCCCCCATGTTATTTTTTAATTAAAAGGTCACACTACCCAGGCGTGTGGTGGTGCACGCTGCTAATACCAGCATTCGGGAGGCAGAGGTAGGAGGATCACCAAGAATTTGAGGACACCCTGAAACTACATAGTGAACTACAGGTCAGCCTGGGGTAGAGTGAGACCCTACTTCAAAAAAAAAAAAAAAGGCTGGAGGGATGGCTTAGCAGTTAAGGCATTTGCCTGCAAAGCCAAAGGACCTCGGTTCAGTTCCCCAGGACCCACATAAGCCAGATGCACTAGGGGGGCACATGCGTCTGGAGTTCGTTTGCAATGGCTGGAAGCCCTGATGTGCCCATTCTCTCTCTCTCTCTCCCTCTCTCTCTTTCTGCTTCTTTCTCTCTCTCTCAAATAAATAAGTAAATAAATAAAATATATTTTATAAAAGGGGCACTCTGGCTGGGGCTATAGCTTAGTGGTAGAGCACTTGCCTAAAATCTATGATGCCAATAGGTTAAACTCCCAGGACTGCAGGAATATAAGGTACCCCTCAAAGACCCTAGAGGAAAAGGTCATTTTCCTGGGTGTCAAAATCATGCCTCCTGAGTGCTCTTCCGACACCCAGCACAGACAGGGACCCACTGAATCAGAAGTACACAGACTTGACCTTGCGCCAGGCCTGTCTCCACGGCAAAACAGATAATGTGCTGTCGCTGCCTGTTAGTTTGCCTAAGCTTCGAGCAGTGGGGAAGCAACGTCCTCTCCACGTGTCAGGTGTTGTGGTTTAGCTTATTAGAATGAGGCTGTTGAAGAAACTGTGATGTGTTTCAGAATAGGCCACTGCCTGAATTATTTAACCCTGGTTCCAAGGCTCATGACTTGCTCAAAAAAAGGGGGCAGGCTGGAGACATGGCTTAGTGGTTAGGCACTTGCCTGTGAAGCCTAAGGACCCTGGTTCAAGGCTCGATTCCCCAGGACCCACGTTAGCCAGATGCACAAGAGTTCGTTTGCAGGGGATGAAGGCCCTGGTGTGTGCCCATTCTCTCTCTCTCTCTCTCTCTCTCTGCCTCTTTCTCTCTCTGTCTGTTGCTTTCAAATAAATAAATAAAAATGAACAAAAAATTAAAAAATAATTCTACCTAAGAAAAGGGGGGGTCTCAGGCTGAGAATGATGAGGACACACACTGAAGAACAAGTTAGTGTTTAAAAAAAACAGTGTGGGCTTTCTTTGGCTTTCATTATAAATTATATTTTTTTAAGGTTGGTTTGTTCATATGTAGAATTTCTCAAATCTGTGTTTTGATAAAATACCATGTCTTTTTCCATAAAACAAGAGCTCACCACCTTGTGGGGGCCTTGTTGCTGCGTTTCAATAGCAAGCATTCATCATCTGTCGTACTAAGAACTCAGGACTGTGCTAAGAGCTTTGCAGTGTGGAAAAGATGAATCAGACCAACCCATACCTTTTCAAAGAAATAAAACATGTGCTTAAGACTTTCAACAAAATGTAGAAAATGACAGCTTCCAGGAGAACAGAAAAATATGGTTATTAAGGTGGAGAAGAGGGAGATGTTAATTCCAGCTAGAAAAGACTTCGGGGTTGTTTTCAGCTGAGCATCTTGAGGGCTGAGGAGTTATATTTCCATATAGGGAGAAGGGGAAGCAAAGGAGAGAAGAGATGGAAGGAAGAGGGTAATCCCAGCAAGAGAGAGAGAGAGGGCATAGAAAGAAAATTCCTAGAAGGCTCATTGGTATGTACATGAAGCAAGGTGACCAGGCCAATTTTGCTGGGGTCAAGGAAGGTAGACAGATAGCATTCTGTTGTTCGTTGTATTGGGAAGCAGTTCAATAGCAAGTCCAGAAATGCATGGTTAGATCTTAAATCTACAGCTAGGATGGTATGACGAGAGGAATAGGGATCATCAGGTACAATGCTGTTGCAGTGACCATTAATGACAGTAAGTGATGGACTTCCCTTGTGGACTTGCCTAGTAGATGCTTAGATAGTCTGTTTTAACATGCACAGCAAACCAACACAGTTTGTCTTTATTCTCCACAGAGTCCATTTGTTGCAGAGTTCGTCTCTTCATTAGAATGCACCCTTTGTAAACCCAAATCAATTTTGAAGCACTTTCATAGTCAGTCATGGCCCTGTGCTGGGCAATGAAAAACCCAAGCTGAAATGGAATATGGTGACACCCTGCTTCTCTTTTTTTTAGCTTTCATCCTGTAAATAAATGTCTTTTTAGCTGTGTTTTTGCAGTGCCACATTTGTTAATTTATTATTTCTGGTGGTGATGATGTCGCTTAGAATGGCCCCAAGTGACACAGTGCTGAAGTGTTATGCCACTATACAGTGATGTGACTCATGGTGCACACAGATATACTCCATAAGAACTTTCCAAGGCATGAATTACAGTGCTGTTGGCTGTGACCATGAGTTCAGTGTTAACAAATCAACAGTGCATGTCTAAACAGCCGTACATGTATTGACAGACTCAAGAAAATCCGCTTACATAAATGTAAGCCTGCATTTCCTTAGTAGTAATGGTTCAGTATTTGCTCATTCATTGTTCACAGTGACTTTCCAGAACAGAACTTCTGTGAATCATGAGAATCCACAGAAAAAATAATTTCTAGATTCCAGGTGCTACTGGAAGGCTCCCATGAAATGATCTCATGGTAACATCCAAGACGGGGATTGTTATTCCCATTTTACAAGTGAGAGACTGAGGCTCAAAAAAGTAAAGTAACTTGGTCACTCATGCCCTGCTCATAAACCACAGATCAGGGAACACAAAATTGTGCCTACTGACCAGGAAGCTTGTAGTCACAGACAGAAGTTTTAGACACACAAATCTTGGAAGCGTAAGTGCTAGTGATGGCCCTCCCACCTTGTTCCCCAGTTTCCTGCTTTGGGATGTACATTTCCCGATATTGTCCATCCTCTACATACATATTTTCCCATCTATTTTCGTTCACATTCCTCTCTCCCAAGGGATGTTGTTCTTACAGCCTTTAAATGTTTTTCCTCCTTCTTCTTCCTCCACCTTCTCAGTTTTATGCATGTGTGTAATACGTGTAGCATGGTGTGTGTGTGTGCAGATGCACATGCCCCATGCACATGTGAAGGCCACAGGAAAACGTCAGGTGTCCTCCTCTCAGTCATCTGCGTGGTTTTTTTGTTTGTTTGTTTGTTTTTTGAGATGAACTCTTTCACTGAAACCAGAGCTTCTGTGGTGTTGTTCAGGCTGGCTGACCAGTGAGGCCTAGTGAATCTCCGGTCTCCTCTCCCTCAAAGGTCTGGGATTACAGGCATGTGTGGCTACAGCCAGCTGTTTCCATGGGTGTTGGGGAATCATA
The DNA here is from genome assembly GCA_036346955.1 of Dipus sagitta. Lineage (NCBI taxonomy): Eukaryota > Metazoa > Chordata > Mammalia > Rodentia > Dipodidae > Dipus > Dipus sagitta. Next base: position 58,672,776 of record CM070786.1, on the reverse strand, counting down.
CTCAGGGTAAATCAAACCTTCTCGGGCTCTCCCACTCACATGGCAACCTCTTTTACCCAGTAAGCCATCTGCCCAGCCCCATCTTCTTAATGACAAAGGAATAGTTAAAGTTATTTGGTATCTGTAGAAGTTGGATGTGCTGGTCATATTTTATTGTGTTGTTTAATAACAAATGTTAATATTTCAATGTTTCTTAGAATATAATGCATGTTTCTAAGAAGTATTCTCACAGGTATTCTTTTATTAAGTTTTTATTTATTTATTTATTTTATTTAGAGAGAGAGCGAGAGGGAGAGAGTGGGCATGCCAGGGCCTCCAGCCACTGCAAACAAACTCCAGACGCATGTGCCACCATGTGTATCTGGCTTACGTGGGACCTGGAGAATCAAACCTGGGTCCTTAGGCTTCGCAGGCATTCCTGAATTTCACATTATTAGAGCTGCATTTTGATTCACAGCAGTGTCATTAATAGAGGGAATCATGGTTGTACTATTTGTCTACTAGATTTGAAAAAAACTAGCATTAAAAATTCTCATTTCTCATTTTGCATTTCATCTCAGACATCAATGATCTCTGAAACTTTTAAAAGACTTGCAGTGTCTGTAAGGGTCTCAAATCTGTATTCCTGAACCTTATTTGCCTAGGTTCCAGAAGTAGTAAAAAATAAAATATTCCCCAACACATAGGTTAGTCCCATAGCACTCTTGATAGTAGTGCCTGTGGATAAAATATTTTCCAAATAATATACAGGTCATTTCATGGAAAAAGGCTCAGAGCTGACTATTACATGCAAAAACTTGTTAACAATACATAACGGAGTAGGAAGCCTCAAATCACAATCTTAGGCTCCTTCTTTCTTTCTAAAATGCCCCTCTGAGACATCCAAAAAGGTGGCCATTCTTTCTGGGCACATGGATGTGCTGTTTCCAGAGCTGTGGCACTCATCAAATGCCTCTCCACAGAGTTCAATGCCGGGAGTTTCAGGAAGAACATCAAACTTGAATCTCTGTAGGGTAAGTGGAAGAGTTCACCCAAAGGGAGTCTCTAGTCTTTGAAATAACCCGTCTGAAAGTCCTTCATTTGTGAATTGGAAAAGAAACCTCTTGAACTGTACAAAAGCAGAGAGAGAAAAGAGAGATGTGTGGTAGCTGGCCAATATTCAGTGGACTGTAGCTCTTGGGTGAACATGGCCTGCGTTTATGTAGAGGTCTGGTAACATCAGAACAAAGGCTCTGAAGTCTCTGCCTGCTCACACTGCCGTAGCCTAAAAGGGAACGGGGAAAAGTGAAGCCTTCTTTGATCCAATAAACACTGGAAACCATCTTTCAAATATCCTGGACAGAACTGAGTCCAAAGTTGCTTTGCCAAACCCAAGAGAAATTCGCTCCATATGTTTCTGATTCATTTATAGTTCAATCATCAAAATATTGCCTTGCAAGGACTAGTTGTGGCCAGGAAAGTCTTTAGGAGCCTTTTTAAAACATCATCTTGAAAACAGGAAGCCCTGTTCTGCCAAGAACATAAAGACACATGAACAGAGGTTCTGGATTCGGTTCTGGGGTAGAAGCCCTGGATCCTGAGGTTTCCAGAGCTGGCAAAGGCCCCTGACTAATCCTGAAACCTGTGCTGGGTGACCTCCTTCATTCCAAGGAGCGCAGAAAGCCTGCACGAAGACAGAAACCTGGAAGTAAGAGTCAGATGACCACCGACTCCCATGATTCCCACCCCAGGCCATGCTTTCTCAGGAATTCTCTGACCTCTTTCGCCACATTGCATTTTGCCAAATGACACTGAAGGTAATAACTCCTCCAACTGAGGCCACAGTCTTAACACTGCCACCCTTAGAAAGATAAACCAACGGGGCAGGGTATGTAGCTCCGTTGGTAGACTGCTAACCTCCAAGAAGCCCTGGGTTTAGTCCCCAGCACCACATATACCAGATGTAGACTAGAGGGTCAGATGTTCAGAGTCAACCTAGGCTTTACAGTGAATTTGAGATCAGTCTGGGCTGCACAAAACCCTGTGTCAAAAACTAATATTTTTTTTGAGGTAGGGTCTCACTCAAGCTCAGACTGACCTGGAATTCACTATGTAGTCTCAGGGTGGCCTTGAACTCATGGTGATCCTCCTACCTCTACCTCCCAAGTGCTGGGATTAAAGGCATGCGCCACCATGACCGGCTCAAAATAATTTTTAAAATATTTTTATTTATTATTTGAGAGAGAGAAAGAGGGAAAGAGAGAGAGACAGAACAGAGACAGAGACAGAGAGAGAGTGTGTGTGAATGAGTGTACCAGGACCTCTAGCCCCTGCAAATGAATTCCAGTTGCATGTGCCACCTTGTGTATCTGGCTTACATGGATGCTGGGGAATCGAACCATCCTGCTTTCTATCTGAGTGAAGGACTAACTTCATTCCTCAGGTGGCATACACTTAATTCTTTCAGAAAACATAAAAAGACTTTCAGTGTGTGGATGTTTGTGTGAGGAATACTGGGTACATGAGAGGAAAATGTTCTTATGGAATAAAGTCACTGACAAAAAGTGACTAGACCCTCCTCCCCCGCCCCCAGGCAAATCCCAGACAGTGAAGCCTACACTGCGTGGAGGACAGCGACGGCCTTCAGCAGGGAGTTCTGCGGTGTTCTCCCCTGTGATGGCTCCATAATAAAACGAGAAGTCTGTAAGACCTTCTAAACCCAACAAGTGCTTCCCAGCCTTCCCACTGCACTAGATTTTCCTGAGGCGTCTCCTTAGTACGATGGCTCTGATGGCTCATTTCAGGTGATGCTGCTGTGATGGGTCATTGAACCATATTTCAAGAGACAGAGCTCGAGAAGATTGGCTCATGATGCCACAATCCATTCAAAGATTCTAAATCAAGTGCTTTGGGAGGATATTAGGCACAGGTTTTTTTTTTTGGTTTTTTTTTTTTTTTTTTTTTTTTTTAGTATCTCCAAGTCATTCTAATATAGAGCTGACATGGAGAACTTCTGACCTGGAGAAAGACTTCTTATTTTTAGGCCACCTCTCCCCAAATCAAGTCTCACTTGAGACTCTGGTAAGTGTAAAATTTCAGGGAATGTGCACTAATCTTCTCTGGTAAGAGCTTTAAGTAACTGCTTCTGTGTTACTGATAAAAGATCTAAGTGCTTCAGATCCCAATGTGCTGAAAAATACAAATATTCAGAGGCTTTTTATTCTTATTACACAGGGTCTTCACGCAGAGAGGTGAGGTGCATGGATAACAATGGGCAGAATGAACTTTGATCCTCAAAAATTATTTAAATAGGGCTGGAGAGATGGTTTAGTGGTTAAGGTGCTTGCCTGTGAAGCCTAAGGATTCAGGCTCGATTCCCTGGTACCCATGTAAGCCAGATGCACAAAGTGGCGCATGTATCTAGAGTTCATTTGCAGTGACTAGAAGCCCTGGTGCATCCATTCTCTCTCTCTCTGTCTCATAAATAAATAAATAAAAATAAATATTTTTTTAAAAAATTATTTAAGCCAGATATGGTGGCACAAACCTTTAATCCCAGTTCTTGGGAGGCAGAGGTAGGAGGATCACCGTGAGTTCGAGGCCACCCTGAGACTACATAGTGAATTCCATATCAGCCTGGACTAGAGTGAAAACCTACCTTGAAAAACCAAAAAAAAATAAAATAAAATTATTTAACATGCTCAAGAACTTAGACACATTTTTTTTCAAGGTAGGGTCTCACTCTAGCCCAGGCAGACCTGGAATTCACTATGTAGTCTCAGGCTGCCCTCAAACTCGCAGAGATCCTCCTACCTCTGCCTCCCAAGTGCTGGGATTATAAGCATGCACCACCTTGCCCAACTTGGACACATATTTAAAATTTCAATTCTGCACTGAAATTATCAAAAGAACATTTTGTCTTAAAAATGTTAAAAAGAGAGCTGGAGAGATGGCTTAGCAGTTAAGGAACTTGCTTGTGAAGTGTAAGGACCCATGTTTGACTCTCCAGATCCCATGTAAGCCAGATGCACAAAGGTGAGGCAAGTGCAAGGTCACACATCCCCAGTAGATGGTGCAAACATCTGGAGTTCAATTACAGTGGTTGAGACCCTGGCACACCAATTCATTCTGTCTAAAAAACAAACAAATAAATTTTTAAAAATGTTAAAAGCAGGACTAGAGAGATGGGTTAGCAGTTAAGGCACTTGCCTGCAAAGCCTAAGGACCCAGGTTCTACTCCCTACTATCCACATAAGCCAGATGCAGAAGGTGGAACATCCATCTGGAGTTCATTTGCAGTGACTGAAGGTCATGGTGCACCCATTCTTTCTGTCTGCCTCTCGTCTATCTCTCTCTCAAATAAATAAAATATTTTTAAAATGTTAAAAGCAGATTTTATGAGCCACTTGTCTCCATCATAAAATAAATGTAATATCACTCATGTGGAACATATTCTGCTTATAATTGCACCATGATGAGTCTTCTTTACGATGTACCTACAAAATGCACACCTGAGGAGCTGAATGTGCACTCTGTGGCTGGAGTAATTAAACGTTATGCACTGTGAGTACTAGAAAATGTCTGTCAAATATAATTATTTCAGTTTTTACTTAATTGAGACTAAGCTTCTCTTTCTCACAATACTTGGCCAACAGTAACAGTTACATCTTAAGGTCATTCCTTATTTCTGATAATGAAAGATAATGTAGCACAGTGAATGATGAATCTGTTTGTTCTGACAAACATTCACTCAGTTCATCTCCGGACGAATGCTCACTCAGTTCATCGCCTAACTATATCAAATTATTTACATTTGAATCACCAAAAGAACTTTAAATGTATATTATGTCTTTAGAATCCAGTCTAAAGAGAGGAGTTGATCTCCTCAGAAGTAACTAATTGGTATCTTTAAAAAGGATTTCTTCATTTGCGTACATAAGTCACTAACTATGCAACACATCAATTTAATATGAAGCATTTTTTTTCTGGTAAAAAAAAAAGAATCTACCAAATTCCATATTTTCCCAGTGGTGTGATGGCAGGGTTAAAGAATTAAAAATGTTTGCATATACGTTTTCCGTATTTTTGCTATAGGTGGCTCATGTGAATGAATCAATGGCTGACAAAAGCAATCATTGCAAATGTATTCTTCATTATTTTCTGCAGAAGTTGGATGTGTATAGGAAGGGTCAGTAATAGAATGATCATCAGTAGAGCACATATGGCCAAGGCGGTCATGAAAACAGGGTTTTTGTTGTTGTTGTTTAGTACAAAACACTATTTGAGACTCGAGTTAAGTTTCATGTACCAGGATTGAGCAGCACAAACCAGAACTGGAGGGAATAACTCGGAATCCCTCTTGTTAAGTTCTTCTCTGACTCCATCTCTAGTCACCCCAGTCCCGGGGCCTGGAACCCTTTGATTGGCCTTTTTGCACGTCATCGCTGTTTGGATTCTCTTCAGTTCTCAGTCATCCCTGGGTATTATTGGGGAATTGATTTAGTGTTCCCTGCAGACCCCGACATCCAGGGATGCTTAATTCCCTGACTTACAAGGGCATGATGCTGTCATAGAATCTTGCAAATACTATAAATCATCTCCAGATAAGTTAATACTTAAGGTAAGGAAAACATTATATAAATCATTACCTTACTGTATTTGGGGGAATGGTGATAAGGTAAAACAGTCTGTATATGTTCACACTGTCATCGTTTGTCCTAAACATTACCAATCCATGGTTAATTGAATCCGTGGCGTGGAATCCATGAATACTGAGTGCTGTCTATGTTGCTTTAAGATCTTCATTTGGAAATATACTCTTTAATTTTAAGCATCCTAAAATATAGGAAACTTAATATAACTTATATTTTCAAACAGGCTCATTTTTTCATTTTATTTATGTTATTTTTTGTGTTTACATGTGTGTGGTGTATGCATATATGTATATGTGTTTATGTGGGGGGCACATATGTGTGTATGCATGTCTCCAAATCTGCATGTGAGGCAGAAGAAAAGTTCAGGTGTTATTCATAGGGTAAGCCATCCACCTTTTATCTGTTTATTTGAAAGAGAGAGAGAGAGAGAGAGAGAGAATGGGCGTGCCAGGGCCTCCAGCCACTGCAAAGGAATTCCAGAAACATGTGCCACCTTGTGCATCTAGCTTTATGTGGGTCCCAGAGAATCTAACCTGTGTCCTTTGGCTTTGCTGGCAAGCACCTTAACCGCTAAGCCATCTCTCCTGCCCCTGTACCTCTTTTTTGAGACAAATTCTCTCTTGATCCTGTACCTCACCCATTAGGCTTGACTGGCTGGCCCATGAGCCCCAGGGATCCATCTGCCCACGGCTAGAATTACAATGCATGCCAACACACCTGACAGTTTTGCATGGATGCTGAGGTCTGACCTCAGGTCCTCATGGTCATGAGGCTATTTACCTCTGCAACCTCTTGGTTTTTCTTTCTTGAGGAAAAAAAAAAAATCTGCCGTAGAATCAGTTTGCTTAGAAAGTACAAGTTTGTTCTTCCAGTAGCATGATCCACATATGGATTCCACCTAAAGGAACACTGTCTGGATTCCACCCAGGCTAATCCCTGGGACAGATCTTAGTTCTCACAGCCAGAGACTGTTCTCAACTCTTGATGATAGATAGATAGTTAAAGTTGAGGTATTTCAATAAAGAAGTAGTGTGAAATAAGGGTGTAGAAAATTGCTATCAACATTCAAAACAAAGAATAACAAAGAACAGGCCAATTAAGAATCAGGCAGAAGCAATATCAAGAATTAAAAGGGAGATGGTGAGATACAAAGCAACTAAGAAGCAGAAGGTCATCTCCAGAACCTAAAAATAAGTCAGGAGTATCCAAGAGTGCCCCAGCCAGGTACACAATAATACGAAGAGCCAAGTGCATGGGATGTGAAGAGTCTAAAGACTCGAGTTAGAAAACAGTCAGCTGATCCAGTGATGAGGCTCAGTGCCAGAGGACGGGTCTAGCATGCACAAGACCCTGGGTTCCATCCTCAACACAAAATAAAAGAAAGGGAGGCAGGAAAAGGGAAGAAAGAGAATGGAGAAGGGAAGAAGGGAGCGATCTAACCACATACAGTATGGTGGCAAACAACTATAACCCAGCACTCCTTGGGTAACTGAAGTAGAGGCTGGGTAGTAAGATCTTGTCTCAGAAGGAAGAGAGAGAAAAAGGAAGAAAAGGAGGAAGGGGGAGGGAGGGAAGAGGAGAGAGAGGAAGGAGAGAAAAAAGAAGCAGCATACCAAAATCAATTTTACCACACCAGCAATGAGACAAACCTGTCGTGAAGGCAGCTCCTCTAGTAGGTTCTCATCTGCATAGCCAGCCCCTGCCTCCAGTGCCAGGGTTACAAGCGCACGATGCCACACCAGGCTTCCTTATGTGGGTTGTGGGCATTGGACTCGTGCTTGCAAGGCCAACATTCTACAGACTGAGCTGTCTCTCTTCAGCCCATTCATACTACATTCCTATCAGTCAATTCTGTCCTGGAGCCTGCAGGTAAAGCTCCAAAGGTACACTCTATGAAATACAAACAGACCACTGATTTATTAGTTATTCCTGGATTTAAAATCTTTAATATTCATCTTGGGTTTTGTGTTTGTGGTGCTGGGGATTGAGCCTAGGTCCTCTGCACTGAGCCATGCCCTGCCTAACTCCAACTTCACACTCTAAATTTTTCTTCCTTCCCTCCTTCCTTCCTTTTTTTTTTTTTTTTTTTTTTGAGGCAGGATCTCATGTAGCCCAGGCTGGCCTCTAACTCTGTGAAGTGAGCTGAGGATAGCTGTGCACTTCTGATCCTCCTGCCTCCATCTTTTGAGAGTTAGGATTACTGGCATGTGCCACCACCTCCCGGACTTTACCAGACATCTTTTGCACAAAGGCTAAAACACTAGAGACTTAGGAAGGAAGCAGCTTCTTTGTTCTACCTCAGTGGAGATGGTTCCCACGTTTAACCGGAATCTTGATGTGTGAATCATTTGGCCATGTTTTGCCCAGAAGTTGGTTGAGGAAAATCAAATAGTATATAAGGCATATCTAAATAGATTGACTTATCTAATGGATTGTCAAAAATAGCCCTAATTAAATTATCCACTTAAGCTTGAGTTTAAGATTAGCTTCTCTGAATTGACCAGAAGACAAACCTGGAACTTGTTTAAATTGGAAATATTTCTCATCCTTTCTGTTACTAAATGCCAAGGGGTGCTGACCTCCATTCAGGGTGGAAAGAACACAATAACCAACAAGCTAGATATAAGTCCTGTGTTCTTAGGAAATACAAACTCTCAATTTCAACATGACATGAAGTCTTTAGCATCAATAGCTACAAACACATATTGAAAGGAACCCAATAATGACAGATGGGGGGGAGGAGACTCTGGTTTGAGGTCTGTGGGATGTAGAACTTTTTCCAGACAAAACGGCACACACAGACACAGGCTGGAGATAGAGGAATATAACTCGTGAAAACCCAGAGAACTAAAATCAATCTTGTGTTGCTGCCATATGGGATTCGGGGCAGGAAATAGTGAAGGTGAGCCAGGGCAAGGTGGATGTGGCCAGGACAGCATCCTGCATAGTCCAGTACATGTGTGTGAACTGTCCAAAGAGGTGGCCCTGTGGAGACAGAGCACAGGTGAGTGGCTGCCATACATTAGGGCTAGAGCAGGAACAAAGAAGGAGAAATGGTAAATTGTCAGCAGGATTTTTTGGAGGGATGTTCACAAAGTAGATTTCTGTGATGGTGACTCTGTCACACATGTACTAAGGCTCGGTCACTACCATAAAGTTCATGGAATGACAGTGACTTAGACACTTAATGTATATAGATTATGTCTTAATAAAGCTGGTAAGGGATAAGGCTGTAGCTCCATGGTAGAGTGCCTGACTAGCATGCATAGGGCCCTGAGTTCAATTCCTGGCACAGCACAGCAAAAATAAAATAAAATTAAAATTAAAAAGATAATGAACAAATCGAGAATAAATAAATAAAGTTGTCCCTACATAAATATCTCATAAACCCTGCTAAGACAACTTGGTGGGATCTCATGTGTGGCAGGCAGAATGGATTTTTGGACCTATGCCTTTACACTTTAGAAAGTTCCTTGTATGGCACATGACCCCAGTGTGCAGGGTTGAGATGAAGCAAAGACTGACCTCCGCTGAGCACCTGCTGTATAATAAACATCATGCACAGACACGTTGTACACATTATCTCATTTAAACTTCAACCACAACGTACTGATACCTTTGCTGCACACGGATGGCTTGTTGCTGTGGCAGTGGGGGAGGGGTTGATTCTATCGGATATAAAATATAAACAACCACTGCTTTATCTATGAGGCAATTACGGCTCCAGCAAGGTGAAGTAACTGTCCTAAAGCTGTGACCAGGAAGTGACGGAACCAAGATCACAGCTTAGGGGGCATCTGAACTTCTGCTTCCATCCTGCTGCCCTGACGCTGAGTGAAGAAAAGTGGCCAGCATGGGGTTGAGTCGCTTGGTAGGCTGAGCAGCAATAATATTGACTCATCCTCAGGGGCTCCAACTCCTGTTCCTACTGGAACACATTACCATAAATGCACCCTTTCAGAGCTCTGCGGTCAGAAGGCCAACGTCAATCTCAACCAGTCTCACCAAGATAGTCAAGACGTAGGCAGAGCTGCTTCCTCCTGAGGGCTTTGGGGAGAGTCCATTTCTTTTTCTTTCCTAGCTTCTCTGGGCCATGTGCATTGGACCTTAGAGCCCCTTCCTTGTGATTGTGTCATGCCAAGAAGTATCATTTCTACTTTGGTCATCCTGCATCTGCCTTTGCTGACTTTGACCTCTTTCTCTCCTCCTATGATGAACTTTGTGATACACTGGATCCTTGTGGATGATTTGAAAACCAGCTCCCCTTCTCAAGAGCCTCTACTCAATTACATATATTCATTAAAGAATGAATGACATCTGACAAGTCCCTTTTCCAACATGAGGTAGCATACAGGTTTGGAGACAAGGCCATCATTCTGCCTAGCACACCCTAACCCTAGAGACCTGTGTATGATCTAAATCTCAGAGTGTCTCATCATCCAGATTTTAACTTCAACATGAGCTTAGTCTTTTCTTTAATCATAACAAAATCAAGACTAAAATCAAATATTTATTTGTCTTTACTTTTCAGTGCCCTCCCCTTGAAACTTTAGAGGAATAAAATAAATTACAAATGTAATCGTATGTAATTAAGGTCATTTTCCTGTGGAAATATTATTCATTGATAAATGATAGACTAACGTCAACACATCAAGCCCTCAGATCCCACATCAAAGGAATGTGGAAGCTTGGACAAAGAGGACAAACACATATGGAATAATATTTAGATTGCATCATAATCTGTTTTGAGGCACTTTCTCTTCTACAATTTCACTTAAAACAAATATGAGCTCGGAAATAAGTTGTTAAGTAGACCAACCTTGTTTTGAAAAGTTCTGTTGTACCTATTTTACTCTAGGCTTATGCCCTACTGCAGCAGCTATAATTGCCAAAGTGGAGGCAGGACTCCAAATTATAATAGAAGATGAAGAATAAAGTAAGAGCTGGGGAGCTGGCCCAGTGGTTAAAAGCACTTGTTTGCAAAGCCTACCAGCCCAGGTTGGATGTACAAAGGAGCACATGCATTTAGAGTTTGTGTGCAGTGGCAAGAGCCCTAGTGTATCCATTCTCTCTCTGCATATGTCTCAAAGCCAGAGCTGGAAAGATGGCTTAGTGATTAAGATGCCTGCCAGAAAAGCCAAAGGACCCAGGTTCAATTCCCCAATCTCTCTCTCTCTCTCTCTCTCTCAAATAAAATAAAATGAAATAAACAAAAACTACAAAGCCAGAGACCATGAGATGGCCATGGATTCTGATCAAAAGCACTATAAGAGAAGAGAGTTTGTTGTTCACGGTACTGGACCCCATGTGGTTGTCGTTCCAAAGAGAGAAACCTTAAAAGGTATTTTGGGCCTGGCAATGATGGTCTATGAACACCAGCTAGGAGGATTGAAAGTTCAAGGCCTTCCTCGTCTTCACAGCATGTTTGTGGCCAGCCTGAGCAACTTAAACCTTGTATCAAAATAAAATGTTTATAAAAAATTTAAAACACAGGGCTGGGATGTAGCTCAGGATGAGAGCACTTACCTAGCATGCATGAAGCCATGGGGTTCAATCCCCAGTGCCATCAAAAAAGTATTTTTATAAGATATTATGAAAATTATATATACACTCAAAATATTGGCTATTGAGAGTTTGGAATTGAAGAGGCTGTGTGTTCCTTTAGCTGCTACTCAATTTTCCTACATACTCTCATCTCTCTTACTATCATAATAGCTTCCCTTATAAATCCCGTCTCCTTCACATGGTCTATCATCCTCTTAATTTTTTGTTCTCATGTGTATACTCAGCATATTGCCATGGACTGTTTTTTTTTTTTTTTCCTTCCTTCCAAATCCCAAGACAGTATTTTGCTACAAGTCAAGTTTCAGTTCAAGAGTGTCCTGGGACTATTAACCAGGCTTCTCTCACTCTCAGAGATAATCCTGGGGTCTTCAGACCTGCTGTCTGTCATTTGATACTTCAGTGACCTTGGAGTCAGTCTGCTAATTGTCTAGGGTTGTCTAATGCATGCTTTTCAGTTCCAGTATCTTACCATCTCAGGACAGTGGTGGATCCGGGAAGTGTTTTGGAGGCTGGTTTGTAATTTCCAAAAGGCAGATCCAGATTTTGAGTGCCGTAGTTTTTTAGGAGCTTCGCTCAAGAAATGCCAGCAGAGGTTTGGGAAATATGCTGGAAAAGACAATAAAGTCAATAAAGAGTGTGTCATTAAGCCAGTTACCAATGTGTGCAACACGTCACCATGCTATGTCCACCATCCTGGCGTGGAGAAGGGGTGTTCTCTCCATCCCGGGTTGAGCAGTGCTCGGGGGCACATTGTTTCCCCAGCACTTACTCTCTATCACGTTTACAATCAGGAAACAAAGGCTTCCATGGAGTTGCAGGTGTTCCCAGTAAGCTTCTAATTATGGAAGTAAGGGCCACTGGGATGCTGACAACATCTGCTGCAATGATCCTGAGACGTGTGGAAGAAGTATGGGAAATGAATGGCCAATTAGGAAATGAGAATGCAGTGGTCTTTTAAGCTTGCTATGAATGTTCCAGAAATTAAAATCCATAATTCTTTAATGCTTACTTAGCAACATATACATGCTACCTCTGTGGCGGACAGACATAGCCAAACAAAAAAAGTAATCTGTAGCTAACTGAAAACTAAAGCGTTCATAAAAGTCCTGAATAGAATAAAATATGCACTATCTTAATAAGCTATGAATACTCTATATTATCTCTATGGAAATAGTCTTAAAATACTAGCCTCTCAACATCTGGAGTAGGATTTTCCCTTTCCATTCTTCAGAAATGCCATTGGTACATCATAGAGCTGTGACATTTTAAATTACAAGAAGCATATTTTCAGTTTCTTAGAATATATAGAAGATTCAGTTTGGCCATGAGTATATTTTGGGTCTTTCCTAGGAGGCACAGCCTGTGTTATCTGCAAAATGGGCCAGTTGGTTCTGTTAACATCCATAGAAAAGATTTGGCATTTAGATGTGCTCTTAGAAATATGTGGTGTGGGAGGAATGGGATAATTCAATTCCTTTTCCCTTCTGAACTATTTCTGAGAAGCCAACTTGCCAACATCTATGACATATAGAAGAGCTTAGCCATCAGTCACGGGGCAGGGGGAGGTGTAGAGCCTACCGGCCAAGAAATGCTAAGCTTCCATCACTTTGTATTTTCAAACAAGAGAGCCGAATTGCTGGCATCTGCATTTCCTCTGAGAGGTGATATATGAATAGCATAGTGAATATTCTAATCAGGCCAAGTCCAGGTATAACTCCTTCAGGAAACAGTCAAACTAGTAACAAGTGAAACTCCTAGAGTGAATTGTGATTAGGATTTGAGTTAGCATCCAACTCAGAATGTTAGAATAGGGGACTTTATACAACACCTGTTTCAACCTTCACATTGGACTTGGGAAGAAAATGAAAGTTTCACTGGTTCTCCTACCAGGGCCACAAAATTAGTGGACTTAAGTATCTTGATATGTGCTACCCAGTGCATTTCCTGCCACAGCACATTACTGTATTCTTTTTTGTTGTTGTTTTCTTTTGTTTTTCAAGGTAGGGTTTCACTCTAGTCTAGGCTGACCTGGAATTCACTCTGTATTCTCAGGGTGGCCTTGAACTCACAGCAATCCTTCTATCTCTGCCTCCCGAGTGCTGGGATTAAAGGCGTGCGCCACCACGCCCGGCTACTGTATTCTTCTTCCTCCTCCTCCCTTCACTTTTTCCACCCCCACTCCATGTCTGTCTCTATCTCTCTTTGCTCATGTGAAATACAATAGACTTGTGGTAGTCCATAATTTTTCATTTTTATTTTTATGTATATTTTTGCACGGGTGCAAGTGTTTGTGAGGGAGGTGTCCATGCACATGTGTGTGCTTGTGTGTGGAAGCTAGAGGACAACCTCAGGTGTCGTTTCTTTCAGGCACCATCTACCTTTCCTTGAGACAAGGTCTATAATAGCTTGGAGTTTGTCAAGTAGGCTAGACTGGCTGGCTAGAAATCTCAAGGCTCTACCGTCTCCATCTCCCTGCCTTGGGATTACAAGCACACATCACTGTGCCCAGCTGTTTTGATTTTATTGTTGTGGTTGTTGTTATTTATTTATTTATTTATAAGCAGAGGGAGACAGAGAAGCTAGACAGAGAGAGAGAAAGAATGGGCACACCAGGACCTCTAATGGCTGCAAATGAACTCCAGATGCATGTGCCACATTGGGTATCTGACTTTATGTGGGTAATGGGGACTCAAACCAGGGTTGTTAGGCTTTGCAGGCAAGTTCCTTAACCACTAACCCATCTCTCTAGCCCTGTTGTTGTTTTAATTTATTTGAAATCAGAGAGAAAGGATGAATGAATGATGATAACAGCCGTGCCAGGGCATGGTGCCACTGCAAATGAAATCCAGATACATACACCACTTTCTGCACCTGGCTTTATGTGGGCACTGGAGGAATTGAACCCAGGCCACCAGGCTTTACAAGCATATGTTTTTAATCACTGAACCATCTCTTCAGCTCACCCCCCAACAGCCTTTTTTATAAGGTGGCTTCTAGGGATTGCACTCATGTCCTCGTGCTTGCAAAAATGAGCATTTTAATCAATGGATCCATCTTCCCAGCCTAGTAGTCCATTTTTTCATCACTCTGACTAAATTACCTAAGTTAACAATCTAAAAGGGAGGAAGAGCTTCTCTCACCTCACAGTTCCAGAAGGGTGAGTCCATCGTCACCTGGCTGCCTGTCTGTGAGTCTGAGCTGAGGTGGAACATCATGGTGCTGGGAGCACCTGTCAGAGAATGGTCATCTCATGTCAGTCAGGACATCAAGAGAGCAGTTCACATCACAGCAACATGAAGCAGAACAGAGCTGGAAGGGGCCAGGGCAAGATGTAGCATTCGAGAGCAATCCTCCAGTGACCCACTCCCTCCAACTAGGCCTTACTTCCTACAGAGCTCCTAACAATGCCGTCATAGCATGAGTCTATTATGGAATTGCTCTTATTATTAGATTGGAGTCTTCATGGTCTAGTTGTGTCTGGGAACATCCTCACAGACACACCTATTCCCTTAGGCAATTCTCAATCCAGTTAACTTGATAATGAAAAATAGCCATCAAAACATTAACCAGAAAGGTAGTGTTGTCTAAGGACAGGTTGGGGCCTTTGGGAGCTATGGCTTCCGAGTTTGGCTCCTTTTCCAGTGGAGCCAGGTCCTTGAATCTGCATGGAGCCAGGTCTGGGAGCTGCCCCCTGACCTTTCGTCCCTCTTCCCACCTACTTCCTCCCCATATGACTCTCCTGACTTTGTGGATGAGGCAAGAGGAACATTTGAGGCCAACCTTCTGTCTCAGCTCCATGTCTTGCCAGGGCTTTCTCCCAGCTTGCCTTATATCCCACTGGCCCATGGGCCCCTTTGGAGAGTGAGGGTAGATTGCTCAGAGGGACACCAGCCTAGGCTGATATGCATCTCACACCAAGATACTATTGGATTCCACTGAGTACTAAAAAGGAATGGCAAGGGATGTCCCTGGTACACGCTGGAGTGAGGGCCTCCCTTCCCCATCTCTAGGGCCCCTGCTCTAAGGTGAACATGAACGAGAGTCCATGTGAGTTCTATAGGCTCTGGTGTGTGCCTTACACTGTCAGTGAGTATACTGAGCTACTGGGGAGAGGTGCTTGTGGAAGTGTACCAGTGCGTCCATAGCATGCATGGCATGAATGGACTTGTGTTTGATGCTGTGGGCAGCTGTGGGTGCAGGGGTCTCCCCTGCTGCTCTGCCTCTGTCTCCCTTCACTTCTTCCCTCAACACCTCTGGGTGTTTAGAATTTAGACTTTGGTGTTTTGATCTCCCCACCCTACCTTCTAGACTAGGAAATTCACAAAAATGCATTGGGGCCGAGGTGAACATGGTTGGGGGGTTGTATTTTTTCTTTTCATATGAGTATCATTATCTGCCAGTTCTTCCTCATTCCCGGAGGCCTTTCTTTACTCCTTGTATTTGTATGGTACAAGCAACAGATCCTCATTAAAAAATATACTTCAAGACATAAATTGGCCTGGATATCTATGACCTTGCTGTATCTGGCACTACCTACACAAAACCAGTAGGAAGAATAGGAAGAAAAGATCATGACATCAAAATAAAAGAGACTCATTAACAGGGAGAGGAGAATATGGTGGACAGTGGAGTTGTGAAGGAGAAAGTGAGGGGGGAGACAATTATCATGGTTTATTGTCTATAATTATGGAAGTTTTCAATAAAAATTTTTTAGAGAATAAATAACTATAAGGTGGAAAAAGATACACTTGACTAGAAAGAAAACATATCTAAGATTTATTTTAGCTTCCCGCTACATGATAACAGACACACACACACACACACACACACTTCCTTGAGATATTTTCAAATCTCCCTTTACTTCATGATGATAGAAATTAAACATGGATACTCTCTCATCAAAACAATTCTGTGAGGAAGTGTAGTCATTTACTGAACACAGGGGAAAAATAATTTGCTCTAATATAAGGATAGAATTTGAATGAACCACTAATAAGGTAAGTTTTCTGGGCTGGAGAGATTCCTTAGCAGTTAAGGCATTTGCCTGTGAAGCCTAAGGACACATGTTCAACTCCCCAGATCCCACGTAAGCCAGATGCACAAGGTGACACATGTGTAAGGTCATGCATGCGTACAAGCTGGCACATGTGTCTGGAGTTTGTTTGCAGTGGCTAGAGGCCCTAGTATATCCATTCTCTCTCTCTCTCTCTCTCTCTCTCTCTCTCTCTCTCTCTCCCCCCTCCCTCCCACCCTCTCTGTGTCTGAAATAAAAATAAAAACTTAAAAACTTAAAAAAGAAAGTTTTCCTGGAGCTTAACTTCATCTGACCACCATTTTGAGCAATATACTCTGACCCACTGCATTACAGAAAGAAAGGAGAAGAGGAAAGATGGAAAGAAAGAGAAAAGGAAGAGAAAGAAAGAAAGAAAAGAGGGAAAGAGAAGAAAAAGGAGGATAGAGAGGGCGTTATATTCCGGTTTTGATACCTGAAAGATTCAACTTGACTTCTGTGTTCTTGCTTTGGACAAATTCCCTGTTGTCATTACAATCCCTGGAACGTGCCCCTAAACCCACCAAGTCCCTTATGAAATGTGGCTAGGCATACAAATCAACTCTCAGGAGTTCAGGCGTTCATGACACAAGCACGGCTACTAGGAATCCAAAAGGTTCAGGGGTTGGTGATGAAGTGGCAGTGAAGTGACCCTGGTGGTCAGATGTCCAGGGAGACCCTGCCCCATAACCGGCACTGTGGTGGGACTTTTAGTCCAGATGTACCTGAGTGCTTTGATGCTTGTACTGTGCTGACTCTGTGAGCCTGCAATGGGCATGATGTATAGAAATACCTTTTCTTCCCCTGGCTTAGTACAAGAAAGGGGATCCAAGTTGGTGAATTTTCCTTTGAAACCAATGACCCAGTCACACCCCAAAAGATACACAGTAAATTTTACGTTACATTCTGGGATTTCTGTAAAACAGTATGATCCTCTTAAAACTAACAAATCCGTTAGTTGGGAAATCTTTGCTAAATAATATAGCTCATCTTGGAATGGCTTTCAGAAGACCTGCTTCTCGTTCAAGCAATGGCTATCAAAATCTCTTTGTGTCTCCTCAGATGACCCCACAGTGAATACTGAGACCCCACGGAGGAGGACCCTCAATGGGGGTAGTGAAGAGGGGACATAAAAGTATAACCCAATGAGAATATGACCACTGTGCAATGTGTTCGTGCAATAAAGTTCTCAAGAAAAACATCTTTGTTCACATGGAGTTAAAACCACCCTCAGGGTTACCATGATTTCTTAGCCCAAGCAGAGAGTCCTCGACACAATATAGACATGTATATGCTGGCTTCTCTTCGGTTCTTAGAAATATTTTGCCTTTTACAATACATAAAGACTGTGAATCGCATTTGCCGCTTTCCCACCTCTGCCTGCCCCAGGTCTAAGCATGCCCTCCGCTGCCCCAGCATCGCGTGCTGGTGCTCCGGGCAGATGTGCCTCCTCTTGCCAGCCCTCTGGTCGCGTTGCATAGAAATGTTTGATCTACCGTAGGTCAAACTGATAGCATGATTACAATGACCTGGTCAAATGACAGAGAGCTGTTTAGTGTCATAACAAAAAGGGAGCAGGCATTAGTCTTCAACATAACTGAATTACTTATCTAACAATGTGAAAATGCTGGTTATTCTAAGAGCTTACAGGGGAAAAAAATCACAATTTCTATGCTTATGTGACAAGTGACAAATGCTTTCCCTTCTTGCTCCAGAACATCTCTTTCCTCAGAGGCCCTAATGTGACCAGGGTGAGAGAGGGCATCCGGGCCGCAGGGCCCGGGGTGTCAGGCATGCGCAGCGCAGGGAGAGTGCTTGCTGCTGGGAGTGGGATGGGCTCTGCACTGATGACCTCTCTACTGCTCCTGCTTCTCCCCACACTTAAAATGTCTCTTCTACCTCCTCCCCCCCTCTGCCTGCCCAGTTCCAAACGTGACTTTCCCCAGCACCACATGGTGATCGACAAGGAGACATATCTCATTTTGCCTGCGCTCTGGCCGCATTGCACTGTGCCTTTCTTTCTTTTTTCTTTTTAAAGATTTCCTTTTTAAAAAGATATTTTATGTATCTATTTTAGTTATTTATTTGAGACAGAGAGAGAGAGAGAATAGGGACTCCAGGGCCTCCAGCCACTGCAAACGAACTCCAGACACAGGTGCCACCTTGTGAATCTGGCTTACGTGGGACCTGGAGTATCAAACCTGGGTCCTTAGGCTTCACAGGCATGCGCGTTAACCACCAGCCCAGCACTGTGCCTTTCTTAATGCCCACAGTCTTGGCATGGCTGTTATTGTGGCATTTGTGATTGTACACATTCATGAGGGAGAGAGAGCCCTCCGTGGTCTTTGCCAAGAGCATAGCACAGTGACTTGCACTTACTTCACAGTGCCCAGTAATGACCAGAGTGAATGCATAAGAGCCCTAAGGGTTAAAATTGCAGTGTTTGGATTCAACACTCTGAGTAACAAGCAGAATGACTTATGCGTAAATGGGCAAACAAGGGAGGGTGAAGTGGACAGTGTTAGGAAAACAATTATATCTATGAAAAATATTTGCGGCTATTTTAAATATAAATATATATGCTTATAAGAACTGTGCTGAGAATCTCATCACATCGGTCTTACAGAAATGCCTTTGAGCCTGTTCTAGAGCTGTTGGCGCAGACCAAGGACAAAGACAGCTTGGAACAGGGATCTATCTTCATGCTGTGCTTTATACACGTTCATGAAATAGTCTCAGAGTCCTCTCTTTTCATAAATTCCCACGTAGTACTGAATCTGCCCACAGTTATTTTAAAATTAAACGTGTGCATCGGTATGCATGGCTGTGCCTACTCTTCCTCCCATTTATTGAGCCAGGCACAGGTAATACAGATGTGTGGGGATGAGCTTCCATTCTGTTTGACATACACCTGGCCTGCTTTCCCTCACACTGACTGACGACTTCTCAACAAACAGGATGACAGATCTGAAACCCCAAGCCGTGCAGCCTGCATGCAGGCGACAGCCATGCGACATAGCATCTCATCGGTTTTCCTTCACGAGTGTCCCGCTTTGCAAAAGATTCTCACACTGGCCTTCTGTGAAAGTCCCCGTGAAGCTGTAAGCCAGAACAAAACCCTTTCCCTTCATACGTTACTTGTGCCTCCGGCTGGGTCACTTTTCCCCCAGCAGTAAGAAAGTAATTGCTAAAGATATAAAGGAAAATCTTTAAATTGAAAGAAATAGGATTCATTTCCTTCTTTCTCCTGTTAGAGTGTGAGCAGTCTGAGAAAACCCTACATTGGGACACTTTTTATAATGATTAGGCAGGAAAAAATCTGCAGAAATCTTTCTTCAATGTGACATGTGACTTGTGACTGTTCAAGCCTTTTTGCCCTGGTTCAGAGATCAGGAGTTTTCTTTCACAATCACACCATGGGGTCACAGTCTTGTCCCACGTTCTTGTTCCATCTTTGCTGACATTACATGGATCAGTGAGCTGACTGAATGCCAAGGGAAGGAGACTTAAAGATGCAAAGTATGAACACATGGGTGGTTGCAGTAGATAAATTAATCATATGTCTCAACCTGTTATGACTTATGAATAATTTTGTATATCATTTCAATCATTGATGCTTTGTTCCCAGGGTCTAGAATTAGAAATTACTTGAATCTTCACTTTCCTCTACTTGATTTCCTCTTATACTTCCCTGATCTGTTCTGCCAAAATTCCACTAAGCCTCTTTTCCTAATGATCCTGGAGAGGAGATTAAATGTTTTCTATCAGTCCCAGAACTGGAGAGTTGGATCAGCCAGGGAAGTGGCTGCTATGCCAGAATAAAGATCTGGGTTAGGATTTCCCAGCACCACATAAAAGCAGGGCATGGTGCCACATGCCTATAATCCCAGCACTGGGGAAGCAGAGATAGGAAGATACCTAGGGCTCCCTGGCTAGCTAGTCTAGCCACGCTGGTGAGCTGGAGGCTCAGTGAGAGATCTTGTCTCAGAAAGTAATATGGAACTGAGGAAGACCCCAAACACTGACTTCTGGCTTCCACATGTATGTGTGTCTGTATATACATGCACCCCACATACATACAAACATGCACATACACACCCCCACGCACCAGACCCACACAACACACTCTCATTTTCATTCTCTCTCTCTCTCCAGAAGTGGTGCTGAGTTAGGCTGTGAAGTTTACATTTGACCTAAGTGCAGGCCCCAACTTTCCCATCCTTAACACTTCACCTCCTGTAATGTCTTGTGGATAAACTGGCCTCTACTATATGTCCCTTCACCTGGAACTGCCCAGGTTCGAATACCCAAAGCAACTGTTTTTCTGGCCACTGCTTAAGTCCATGCTAACAACCCTCCCTCTGAGGCACGGATAATGACTTCTTTGCCGCATGCCCAGTATTGTCATGTTATATGACATACATGATAAAACTTCACCTCCCTAGAGCTCTCTTGTCAGGCTTTCTTCCAGCAGCCAGTTCTATTGCAAAAAGTCACTATATCAGCAAACTAGTTTTTATGACTTTTACAGATTGTGCTTTTGTTGTTGTTGTTGTTGTTGTTGTTATTGTTTTGACGTAGGGTCTCACTCTAGCCCAGGCTTTCCTGGAATTCACTATGTAGTCTCAGGGTGGCCTCGAACTCCCAGCAATCCTCCTACCTCTGCCTCCCAAGTACTGGGATTAAAGGCGTGTGCCACCATGCCTGGCTTAGATTGTACTTTCTTTCTTTTTTTTATTTTTTTTGTTCATTTTTATTTATTTATTTGAGAGTGACAGAGAGAGAAAGAGTCAGATAGAGTGACACAGAGAGAGAGAATGGGCGCGCCAGGGCTTCCAGCCACTGCAAACAAACTCCAGACGTGTGCGCCCCTTGTGCATCTGGCTAACGTGGGTCCTGGAGAATAGAGCCTCGAATCGGGGTCCTTAGGCTTCACAGGCAAGAGCTTAACCGCTAAGCCATCTCTCCAGCCCAGATTGTACTTTCTTATAGAACCAGTGGACCAGTTCCTAACTGTCAAAAATATTCTTCCATCCTAGATGTAATTAAAGAGATGAATATACACAATAACTATATGACTGTAAGCACGAGGAATTTCAAATTTCTTCTTGCATCCTTTAGACTAAGACCCCGAACAATATCTTGATTTTATATATAGGGAAAGTGGTGTTCCAAGATCTCACAATCAGATTGCACACAACTGAGACCAGACCCATGCCTAGGATTTTCAGTCCACTGGGTTTTTGTTTGTTTGTTTATGTTCTGTTTTGTTTTTGTTTGGCCCCTACATAACATTGTGAATTGTCAGAGTCAAATAAATGCAAATTGATTCAGTGCTCCCTGCAAGAAACTGTGGTAAGCCCAGAAAATACAGAAAAGCTACCTTCTGCTCTCTAAAACTTTATGAGCAAGTAGGTAAGAAAAAGTCCCTCCCTCCCTCCTTCCTTCCTTCCTTCTTTTGTAAATTAGTTGTCTTTGCAGGTATTTGAGGAAGCTAGAGATGTTAGATAATTTAATCTTTTAGGAAGATAGCTCCTTCTAGAATTGATGTTTAGGGTGAAGTGGAACAGGAAAGACACAGTCGAAGCTGGGAGAAAGTGGTTCTAGAAGTATGCAATGTCATGACAGAATTTAAATCAACTATTCTAACCTTAGTAATTTAAATTGTTGTTTACTTGTAAATTGTCCCCTCTGATGTTCTAGTGAAAATAGTATTTCCTAATATGATCACTACTGATTTTGACATTTCATACATGCTAACGAAATTATGTCTTTTATTTGTAGAATATAACAGAAATTAATGGCTAAATATTTTTGATGTCATTCCCAGGGAAAATATCTACACATCCCAATAGTTTGTTTCATTCAAAAAGGCCTATCTGTAAGAGCCACAGGTTGGGAGGGCATACCCAGAGGCATCTTCCCCATATACACTGACTGAATGCTGCTCTCACAACTCATAACCCACAACCCCATAGTGAATACCATCAATCGCACTGAGGAGGGCCCTCAGCAGGACGGGTGCAGAGAGGAGAGAAATGATGGTACCAACACATGATGTGTCCATACAAAGTATATACTTAATAAAAATTATTTCTCAAAAAAACAGTGATTTCTCATAAAAATGCATATCTTGTGATTCTGGATCTACCACACTGGAGTACCCTTCTGTCATGTTTTCAGCCATATGCTTAATGAACCCTAATGCTTTTGTTGAAGTCATCTAAACTGTAATATTCCATTGTCACATTCGTTTAAATGTCCAGCCAGCTAAAACCATGTGAAGTTGAATTTTTATTAATAAGACCTGAGAGTTACAAAACACTATAGATTAATTTTTATACTTCATAGATGAAAGATCAGCCCGAAAATAATCCAGTGTCCATCAAGAATAGGAAGGATGAATAAGATATGTTACAATTATACTATGGGATATTACACAACTTAGAAATAACAACTGTGATTATATACATGAATTCCACAAAATAGTATTGAGTATCCCATTGCTTGGTGCTATTCTTTTTTTTAGAGTAATGATTTCTTTACATAAGACCAAAACCATTCCTTTTACATAAGGTGAGGTATTAGGTACAGTTATAAATAAATTTGATTGGGATATTGAGCAGGTTTCTAGGGCGTTGTCCATGTTTGATATGCTAATTGGGTGATGTCTGTGTGAGAATTCCCAGGACTTGGTAGTGGTAAGATACATCATTACATATTGTGGAACTGAATACTGCATTGATTAGAGCCTGTTACAAACCTTTCCTTTCTAATCGGGCAATATGTCCATCATAAAAGATGCAATGTGCTGGGAAACTTGAGAAAGATTCAGAAAATGCTATGTCCTTACTGCCATTGAACAAATTGTATATAAGAATGGTTTTAGGCTTCAAGTCACTGGATGAGAAGCCAGAAGTAATATTGGGGTGTTAATCTTTTTACCCAGTGTTTGTTTAATGTACAGAGCAGTATGTTAAAGATAAACACCTCTGCCACAAATTCTCATTTTACTGCAGTGATAGATGTAAATGTATGTAAAGGCCCTCAAATACCACATGCAGATACCATGATGCCAGTGTATGAAAAATGTGTGAAAGACTTGTGGGAAGGGGCTTGATCTTACCTGGGAGGCTGGAGCTTGTGTCAGTTTTCTGCTACTGAGAACAAAAACGCCTGACCTTATCAACTTAGGAGGAGGAAAGGTCTGTTTGGACTCACAGTTTCAGAAGTTTCAGCCCACGGTTTCTTGGCCCCCATTGTTAATAGGCGCTTGGTGAGGCAGCGCATCATGGCAGGAGTCCACAGTCCAGGAAAGCTGCTTACCTCAAGGTGGCTGAGAAGCAACGGAAGAAAGGAAGGGACTGGATCCTAACACTCCTTCAAGAGCACACCCTCAACAGTCTAACTTTCATACACAATTGTCATCTCTTTAAGGTTCCCCTTTGTCCTAGCAGCACCATAGGGTGGGAACCAAGGACTGGAATGTTCAGGGAATGTTCAAGATCCAATGATAGCAGGGCTACAGCAGATGAGGTGAGGTATGTGAATTCCTGGGCTTGCCAGTCTGCCCATCAGGGGAGATCTCACAGTGTAGTTAACACAAACAATGGGAGAGAGGGGAGGAAGGTTTAGTAGGAAACATCTGAAGGACACTTTCACAAGACAGGAACTGTCTCAGAGGGCTCCATGTATGAGTGTCCTTTCCTGTTTTGTATCTGTCAGTGGTCTCCAGAGGCATATGACCACCACCTATGCATTCTCCACAATAAAAATGTTCCATATTCACTATAAGAAATACAATTTTAGAAGGAGTATACTGTGGAATATGATGATCATAGCCTATAATCCTTTATGACTAGGTTAAATAAGAAAGACCTGGAATGCTAAGGGTTTTTATTTTGTGCTATAGGTGAATGAGGTGGGACAGAAAGTCTTTTTCACAGCAGAGTAATATTATCAAATGAAACATTTAGAGAATAATTCAGAATAGCATTTGATCCCAATCAAAAATATGTTATATCAACGTGGACCACAATTAGGAGATGAAAAATCGCACCAGGGACCAGAATGTTAATCAAAGGTTTTATGGAAAGATTTGTAATCCACTCTCATATTCATATTCTCTCTCTCTCTCTCTCTCTCTCTCTCTCTCTCTCTCTGTCTCTCTCTCTTTCTGCCCTGGGGATTAGACCTAGCATCTTGGGCATGCTACATATATGTCCTACTACTCAGTTGTACCCCCAGCCCCAAGATTTGTAGCAGGTCTCTTTTTCAATGTGTGTGTAAATGTATGCACATATGTGTGAGCAGATACATGCATGCATCCCATGCACATGCAAGAAGAGGCCAGAGGAGAATGTTTGGTGTCTTCCTTACTTACTCTTCTACTTCATTTCCTTGACACAGAGTCTCTTGCTGAACCCAGAGCTGCCAGTTTTAGTCATAACATACTCATCTCCCAGAGATTTTGAGTGAACCAGAGTGATAATAGGTGTGAAAGTGTGATTCAAGTGCAAGATGCCATCTGTGTGACTAGAATGGAAAGCTCCCATACATTTTTGAACTTGGCATAGTCCTTTGAGGAATACAGGTGGAGCTAGAAAAACGTGTTTCATTCTCAACCTGCTGATTTGACAAATTTAAAAAGGAAACTACTATCTTTAATCAATATAAATATGCCTGCCACAGAGCTTTTTGTCCTAAACATGGCACTGGGTAATCAACATATGGACTCCTACTACATAAGGTGACTTCTTGGCAGACAAGTCATTAATTTACTCATTTTCCATACATCACTGCTGTTTCACGTGCCCAGGCACTAGGGACACATAGAGACCCGAGAGATAATTGCTTTCTGCACAGAGGTAAAGGATGAACACAGATCACAAAGCCACGGAAGAGGTGAGGAACGAAGAAAAAGCTTTCTAAGCCCAGGAGAGAAAATAACTGTGGAGACCATCCAGAGAGTCTCATCCACATGGTAGCAGCTGAACTGGGTAGGAGGTTGCATTTATACGTGCTATTATATCAAGGCAACCATAGAGTTTTTGACCCAGGCCCTAGACCTCAGGATACCCTCCAACACCCTTTCAACCCCCACTTAGAGACTGCTTCTTGTCCCCCATGGCTGCTACCACAGGTTGCTCTAAGGCCCTTGTTCCGGGAGGGTGGCCAGCTGAGCAGAGTGCTACTAGGACCAGGATGCCATTCTTTCGTTAAATCAGGGTGACATAAATTATTTCTATAGTCAAGGATCCTGTCACCTTAAGCGTGGCCCTGGCTTGCAGGAAAGTAATTTGGGGGAGGGGGGCCGGCAGTTTAGCCTGTGTCTTTATAGGGCTGCCTTATTCTGTAAAATTTTCCGCTTGCAGAGCTGTCCAGCAAATCAGAACTTGGTAATGACAGCAGCTCATTGCGTTCCAAGGAGAATGCCTGCCCAGCCAAATGCCTCTGAAAGGCCAGCCATACAGTGCAATCGACCACTGCAGCCTACCAGACTTCATCAACAAACTTGCCTCTGGTTCCTTGGTTTATTCTTGGCTGGCAGAATCCTGTTCTATATCTCTTTCTTAAATAAGAAAATTCAAACCTAAAACGAAAGAGCTCGAGTTTCCTGCTCGGCATTGTGTCGGCATTCGGAGCTGGCTGGCCTCTGAGGAACAAGCTGGGACTTGGATGACGAGGCACATTATTGAGAGAGGCCAGCACTCTCATGGCAGACTTGGCTTAATTAGATTAAGCTATAATGTCTTTTTGTCAGGGGTGGATGGAAAATCACAAGGGCAGTAATAGCTAGATCAGATTTTCAAATACTGAAAATACCAAGTACTCAATATGACAAACCTTATACGTTTTGAACCAAAATACATGACCTCACTTTATTATGGCATCAACATGACTGTTTGTAGGTCCTTTTTTATTATTAGGAGAGGTCTTTCAAAATCTTGATTAATACCTTCTGTTTTCTCTACCTCTATCTCTCTCTCTTTCTCTCTTCCTTCTTCTCTCCCTCCTTTATTTTTTCCTATCTTCTTGTGTTGCTAAGGACCCAACTCAGGGCGTGTGCATACTAGGCAAACATTCTACTGGGGGGGGGGGCAGCCGCACTGGTGTTTGTTTGTGTGCAGTGCTGTGTATGAAATGCACGGAATGACTACACTAGTGTTCTATTCCTAGCTACACCCCAGCCCTAGTAATCTGCTATTTTCTTATACTCCAAAGCCAAGAACATGAGTGATTATTTACCATGTTTATAATGTAAGAAGCTAACTTAGAATAAGCATAGGAAAAAGCTGCCTTCCAGATCAGTGAAATACCAAACCTTCCTTTCTTCTCTCTCCTTTCTTTTATCCCTACAAATCCCTCCGTGATAAAGGTTGAGACAAAACTCAAGGTCTCTTCCCCTTGTACTGTAAGCAAATTGAAAATGAAAGCCCCTGTGTTTTTAAGAAATTGAAGATCTAGAGAGATGTTAATTAAATTGTCAAAAAGCACCTTGCCTCATTTTAGTGCACTGCATAAGTAGATAGCATGAAGTTATATATAGCATCAGAGTGCTATTCTTGGGTCTTAATATAGTTTTAATTATTTAACCTAAACAGTCTTTCAAACTGTGAGCAAGAAAACCAGTTGAAGATGAGGCCAGAGGAATGAGGTGCCGTAGACATCTCCAGATGTCTTTCGCTAGGCTTGTTTCTCTCTGACACATGTCTTACCTGTGACATGAACATATTCTGCGTCACATTCCAAGTGACAAGCTGTAGGTAACATTTTAGTGAATGTCAAATCTATCTGAATTAAACCCATCCATTCATCCAATATTTACTGAGCTCCTGTTTACAGCACGGCAGACACACTGTGAGAAGCTGGGAGAGAGGAGCAGGGACAAATGGCGGCGGCACATCAGCCTTTTCCTCTGAGAGGCCCCCAGCTGAGGAGGGAAGACAACCATGTGAGGAAACACAGGAGCTCGCAGCAGCGGGAGGCCTGAGTGGACACTTCCGTGAAGAATCTGGACGTTGGCACTCCCAAAATACCAAAGGCTAAAATGCCAATGCCCAGTTCAAAGACAAGGAGACCAGGGGCTCCATGAAGAGTCTGCTTAAGGGAACTGTAACAGACAGCTTCAGGTTCGCTGAGATGAACTTCCAGACCAGGCACAGTTATGGAGGAAGGGATATTTATTGAAGCTTACAGATCCAGGGGAAGTTCCATAATGACAGAAGAAACTGGCCTGCCTTCACAGGCCCAAGCAGAGAGAGAGCAGTACAAGCCTAAAGCCAAAGGCCACATAGCACACTTCAGGAACTCCAGCTAGGCACACTTTGCATATCTTTAGATTGTAATCTGAAACCCACCACCACACCTTAAGATCCACACAATGGCATTGCCTCCAGCCAGATGGCTAGAGAGGCAAACTACAAACAAATAAACAACTGAATATATTGGGGGCCATCTATTCTATTCAAACTACCACAGGAACCCTTCAGGATCTATGCATTGATAAATGTGTAAACAGGAACTGTGACCTGAAGCAAAAACACCACTGAAAGAACTAGGGAGTAGCAAGGGAACTTAACGCCCTGTGGATCTGGGCAGAGGGAGGTAATGCCTGGGAGAAGTTGAGTCTGGAAGCATATGGATCCAAATGCATCGTCCCCACAAGACTCTCACCTCCAGGAATACGGCCTGTACCTGCCAGTGCAGCCCATTGGGGTCACTGACAGAAACAAACTTAAAATGATTGTGTAGACACTGAACAAAACATCTTGCTGGAATGAAAACCTCCCAAGTCACATGAAGAAGTAAAGCACAATAAGAGAGTCAGCAGGTTCTACCAAAGAACTAGAAACAAGGGGGAAATATAAAAGTGACTATCAAAGGTATGCGTTTATAATGAGAAGAGTAAATAGATTTCATAGTGAGAGAAAAAGGTCTCTGTGTAAAACAACTTAAAAGGCTGACTAGAAAAATAAACAGATAGCTGGAGAGATGGCTCAGCAGTTAAAGCACTTGCTTGCAAAGCCTAAGGACCTGAATTTGATTTCCCAGTACCCATGTAAAGCCAAATTCACAAGGTGGTGCATGTATCTGGAGTTTGTTTGCAGTGGCTAGAGGCTTTGATACACCCATTCCCTCTCTCTCTCTCTCTATCTCTCTCTCTCTCTCTCTCTTTCATTAATAAATAAAATATTTAAAAGGTAAAAGAGATAATAAGACATCTAGAAATGAAAAATATAGAGCTGGGGAGACAGCCTGTCAGTTAAAGGCACTTACTTGTAAACCCGCCATTCCAGGTTCAATTTCCCAGCCACCCACGTAAACCTGGAGTCTGTCATGATCCACATACACATTCATGAAGAAATAAATAAATATTTGTACAACATTATATGTGCTTTTTTTTCTTATTCTGTAGAACTAAACACTGTGTTTGGATTAAACAGCACAGTGGACAAAGCCAAGGAGAGAATGAATAACCTGGAAGATCTAAGGAAATAATCCAGAATGAATCTCAGAGAAATAAAAGGAATACTATATGAGGGGGGACATGGAGATAAAGAAGCGATAATACCATGCAGCACTTGGGATGCTGCTGTGTTCCCGGCGCCGTCCCGTGGCTCCTGCATGTCCATTCACTCAACCTCCGTCGTGGCACTGAGCACTAATACGGGCCTCATTGTCACAGCTTAGGAAACTCGTGCGTGGAGAAGGTAGGTAGGTATAGGACATAGGACACCTAGGGATGAATTGAGCAACGTGTTCCTTTTTCTTTCCTGTGAACTTCTTCAAGGCTTCAATCCTCACCCCTCCCTGTAGACTTTCTGTGCTGTTTCTCCACATCCGCTGGTCCTCCACCTGGACTCCTTTTTGGGCTCCTTATGAAGCAACAGCCCAGGCAACAGGCATGATGTGGCATCATTTCTCATCTTTCCTTGGCTTGTTCCCCCCTTTGTCACTGGGCCTTGCACCTTCAAAGTAAATATCAGTTAATCAATATCTCAAGGTTTATCTCCAGAGCAGAGGGTTGGGCAACATCTCTAGCATTTCCTCCCGAGATGGAATTTATTTTTTCTCGTTGGGAAAGTGAAATCCGATGTGCCTAAATTTAGGTTCATAAATGCAGCCTAGGAGGGAGGCGCCTTGTCTAAAGCATTTGCCTGCATAGGGTGTCATAATGAGAAACTATTGCAGGCTGATGTGGAAGGAATTAAGGATTGATTCAAAGAAGACTCAGAAAAATGTTTTAAGTCATTTTTCACTCCAGCAAAAATGAAAACTTATTGAAATTGAGAAGTATGGTATTAGAATTCCAATGAATCATTTTAGCCAAGTCAAAAATAACATAAAAATGGAATATATCAACAGAAAAATCATATACCTGTAAAAGAAGAAAAAGAGAAATCTGTCTCCTTGTAACATAACATATAGTAAATTGATATTATAAATTAATGGATTGAGTATATCATAAGCATATCATTTAGAAACTCAGAAACAGAGGTGGCAAGATGGCTCAGTAGTTAAAGATAAAGCCTGACACCCTGGGTTTGATTCCTCTATACCCATGTAAAGCCAGATGCACAAAGTGGCACGTGTCTGCAGTGTATGACATTTTCAGCAGAGGCCCCAGCACACCTATATTCACTTGCTCTGTCTTTCTATCCGTGTGTGTGTGTGTCTCTGTCAAACAAATAAATAAAAATATTTTTGAAGTGACTTAGAAATAATACCATAAAATTAGCTCAAAGGGAAAAAAGAAAATTGTTATCTCTGAGAAAGTTAGGAATGGAAGAATAATATTTTAGCACTAAATAAATTTGTGTACATTTACATGCATTTCTAAAATAATAACAATGAAACTATATAAAGATTGATCCCAGTAATCTCAGATGGACCCTGAATTTGCAATCCATGGATTCTCAGCTAGGTGAATTAGTTGCATGCTGTTAAGAAAACAGAGCCAACAAAGAAAAATAGAGTGAGATTTAAGAGATAGATATGAAGTTAAGCAATGTGTTTGTTTAAAATTAAACAAAGTAGGGCTGGAGAGATGGCTTAGCAGTTAAGGTACTTACCTGCAAAGCCAAAGGACCCAGGTTCAATTCCCAGGACCCATGTGAGCCAGATGCTCAAGGGGGCACACACATCTGAAGTTTGTTTGCAGTGACTGGAAGCCCTGGTGCTCCCATTCTCTCTCTCTTTCTCTCCCTCTCTCCCTCTCTCTCTCTCTCTCTCTCTCTCATAAATAAATAAAATATTTTTTAATTAACCACAGTTAGCCTGGGGGTACAGCTGCACAGGAAGTGCCTCCCTAGCTTGTGGAAGCACCTGGGTTCAATCCCCAGCACTGAAAAGTGAAAAGTTAAACGACATTCAAAATGGCAGACTTTTTCTGACAGAAGAGTTACAAATAAACTAAAAATAAAACCGGGACTACAAGAACGTGAACGTGGAGAGAAATGATCAGATTTGAGCATTATGGTGCTGTTCAGAGTATATTAGACAGGTCTCTTAAGACTAAGATATGCTAGAGGTTTAATCCTTGTTGTACAGAAAACAGAAACAAACCATGGAACTTCCACACTAAAGTAAGGAGGAAAATAAAGAAATAAGTTGCATCAATTGGAGATGAAAAGCAGGAAGGTAAATAGAAAAGTAAAATCATATGATATAAATGAGTCATAGTTATTGCAAATAGATTAAATTTTCCTGCTGAAAGAAAAAAAAAAGGATGTGCCAATAGCATAACAGGCAAATATTAACCAAAGAAAACTAGCATACCCATGCTACTATCAAACCAAATGATCATTAAAGTTAATGGCATCATTACATATAATGAGAATTGTTACTTAATGAAAACAATTAATATGCAATGTTAAGTGACTAATACTTAATGATTATCTTTAATGTTAATGATAAAGGAAGAGATTTATAAGGAGATATAAAAATCTCACAGATAGTCTCTAAATATAGAACAAAGAATTGATCAGAATTATAAGAAAAGAGGTTGATTACCCAACATTGTAAGCAGAGAGTTGAGTAGAGGAAGAAAAAGTTTTTTTCGTCTTACAGTTCCAGAGAGTAGAGTCCATCAAGGCAGTGAAAAGCATAGCAGCATTGTGAGGCTGGAGCTGTACGAGAGGTTAGATTTCTAGAATGGTGAGAGAGATCAAGCGAGAGAGAGAGAGAGAGGTACCCGAGCACACTCGGGGCTTAGAACTCCCCAGCCCTCAGTTCATATCCACATTTAGCAGAGAGTTGAGAAACACTGACTCAGAGAAGAGTAAATTATGGAGAATTTATTGAGGAAGAGTAGAAACAGGAGAGAAGAAAATGTAGAAAACCTCCCAGACCAAGAGGAAGTCCTTCATTTCCCAATAGTGCTAAGCAAGAAGGAAAGACCAGGAGGGAAAGCCTCCACTTATTTGAATAAGACAATTAGAATGAGCTTCATTACCAGGTTCAGGTGCACAGGAAGAACGCTGATTGGTTGAAGGACACTCAGGAGGACTGCTGACTAATGAAGACCCCCCCCCCACACACACACACACAAGTTAGGGCTAAGCCAGTAAAATTTTGAGGAAGAAGCAGAAAGCTGCTGCAGCCACTTGAGAGGAGCCTGAATCAGGCTGGAATTCCAGTCTCTCCAGAGCAGGCAGCGTGGTATCCTTGCTTCTTTGGGACAGTCCTAGCTGACTACCTATATAAAACAAAAAAAGCTACCTTGCTCTTAACCTTATCAGCAGGAACAAGAAACACATCATCATACCAGCAGCAAGGAAGTAGACAACGGCAAGTTGGACCAGGTTTACAAAAAAAGCGTTTGGCCCACCCCCAGTGACATACTACCTCCTGCAAGGCTTCACCTCCTAAAAAGGTTCTACCACCTTCCCAAACAGCACTACCAACTTGGGGTTGAGTGCTCAAACACGAGTCTGTGGGTGACATTTTACATTCAAACTACTACCCTTGGCCTCCATAAACTCATGGCCATCTCGTAGTGCAAATGCATTCAGTTCAGCTTTTAAAGTTCCCATAATTTTTACCAGTCCCAACACCATTCAAAAGTCCAAAGTCTTCACTGGGACGATGGCTCAGTAGTGAAGTGTGCTTCCTGTGCAAGCACAAGGTCCTGAGGAGCCTGAGATCACCCAAGTTCAAATCTCCAGAGTCCATGTAAACAAATGGGCATGGCTGTAAACATCTGTAACCCCGTTCTGTGGGGAGCAAATACTGGAGAATCAACGGGGCTTGCCAACAGCAAGCTTCAGAGTTAGTAGAGATTCCACCTAAAGGATAAACAAGTGGGTGGTGGAGGGGGACCCTGATATTTTCCTCTAGCATATATACACATGCATATACCACACACACCATACCACACATAATATACACATAAAAAGTAAAGTCTCACAGCATTCTCTTAACTGTGAACCCTATAAAATCAAAACTCAACTTTTATAGTTACAACATACAATAGCACAAAATAAACATTTCCATTTCAAAAGCGAGGAATCGGGGCCTATCAAGGAAGGATGGGACATAAGCAAGGCCAAAATCCAGCATAACAAACACAGAATTCTGCCGCTCCCTGTGCAGTGTCTGTGATGCCTAGGAGACCTCCTGGGCTCCATAATTCTCAGGTACTGCCGCCCCTGCAGCCCTGTCTCTCTCTGGGTAGACTTCACCCCAAGCCTGCAGCTTTCCTTGGTGGCAGTCACATGGTCCTGGCATCTCTAACATCCCGAGGTCTATGTTGCAACATAGCATTCACCTTCACAGCTGTATACAGTGACCTCATAGGGCCTCCTTACAGGGCCTTTGACCCTGCCTCACATCACTTAGCCTCAGTGACTCCGGAACTCCATGACCACCTACATCTTGCATTCTTCCAAAACCAGTCCCACATGGGCAGTCCCGCCAGTTCTGCTGTCTGATCAAGATGAAGCCTGACAGATACCCATGAGCGCAGCTGTGGCAGCCTCTGAAAGCTGACCTTGGGTAGCAGTGAACTCCTTCATCATTCTTTCTTCAGGCCTATGCCTTTCAAAATAATTTACATTTTTACTAGCTTAAGCCCATCAATGGGCTGAGTCTTGCCCTCAGGGAATCTTTTCTGTTGTCAGTGGAGAGCAGTTGCCTTATCATTCATGGTGGTAAACTTTTTAATAATTACAGTGGAAGTGACTGCTGTTTCCCAGTCTGAGATTTAAAATTCACTCACATTTCTTACCTGTCATACCCTTTATACTTTGATCTCTTTAGGTACTGCATTTTGGTCTCTTTCACTATAATTCTCACTTATGGAAAATAAGTGAAGCCACAACACAGACTCATTTCTATTCTTCCTTGATAATTCCTCTGCCAAGCACATTAGTCCCTTACTTTTAAATTCAACGTCACTCAAGTTCTCAGGACAAGGGTATAATGCAACTAGTTTCTTTGCCAGAATATCAACTGATCTAACTCTAGCCAAGTTCCAAAGAGATCCCATATTACCCCTGAAATCTCATTGTCAAGGCTACATTTTTCACATTTTCTCAGCCTTCTGTTCTTTCAAACTCCCATCAGAATGGTCCTTCAAGCTCTCCTTACAGAACCATAAGGCTTCTCTGCTTCACAGTTTTAAATTCTTCCACATTTCTCTCACTTCTAGGTACCAGTTTTCTTTCTCATTGTCATGAATGAATACCCAACCAGAAGTAGCCTGGTGAAGGAAAGAGTTTATTTCTGCTTATAGTTCTAGAGGGTAGAGTCCATCTTGGCAGGAAAATCATGGAAGGAGCAGGAATCCTGAGACACATCATCGTACCAGCAGGGAGGAAGTAGAGAGAGTAAAGGTTTGGGTTTTTTTTAATATATTTTCCTCAATAACTGATAAATAAATCAATAGTGTTAAAAACTTCTTTCTGTATCTAGTTAAGATACAGATGTGCATATCCTGTGTCATAGCTATTCCAATCTAGTTAAGGTTTATAAAGAAACTATTCCTCAAGAGCTCAAAAGAAAATTTATTAAGGTGTTCACTGGAAGACTCTTGGTAATTACTGAAAGTCTGGATGCCATCTAAATAATCCTGTATAAGGGACATAAAGCAAATTGTGGTCTAATCATATATCAGAATAGTAATATAGTAGGAAGTATGAATGAGCTGGCCTTACATGACTTAACCTCTAAATAATCTTAAAAATGCAATGTTGAATTGAACATACATTGTTACAAAATGATCCTAAAATGTAATGCCACTGGGCAGGGGATAGAGCTCAAATGGTGGAGTGCTTGCCTAGCTAGCATGCATGAGACCCTGGATTAGATTCCCAACACCACATAAAGGTGGGGGTAAATGGCTCACATTGTAATCTTGTCACTTTAGAGTTGGAGGTAGAAAGATCAGAAGTTCAAGTTCACCCTCAGCTACACAGTTAGTTTATGGCCAGTCTGGGCTACATGAGATCCTGTCTCAAATTAAAAAAAAAAAAAAAGGAACACTACTTATGGTATATTTAAAACCTGAAAGCAGTATCATCTAAAATTTTCACATGTATATGTATATAGTAAAAGTACAGAAATAAAGATGAGATACACAAATGTTAGCTTCAAGGTAGTAGGTAATGCCAAAGAGTATGAGAAAGGAAGGTTTGGTAGTCTTTTGTGTGTATCTTTTTTTCTTTATATTCTCATTAAAGTACTAAAATGAGGAAAGCACAGCATTAAGATTCTAGGTACAAACACACATGAGTAAGAACACATTGGCTGTCCTTATTTTTCTAATATTTTATTTTTATTTATTTATTTGACAGGAGAGAAACAGAAAGTGGATATGCCAGGGCCTCCAGCCACTGCAATTGAACTCCAGATGCATGCACCATCTTGTGCATCTGGTTTACTTGGGTACTGGGGAATCGAACCTGGGTCCTTTGGCTTTGCAGGCAAGCATCTTAACCAGCCTGGCTGTCCTTATTTTTAAACCTCAGTGCTTTCAGACTGTTGCAGTAACTGGTCAGTTAGCAGTAGGTTCAGAGCTGGCATTCAGGACTGAGCAGGTGACTCTGCATCAGGGCGTGCTGAGGGAGGTTTCCAAAATGGCCCTCCCACCTCTGTGACATGGAAGCAGAAGAGGCTCTGGAGGAAGATGAAGGGAGGGGGTGCACAGGGCCAGCATGGCAGGGGTGGCTGGGAACTGAGTCTCCTGGAAAAGGTAGCCATGACGTGGTGGTGGATGCAGCAGTAGAGGGAGATGAAGATTCCTGGGTGGTGGGTCAAGATGCAATATCTTAGAAAGCTCCCACTTCTGTGTAGTGTCATTTTTCACTTCAACACCATTAATTCTTCCCACTTCTTTCTTCCTCACGACATACTTCAGGTAGCTGCAATTGGATATCTCTTAGTGTCAAAGAATGGCAGATTTGGAAAGGCCTCGTTGATCATCTACTAATGCGGTCCCATTTTTATTATCAACCAAAACATATTTTGGTGGCTTTGAGGGCAAACCTTTCTGACAGCTTTCATCTTTATACTCTGAGTTAGCTTGAGTTGACTTTCTGGGGGAAAAAAAAATGGATCCCTAAGTAAGTCTTCATGAAGGAATCATGGAGCAGACTGTGCTATCTACAGAAAGGTTGGCTCTGATACATTTAAAAGTGGAATTGATGGATTTTTAATCATGAAAATTCATAATGAAAGATATCTCTTCACCTTTTTGAAGAATGAGATAGTACACCCATCATTCAATCCCCATCTTTGTGGAATTTTCATGGAGTGAGGAATTGCACAAGAACTACTAAGGCTAGACACTGTATGTAGAAGATTAAAAGAGAGTGATCATAATTACTGCATAGGGTTCAACTCACACAACTGGGAGGAAACTGTATGGAAGACACTCTTCACAAGGAAAATAATGGTTGGATTTCAGAAAATACTGTACATTCTGCCAGCACCTGCTATAGCCAACACAAACACTCAAGTCGTTCTCCAAGATTGTCCATGATGTTCTGAAATAGTCCCACCCATATAAGCACAATCTCTCCCTTTTTTCATTCAACTCTATATCTCAGTAGGAACGTGGAAGCTAAGAAAATGAATATGGGCTTGGAGATAGAGGTCACTGGTAAAGCACTTGCCTAGCATTCTCTAGGTTTGGTTCCTGACACTCTAAAAATAATACAAAACAAAGTACAAGATAGATAGATAGATAGATAGATAGATAGATAGATAGATAGATAGATATACAGACAGACAGATAGATGATTGATTGATTGATTGGTAGAAAGATAGATGATTTATAGATAGATAGACAGATAGATAGATAGATGATAGATCCATATATAGATAAGTAAATAAATAAGAAATCTTATAAAAGGTGTCTCCCCTGGTTTGAAAAAGGACTTACTTTTAGTCTTCTTCAAACTTAAAACTTGAGGCTTTTGACTTTTGTGATCCTCCACATCAAGCATGAGCCATAGGGAGATTAGAATGTCCCAGAAGAATTCTCCTAATCTGCGAGACTGTCAAGCATCAGTTTTTAATCTAGTCAACAGTGACTGGTGATCGTGGGGAAGGTGTAGGGGGTGGCATGAGTCTGGATTCAGAGCCACCTGATTTTGAAGATGGACATTTCATTGACTCATCCATTCATTACCATCGTGATGGACGGTCAGACCAGTTGGCTGAGGGCACCGTTGCTGTGTCTGTTTAGAAACGGTGATAGGGGAAGAAGTGTCATTTCCCTCCATGTTTGGCAGCCATGAACAGGGGCAAAGTACAGGCAGATGTAGTGGCAAGTGGTGACCTTGCCTGTACTGCCTTGAGTATCAGATTCCTTAGTCCTATGAGTGCTGTAGCCCACTTTTGGCCTGAAATATTGGGATCCTTGGGTTTCGGCAATAACCAGTTACCACTCTCAGCCTGTGGTCAGGAGAAGATAAGTCTTAAATTCTTAGCGCCGACCAGAGCCTGCAGCCTCACTGCGCTTTCTACTCACAGCTCTCAACTCTCTTGTCATCTCTCCTTCCACTTCCCTTCTTTCCATGGATGCTCCTTCGGTTGTCAGTGGCTGCTGGCAAGGTAACTGCTTCTGTCAGGGTGTCAGGGGACCCAAAGACCCATTGAGAAATCTGGTCACCACCAGGTTTGCTTAGGCAGGCACAGGCATCCCTTCCCAATAGGGGCAGGATCCTCCTGGGTGATGGAACCCCCACTACATAACACCTGTATCCTTGGGCAGATGCAGGCACATGGGCACTGCAGATGGGCACATCTGAGGCCCCTCCAGCCATCAAGTAGTGATGACTGGCATGTTGTGCTGTGAAGCTTGGGTGACAGCTTGGAAACCAGAGGCCAGTTACAAGCAGGGATGTTAGGAACCCCATGCTGGGTATCAGCACCTGGGTGCCAGTCACTGGGACCTCCTCTGATTCTGTCACTGCTTCCATGGCACCAGCTGTCCATATGCTTCCAACTCAGCCTTCACTACGTGAAGTAGGCAGGTGAAGAATATTCCAGATACGTCTCAATTGGACCTGACGTTGCAACCCCAAGGCAGGAGGCGTAACACAAGACCTTGTTTCCCAGCTGACTCCCAGCATGTGCCTAAGCACCCTGTTCAGATAACCCAAGAGAGGAAGGAGTGTTTGGACCAGTCACAGTCATTTGGTTGGTCAGTCACAGCCTTGCCTGTAGCACCAATTACAGTCATTAAGGCTTGTGTTGTGGACCAATTGCAGTCATCATAGTCCAGCACCGAGGCAAGTGCTCCCTCTCTGGCCCAGGTGGAAATGGAAATGGTTCATCCAGAGTGACGTGATTGCGGTAAGTCAGTGCAAACTGCTTCACACAGTCCTGGCTGGAGCTGTGCCTCCAGGAGCTTTTGTTTAGTTGTCTGAGTGCTACCACACCCGAGGAATGTTCACAGCTGCGGGTTCTGGCATCAGGCTGGTTCTCCTGGCTACATGACTGACAGTGCGTTTGCTCGAGGCAGTGTGCTGCTAATGAGGGGGTCAAATTGTTGAATTCCCAGTGCCTTGCTTATTTTTAGGCAAATGAACATCAGGGGGAGTGCTTACTATGTAAACCTAGTGGACTTCTCATTAAAACTAACAGATTTTGGGCTGGAGAGATGGCTTAGTGGTTAAGCGCTTGCCTGTGAAGCCTAAGGACCCGGGTTCAAGGCTCGATTCCCCAGGACCCACGTGAGCCAGATGCACAAGGGGGCGCACGCATCTGGAGTTCCTTTGCAGTGGCTGGAGGCCCTGGCATGCCCATTCTATCTCTCTATCTGCCTCTTTCTGTCTCTGTCACTTTCAAATAAATAAGTAAAAAAAAAAAAACTAACAGATTTTTTAAAATTTTGTGTGTGTGTTTACTATATAATGTTATTATGGCCATATGTAACTGAT